>OY728161.1:1558922331-1559551428 GCA_963277665.1 Viscum album
ATAACATGCATGTAATATTTATTTTTATATTATTGACTAAACATTTGAATAAATAAATATTTTATTACTTAACTTTTGAATAAATAAAAAATATATTAAATTCAAATTATGTATTCTAAATATGAATATATTGTGATTTAATTTTTATGATTAACATAACTTGATTAAATTATATTCTACTAGATGAGAATGAAATTGTTCGTAATCATATGTTCAAAAGAAATTAATAAATTTCTAGACACACTTTGTTTGTAACCCTCTAGAACCATTTCATAATATAAATCTTTATAACTTACCCAAACTAACATATTAGAGTCTTGAAACATACTGAGATACCCAAAGGGAAAGAATTTCGTGTAAATACTAAAAAACCATCCTATAAATGCTTCAATGTTACATAACCCCACATTTAACTCATATATCAAAAAAATAAGATTCATATACTTTATAATCTTATATGTTTGAACTATATTTCATTGAATTAATTAAATGATTTTTTTGTTAAATATAATGTCTATTAAAATTTATGAGACAATCCTATCTTAATAAAAGGTCCAAATATTTCATCTTCCATTAACTAAGAAGGGATAAATCCATTCATGACAATTATATTAGTTCCACATCAATTATGATGTAAAAAATCTATGGTACCTCATTGAAGTAATATTTCATCATGATTTCTATCCACACATCAAAGAAAAAAATTCTACGTAGCTATTAATAATTATATGAACACAAAGAGACAATATAAGTTACATAACTGGTTTTTTAACAGGTCAAAATTCCCCAACCGATTTGAATTTTCATGTTTGGTGGTCGTCCCAACATTTTTCATGACCTTCAAAAAATAATTATATGATTTTGATTCACCAAAGGCAATTTTTTTAGAATGAAATTAATGTTGGTGAAATTTCTCGGGGGGTTTATGGTGAGTTTAGATTGCGGAGGGGCTAGAAAACATAGTTTTAGGAAAGTGCAGACAAAGGGAACATGCTTTGGAATTATAGTGCATACTCATATGAGTAACAGTACGGCATACCCAAAGCACTAGAAATAGTTTGTCAAATAGTGAATGACCATGTGAGTAATTTTCATTTTTTATTAGAGTATAATAATATGGTTTATGCACGATTTGGAAAATGGTGGGATTTTCCCATGTGTGTGTAGTACATGGACAGCGAGTGAGGCACTATTGGAACAAGGTTATCCAAACCGTGTTTCCAAACCATAAGGATCTTTAAAAAGCATGAATTTACAAAAGTAAACCTCCTTCTATCTTATATGTCATTCTCTCTTTTCTCTACCCCTTTCAAACTTTCACAGAGGATCTCCCACTACTCCCCCACATAGGATTTGAGACATGTTTGAACAATTGTATTTGATTAATCGGTGGACTTGGATTAATCTCAGTAAGAATGTAAATCCTATATCCAATTGTCTTCATTTATATCACCACATGGAATGATAAATGCTTGAAATCCCTTTTAGTTATTTTATGGAGTTCAATTAAAATGTAGTTTTTCCTTCTTTCCTCTCAATTTAGAATCCCATATTGGACAAGAGTATGCCTACGAGAACAAGGTAGGTGGTTTCTAGACTTCCCTATGATTTTGTATTTGTTTCATGGGGTTTGATCTATATCTTCCACATGATTTAACCGAGTGAGAATGTAATAAATTGACTACATTTATTAGAATTAATAGGAAGATGATTAAAGATGCGTATGGCCATTCTCAAGCTATGATACAAGTGGTTATTTCAAGTAAAAGGCTTGTACAATGTTGGGTAGTTTAAACTCTCCGTTTTATTTAAATTAGATGTAGTTATGATATATTTATTGGTTTCTTACATGGGATAAAGATGGGAATTTCATAAGGATTGTGGTGACTTCAATCACCTGGACTAAGGTTTTGTGATTCATCAGGTTGGGAGAGGACCATGATACAAGGGTGATGTTGATCATAGCATGAGCCAACAGGGTCAATGGATTGAAGCAATGAGGTCATCCGAATGAGGTCATGGCCTAGGTGACATAAACTAGTGTTGACCAGTGATATATAGTGACATGGATTTTGGGTTATGGTGTTAAATATTATTTTTATTAAAAATTTTGGAGATATCTTCTAAAAGATTATTGGACAAAAGAACATTGGGATCGTGTGCACAAAGATAAAACTCAGATTGAGGTGATGTGGACCACTCATATGGGACGAGGTCCCCATTGAATATATGGATTAGGTGATAGTGTGGAACATAATCTTTTATGGTGGTGATCACCATAGAAATCCATTTGGATGTTTATTGTCCATCACTTGATGGTTTTGAGATGGTATTTGGGGGTGGAGGCTCAACATGATACCTAAGGCCATTGGGACATGATATTAAGGGGAAAATATCTCTATTCATTGGTATGTAAGAAGTTGGGATAATGATGAGTATTTATTACTGTACAGATACCATTATGCCTCCTGAAATATGTCTTTGAGTCCATGGGGGACTTCTGAGTTGTGGTTTGAGAGACCATGCAAAAATTGATTGGGTATTCTATTTTGACATTGTGTTCCATGATTAATTTAATGAGGTTCTATACGGTATTCTAGAGTTGGAATATTTGGGTTCACCTTAGATGATTTCACCAGGGTATTCCCTAATCTAATAACATGGATCCTCACCAATATAGTAATATATATAGACATTTTTTATATTCTATATATATAAGTAAGGGAATGTATTTAGAGATTAATATAGATGGTCAAAGGAAGTGATCAACACATGAGCCTCAACCTAGTTGGTGAGGTATCCTTAAGTGCATCCATGAGATCCAGGTTTAAAACTAAGTGGAGGCATATTTTCATGGTACTATAGTAGTACTATAGCAGAAACTGAACATTGTGCGGGTACTGTAGCAGAACTATACATTTGTGCGGTAATATAGCAGACTGTACACTGTGCGGTACTGCAGCAGACTATACAATGCGCAGGAACTGTAGCAACACTGAACACTTTGTTTTACTGTAGCAGGTACTATAGTAGGTACTATTTTAGGTATTTTTTGTTACCATAGTATCCAGAACTACTCACCATGGGCTATCAGTTTGGTCTTGGAGTCCTTAAG
The DNA here is from genome assembly GCA_963277665.1 of Viscum album. Lineage (NCBI taxonomy): Eukaryota > Viridiplantae > Streptophyta > Magnoliopsida > Santalales > Viscaceae > Viscum > Viscum album. Next base: position 1,558,925,447 of record OY728161.1, read on the forward strand.
GATTTCAGGACACCTAGGCCTTCAAGTCAGTAGGGGTTTCGGGCCACCATTAAGGCATTTGGACCACCTCATGGCCTTTGGGCCACATGCAGTTTCCCTAGACAGACCCAACAAAAAAGGAGCAGCCCTAGAAGAGAATTCAGAGAAGGTGCACTCACCAGAGTAGAGCTAAATGGATTGTTATAATGAGAGGGTATGGCTATGCCATCGGGACCAGCCTGTGCTTGCATGGGAAGCCTAGCTAGATGACCATGCGGAGGTGGAGAGCTACTATCACAATGTAGATGCTGGGGAGGGTCGGTTCCTTGTAGATAGTCTACTAGAAGTCCCTATGACCTTCGAGTCATGTATTCTCCTAAGCCTATGTGTCTGGTAATCACTGAGCCTACATGCCTTGTAGGGTTCCCCCCCATCCATTGAAAGGGGGTTATCAAAAAATCAATAAAAAAAGAAGGCCTTTGGGCCATTCGGCCAATGAAAGTGATCACTTCCTTATTGCTATCAAACTCAAGGTAAGAAGGTATTTTATTAAATGTGCATATTCCTTTCCTTTATAGATTTTTAAATACACATGCATTTTATCATGGATGTAAGATAGGGAGACATTGGTGGTGGCATACTGAGCTTTATTCTCACATCGTTCATAGGCCCTTCGGGATGTGTGTAGACTTTATTTATTTGAGAAGAGGTATGGGACGAGTTCGGAAGATAGATCCTTGTTATTTAGTTATACCTTTTTCATGGGATGGATGTGAATGGATTTTGGTGGTTATTGTATCTTCTAGAGTTTTCTTTTTAAATTTTATTTTCTTCATTAATCTTATATATAGTTATAGTAACGGTTGGCCATAGGCAACCTTTTTTTTCTATTGTTGAGTATTTTTTTCTATTAAATGTTGTCTACAAATGGAATTATCTTCTTTGTGATAAATTATTTATTATTCTGTTACTATTGAATTATGATTCTTCTAGCATTATCATGGTGCTTCCATTGAGTATGGTATTTTTTTGACCATTATATATATAGACCATTATTTTCATCACCACCTAAGGGTATTGTCTCCCCATAATCACCTATATCACCTTCACTTCTAGTTGACTACATTTGTCTTATGGGGAGGCCTGGCTAAGGCCTAGTGGTCAATCGACCCATGAACCATTTAGGGTGGAATCCAAGTCATGATGCAATAAATGGAATCCAAGAAAATTTATTCTCTAGGATTTGGTATCAATGTTTATATCAAATCTAATGGTAGCAAATGATTTTATTTTTCATTATTGGGTTATACAATTTGGGATATGGTAGACTGAAGTCTAGGATACAATTGGTACTAGGAATGGAGATCTTTTTTGGTTTCCATCATCCCCATGTACTGGGGAAAACCTTGTTATCAGGGGTGGGGAATTTATGATTTATTATTTTATATTGATAGTTGATTTAATTCTTACCCTGTGTGGTGTACTTGTGTGTGATATTTATTTTTATATGGATTTTGACCCTTGCCTTGGAATGTTAAGGGAGGTTTTTTTCTACATCATGATAGGAACTTGGGATCATATGATGTCTTTTTCTAGAGATTTTCATAGGGGTTTTGGATTACACTATGTGGTGTTGGATTATTTAAAGTGTCAAAAAATGAAGATAAATAGTGTTATACTACTTAGCCTTTCTTTGTTGGATTTCAATATGGTTGTCCTGGGTATGTGGTCCAAATGAGATATATATGTGATGTTTTGTGACTCCTTATGCATGTGATTTATGGGCCTATGTCGAATCATGGTAGTCTTGAAAGACGATTGGGGGTGAGTTTTTTATTATGTCACGAATGAAGCTAAAACATATTTTTATATATATCCGCTTTGGTGGAATTGTACTTAGCTACCATGGATTAAAATATTTGATATGTGATTATTGACCTCTATGTGGGAAGGTAGTCTCTATGAGGCTAGATTGAATGTGATATCAGACTCAGATGGGGGTATGAAGGGGGCCATGAGGATAGATTATAAGTGCTTCCTAAATTTTATGTCGGTAGGCAGGGGGCCATGAGTCCAGATAATACCTGACACCTAAATATTATAAGGCTATGTGAGGGGTCAAAGGCCATAGAGATGGATTTTATGTGACATTACTTAATAAGGATGGGTATGTGTAGTGTGATACACTTCATGTAACAACTTTCATTATTGGAGAGATATGTATACATGCTATTGTGGATGTCTGACCATGGAATTGGTATTTATCAATATTCTACCTAGATGGCATCCAGTGTATATTCAAGAGGGAATTTATTTTTTGATGCATGAGCATTCATAGGATGATGCCCCTAAGGATCTGGATGATTCTATAAAGGTTCGAGATGATCATTAGTTATAGGTATTTGCATAGCTACATGATCATGTATAGGTGGGTCATTTTTAGGATATAGAATCTATTGTTACATGGATTAATGAGCATCATAGGGGTGCTAGGTTTGAGTTATATATGACATCAATAGAGGATCATGGGTAGTTGATCCATCTATGGAATACTAGACATGAGAGTTACAATTTTAAAACCCACTACTATTAATGGGTGAGGGAGGACTATATGCTCCTGAGAAATGGATAGATTTTGTACAGATTATCTTTGAATAGCTTAAGACACCCCCGTGTTAGAGGGAGAAGCTGGGAATGTACATGCTTAGAGTAAAAAAAGGTTCTAGTGGGATACATAGTTATAAGAATAGAAACATGAGGTACTGTATTGGATGGACTTAATTATTTTTATGTTGACAAATTTTTTTTGGTAATGCTGGGAAAATATTGAGTATGGGAGTTCATAAACCTTCAGTAGGTAGTTACATTGACCATGGACATCCAATCTAATTTTGTGGACCTATGACTATTTTAATATACTATGGTTTATGATTACATCCCTCGGGGTGTACTACTACAAGGATGGTATGTGCTATGCCAACAATGGGAAAGTGAATATTTTCAGGTTGTCCTCTATTTTAGAGATAGTCAACCGTGCGCTGATAGCCAAAGGGGACCTGATGGACTAGTCTTATACGAGCCAAATGAAAGTGTCAAGTGATGTAAGTGGTGATGAATTAGGTAGCAGAAAGTATTTTCATTAGGAATATCAACTGGGCAGTTAGGAAAGATATTTAGGAAGACCACTGAGGAGTGGGTTTTTAGCAATGAACTTCTAGTGTGGGTAGCCATAACACATTCAAATCTAGTGTGACTGGAACACAAATTTGTGTTAATCATGTAGTCAGATGAGTCATTATGGGAGGGTCTATAGGGATAATTTTTAGTTAGATGAGATCCAGGGACTGGGGATGACTCAATGGCCTGAGGTTATACTGAGAGTGGTACCAAGAATAGTTAGCTAGGAATCGAGTGTGTGTGAAGGTCATGACCGAGACAATGGGAACCAACAGTGGGGTTAGTGATCTATAGCTCATGGAGCTCCATATGAATTCCAGTATATAGGTAGTCTTTATTTAGGCTAGGTTCATGTTTTTGATATTCTAGGGACAGAGTAGGGTATGTAACTTACAATAGTAAGAGGTATGTCGTGATGGTGGGAATGACAATGTTTCTTTTTTATTTTGATCTTTTTCCAGTTTTGATAGATGTGATGGATGTGTGTTTTTTTATAGACAAACTATGAACTATTTAGTCAGTTGTAATCAATAATTATTCTTGATATATATATATATATGGTTCATTATCACCAGGTTATATTATGGGAAATGATGAAATGAATGTTTTATATGAGGTGTGTAGGCATATTAGCATTGATGTGATGTGGATTTTTCATGAAGTGTGTAAGAATTAGGATTGTTATGTAAATATAGTAAGATACATGTATTTATTTTAATTTGATGTGGTATGGGACTTAATGGGTATCTAATATGACATTGTAATTAATTGAGAACCTAATGATGTGTAGGAATGATGATGTGTCATGGGAGGACTTTTGATTCGATGGATGAGTGGTGGAATCATATGATATTTTTTATGGGTTGGAAAGATACTAGGTAAGTAACCCCTAGGTAGTTTATGCTAGGTGTTTGTTTTAAATTAAATTGAGTTTTGGTATTATAATATTCTTTTTCCATCAGAATGTGAAGATCATGGCCCAATGACTGAGGTGATGTGATTCATCATATTGGGTGAGGCTTGAGATACATGGGTGATGATGATCACAAGTTGAGGCCACATTTTCATTACATTGAGAGTATAAGGTTATGAAGATGAAGGAAAATCCCTGAACGGTTGAGGTGGTGTTTATAATCGCGTTACAACAATATATTATTAGGGGAATGAGGTTCCGAAATATGCGTCTTTGGTTGTTTGGTGATTAATACTCACCATTTGTTGGATGATACATAGTTTGAGTCATGTGCATAGAGATATAACTCGTATTGTAGTGGTGATGACCACTTATGGGGGTGGATTCCCCCATAGTTTATACATCTTAGGTGATGGTGTTGAATATCAGATGTTTTAGGGGTTCTCATCATAGGAATACATATGGATGGTGATGGTACATCATCTGTCGATAAGGAGACCATCGGTTGGGCGATCTGGCACAATGATATACTTAAGGCCATTGGGCCAGGATATTGAGTGGATGAATATATTCATACCTCATTAAATTTTCTATTGAGCCAGTGATGATTAATTATTGGTGAATAAATATTATTATGCCTTAGTACATTAGAGTTAGGGGCGATAAGGTCATCATAGATGGGGGATGAGAAACCATGTAGTAATTGGTTATGAATGGAATTTGGATGTCAAGTTCTATGATTAATGGCATGAGGTGTTGGTTAGTATTATAGAGGCGGATCTCAATGGTTCACCTCGGTTACTTTGGTCAGGAGATTCATTGGTATTATTGCATGGATCCTTGATACTACATTTATATATATATATATATATATATATATATATTCCTAAAAGTGATGTTTTATATATATATATAACGGGGGATTGTATTCAAATATTAACAATGACAGTTGAAGTAAGTGATCCCATAACTATGGCTCGCGAGTATATGGGATGATATTTTTTTATTAAATTTTCATGTTCTTATCTTTTTTATATTTAAATATTCTTGAATTTATCATGGATGTGAGACATGCACATGTTGGTGGGGTCCTTCTGATATTTATTCTCACACCCTACATGGGGTGCTTTGGGATGTGAGTACATTTTTTGTCTATATGATCAGGTAAGGGACTGAGCACAGAATATTGAACCTATTGATCAAGTGGTACCTTTTTCATGGTATTGGTGATAAGGGATGATCCTAGTTTTTTACATCAGTTAGAGTTTACTTTTCAATTTCCTTTTTTATCCTGGTTATATATGTAAGTGATAGATGTTCAACCACTAGTGACCATATTTTCTCATTGTTATGAATTGTCTACTATGAAATCTTGTATACATATAGTATTATTGTATTTGGGATTATTTAATTATTATTCTACTACTGTTGGATTATACTTCTACTTGTTTTATCTTGCTCCATCCACTATTTATGGTCTTTATTTGAAGTTATATATATAGACCCTTTTTATCATCATCACATATGGGTATATTCTCCCCACTTCCAACTCGTAGTCCATCATTTTATTTTGAAAATGTTGGCATGCAGTGAGGCATGCCGAAGGCCTAGTGGTCAATTGTCATAGAGCACCGTTTAATGTGGAATCTGAGTTGGGGTGATACAGTTTACACACTCACAAATAAGAATTTCTAATGAAAAATAAATATTTCTAATTATTATTAATATTTTATCCCTATAGACCCCACCACCTATATATAAAAAATTGTCAACATCATTATAATATATATCAATTATTATAATGCACCAAAACTTTATAGTTATACAACGTTGACTCAGAAAATTATATGACATGTATTTTAAAATGACTTCGATTTTTTTCTGTTATAATGAATGATGAATTTTGAAAAGGGAGATTCTGATATGAATTATTATATTTGGGACACATCTAGGATATTTTAATACATGTGTTTGGTGTTTTAGTAGGATATAGGGGAGAAATAGTTGATTGATGGAAGGACATGAAAGTTGTAATATGTAATCATTTCTATTGTTACCACCCAGTACTTGGTAGAAATATAAAATGTGATCAGTGGGTAATGTAGACAGAAAGAGGCCTATAAATCTCCATTGTTTAGCCAGGACCTCCTCGGGTACCCCATTAATCATTATTTTGTATATTATGGGTTTTAGAAGGTTCTAATTAAATATCTTTGATGAAATTAATTTCAATACAGGTCCACTTTTGATTCTAGGTAGAATTGGTTCTTAGTAGATGTCTATTTGGATATGTCCTCCCCTTCTTCTTAATCTCAAGGATACCAAATGGGGTGTATTGGATTTATTTTTATTTTTTTAAGGGTTTTTATATCCTCCACCTTCATTTATTCTTATTCATCATTATTTCCCTAAATATTACTAATTTTATGTTTTACTGATTGAGTGATGATTCCACCAAATGATTGTGTAATCATCCTAGAGGATAATAATTTTGCATGATATGGCTAGAATGTGCCAAGGAATGGGGATCACACAAAATTTCAAACTATTTAGCTCGAGGTACTATTCTCAAAAAACATAATATGGGTTTTATGGGAAATTAAAATTATTTATTCATTGACCAAGATTCATATATTGACTATTTTATTTTTAATGTCCATATTAATCTATTATAGAACAGCTATATTCCATTTATTTTTGTTTTATTTGGAAAATTATTCTCTGTAAGGTTTATAGAAATATACCTCTTGAGAAAAAAATTATTAATTATTTAATATTATGATAAATATTTTTTATTTATTATAAATTGGTATAATAAAATATTTTGGCATTGTGGTTGAGATAAAATCTTGTATCATGAATATTTTTTGGTTTGGTCTTCGTGATGGTTTGGTGATCATGTCTTGAGGAGCCAAAATCATAAATGTTGTAGGTGGTCCCTAAAATATTAACCATTTTCAAGATTATACAAGGTTTTCCTTTTATGCGTTGGGATTTGGATTAAAGAAAATTTATTGGGATCTATTGATCAATAAATATATAATTAGGTAGTTTAGTGCCTCGAAGGTTTGAATAATATTCTCTATTATATGTCTAGGTAATTATAATCACATGATCACTACGTCGCAAATAGGGATTGGCTGCTAGTTGGGTTTAAAATAGTATTGGTGTATGTCTCATAGTGGGGAGGATATGTGGGTTACCTAAGATGGAACTCTTAGGGATATAATGATATTGATGAGGGGCTTATGCAAATGGAATATGGGTGGGATAAAAATATGTCACTTGTATGGAAAGGAGTAACTATTTTAGGGTTAGTATCGAACACCCTATATATGCTATCAAGTTTTATTATTCTAAGTATTAATGTTATATAATTAGAATGGTTTATATTGGATAAGAGTCTTGATTGATCTAATATGGAAAATGTGTGGTTTACTCATGGGAGGGTTTTGAGAATTTTTTTATGGATTCACATTGTTTTTTCAATGGCATCTATGTGAGTTTATCTTATAATGTTCCATGAGTAATGGGATTGGATTATTTATACAAGAAAAAAATGGGTATTGATCTTAATTATTTAGGCCAGTATCTTGTAGGAACTATGGGTCATGGGGTATCCTTGGTGAGATTATCATGGGATGATATTTGTGAGTAGATAATTGACTGGGTCTGAGGAACATAGTGGATTTATTTATGGATGAGATGGGGATACTGACAACTTTTGTAATGTTTTAATTGTCTTTATGATCTTGGATATAAGAAAATATTCTATATGGATTGGTGGGAAATGATCTGTACACAATGATGTGGTTCTAATTCATGAGTGAGTTACATTATATTGTTCATTGGGATGTTTATTTCTGATGGTATGGGGAGTTATCCATGAGAATGAGCATGATTACATAAGACATATTTTCAATATGGTTCATCATATGAGATATGATTCCTACTATAGGGTAGATGGTAGATGTAGATTTTTAGTAATCAGATTTACCCTAAGTGAGAGGTAAAAGATTATGTATTGAGATAAGATCCCTAGTCTCCATACGACGGTATAGGTCATGGTTTAGTGTGAGGATCTTCCCAAAGAGAGAGGTTGGACGTTGAAGTTGTGTTATAATAATCACACTAAATAATAAGGTATTGTTTTGAGACCTGGTATATTACATGTTATGATATCTAATAATAAGTTATTAAGTGGTGGTATTAGTTGTGGTATGTGACATGTAATGGGAACTAACCATGAGTGAGAGTGTGGTGATATGATACATGGGATGTCATTTGGTGTGACACATTGCCCAATGTGAGTGGGTTAGGGTTTGAGTTACCTCACCAAAATCTATTATTTTAAGAATAACTCAGTTCTATGTAAGATTAATTTTTTTAGTGCCACACTGTAACATTGTCCATCATGATGAAATCCATTATAATGTGAGGATGGTGGGATAAATCCCCCCTTTGGTGATCAGTGAGAAATCCGGAAACAATGTAAATACAATTTACCTTTTAATAGATTAATTTAAACCAAAAAATATATCCTCTAATTTTTCATAGATTTTATTTTTGGACTTAAAAACATAATTTTTTTTTCATCCTTATATGTTTTCTAGTGTGGGTAAACCATGAAAAATAACATTGTATTTATATTCCTTTAATTCTATATTTATGTTTGATATTTTTTATTGTAGTTGATGCGGGATTGAGAAATTGAATTTGTACCTTCCAATGAGGCATCAAGATCCTATAAAGGAAAAATGTTCAATGAAAGGGAAATTATTTTTGGGGGAAAAACCATTTTTCAAACCTAATCAGGGTTCGTACTCAACTTAGTCTAAATATGATTTATTATACTGAATAGTTTTTTATTTTTAATTTAGTATTTATATCAATTTTATGTTTTGTTTCACATAGGGATTTGAGGATAATACCATTTATTTTTATTGGAATAAATTTTGATGGATGGAAGATGGAGATGTTTTTTTATAGTCTTGTTATGAATATATCATGGAATACATATTTCATAATATTAATTTGAAAAATTTTGATACACGGTCACAAAAAATGGATATAAAACAAATTTTAAACTAAATATCTCTAACAAAGTATTCAATAAATGCATTCATTATTATAATTTGTTTGATATTTCGATGATTTTTGAACAAATTTATTGAATATAATTTTATAAAAAACATAATTTGGAGAATAAATCAATGAAATATTATAAAAATGATAGAGAAAAGTTGGAATATGAAAAAGCTAGTGAGAATTTTCCAATTTCAAAAAGTAGGAATATGAGGAATAATAATGAGTAGAATCAAAATAAGAATAACACACCAATCCTGGAAATTTATACTAGTCATGCTAAAAACTATAATTCTAAAAATTTTGTGCATGACTATTTCACATATAGAAATTTAGATTTCCACATGGGTAATTAGGTAAATGGTGATTTTGGGGATGTTGTTTTGTTAACATCAGGTCATATATCTAGAGAATGTTCTTGTTGAAATCAAAATATATCTAAAACATGATATTCCTATGAGATCCATTTTAATTCAAATATGTGGTGGATAACACATTCATGATAGGTTTATTATTAGAGAATAAGTAGTTGATATAATAATATATGGCTTCATAGGAATCAATATCATGATGGGGTGTAAATATAAAATATAAAAGAAACTCAATCAAATAAATTTCAATAGAATTGTAGAAACATTAAGGGATCAAATGAATTAGCTAAATTTTTATTCAATATAACATTGAATATGTAATTTCCTTCATAAATGTTAATTACATTTTCATGGATCATCTGGATCTAGAGTTATATTGAGGATGAAGTAATAATAGATCATTCTATGCTATAGCCTGAGTTATGTTGATGAATATCACACTATAAAAAAGAGAATAATACTATGATATAGAGATTTCTATAAATTCTTGAAGAATTGGTTTGAATTCAAAAATTGGTAGATTTGGATTATGATTCATGATATTGAATCTACATGATGTGGAATATTTTTACCAATCTAAATGTTTTTGACACATGGATTAATATATGAATATTAGGGGGGGAATATTGATCCCAAAAATCACATTAAGTGTTGGAATATAAAATGAATTTATTAAAACTGTACATATTCGGTTATTTAAAAAGAAAACGTGTTACATTTTTTCATTTTATATTTTTTAGAGAATATAAACATAGTATATCTAAGAATAATGGAGAATTAAATATTATATCTAGTATGTTGTAATAAATAAGAGGAACATGATTAAAAATTTGTTTTAGAGTATTAGATTTATAAATATGGGTTATTATATAAGATGAATAATGTGGATTATAAAAAAATTCATATATATAATTATCTCCATCAAGAGACTATATTTTCCTTTATACTTTTTAGTATAAATATAATTTACCTTCAAATAGAGAGGTTATTCTCATCTATATTTGAATGAAAATGATTTATCTATTTATAATGAGTTAATATCATACTGTTTTATAGGTTTTGATGAAAAAAAATGATCATAATAATGAATCTATTTTGAAACAAGGATGAAAGATGAGTTTTAACATTACACATATATGGAAGGTACCTTCAATCCAATACACTAATGAAGATACCCTCACACCTATAAAATAATAAGTATTTCCATGAATAAGTTCATCTTGTGAAAAAATAGGTAGAAACTCTTTGGTGTGTAGTGATTGATGCCTTAATATTATTAAAAATGTTATCCTTGGTATGGAGTGATTGTGACAAAAAAAATTTCCCAGTAAGAGACATCATAATTGATTTTCAATAATCCTGTAATTACCAGTGAGTTCTCATTTGATGTATCTTGGTGGGGAATAACCAAGTAAAATATTTCATTTAATTTTTTATAGAAATTAAGTATTTAAGTTTTATATTTATTCTAGATGATGGTGAATGAGTGTGATATTGAATGTATTCCATCCATCATTGAAATAAGGCATGAAAAAGTCTAAAATGAAATCAAAGGAAAAAATTATTTGGCTAAAACCCTAATTTACCGGCCACTTACTGTGTATATATTCAACCTTTTCTTAACATAGATATATAAAATAATATGTTATACCATGTTATGGATCACATACTTGCATGTAATTAACTTATATTTGATGAAAACCCAACTTACCATGGTTATGGGACATCAGTTTTTGTTTTTACTATTATTGTGGATATTTATATTCAAGTATGATGTTATAATTTCAAATCATTTTTTATTTAAATTTGGTGCTAATGTGGGATTAAGATTGTGTATGTGCATTTTATTTCGCATATATTATTAAAATTAAATAAATTTTTATATGTGATGGATATTTTTCATTCAACTAGGAGGTCAATTAATTATATTTTCAGAAAAATATACAATGTTATCCTATATAACATATTTGTGGAATTCTAATCATCAATTCCAATATTTTTCTCTGACGGGTTATGTGAATATTATTTTAAGTTAATATCTAATTAGGTTATACAATACTTGGGAGAAAATAATGTATGGTTATAACACCCATATATTTTCTTTAAAATAATAACGTTATGTTCTATTGAGTATATGACACAAAAAACTGAGCTTAATTGACCAACCTAATATTCGATTTACATATGATCATTATAAAAAATGAAATAAATTTTCATGAATTAGTAGGAATAATTTTTTATTAAATACATATAGAGGCCCAATCACACAATTTTTGGTAAATTATTTTATTCATAAAACAACTCATCAAAAATTATTTACACTTTTTTAGTTAGAAAATGATATAAGAAAATATTACTACATTTTAAAAAATTATATGATAAAAATCAAATAATATTTTAATTAATCATATGAAAATTATTATAAGGTGAATTTTCTATATTTTCTTAGAATTTTTTATTTTTCAATGGATACTGAAAATGATGATTTTTATTGAAAACTACTTTCAAATGAATAATTTCATTCCAGTTTATTTGGTAAAAGAATTATCAATTGTTAATAATTTATATTAAATTTATATAATATATTTAAATATATTAATATAAATACATTTTATAATGATCACTACTAATATAGTTAATCTAATATTCTTTTATGTTTGAAAAATCTATTCCCTAAAAACTAGTTTATAGACACATTTTCTGGTTTAAATTTTATGTTGTATTCTCCCACTAATCTGAAATGAATTTTATTAATTGGAATACCTATTTGGAATCATAATAATAAATATTATTTAACAAGTTGAACATAATTTTTTACCATACTGAATATTAATGACAACAAAAATCGGTTACCCAGGTTTAGGGTAAAAGAGGATTATCGAGGGTTAATCTAAAGAGATATGAGGTATAATTACTAAAAGATTTCTCTGATCTCTATTTTATAGCAATATTTATATCATATATCATATAATTCCAATAAATTTTCAATTTTGGATAATTATTTATTTTATTATGACTTTTACAATAAATTATGTAATGAAATGGAAAAAATGCCAATCTAATACTTATAAAAATATCATACATTTTCACATAGGTATAAAAATTGATTTTTTTAGTTAAAATTTTCAACTTTAATGGAAAAATATATTTATTTATCATGATTATTTTAATTTTTTTGTTAGTAATAATAATTAACTTAAATTTATACGAAACATCGATGTAGAAATTAATTAATTTAAAATAAAATAAAAAAATGAATTTAAATTTTAAAACATAATTGTAATTTTAAAAAATTATTATGTTGTAAAAATTTTTAGATAATTAAAACGTGTTAGATATTTTTAAAAGAAATATATTCTAATTCAATATTTTTATTCATTTTATAATGTTGAATTAATTGAATAATATCAACATTAAAAATTATTGATTCCTTATAATAAATATATTTATTTTAAATTATTTAAAATGACTAAATATGTTTTATTCAGATAAGAGAGTGGGAAATTTTTTATAATATAAAAAATTATACATTTAATGGAATTTTTTCATTTTATTGGATGATTCTTGGGCCCCTTAATAGTAAAAACAAGAATAACTGTGATTAATGTTATAATGGGGTTTTGCGTTTTAGAGGTTATTCTATTAAAATTAATATTCCACACACAGAAATTTTATTTGATGAATTTTATTTCAAATTTATAATATTTGGGTCCAAATTATATAATATGGATTTTTTTATTCTTTAATATTAAATTACCCATGTAAAAAAATACTAGTTACTATGGTGAAAACGAGAATGGAAAATAAAAATAAACATAAATGTTAAGAGAATAACATATATAAATATGTTATTCGTGTGATTAATTGGTGTATATAAACCATATCATCACTATACTATATTATTTATCAAATTTGACCATATATATTGATAGAGACTTCCTATTATTTTATAGCTTTCCATATTTAAAAAATATTCCACTCATTTTCACTTTTAAAAGGGATATGCACTCTTCTACTCCCCACACATAAAAATAAATTTATTTTATTAAATAAATAAAAAATACTTTAAATATGCCTCAAAATATTACATAGAGTGCCTTTTTGGATCAGAGAGCAATCTTATAAATATGACTTCTGTAATCCTAATGTTGTTTTCCAAAAATTGGTATAGTTCTTAACTCTACGATTCCATTTTATTTAATTATCTAACTCCATCAAATCTATTTCAGACTTTTTGATATATTAAAATAAATATCGATCATATAAAAATGTTTTATTCTGTTACATCAAGAACCTAAATCCATATCCCTTTCCATTAAATGGGAAATAAAACTGTCGATTGTGTGTATAGGGATCTACCGCCTCACGACCTGATTTAATTCGTTGTCCATCACCATCTCCAATTAATCGATATTGTGACGGATATGAAATATATATAAATATAGTATATAATTATTAAGTATTTGATCTTTTATATTTATAATAACACATTTTCCTTCTTACCTTCCAATCTATTGGAAAATGAAAACGTTGCTCACTCGTACGTGTGGACTACTGCCTCCTCAAAATGATGTCGTGCGTTTTCATTTATTCTTTGTCATGGATTGTAATAAGGAAAGATTAAATGAATATATATTATATCAACGATATAATTTTTTTATTTTGAATTTTTATTTACGTTTAATTCATTCCATCTATCGAAAATTGGAATCAGTGGTCATGCATACATATGTTATACTGTCTCCATGAATGGTGTAATTCATTTATATATATAATGAATGACTAAAAATATGATTAAAATTAAAATATTTTTTATTTATATCATTATAATATTTCTATAGATTATGGAACCTTAATTAATGTTGAAGGACCAAAACAACCAGATAAAAAACAAACATGAAAAATGAAATTGTTATCACAAATAAAAATTGATTTTAATTAAGAATTTTTAATAAATGATTAGAAAAATATTACAAGTAAATAATTTATGGTATGATATATATATATGTGTATAGTTCTATAATATAATTAAATGAAATCTATATTTATTATAAAATATGGTCAAACCCATATGTGGAAGTTGAAGTTCTGGTAATGAATTTTTATCTAACATTAATTTATGTAAGATATTTTCCATAATCACCACTTGTTTCCCTTATATGGTGTATATAATTCCCATGAATTCATATTATTATTCCTAAAATAAATTTTATGGGAATTTACAAATCTATATAAGGTTGTTTCTTTAATTAATCTTATGATTGAAAATTTACCAAAGTGTTAATGGTTTAATGTTACAATGTCATTGTTTATCAAGATTATTTATTAATATGTTTATGTTGATGAAATATTATGATATATCTCTAATTGAACTCATTAATTTTATTATACACTAGTTATTGGTGGTGAATACATGTTTTCCATTCATTTTATTCTCTTTAATAATTAAATAAAAAATAATAATGTTGTTAAAAAATATTATTTATCTCTTCGATTAAAAATCCATTCTTCTCTTATATGTCCACGTTTTCTAAAAATACTCTCCAAATTTTTAATATTATCCTATTATTGCAAAAATAAAATTTTATCCTTCTTATAATTGTTAGAAAATAGTATAAAATGAATTTTCCTACCATTTTCAAAAGAAGTTACATTTTTATTTTTACGAAAAATATGAAAGGAATATTTGTTTTATAATACATGACATGAATAAAATTTCCACCATCACAACCTTCTATTGTTTTGAATAATCCTTGAAAAGATTCCAAGTTTATTTTTAAATAACATTTCCCATTATATTTTGGAATATTTTAGACATTAAAATAATACTTTAAATGTGATAATCTTGATTTCCTAAAGAATATTTCATGTGATATTTAAATGAAATTATTTATTTAAGATTCCATCCTTTGTAGTGACCTATTATTATCTGGGGATATGATCCAATTGTTGAATTCTTATTCATTATATGGATCGTTTATGATCATAAATAATATAATTTTTTAAACCTGTTTATTTATCATGGTTTATATTATAATTAATTGATGAAATAGTTATGAAAACATTTTCATTTTGATGGGTTATACAATGATTAAATATTTGGGAATCTTATTTCCTTTTCACATTTTAGGATATGTTGAATGTTTTATGATATTTTTCAATACACATGTTTTATTTTAATTATGTGATGGGTTTTATCATAATTATATATCCCTCTAATTCATTTGGTAAAGGTGGATAAATCACGTAGTGAATTTGTCAATCATGAATCTATTTTTTGTAATGAAATTTTCATGCAACAGACTAGTTTTTTAGTCCATTGGATTATATGTCGATCTAGTTTTCATATCCAAAATAATAATCGTGGATATGAGTAATATTTAGATAAGTTTATTTGTAGATATTTCTTTAATTTCCCTGGTATTATGATTCGGCCACATTTTTACGTACCAAACATAATGAGAGGGCCTACGTTCATTTCGTTAACTTATTGAATGAATCTCTATCAATTTTAAAATATTAGGAAAGTTATAATACATTATTTTCCACCATGTCTTTTTTGTTTTTTTATACTATTATGAATTATGTTCCATGAAATACCATTATTTACTCCAGGACTCAATTTTATGATCTATGATATGCAGGTAACAATTTTCAAATTTTACACTCATGTTTTCATACCCTTTATCAAATGTTAAGATGATATATCTCTTTTTTACCCTTATTGATCATCTGAAATCACTATTTCTTGGGTTTCATTTCCCTATTTACTGAAGAATGTTATTATCTATGATATTTCAAAAAGAGTTCTGGTTATGGAAATCATAGTGGGAAATGATGTAGTTCACCTATGAACCAATTTTTTGTGTATCAATATTTCTAAAATAATTAGACCAATAGTATAGACAACTCAGATTCTCATTCATAGATATTACATAATTTTTTATTAGTATTCAATAAATTAAACAAACATAATCTTGAGAACCGTAATAATTTTGTGCCATTGCAAACTAGGTACATAAACATCTAATTTGGGGAAAGATCTTCAATTCCTCTTTATAACATATTTCTATTTAATAAAATTCCACAAAATACCCTACTTCAAACCATTATTCATAACCTTGGTATACGAATCATAGGAACATGTATTCTCAAATGCTCATTAATGGTAAAAAGGCTATATATCTATATAACCTGAGAATATGAGTATGAGAACTCGAGAATAAAATTTTAAAACTTTACGATTCATATTATAGATCATAAACATGATCTATGGAATAAATACTTGAATTTTATAAGACATAAATCATAATGTAATATACTTACATAAGATATGAGAACACAACTTTAGGATAAAAAATAAATTTGTGGATTACAAATTATATTTTATCATTTTGAACCTGTATAAATAAAAAAACACCACTCATTATATTAAGGAAATGGAATCAAGACCAATTATAAATTTATGGACACACAACCAGGCCTATTCATAACATTATTTAAATGATATAATGGTCAATTTATAATATTGTGAACTTGTAAATAGGTTATTGTATAATATTGTGAATATTTAATCACGTTCACTCATAACATTGTGAACATGTAACTGGGTGCACACATAACATTATGAACATGTAATAAAACTCACATATAACATTTTTAACATTTAATATTGTTCATTAATAATATATTTACAATTGAGTTATCTATATTTACCCAATTCATTTGAGGGAGATATTGGTCACACCAATCATATAATCAAAATAAGATGTATATATGCCACAGGATCATAAAAAAGTATTCATATCATAAACCAAGATAATAAATGGGATTCATAAAAATTTAATCATATAATAAACAATTTAAAATAGACATGTCTCACAATCAATCCATAATTCCACCATAGTGTAACATTTTAAAACAAGCGTGTTTCACAAGAATTTTCTCATGGTATAACTAGGGAATAAAAATAGGATTCATAAAAATAACCCCATCATAAACATAAACCATTAAAAGATATAATAATAATGTAATCATTGGTTTATATCATCAAAAAAGAATTAGTTACATCAAGTATATAATCATAGATGGAGATTTATTTTATATATCACATTGATCATTTCTTGATGAAAATTACTTTTATTTTGAAATCAAATTTTAAAACAAAAAATTCATATAAAATATTGAAAATATTATTATTTTAAAATAAAATTTATAACATATAAATTATGATTTAAATAAAATAATGGTCATGATAGTTGAAAATTTCATTCATTCTGTACAAGTTAAAAAAGGATTCCTTTCACATTCTCAGTAAAATCCAACAAGGTGTTTTTTGGAAAATTAAATGAAGCAGAATTTCAAAAAAAAAACTAATTAAATTAAATTACAGGTAAAAATTTATTTAAAACACATTTAAATAATTTTTACAACATTTCTTATATCCTTTTTAGAAAGCATTGTTTTATAAAAAAATGATTTTCAATCAAAGTGGTAAAGGAAAATGAGTATTATTAAAAATATTTTCACAATTATTTTATGTTCTAATGAGTGGAAAATTGTAATATTGATTGATAATATAATGAATTAATTTAAGATAATATAATTCACAATAATTCATGATATTTAGATCTTAATATTTCGATATTGGGGACTTAATCATAAACAATCCTGATAAATGATTCCATTTAAACATAAATCCATTGCTACAATTGTAATAATTGAATCATTATCCCCACAAAGGGATGAAATTAAATGAAACATATAATATCATTATAAAAAATTAATTGAATGTATTATATATAAATGGTACTATATATACGCACAATACAATAAGCAAGTTGCATAATATAACATTTTCCTCAAGGAATGAGAATTGAGAAAAAAACCCTTTACTGCTTTGGTAACTTTTGAACTGTACACCCCATGAAAGAGATATAGTAAAATGTATATGTAAATAAAAATATTTTTCAGGATATTAATTATAATAGAAATTCATTGGATTTATGTACATGAAATATGTGTTATTGGGGGTGAATATGGCTTGTTTTTTAGAGAAGTAAAAAGGGAGATGAAAATCCCTTATCTCTTTAGTAATCTTTTGAATCATAAGAAAAAATAACATAAGACATAAAATGAAACAGTTAATATAATGAAAATGTGGTAACTGATGATATATGATGTAAAATTGTATGTATATACCTGACACAAAAAAATGAGTGGTGAATTTTCATATATCTCCCATAAATAAGAGGGAGAATTTAAATCCATTACATTAAGTCTTGAATTCTATCATACATGTTCAATCCTACTATATTATAAATAAAACTATTATTATTAGAATATTATGTAACCATAATTATATATAACATAATATATATTACTTAATTATGACTATTTATTTCCTATTTGTTAAAAATTCTTTGTAAAAACCACGTCTCTGGTAATATATACTTTTTTTCGTATATGTTTGGATTTTTTATTTTTAGTATTATTAAATTTATATTGGTTCCATAATCTCAAAAATAATAATAATGAAATAATTATCATATTTTTACACAAATTATAATTTTGTGAAAAATAATGATTGATAGTTTTGTGAAATGAAGTATATTATGGCCATAGATATTGTATGTAGTATGTACTCATGAGTAACATTTCCATTCTTCATTGATCATTATAGAAATTAAGTTAAATAATATTAATCTTCCTATAAATATCATAATATTATAATTAAAATAGTATTTCATTATATGTACTTACATATATCATCCATGTATTGTGGTGATTAAAAGAGAGAGTCACATTGCTTCATGAGGACTGTAGTCCACATGTAAATGAATTATTTTATCACTGATAAGGGATTAAAAATATATGAAACAAAAATATTTATTATCATATTTAAATGATAAATATTTAATTAATATAATAATTATGTAATTTTTGTCAGTTATATTCATTAAATATGTCTTTATTATCCTCCATGTAAATGATTTGAGAAAAACAAATCACATCACATTGTGAGGTTGTAATCCATCGTACACATGATTGATGATTTTGTAACACATTAGATTGAATTGGAGATTGTTATTAGTTATTACCTTGACATAAAAAATTCTCAATTAATTTATTATAAGAAATTTATGATATCATCATGGTTTAATAAGAATACATGGAGGAAGAAATAAAATAAAGATGCTTGTTGAAGAACGTAACATGTTCTAGTATCACGCATTTGTTTGCACCAAAATCCATAAAAATGGATTTCTTAAAAAAATAATTATTATATGACTACACGTGGTAATTTTGGATGTTATTATTTTTCTAATTGGTCCAAAAAAGACATTATATTGTGAATAAGAGAGAACAGGGGATGGCCATTTATAAGAGGGTTGAGTGACACACTAGTAATTTTTTAGACGAAAAAGGTGTAAACATGTATTTCACATTCCCAAATGTAAACAATGGAGTTTTATATATCCTTATATGTTATAGGGTTAAAATATGGGAATAAAAATGATTTTATAAACGTTCACAGGAAATACTAACCCCAATTTTATTTAGTATAACCCACGGTTAACACATTTTTAAACATAACTATGTTAACTTATTTTTACTACCTTCACTTTTCATTTTGGAAAGTAATAAGATTAAATTTTTAGAAAATATAAATAATTATGAATTAAAATATGGAATAAATTTTTTAAAATTAAATTTACATATATTTGGAAATTTAATTTAATTCTAATCATAAAGAAACGATGAGAAAGTGAGTTTTCAAAGAGAAAGTGTTTAAATGATTATAATGTTTTTATGTCAAAATAAATATGAAAATGGTTCCAAAGTCCTAAATTGAATAAAAACATAAATAATTTATGTAATTTTAATTTAAAATTAATTTAGAATATAATTTATCATTATAAATAATTTTAAAAAAATTAGTTTTCATTAAAAATCATTATTTTTCACTATTTATGAAAAAAGTTAATCTCTTAAAAAAATTATAAAATAATTTTTCTTACATAATATTGACATGATGAAATTAAAAACAATATTTTTTTAAAAAAAATAAATTTTATAAAGGATTAAATAATTAGTTTCAATGTAAGTTTGCAAAATAGAAACAAATTTGTTTTTTAATAAAATATACTTTTGAAGCGAAAAAATTGATTTATTATTATCTATCATATAATAGATAGCTAAGATGACTGTAAACCATTTTTTAAATATATAATATGATAATTTTATTAACTTAATTCTCCAAAGTTTATTTTTTAATTTATTAAGAAAAAATTCATCTGTGTTAATAAAAATAACTTCTCATAAAAAGATTTCCTTTATGACAAATAGTTTTTATTTTCATTTATAAATAATTAATCACAAAACATTTAATTTTCTATTTTTTTATACCATATATTTTCAGAAAATATTTAATCATATCCATACACACCATTTCAAATGTTAGGTGAAAACTATCATATTATTTAACAATTTTTTCATAGTATGTAATGTTTCTTTTAAACATAGTGTAACATGTATCACAAGGTACATACATTCTTGTGTGTAAGAGAAGATAAAATCTATGTTGAATGTAACTCAAGATAATATTTGTGTTGTGTCTCAAAAAAAATAAACCAATATTTTCATGATATAAAAAATATATAAAAGGATAAAATAATTTACAAAAAAATATTTCACAAAATCTCAGGGAGTTACATATATTATTTTAGGGCATATCATTATCTAACATAATTAATACCCATGTAAATAGATGTGATTTATACTTATGAAATATAGGGTTACCTGTAGTTGGTATATCATAAATGTATAAATAACCTTTAGAAACTCGGATTAAAATGGTAGTGATAATTATAAGGATAAGACAAAGAATAGGAAAATTTCCTAGAATTTTGGTCAAGGATTGAGAGAGTTGATTCAATGAAATTACATCCCATTCTAGATGCGTCAAGTTGAAGTGGCTATAGAATAGTTGTACAAAGTGGGTAATAAAAATGAAATGGGAATATTGGGATATGACTCAATCCTCACCATATGCATTACAACATGCCTTACAACACATATTTTTTGACACTAGTAAGGGATATGTTTTTGAAAATTACAATTTATTACAAAATATCAGGAATTATTGGAATAGATGTCGTCCATGGATGACCTATTCTAAACTTAATATGTCAAATGATTAAAATAATGTTTCGTTTTATACATCCTATAAATTATTATGTTGTTTCCAATTATGATTATTGTTTCTCAAACTATGTTATTTTGTTTCAGTCAATTGATGGAACTTATAAAAATCATGTTTAAATTGACTATAATGGAAAATATGGGAATTACAAAAAAAATAAATTTGAATATTACTTTATAAAATGATATTATGATTATTTCTAATTAGATATCTAAATATATATATAAATCTCAACTTGGGTGACTTTCCTAAGACATCTAATAACACAATGATTGTGTTTTATGGGGACTATTATGGAAATAAGTTTAAATTCCCTCCATGTTAGATATGTTGAAAGGGGTTCCTCAAAGAATTTATCAAAGGAAGGATTTTATTTTTTTTTTGTAAATATAATGTATATTTATTCAAAAATTATTATTTTTTCCAGAGAATTATGTGTTGAGAACATGGATATTATCTGAGTCAATGACCAAATCCAAGAGCAGTCTCCTAGAACAAGAAATTACCTTCGAAAATTCAAAAGTTGAAGTAAAATCATTGAAGTGTTTATGTATTTTTATTTTATCATTATTTTATAGAAGTGTTATATAAATGATATTTTTTAATGAGAATCATTAATTATTTATGTATCATTCCAGAATAGTATTTCATTAAGTATTTGAAATAATTTGTTAAATGATACTGATCACCTATAAAAGTTATTTATTATTAATGTGGTATTTTATGGAAAACCCAATACTTGGATAAAGGTAACCCTGAATATGCACCTGATGTTGATATAATAATGTTTAGTGGACGTATAGATATGACTCGACAAAAAAAAGATTAGTGATGGGTTTTTTTGATGGGGTTACGAACAACCCCATATAAATTGGTTAGAATTATTTTTTGAATATTTTGTTGTATTTTAGTGAAGATTATGTAAAAATATATAGAAATTTAATAATTATTGTAACCATTTTTTCGGAGATATTTTAGAGGCATTATATATATATAACATTCATTTGGATATTGCAGGTAATATATATATAATGGAATTTTTTTTGAACAGAAATAGTGGTAGATCACAACCCCCTATAATTTAAGATATGAGAGGGGGTTCATGAACCACTACTATTCCCTTATACTCGAGGGAGTTTTTGAACCTTGTCTAATTTAAGAAATTAGAGGGGGTCCTGATCCCCCTCTAATCTATGACATCAGAGGCGGTTTTCAACCCCTTCTATTTTTGGCAATATAGAGTATTTTAGACCCCTTATAATTTAATATATTAGAGGGGGTTGTGAACCCACTCTAATTTATTACATTATTTAAGGTTTTAAAATTACTCTAATTCATGAAATTAGTGAGGGTTCATGATCACTAACCCCTTTGATTAGAGGGGATTTAACACACTCTAAATTTTTATTTATTTTCTTAAAAAATATCATATATATTCAAATTCTATAATATATATGTTTTTGTGTGTGTACATGTGTGTGTATATATATATATTATATAAGCACATTATATAAATGTATTTAAATCCATTATAAACATATTTAACTGATGAAATTATATAAATACATTAAATAAACACCCATACATATAAATAAAAATATATACAAATATAAATATTTGTAAGCATAATATAAATTCAATTAAAAATATATTTATTCAATTATATAATATTTATAAATGGTTTTAAAAAATACTATACATTTATATAATGGTTTATATTATACATATATTATATTAAATAAATTTTATTGCTTATTTATGTATAAATACATTTATACTATATTATTTTTAAAAATATATATAATATAGAATGAATAATATATATATATATGAAATTTATATTATATATATTACATTATCAAATATATTATTATATATAAATATATATATATATTATATAATTATTTTATATATAATTTACTATGAAATATTAATTATAAATTAATTTAAGAAATATGTATATATCATTTAATTATATGATATATTTCCAATTATATAAATGTAATTAATTTCGTGTGTGTATAAATATTTATATTTGTTTGTGTGTGTAAACGTGATATAATCAAAATTTATATAATTACATATATAAATATATAATATAAATGTACATAACAAAATATATTAATAATATAAATAATAAAACTTTTCTAGTGTATAGTATTTATAAAAACCTTATATAATTTGTAGATGAAAAAATTGTGTAATAATAAAAATAATAATAAATAATTTATATTATTTTTTTTAAACACAAATTCATATATATAAGAATATAAAAATAATGATATAAATATAAATAAATTTTAATAATTTTATATCTATTAATTTTATATAAATTATAATTATACAGACACACACACACAAAGACAAATATAATTGTATTCATAAATATATGTATATACATATATAGTAATATATCAAAATATAATTATTTATTTAAATAATATATATATATATATATATATATTATACACAATAATATTCCATATTATAAAAAAAATATAATATTATTTAAAATGATATAGTGATATATATATAAAGTAAATTTTATATATCTAAAAAAATATAATATATTGTCTATATAAATAATAAGTTGATCAGCCTTAGTGGATTTAGTGTAGGGTTTCATCCTGTGGGGCGCGAATTCAAATCCAAATAACATCAAGATTTTTTTCACCCTTGATTGTTTGTGAATGGATCTATATGTGTAATGGGGACCGTGGTAGATAACTCGTAGTCTTGCCGGAGTCCACGAGGGCTGTGAGTTGTCTGGGGGCATGCTTCGGTGGGTTATAATCATTGGGGTTCTAAGGGATGGTGGGGGTGCATAGATGTCAAATGGTGGTTTTCAAGGGGGGGTCAGTAGAGAGTTTTAATGCGGGTTTTTGTGTCACATGGTGTTATCCACATGGGGTTTTAAAGGGTCTATCAGAGGGTGTCAGCAAGGGGTGTCACATGGGGGTGTCATGGGGGTATCTGCGAGTATGTTGGGAGGTGTTATATGGGGGTCTCATAGGGGGTGTCTACTGAGTCTGATGGGGGTGTCATGGGTGTCTTTTTTGGGAGTCACATGTGTACTGTGCAATTTTCACAGGTTTCCATTTTGAGTTTGTAATAGAATAACATCCTCTAAATTGATTTTTGGGGCTCAATTAGGGGCAGTTACGACTTACCCTAAGTGATACATTAAATAAAGGGTGGTTAAATGACCACTTATCTTTTTATATGGGGAGAAATTGTGGGGGGGAGTAAAATAGCCTCTAATATTACCACTTCTAAATTTAGGCTCATTTTACCCGCAAATACTCAAAACCATCCCTAACGGGAGTCAGCCTGAACATTTTTGTTGATTACGAGTACCTACCACAAATTGGTTTAGAGGGGGGGTTATAACCCTTCATAAATTTGGAAAACCCTTATAATCTCCCTATATTTTTGTAGTGTGATTCATTTATTAAGTTAATCATATTATATTGGTGACCTTATAAATGATATGTGATTTGGGGACAAATTAATTTATGATAGAGTTTACTTCATTTTCATATTCTTGAAATCTATTTGATAATATGTGACTTCACTAAAGAAATGAGGATATTATTAATATTTGGAAACATTTATCTATCCATTAAGGTTTAATGATGATAATGGTATTAAAATATTTTGTTTGTGAGATTAAGAGATTATTTATAATTCTAGGGGGATAAATGTTAATTTTAATTTCGAAATTTAATGACTATTTTCATAAATTATTCAATTTGGAATTTTCATCGACGGATTTCAGAAGGGTATTAAAGTTAAATTCTTGTATAATGTATTATGTTGAACTATGGGTGTTACTATAGATTTTTTATATATTAATGTTTTATATTGGATAACACGGGTTATCCATTTTGGTGTTGGTAATGATTTAGAGACACATGGAATGACTTATCATTCTTTTTATGGATCACATGACCTATTAAAAAATAATTTATTGACTTTAGAATAAAAAAAATCATCTTGGATATTAATTTCTTAGAATATGAAATGAATTGGAAATAGATCAAATCATAACCAAAGAGTTAAATTGTCCTTATAAAATAGAAATTAATCAAGTATTTTTATTTTTCTTGTAAACTATACAGATCATAAAATAATCCATGAATATTAGTAAAAGTAACTTAAAATAAAATTTTATACTTCTATTTTCATTTCTGATGACTCAATTTTCAGTTCACCCATCACATATTTATGGATTTTATGTCATTAAATTTCCCCTGAACATATTCTCCATCACACTCTCTTTGTCTTAAGGAATTTTGTTATTTTCCATGTCTATATTTTAAATTCCAAATAATATTTTCCTATTTATAAGCCATGTTTTTTGTTACTCTATATGGAAGATAATATTCCCCTTTCTCTTATATCATGAGAATGTTTTGTTAACCATTTTTACGGTGTTGTTTTTCAAAAAAGGTATTTTAAAATATGAAACCTTTTATTACACAGAAAAAGATAAACTTTTTTAATGGGGGAAAATATAACACCATAATATATTTTTAAAAGAAGAAAATTTTGTTTGATAGTGTACACGACACACAACACAAATATTAATTGACCTAGAGAATATGTTATTTAAATATAACCACAATAACCTATCCATTACATTGGTGTGTATGAATTGAATTAACTACTAAAGGATATATATATATATAATATTAATTATTTATAAAAATATATTGATTAATTCTTATTGAATAATCCTTTAATTTTTAGTATCTTTATTTTATTCCACAAAATTATGTTTTATTCAAAAAATATTTTTCCTTTTCTTGTGATAAAATAATATTAATAAATTTTCGCAATTGAATAAAAATTATTACAAAAATGGAATTAATTTTAAAATTCATCCTGTTTAAATTATCATTGTGTGAATTTTTTTTAGTTTTTTTGAAAGGTTTTATTATTCAATATAGTGGGAAAAATAATAGTTTTCATTAAAAATGATTTTCAAATTAATAATGTCATTTAATTAATATTAATTAACATAATCATTAATAATGAATAAGTTAAATGAAATGAATTGATTATATATCTAAATATATGAGTTTAAATCCATCTATTGATGATCATTATTTATAAAGTTAATGTAGGATCCTCTTAAGCCTAATAAATGCATTCCTTTAAACAATGATTTCAAAATATTTTTGGGTTTTAATTTTAAATAATATTCTTCTAATTAATGGAATTGAATTTAATAAAATTAAATATATAGATTAAAGTAAAATAATTAATATTTAGTAATATTTTCATATAATTATTTGGTCACAATGAATATGAAAACTATAAAAATCGGTTACCACAGTTAAGGGTAGAACCAGTTTACAGAGGGTGAAAATAAATAAATAAGGGGTATAATGACCAATTTTTTTATAATTTATAATGGAAACACATATTTCAACCCTATATCATATGGGTACAAGAAATTTTACATATTGGAGCCATATGGCCAAGAATATAACCCTTATAATAATTTAAGAAAAGACCAGAACAAAATATTTAACTCTTATTTTTAAAAATATATCTCGTGTTTAAATTGAGATAAAAAAGGAATGTTTGGTTATAAATAATAATTTATATTATAAATAAATTTTTTTCCATGGTCATTTATTTTTATTTTTCTATTATGATATAATTAACATAAAATCTTATGGATCACCGATGCAATAATTATTTAATTTAAAATAAACCAAAATAAATGATTTAAAAATATTAACAGTTAAATAAATTGAATAAATTATCTTGTTACAAAATAGTTTTAGGTATTTATATCATTTTATGAATGTGTGGAAGTAATATATTATTATTCCATTCGTTTCTTTAGGTTTTTAATGTTAAATTAAAGTAATTGTGACCAAATTGACAATTAATGATAAATTTTATAAAATAATGTTTTATTAAGTGAATTAAAATTCCTAAAAATAATATATGCATCCCAAATAATGAGAAATGTTTGATAACAACCAACATGCTCCATTTATGGGTCTTTTATTCTTTTTTAGTTACTTTACATGGATCCAAAAGATTGAAATCATGAATTACTATGGTTAAGGTTTGAAAAGGGTTTTGTGTGTTACATGTAATTATGTTAAAGTTAGATTTACTTAGAGATATGACTTTTATTTGGAAAATTTTATTTCATTTTTAGAATAATTGAGTCCATATTTCATGATAAATATAATTTTATTGTTTGGATAAAAGCGTAAATTACATTGGTAGAAGTACTAGTTGTTTTGGTGAAAACTAAAATGGTAAATGTAAGTAAACATGAAGGATAAGAGGATAAAAAATTTAAAACATGTGTTTTTTTTGGTGGTGGAGGTATTTATTGAACATATATTTCCTCTAATCGTTTTTATAATTTTTGAGTTACTTGGATTGAGAGTGACTTCAAATTGTTGAATATTTATTTATTTACAAAAATGACACTCCTTCTAACCAATAAAATGGAACACGGTCTATTCTCCTCAAAATAGTTCATAAACTATTTGTTTGAACAATAATTTACCAAAAACATTTAAATAAACCCTCCTCACAACCAATAGTCCTTGATATGTTTAGAAACCAATCATATTAATGGATTAGGAATAATCTAATGGATATTTACCAAAGAAGAGGTATAGTTCATAACCACGCATTTTTATTTAATTTCTTAATATAAATCAAAAAAATATAATTCAAAAATGATTATTTAATAACATCAGTATATCCCATAAAATATTATGTAATTATGTTTTTATAATAAAATTCATCCATCTCCAACTTCATCAAATGTGTAATGAAATTGTCGATTCTGTGTATGGTGGACTACCACCTCCCGAAATGATATAGTTTTTCTTTCATTTGCACATATACCAGATGGATATAGTGATGAATTTAAATAATATAATAATTATTTTAAAATTATTTTTTCTCATTATAAAATCACATATCCCTTCTTACCTTCCAATTTGTTAGAAAATGATAACGCCACTCTTGTTTATGAGCAGACTACCACCTTCACAAAGCAATGTGATACATTTTTCATTTTATTTTTTACATTGATGGTAATAAAGAGAGATTTAATGATTACATATGGTTTATAATATATATAAAAAATTATATAATGGTTAATTTGTATTCATCATTTTTTCATTCCATCCATTGAAAAATGAAAAAAACATTCTTGCGTCCGTATGACCTATTGTCGCTCTGAACGATGTAATAAACTTTACTATATATTTATTTTATGGAGGACTCTAAATAGGAATATAATTTATATTTATTGTATTTATATAATTACTATAATTTTTAAATTATTTAATGATAATTATTATAAAAGTACCAAAACTACTGAAACAAAACATAAATGAAAAATTAAGCAGTTATTACCTAGAACATGGATTTTAATAACGAACTATTAAAAAAGACTAGTAAAAGGGTATAAGTAATTAATATATGATATGATATATATGGTAATTGTTTATTAATTTTTTATAATAAATAAATATTCACAATAAATGAGGTTCTTATAACCAAGATGTCAATGTTTAGGTACATGATATACGTTTCATTTTAATTTATTTAATAATAATGGCATATTCATCAAATTTAAATTTTATTTGGTTTATATACCTACCATGAATTTATTTTATAGATATTCATAATAAATTTAATTGGATTTTCATACCCATATATAGATATTCAATTCATGGGGATTATGATTCAAAATTTACAAAATCGGTATCTTTTTATGTTAAAATATCATTGTTTACCAGTATTGTTTATGATTGAGTTTTTATGAAGACATATTATGATATGTAACTCAATAAACTCATGAATTTTTCTTTTCCTTAGGTTATTTTAGGATAATTCATGTTTTCCTGTCATTTTATTCCCTTTATGAACTAAATAGACCAAAAGAATGTTATTAAGGGAAAATGACTTTATTTCTCTATTCATTCAAAAATCCTTTCTCTTCATTTTTCATGTATTAAAAAAAATCCAAAAAAGTTTTTAATATTATACAATTATTTGAAAAAATAATTTTATCCCATAATTTAATTTTATAAAATTATTCAAAACAAAACATTATGTTTTTCTTGGAATGATGTACTTTTGAGTTTTAATAGAAAATGTGAAAGGAATAATTATTTTATCATACACAGTATAAATATATATATCCACAATCATGAAATACTACAATTTTTAAACATCATTTACATTTTTTAAAGTTAATTTTTAATGAAATTAATTTCCATAATATTATATATATGTTTTGATTTTAAATACATTGTTATCATTTGAAAACGTTATTATACTCAAGAAATGTATTATATAATATTTTAAAGCAATTTTTAACTTGGATAATATATTTTTCAGTTAACTATTATTTAATTGAGATATGATCCAATGGTATAATCATTATTCTTTCGCTAGATTTTTTTAGATACTGATGAGGATAATTTTGTGGAACCCATTCCTTTTCCATGGGGTATGCTATAATGAATTGATGAAATGAATATGTAATCCATTCTTCTCTATGGCTTATGCTAATATGAAATTTTATGATGCCCACTTACTTTTAAATATTTATGATGTGATAAATGTTTTATTATATTGAGGCACACATATGTATTATTTTCATTATGTGATAAGTTGGACTACAATTATATATCCATATAATGAATGGGGTAAATGTGGATAACTCATGAGGTAATCAGGTTTTTTGTAAACCAAATTTCAGGTTCACAATTTCATTTATGGATGTAGTTTTCTTGTCTACATGATTAAGGATAAAACTTGTTTTTATGTCCTTTATGAATAAGCATGGACCTAGAAACCATGTCTACAATTTTTTTCGGGGACCTGGCTATCATTACTATAAGATTGTGCATGAACCATGATTCATGTCCATATGTTTATATGGGGACCAGATTTGTTTTCATTAACTTATTTATTAAAACTATTTCTATTTATAAATTTTCATATTGTTTTAATATATTGTTTTTTCAACATTTATAGGTTTATATTTTACACTCATGGATAGTGTTATTTGATTATTTTTGGATTTATATCTTTTGAACATCAAATATTTATTAAAAAGATCATGTTTATGATCAATGATATATTGGTTATGGTTTTCAAGTTTTATACTAATTTTATCATATGATTATTCTCATTTTATGTTGATATTTACTCTATTTAACATTACTGGAAATTTTGCCTCACCCTTTCTTATGTGGTATTTCCCTAAGGTCAAATGAAAGGTATTATGTATGACATGTCTGAAAGGAGTTATAAATATGATGTAGTTAGGAGGAAATAATTTAGTTCACTTATAAACTTGTTTTCTATGTTAAAAAATTACAAATTCACAAGACCCATATGATTTTGGAATGTATATTTATGTTATCAAATGAATTATCATCTTCTAAGAGGTGGTATAAATGTATGAAAAGTATAGTATCCATAATAGTGATCATTGGTGAGTCATATTTGTAAATTTATTCCCCAATTATTTATTAGAATGTAAGGGGTTTTGTTGATATGTGATTCAAAATGGGAGTGAGTTTATTTAATTAGTTAGATATCCATGAGACAGTCAAGTAATGGTATATGGTATGTCTTGGGATTTTGAGATAGAAATTGATTAGAGATATATTCATATCATTTTTATGTGTTGAAGGTGAGATCAGATATATTCTTAAACATATTGGATTTGACTATATATTTTATTTGATAGTGGATGATGATTCTGAATGGTTGGGTCTACAATGGGAAGATCATTTTTAGAACCTTTATTGTTTTTGAATAATGATAGAGTTGTGGGTGATCTGGTATTGTAAATTTTATAAGTAAGAGAAAATATTATCATTGTGATATATATCAACTAGGGTTATTTTCAAATTATTTTTTGACATTAAATGGGTTCATGTATAGATATTTAGTATATGGGACAAGGATCATGGGGGTGTGACTCATGGGAGCATGATTCTGATTGGGTGACTAGCTAATATGGGAGTGTAAACTATAAAACCCCATATTGTACATCTAGAATGATATCCAACAAGGGTTCAACACATTATTTTAGGTGTTCCTCCACATACAATAGAGGTTAAATACTAATAATGAGGGAAAAATATAGTAACATTAAGATTATTCCCTCTAAATTTATGTATAGAGGTCGTGCATTAATCTATTGAAAATTTGATATAACCCATTATAAAAATGGAAACTCAAAAAACTACATATAAAATTAGGATTAAAATATTCTATTTTATTATATTAAAAAAATATTGAAAATAATCAATGTTATATAAAAAATATATATAATCCTATCATAACATGGTAATATATAAAAATAATGTTGCACATTGTCAAGTATACTTGTTGAGAAATAGTGGAAAAGTAAAATGACTCGTAGGCCAACTCAAATAATCATCCTGGCTTATCCATTACCTCAATAACCTATTATAACTATACTATACATACATATCCTTGCATTACGTATTTTTTGAGAGGGAACCTGAAGGTCTGCCGAGGTAACTCGAAACCCATGACCTGTAAGGAGGTTGGTGTGAGTTTAACATCACAATAACAATATATACTTACATGAGTCTATTGAGTATTGATTCAATTAAAAATATTTTAATTCAATATGTATAAACATGTATCGATATATTCTTTTAATAATCCCACCATGACTCATAACACACAATGAATATACACATGTACATGAAAGGATTTCATGTACTATCACGGACACCATGGAAACAAACCATACCTACAACAGATCTATGATAAAAGGATGTAAATCACCTCATAAAAATGATCCCATGTCACCAAACTATAACTCATACCATACTTATAGATTGAGGGTAGGGATCTATAAAATTCTCATTCATATACCAAGTAAGAGACTATACCTTCTCACTCAATGGAGGATATATCACCAACCATCTACAATATTCCCAATTACAGTAGGGAAATCCAACATATCACATGGAACACTATATCACTCAAAGAATCAAATGGATGATTAATATCACTCATGGACTCCTAATTCACCAAACAACTAATATCCAATCTCACACCTGGCTATATGCTTTCCAACAGCTTTAATTCAACCATCTCACTCATGGATGATCCATCACTACTCCAGTTAACCCCCTCACTCATAAAGGAACTAGTCATCACATATAATTAAAACTATATAATATTGTTGAATGTACTAAATAGATGTCATAATCATATTAAGTCCATGACTCAGGATCCTCTCCCACACTAACATCATAATCCTTTCCAAATCATATAATCAGCATAGAAAAGGAATAAAAAATACGGAAATCAGTCTATCTCATTATACACCAACATGATGATGGGTTTCTCGTCACTTAAGACATAGAATAATTTCAGAAACACACCCAAATACCCATCTCAACACTCTAAAGATTTTTTCAAATATATCTAGATGAACCCTTCACTTTTATATGAATATTATAGTTATCATAAGTTACAAAAATGATACACACTACCACTCAATAAGTAAACACTATATAAGAAAAAATTGAAAGCACAAAAAGAATATTACCTTTGGATGATAGGGAACCAGAATCACATGTTCAAATAGACCAAAACTTGTTCAATTATTCACTTATGGACTCATTTATAACTATCTCGAATTCATTCCTTTATAAACATTTCAAAATGCATCACATTCCTTATTACTCATTCCAAGACCATGGCCAAAATATCATATGAACATTATTAAATAAACTTGATTCTATTTTGAAATAAAATTTTAAAACTCATTTATCAAAAAAAATTCCAATAAAATCTTATTTTATGATAATTTTTTAAAAACATTTTAAAAAATGATTCTTACCTTATTTATGAAATCCAACCCAAGGCACCAAGTAATCAATAATGAGTCACACCAATAGTTATTGGACTAGGGTTCCATTATCAAACCATTTATAAATCTATGTGGTCTATTTTTACTATTAATTCTACATGATCCTATCCCAACTGTATTGGAAAATCAAACATTCATGATCAATGTTAGAAAATCATATACATATCATTGGAAAACACACAATCTATAAAAGACAAAGATAATTATAAATATAAAGTCCATCATGCTCTACCAATGATCATAAAACATCTAGTTCAATAAAAACAACCTATGTGTCTATGGGAGCTTATATCATCAATAAAATCAAAAAACCCAATCTATTAAATTATAAAAACAAAAAATATCAATTTTCAAACCTAATGGAAATCTCACCAAGCATCCCTAAAACCCTGAAACCATGAGTAACAAAGCATGTTTCCCTCCCAATATTCACTAAACACATGGTCCCAAATATCCCCAAATTACATCATTGATTTAATGATGAATTTCACCCTAATTATATAAAATTAAAAATAGATGTCTGATGCATCATGCTTCTCATAAAATGAAAAAAAAATTGATTGTTTTCATCCTCTCAGTACATACTTAAAAAGCCTCAAATTAGTGACATATAAATCATGGTGATTTCATTATGATCCAGTGAAATGGTCTTATTAAATTATTTTCTATCCAAAATTATTAGAGAAGAAACATATAGGAGAAAAATGGAGAATAAATGGAGGTATGTTTCCTAAAATTAAAATGATGATTTTCCAAGAATACAAGTGTATAAATGGGAGGTGAGAGGGGATATTAGTAGATCCAAATAGGTCTTCGTCCCACTCCATTAGCTAAAAAATCCAATGAAACTTTGGGGATTTTGAGTATAGACACCTGATGACATTTCAAGAAGGCCCTTGAAAAAGAGGTCACGAAAGATTAGATCATGTTTTTATAGGTGTTTATGCAATTATTCTATATCTAAAAAAGATTAAATCTCTTACACCTTGAAACATTACTGGTGTGAACCCCATTCATTCTATTAAATCTTATAGGTTGTGTGTCCCTTCTCAAGAAAACTCTTTTATGGAAAGTAATTACCCCAAAAAAATCACTAATGGTTTGAATGTGGCCCTTTTCAATTAATAGCCTACTCTTCCTACTTTTGTAAGCATGTTCATTAGATATCTACATAAACATCCTCCTAAAAACTATAGACACTCATCAGGACTGTAACCATATATAATGAACCCATTAATTTATTTTTAACAATTAGAATGAAAATCCAAGTCCCAGTTCTCAACAAAACCTCACACAAATGTAATATTACATTTTCTTATGGATTTCACAAACCTTTATTGATGCATGTCATTAAAAACATTACATCATAATGATTATCTTACTTAAGAAGCACTTGGAAGCCTGTGAGAACAAACCCTAACCTACCTATTACATCTATTAACGAATGACCTATCATTATTCATCCATGATTGCTAATGCGCTTCTACTATAGAACTAAAAATGAAAATCTTGGGTACAAAAATGGTCCACCAAAAATACTGATTCAATCCTCAGACCACCTAAACTACATCCAAAATGATTATATGAACTTTCATTCCATAATAACAATTCCATTTCTAGGTGACATCAGTATTAGTCTCTACTTGTCTATGATTTCATGAAAATTATCAACCTCAAACGTCGATGAACCATCACATTATCGTATTGTCGGGTCCTATTTTCTCAAAAAAAAAATCAAGACCGAATCCTCAAAATAACCACACTAAAGTATAATTTCCAATACATGGTGTTATTACACTATTGAAAAATCAACAGAATCCCTCAATCAGGACACTCTACTCATGATCACTCACTCATCACTAATCTAATCAGATCCGAGATCAAATAGCTTCCATCCCATGTCCATATTCAATTGAAATACATTATGTAACACTCATCCCAAATCCAAAAATCCTGTATATCCCCTCACCAACATCCCAATATCACCTCAACTATCCACCAACTTGTTCAACTACACCCACAACACATTTTTCACTAGGGTTACATACCCACTACCAATTTGATTCTATCCAAAATAGGATTATCCTTTCCCTATCCCCAATAAACCAAACTCTAAATAAACATCCCCCCATATATCTTTCATTATCATGTGTAATGATTGAATTCGAACAACCTTCACACTATCTAAGAACAATAATGAAAAACCTATCACTAACCCCCAAGAATGTTCTCAAATGCACCTATAGATCCTAAACATTAATGGGTCATCAATAGATTTACTAATATAATTGTGGAACTACAAACTAAATACTACACAACAAATTGTTGATTCATACTAATGGTGCTCACCACCATATGAATCACATATAGAAACACATACCAAGAGGTCTAAACCAAGATATCTTCCAAATAAATCTGTGTTAAAATCCTTGAATGCTCCAAAATGAACTTTTATAGTAAATCCAAACAAAAAACATCCACCTCATTAGCCCACCACAAGAATCTATATAAAAATTTCTCTGATATACACATCATACACACAATCCAAACACACCATCACCCCTGATCTACCATTGAATGCTAGAAAAACATGGTCTACATAGAGAGAATTTTATTTTTTCCCATAATTCCAAAGAATAATGTTTCACCACCCAATCAAAATTATAGGTTCTTAATAAACAATGGAATACTAGACGAATACACATTTCAAGCACCCATGTCACTTATAAAAAACACACAAAATCCACACCACTAGGTTTTTATGGTTCTAGAATATTATTATATAAACTCATTCAAAATATTTTTTTCACACAAAAATAACCCATATTAGAAAGAAGCCTTTGGCGTTCATGAATTTTAATGTAAAAATTAAATCCCAAGACCCCTTCATACTCAGAAACATTCCTAAAAAACAATCTCTCTTTCCAAAACATTTGAAAATAAATTTCAAAAAATATTTTAAATATATTTTAGAAAAACTAGATAATTTCAATCCATTAAAATTAAACTATATCCAGATCCCATTAAAAACTAAATTTTAAAACCATTTCATGAAAACATCATTCCATCAGATGAAATATCCATCAAAATATGGGTTTTCTCTAAAAATTCCAAAATCCCAAATACCATTACACTATAGATTCCAATTATAATAAAATAAAAAAATGAAACCCATTACAAACATTTCAATATAATCACCCAATATAATATAATATAGAACAAATCTATTAAATTATACGTTTTTGAAATTAATAATGGTTCTTGATGAGGCTTTTAATAAGAAAATCTCATTGGAACATGTATCATTCCTTAAGCACGACACAAATGGGATGCCTGAAAAAACTATTAGCTCTAAACCAGGACCTATGACTCATATTGAACCTCATGAATCCAACATTGAAATTCTAGGAAAAATCTAACAAATCACTATTCCAAGAGTGCATTTTCTGAACACTAGTTATCCCCTATTAGTGTAGATTTCAATCAACATAATGATGGAATGTAAAGTGTTAATTCTCCTTAATGAGTCCCATAATTATAATTGAAACTCTATCGAACACTATCCCATCCAACAATATTCTCGGAAACCACTTTTTAATTCCCAAACCCATATCTCTTGAATAAAAATAGGGTGGTGGATGACACATGACTTCACGAACACCTCCCCATATGTTTTAGGTTTCTAATTAATTGTGATGGAATAACATATTCATATAGAGACTATAAATTCTAAAATAATGTCTAGAGGTCATGCTAAAGTCAACCAAAAACATGGCTTGACCTGTCCGTATAAAAGGTATCACAAAATCCTATAAATATAAAACATAGAATCAAACATTTCCTCATAGTCTACAATAGAATGAAGAAAAAAATGCCTATATGATGAATCGATCGAAAATAGAGTAGAAATAGATTGCATGTAATCATATATTACAATAGTGGGTTCACTTTAACTAACTAAACATTTCTTCTAAATTACCCAATCAGGTATGTAATAAGATATTCTTGACCAAAACTTTCAATTATAGGGTAAATATTTGTGTACCCTGTATTTAAATGGTAATGACCATAGATTAATTGTCATATAAATTTTTTTTAATATATCCCATGAAATAATGTGAAACTGGAGATACTATAAAATTAATATTAAAAAATTTATTATTGTCTAGATGCATCATACTGACTAGACACAGATTATTTTTGACTATCAAATTCTAGAGGCTCATAAGAATTGAGACTTCTTCTCATGATGTTCACACATGGTAATATATTCTAGGTGAGATCATGAGGAAAGGCCCTCAAATTGGAAAACCACTTTTTTCAATTATAATTGTTTGTTCCTATCTGGGGAAATGTGTATTAACATCATTACATGAGATCATTATCAATATATTATATTTGATCACATACTTTGATGCAATAAAGAACCATGATAATGTAATCATGTAGAGCTAGCTTGTGTTGGGTGGATCATTGGCAATATGAAACAAGTTTAATGATCATGTTATGATTTTTTTATTCTATGTTTCGAATGTAATATATGCCACGTCAAGTTGACCAAGATGTTAGTACCTTCTTAAGTCTTAAGACAAGGAATTTTGGGGTAAATCGATCTAGTTATAAGAATTCAATAAAGCAAGAAAAAATTATGACATAAGCATCAGACTTGCTTTATGAGATATACAAATTCAAAGAGATTATATAACAAAGTGTGTGGTTATTGGTTAGTTTCCATTTATATGAATATTACATATATCTTTGGGGGCCTTGTGTGTTTCTCGACACAACTATTGGTTTTTGAATAGTATTATCTACTATTATGATAAGGTCCCAAAGGGTTTGACAAAATAAAATATTCATTAATTTTCCATATTCTATTAAATAGGTATATAGGACATGGTGGTCCCCACCACGGGGTATGGGAGTTATCTATGTTATCGATCACCATTAAATAAAACAATTCACTAATATTCAAGTAATGAATAATTGGGTTATATTTATTTATTAATTGTATCCATGAGTTATTTATTTAATACATGATATTTATTGTATGGATGAATATTATTTTAATATTTCAATTTTTTTTATTATATTAGGAATTATGAGTTGAGTTTAATGACTCAGTTTTATCACATAATATATTTATAAAATATTTTAGGAATGTAAAAAAATATAAATAATATTAATGATAACATTTCGTTCATCATAATTATTTATTTATTACTTAATTTTTAGGAATTTTATTGGGGGGGGATGGGGAACCCTTTATTAATATTTTCTCTAAAAACTATTTATATATGAGATATGACCCATTCTTTGTGAGGTTCATTCCAATGGAATGAGAGACTATCTCTCATCCCACCTTCTAGAGAGAGAATGTATCTCTCTGAGTACCGATCCCAGAACACCTTCAACGAATCAAAGGAATGAGATAGATGAGTTTGATAGGATAGTGATGGATTGGTTAAAGCTCTATGCTGGAACCCATAATTTGATGAATGAAGAGCAAGTATATTTTTGAAGCATGTTTGGATTATATATATGAGTTCATCATTGTAACCTTCGAGCAATGGACACTGACAAAAAGATATATCCATGCATGCTTTGATTTGAAATGATTTAAACATTCAATTTAGATTTTTTACTTTTATAAAGTCACGATAGATCCTCAAAATCATATCAGTGCACAGATCACAGGAGATTTCGTGTACCGTCATACCGTTGATGAAAAATTGTAAATACCCAGGCCACTAGATTTAGATGTGTGCCTCGATGCCTTCAATACGTATCAGATCAAATCATGTGATTTTTCTAATCCATAAAAGTTTAATTTTATTTAAATTAAGGTATTAGGTTCAAAATAAGTCCCAACATATCTGACAACAATTCGATCTGAGGTCGGATATGAAATTTATGACCATTATAAAAAAATTTATTGATCAAAATGAGTAATTTTATGGGTATTAAAATTATGAATAATCTATAAAATTTCATGTGTTCATCTCAAGGATTCACTATAAATTTAATTATTTGATTATTATTTAATGTAATGTTTCTAATTCCGGTAGTGGCATAATGATTTGAATGGGTATCAATAATAAATATAATAATTTAAATAAATGGGTTTATTTCCTCTAGTATTGTAGATTTTTATTATTATTATAATAATTATTTAATAATAATTAGAAATATTACTTAATCTATCTTCTACTAAAATATAATTGAGAAAATTAGAAGAAACTTATTGCAGAAATTCAATGAATCAAAAAAATGGATAGAAGAACATTTACAGGGAAAAGATCTTTTGACAAGTGGGGAGTGTATCCCCCTCCCCTTTTGGTCATCTGACCTGGTCATGTGGTCCCTCTACTATGCAAGAGATTAGAAGAAAACACATTCACCATGTCTGGCAATCTTAGGCACCTTGACTGCAACCTCCTACCTCTGTAGAACCAACGACCACCACCAACCCCTAAAGACGAAGAACACCAAACCACATTGGGGACCAACACCATCTTCTCCAAGCCATGCCTATCTCTCTTCATGTTTGAGCTCTCCTCAGCCTTCCAGATCGAGTGATCCACCTTCAACATAAAGATCCCCATCCTCACCACACTGTCATCCCGCAGTAGTGGCTCACCAAAGTTACCTAAACTCCTCCCTCATTTGACACTAATCAGTATGCTTCCATTCAAATAAGGATGTTCCATTCCCCTCAGCCATATCTTGCTCACTAAGCCCCATGCATTTTAAACTCATGCTGGCCAGTTTCCTAGCCATGCACCCCTGCCACAGTCAACTCATTCGGAGATCCCACCACATCCAGTCATGAATGCGGTCACCACCAGTATCTCATCGTGGGTCCTCCCATCACCCATATTATTCTATTTCTTTCTTCCTCCCTTTTCTGAAAACTATTTCCAACATTCAAGATTCCCAACAACCCCTATGTATTCCACTTACACTGTAATGTTTGTCATGGTGATGCCTATCCACACTTCCATTTGGGACCAAGGACTAGACACCCTTTTTATATACTATGAGCTACCACTTTCTTTATCCTGTTGGATTTGATCCACCTCAAATTTAGACCTATTAGGTTGGACCGATCTGGAATGGGTCAGGGCAGAACCCTTTGACACAAAATGGTCTTCCCTGAGATTTGGATGTCTCAAAATAGGTTTGTGAGGGACTGGCATGACCTGCATTAGCCCTCTATGAGGTTTTTAGGATACATGTTAGTAAAAGTAAATTAATTTAATTAATATAATTTCAGAATTAAAAGGGATTAATTAAAATAACAATTTTGGTTAAGATGTATAGTAAATTTTAATATCCATGTGAAAATTAATTTAACTTGTGTTTTAAATTATGTAATAAATTTAATTTTTGGATTCATAATTACATTAATATTCTTTCTGAAAAGAATTAAATTATTTGAATTTTATTAAATAATTTAATTTAATAAAATACCATCATTATTTAATTTATTTTTATATAATTTTTTTCATGTTAAATTTTATCCACTGACTAGTCTTTAACAAATGACCAACCTATATATGTTTTTTATATTTAATTAATTATTTATAATTGAGTAAAATGAAAGTAAATAATTCAGACTATTTGTGCAACATCATTGTATTCAATATGTATAAGGGACGACTGATCAAAAATTTATCTATTGTATATTTCTTCCCTAGTTCTCCTATTTTGTGATCAAGTATATTTGTACATTCCCAAAGATGATGTATTATGTGGACCCACCAAG
This sequence comes from Viscum album, assembly GCA_963277665.1. NCBI lineage: Eukaryota > Viridiplantae > Streptophyta > Magnoliopsida > Santalales > Viscaceae > Viscum > Viscum album. The sequence continues at coordinate 1,558,966,877 of OY728161.1, forward strand.
ATGAGGTGAAATCTAGACGAGTAGTTGAAAAACATGGTAGGGAAGGGATGCATAATGATTCAAACAACTAATAAAGAATGTTACCCCTAGGACATGATTGGACCAATAATATTGAACATATCATCCAATTTTCGGTGGTCAAGACGAGTTGCGAATTTTTTTCCCTTTAATATTTTTTTTATTTAATGAATTTCCATGACAATATGAAATACATAAAATAATATGAAATAAATTTCCCAATAAACGATTGAATGTTTTTCTATAAATGTTTAGTTACAAGAATGACTACATCATATGAAAAATATTAATAGATATATATGAAATTCATCAATAAAAACAATAAAACCACAATGAAATATTACATCACAGACACCTTCCACCGTTTTTTTAATAAAAAAATGTGTTCAATGTCCTCCATCAACCATATATGATGGTGAATCCTACTACTAGAAAGTTCTTATGTGAATGATGAGAATAATTAACTGAATTTGGTAGTTTTGGATTATCCATATCAAAAATTTTATCACTTTAGAAGAAAAGTATTGAGGGGATCAATGTTACCGTTTTGGGAGGCTGGGAATTTACTCAACAGATCAAGGATCCATAGGTAAATGTAATTTTATAGTCAAAAGACTACCTAGAAATATTTGACTAGTGTTGTATCCATTGCTTATAGACCTTGAGGAGAGGTTCAAGGAACCGTTAAACTAGAATACTCACGATATAGAGTATTCCAACTCTAGCATGATGGGATCCTGGGATTTCATAAAATAGTGGGAGACATTTAATGATTTAATTAATTAATCAAGAATTTCTTAATTAGTAATGAAATTTAAAGTACAATATATTAGATTTAATTTTGTAGAAAATGGAATGAAATATTTCAAATAAACTGTTAGAATATATGGCAGTGTAAGTGTCGAAGCTATCATGCATTTCCATGTATAGTATAAAAACTTTCTCCCAATAATATTATATTAGGAAATTTATGGTACTGGGGTCCTAATACATGTTAAGTCACATCAAGAAGAATGGTTATAAAAATTCATATTGGAGACTCATTTATGATGCATATTTTGGGTTTTTCGTAATGATATCACTGAAATCCGATGCGATTTTTATATACAAAAATCATGACATCAATGATTTTACATGTTGTCACATCATTGAAAATATTGTGAGGATAAATTGAAGCGAGATATGAATATATTATTTTACAATAGTTACATATAAAAATTAATGGTGGATCAAGATCTTTCAATACACCCCATTGTTACATCCTTTTCACTAAATTACTCCAGTTTTATTTAGGATCACTAGATTAACATGATGAATTCAATGCTTTAATACCATTTAGTTTAGGTTGGATAAGTAAATAAGAACAATAAATAAATATTAATATTTAGTTCTTATGGTGAAAACATTGAATGAAAAATGTGATAAGGCCCATGTAAATATAGATTCCAAAGGAACCTATAAAATTTCCCCAAAATAAAGTGGTATTAAAAATTTGGTTTTTTTCTTCACATATCATAAAATAAATTGTATATATGGTAAATGAAACGTACTCAATTGAATAAGAATTTACTGACTTATTCTTCAGTGTATAATCAAAAATTAAAATTCTTGTTTCTAACATACTTCTTGGGTATCAGATAAAATATTCATACCAAATATGTGTTCCAAAATACAGTTACCATTTATTCAATAGAAACATTACAAGAAGCAAGGTGTATTATCCCAGAAGCTACAAAAAGTTGGTTCCTATGTCAACGAAGAGAGTCACACAAATTATAATTACAATGTGGATGATTATAGTATAACATTTATTTAGTGTAACTAAAAAATATATATCATGTGTCTTTGGGAGATTATGTGTAACATCCCAGGTAAATAAAGAATATTACTTTTTCATATTTATCCATATTTGTGAATGAAATATTAATATTACTCTAAAGGAAACACTATGCTCTATGGCGTACCCAATACGCGACAACGAGTTCATTTGAAATCTTGTGTTGCACTCTAATAATAAAATAATTTTATTTTAAATGGTAGATAACACCTAGCCGTTGTAATGACGGGAATGAACAGAACTAACTACAAAATGATTATATATGATTGTCAAATATTTTTACTTTTTACAATAAATGTTAGAGGCATAAAATGCAAATGAATCCAATTTTAAGCATAAATGTTCTATTATTCACTAAAAGGCCGAACTATCACCTTTTGATGGTGAACCCTCATTAAATATAGTTTTGGTCACTCTTATAAATTCTATTGGACCAAATAAAATTCTTCTTTAGAATCGGGACATCAAAATTTACTTTGTGTAAAATTTTGGTATTTTTCCGATAAAGTTCATTTTTTAATGAATAGTGAAAATGTTGTATTTTAACTCAAAACCTATTTTTAATCTGATTTATTTATATGATTAGATTATCTTTTGAATTTTTTTTAAAGTAAAATTAGAATATAATTTTACCATTTAATCTAATAGTGGTTATTGTAATTAATTTCACTTTGAAATTGGACTTAAACTAGTGTCAATCTTTTGATATATATTGTTTCATAAAAACACGCTTTTTGTTCTGACAGCAGGAATTAATTATTAAACTAATTAATGTAACTTATATGTTTTGAATTTTGTAAAATAGGCATCATTTTTGAACTCAGAATATCAAATATAGCTTAGGATGAATTTTTGGTATTTTTCGGAAAAACATCAATTTTTGATGAATAGTGAAACCACTAAGTGGTAGTTAAAGAAACTGATTTTTTTGTTTAAATGAAACATTGCCACTTCTGTGATTTGATTTTCAAAAAACTGAAATACATGGTTGTCATTAAGAAGTAAAATGTGGATCAATGGGATTAAAATAATTTTTTGGTGAATAGTAACTTTTAAGTTTTATTAATCGCGATTAGAGGTAATTAGTGTAATTTAAGGTAAAAATAATGTTTTAATATTATGAAATGACCTAGACACATGTCCTACCCTCATTGTATGTGTCATGGAGGACCAAGAAAATCCATGGGTCAACTTGGGGACCCCATGGATCCACTGGTAGGAAAATGACATTAATATCTTTTTATATAATGTTAAAATTAAAATGTCACAAACATGTGTTGTTTTACTAAAACAATTTTTACATGGGTTTATACAAGTCATATTTTTTACTATAAATATTAATTAGAAATATAAAAATATTTCTTACATCATGATATTTTTTTTATAATTTTTATACACTGAATAAATTAAATTATTTATGACACCATGATGATGCAGCAATTACCTCATTATTTAACGATTTAAATAAAATGAAACAATAATGTAAAATCTAAGACCTAAACTTGTCACAAACCTATTGTATGGGTGGATTTAGAAACCTTATCACCTTATACTCGAAATATATCCTTTTGGGACCTTTAAAATCCAAAAATCATTTTATAATAAAGTAATATTTTGTAACTTTCCAAGAGTGCCCCTCCGTTTCTCTTATAAAAGGCCCCCACCTCTACCACTTTACACACACCTATCAAGCCTTTGGATTGGCCAACACCTGACCATTTCATCTCTCCACATCCCTCTCTTCATAATTGAAGCCTCACCTTTGGTCATAACCCTTTCCAAGGAAACCTTTGAGCTCAAATCAAGAAGAGTTAACCGATTTTAAGGTAATGTCTTCACATGTGTTCTTTTGTTTTATTTTGCTTCTCCAACCCTCTAAACTCTTTTTATTCCTTTATTTTGTAACAACACCAGTATTTTTCATATACTAGGATATTGTTATGTGATGGATTCGAGCTACACTTACACACACCTTTGTCTAATTGTTAATGAACATACAGTTTCTATTGTTGGCGAATTTCTACCTCACGAAACGATGATTGTTCAATCTTCTTTTAACACCTTTAATGGTGTCCATTATGATGTCACTATACTTTATATATGATATATATGGTATTTATGTTTTCAATATTCTTCTGAATTTTATATTTAAAACATGCCTTTATGATTTTCATGTTGTGAAAATGAGATAATTTCATACGAGGAAGTGTGGACTACCGCCCCCTCAAGTGATGTGACTCGTTCATGCAATACATGGAATGTATAAAGAAATGAAATTAATGAACATATGTGACCTATATAACATATATATTATACTGGAATTATAATATATATATATATATCTCAATTATTTTTAATTCCATTAATATGACAAGGAAATGAAAGTAGCGTTCATGCGTACGTACGGCCTGCCGTCTCCATGAACAGTGAATTTCATTTCTTTTTATCTCCAAATGTTATGGAGTAGTATAAAATTAATATTTACTGGATAGATATGATATTTAAATCATTAATACTATTCTGGAGATGATTTACTTATAACTACATGGACAATCTTTTTGAAACAAGTTCATTTTTTACTCATGTACCAAACATCGACAAAAACGTCTGATACGAACTCGCATTATTAATCAATTATTATAAAATTATAATATGTGATATAAACTGAATAATAATCTTTAAAATAAATCCTTAAGAAATAATAAATTGACCAATGTTTATTATTCAGGAATATAAAGAAACGAACAAGACAAGTCAGACTTTAGGTAAGGGAACTTACCCCTCTCTTTCTTTTTAAGTACACTCTTTTATGTCATTCCTTTTAAGATCATCTTTCTTATGATTGGGATGTTCTTTTATATTACTCTTAATTTAATTTTTATGTTCATATGATGAGAGACACTATTTTCTTTCATCAATCCATTTTAGAAGTTTTAATTGGTGTCGTTAGGCTGCCGAAATTTCATAAGGGGATTTTTATCTTACTTTGTGTTTTTATGAGATTCATGCTACATTTTCCAATATTTCCTTTTGAGTGGTGTACGAACTGTCCATTATTCTACTCTCTGTGTAACATACTTTCGTTTATGAGTATTTACATCAATTTTGTATATTCCTTCTTTGATGGGGTGTTCGTTTCGAAAGTTACCCAAATCGGTAAGGGAACCTTTCACCCTCCTCTTTTTAAAAGACTTATTTTGTTGTGTCTTTTAATTTTCATCTTATTATGTGGGGATATGTTCTTATATATCCTTATTTCCATAAATTTTATGTCCAAGTGATGAGATACCTTTTATCTCTCTCATCAACTCTTTTTCTAAAATTTGATGTGACATCGTTAGGCTGTCAAGGGAACTTCTTAACCCAATTTCGATTTCTTTGGGTTCAACATGTAGTTATTGAATATGTCATCCTTTGAATATGTGTGAATGACCTTTGATTATTTTACACTTAATATCCACTTATATTGGGTGTATTTATATTTGTCACACATAATTATGAGATTGATTTATCCTTAATTTTAGGATACCATCTTTATAATGGATTTCATCTCAATTTACATTTCCATTGAGACTTCATTGTTGTTATGAACTAATTCACTCTTATATGGTGTATATACTGTCCTTTGAAATATTATATCATTAATCCCTTTATTATCATGAAATTATAATGTTTTGATTAAATGTTATTCCTCAATTATTGTATTCAAGTGTCTCTCATTTTGTTAAAAACCCTTTAACTAAAATATCTTTTTAAATGTTTTAATGATTTATTCTTATAAATATTTCTCATTAATATCCATGTTTTCAAAATGGTTTTAAGGATTTATTTATATGGATATTAATGGTTTAAAATGTTAAAATCTTCAATGTGGTATGGGACACATTGATTTAAAAATCTCTTTATTAAATGTTTTAAATGGTTTTGAAAATGGTTTTTAGAATGGATTCATTATTTCAATATCTTAAAATGTTATATTGTTATTGTAATGTGGGAATGTTATATTTCCTTTATTCTTAAGTTATGTGCTATGATTACGTTATGGTTCTTGGGAATTATTATGAAGACGGGTGGTTCTGTGATAAACTAAGGGTGAGTGATCCCGATAAAGCTCTTCAATGCATTGGGTAACGCGAAGGGGTTAAACGTTAAGGTTTCTCTGAACATAATTAGGGAATATACTGTGATGGGTATTCCAAACATAACCAAGAGGGTTACTCCCTATGTAAGAATGTTATGAATGCCTCAAGTTACCTTTATGCCTTATGATTTAGATGTTTTATTCATGATTTAATGAGGTATGTTAAAGTGATTATGTTTAAATAGTAAAGTATGATTTCATTGATTCTTATGTATACATGTACTCATGTTTCCTTTCCATATTTTTATATCCCTTACTGAGCTTTTTAGGCTCATCCCAAGTTTTTGAAATGTTTCACACGGGACTTAAAGATGAATAGGGTCAAAGATGGGATCAAGGAAAGACATTCTCTCTAAAACCTGGAACTAGACATGTTTCTTTTAAGAGTTTTTTTTTATTTATGGAAACTTAGTAGAAGTGTCTACTTTGTAATCTTTGAGATGTAATAGTTATGTCCTAATTCTATAAAACTCTAAACCTGAAAAGATCCTCAATGTGAATTATTCATTTAATTCAATAATAAGTAATGTTTAAGGCCGAGTCATTATAGTTGGTATCAAAGGTCGGTTTAGATAACTTTAGAGGATAGGGTATTCTTTAAGCATAAGTGACATTACCATAATGGCTAGGATTTCAGAAAGAGTCATAGTTTTTAGATAAAGTGAATAAGTAAGTATACCTTAGTGTTTATCTTCCTCATTAGTACATGATAATTTTGTTGATATACTCACACTGACATTTTTGGTCTTAGTAAATGGATGGATCTAGCAAGAACCAAAGTGACAATGGGTTTGAAGGAAACTGTGTTGGTTCTCTGATTAAGAGACTGGATTAAATGTGGGATTCAATGAGGAAAATCGTGGTTGTTCTGAACCAACTATCAAGGAGTCATGATCAACCACTTGAACCATGGTATGTTCTCTAGTGCATCATGTATGAGATGAACAACTCGATGTGGAAGTTCAGGTAATAATTATGTAGTTTTGGAAAAAGGACAGCATGCAGACCGTGTGACAACCCGTCGCGTCGGACAAAGCTGTGGGAATCGAACCCACAACCAAAGTGCGACTGGTATTTATCACCTACCACTGGACTACGTGAATTCCCTGGTTAGTTTGACTAATTCTTTTTAGTTAGATGATTTTAGGAATCAAGAGTAAGTTTATTTTGGGTTATCTTTGGAAATGATTAACCTATCATGGAGGATATGTGATTAGGTTAATTACTTTTCAAAATGAGACAATAAGTGTAACTGATGTTATTTGGAGATAAATGTTAAGGTTTATCTTTGGAAGACATTGTGATTAAATCCTTCAGAGATTTGGGTTTCAGTCTTAGTTTTGATTAATTTGAAGAATTTTATAGATAGATTTTTATTCAATGGACTTTGTTGAACTTTGGGTATTGTTTGAAAAATTTTGGAGATTAAAAATAGATTTTTTTTATAAAGGATTATCCTTTTTGGGTATTATCTGATCTCATACTAACCTTTTTTGTTTTAGTTTTGGTTAAGGTCTAAAGACATGGGAAGTATATAGTTCTCTTTTTTGGATTAGTTGATTATCTAGAAGTTGATTATAGTACTCTTAATGTGAACAAGTCTTCCCAAATACTCATCATTTGGGGAAAGCATGAGTTTGTGTAAGAAATCTAGTAAAAGTTAAAAGTCAACATGACAATTAAGTATGATTCCTTAAGATCAAAAATAAATTCCTCAATGAAAAGTAACTTAAACAAAAAATGATGTTTATTAACTTTTCCTACTGGGGAATCGAATACCGTTTAACCCACCACAAGTTTGTGATTTTCTTGTAGTTAATTTTCTCCTAAACATGTTTTCTATCACTCTCCCTCAGAACATGACCCATTGATTTTTCTTCCAAATCCATTTTTTCCTATATGGAATCCTAGTATGGGTTAACTCAGGTGACCTCTGCACTTCCCTTTCATTCTTTTAAAGTGATTTTTTTACCGACTCTTGTTCCAATGTGGGACTTTCAATGAAGTTTCCAAGCCCAATTTTAAAATTGCGACGACGTAATTCCCAAAAGGGGGGAAGGATGTAAGATCCCAGGTAAATAAAGAATATTAATTTTTCATAATTATCTATATTTGTGAATGAAATATTAATATTACTTTAAAGGGAACTCTATGCTCGATGGCGTACCCAATATGCGACAATGAGTTCCTTTGAAATCTTGTGTTGCACTCTGATAATAAAATAATTTTATTTTAAATGGTAGATAAAACCTAGCCGTTGTAATGATGGGAATGAACAGAACTAACTACAAAATTATTATATATGATTTACAAATATTTTTACTTTTTACAATAAATGATAGAGGCGTAAAATGAAAATGAATGCAATTTTAAGCATAAATCTTCGAATATTCACTAAAAGGCCGAACTATCACCTTTTGATAGTGAACCATATTTAAATATAGTTTTTGTCACTCTTATACATTCTATTGTACCAAATAAAATTATTTTTTAGAATCGGGATATCAAAATTTACTTTGGGTAAATTTTTGGTATTTTTCTGATAAAGTTCATTTTTTAATGAATAGTGAAAAATGTTGTATTTTAACTCAAAACCTTTTTTTAATCTGATTTATTTATATGATTAGATTATCATTTGAATTGGTTTTAAAGTGATATTAGAATATACTTTTACCATTTAATCCAATAGTGTTCATTGGAATTAATTTCACTTTGAAATTGGACTTAAACTAATGTCAATCTTTTGATATATATTGTTTCATAAAAACACGCTTTTTATTCTGACAGCATGAATTAATTATTAAACTAATTAATGTAACTTATATGTTTTTAATTTTTTAAAATATACATCATTTTTGAACTCGGAATATCAAATATATCTTCGGATGAATTTTTTTATTTTTCTGAAAAACATCAATTTTTGATGAATAGTGAAACCACTAAGTGGTAGTTAAAGAAACAGATTTTTTCGTTTAAATGAAACATTGCAACTTCTATGATTTGATTTTCAAAAATCCGACATACATGGTTGTAATTAAGAAGTAAAATGTGGTTCAATGGGATAAAAATAATTTTTTGGTGAATAGTAACTTTTAAGTTTTATTAATCGCGATTAGAGGTAATTAGTATAATTTAAGGTAAAAATAATGTTTTAATAATATGAAATGACCTAGAAACATGTCCTACCATCATTGGATGTGTCATGGCCGACCAAGACAATCCATGGGTCAAATTAGGGACCCCATGGAGCCACTTTGGTTGGAAAATGACATTAATATCTTTTTATTTAATGTTAAAATTAAAATGTCACAAAGAAGTGTTGTTTTACTAAAACAATTTTTACATGGGCTTATAAAAGTCATATTTTTTACTATACATATTCATTAGAAAGCTAAAAATATTTTATACATCATGATATTTTTTTTATAATTTTTAGACACTGAATAAATTAAATTATTTATGACACCATGATGATGCAGTGATTACCTCATTATTTAACGATTTAAATAAAATGAAAAGATAATGTAAAATATATGACCTACACTTGTCACAAACCTATTGGATGGTTGTAATTTGAAACCTTATCACCTTATACTCTAAATATATCCTTTTTGGACCTTTAAAATCCGAAAATCATTTTATAATAAAGTAATATTTTATAACTTTCCAAGAGTGCCCCTCCTTTTCTCTTATAAAAGGCCCCCACCTCTACCACCTTACCCACACCTATCAAGCTTTTGGCTCGGCCAACCCCTGACCATTGCATCTCTCCACATCCCTTTATTCATCGTTGAAGCCTCACCTTTGGGAAGAATCCTTTCCAAGTAAGCCTTTGAGCTCATATCAAGAAGAGTTACCTGATTTTAAGGTAATGTATTCACTTGTGTTCTTTTGTTTTATTTGGATTCTCCAACCCTCTAAACTCTTTTTATTCATTCATTTTGTAACAACACCATTATCTTTAATATACTAGGATGTTTTTATGTGATGTAATCAAGCTACACTTACAAACACCTTTGTCTAATGGTAAGAGAACATACTGTTTCTGTGGTTGGCGAATTTCTGCCTCATGAAATGATGATTGTTCAATATTCTTTTAACACCTTTAATGGTGGCCATTATGATGTCACTATACTTTATATATGATATATATGGTATTTGTGTTTTCTATATTTTTATGAATTTTATTTTTAAAACATGCTTTTATGCTTTTCATGTTGTGCAAATGGGATAATTTCATACGAGGAAGTGTGGACTACCGCCCCCTCAAGTGATGTGACTTGTTCATGCAATACATGGAATGTATAAAGAATGAAATTAATGAACATATGTGACCTATATAACATATATATTATACTGTAATTATAATATATATATATCTCAATTATTTTTAATTCCATTAATATGACAAAGAAATGAAAGTAGCGTTCATGCGTACGTACGGCCTACTGTCTCCATGAACGGTGCATTCCATTTCTTTTTATCACCAACTATTATGGAGTAGTATAAAATGAATATTTACTGGATATATATGATATTTAAATCATTAATACTATTCTGGATATGATTTACTTATAACTACATGGACAATCATTTTCAAACAAGTTCATTTTTGACTCATGTACCAAACATCGACAAAAACGTCTGATATGAACTCACATTATTAACTTATTATTATAAAATTATAATATGTGATATAAACTGAATAATAATCTTTAAAATAGGTCATTAAGCAATAATAAATTGACCAAAGTTTATTATTAAGGAATATAAAGAAACGAACAAGACAAGTCAGACTTTATGTAAGGGAACCTACCCCTCTTTCTTTTTAATTACACTCTTTTATGTCATTCCTTTTAAGCTCATATTTCTTATGATTGGGATGTTATTTTATATTAATCTTACTGTAATTTTCATGTTCATGTTATGAGAGACCCTATTTTATCTCATCAATCCATTTTGGAAGTTTTAATTGGCGTCGTTAGGCTGCCGGAATTTCGTAAGGGGCTTTTTATCTCACTTTGTGTTTTCGTGAGATTCATGCTACATTTGCCAATATTTCCTTTTGAGTGGTGTATGTACTGTCCATTATTCTACTCTCTATGTAACATACTTTCATTTATGAGTATTGACATCAATGTTGTATAGTCCTTATTTGATGGGGTGTACGTTTCGAAAGTTACCCAAATCGGTAAGGGAACCTTTCACCCTCCTCTTTTTAAAAGACTTCTTTTGTTGTGTCTTTTAATTTTCATCTTATTATGTGGGGATATGTTCCTATATATCCTTATTTCTGTAAATTTTATGTCCAAGTGATGAGATACCCTTTATCTCTCTCATCAATGCTTTTTCTAAAATCTGATGTGACGTCGTTAGGCTGTCAAGGGAACTTCTTAACCCAATTTCGATTTCTTTGGGTTCAACATGTAGTTATTGAATATGTCATCCTTTGAATATGTGTGAATGACCTTTGATTATTTTACACTTAATATCCACTTATATTGGGTGTATTTATATTTTTCACACATAATTATGAGATTGATTTATCCTTAATTTTAGGATACCATCTTTATAATGGATTTCATCTCAATTTACATTTCCATTGAGACTTCATTGTTGTTATGCACTAATTCACTCTTATATGGTGTATATACTGTCCTTTGGAACATTATATCATGAATCCCTTTATTCTCATGATATTATAAAGTTTTGATTAAATGTTATTCCTCAATTATTGTATTCAAGTGTCTCTCATTTTGTTAAAAACCCTTTAACAAAAATATCATCTTAAATGTTTTAATGATTTATTCTTATAAATATTTCTCCTTAATATCCATGTTTTCAAAATGGTTTTAAGTATTTATTTATATGGATATTAATGGTTTAAAATTTTAAAATCTTCAATGTGGTATGGGAAACTTTGATTTAAAAATCTCTTTATTAAATGTTTTAAATGGTTTTGAAAATGGTTTTTAGAATGGATTCATTATTTCAATATCTTAAAATTTTATATTTTTATTGTAATGTGGGAATGTTATATTTCCTTTATGCTTAAGTTATGTGATATGATTATGTTATGGTTCTTGGGAATTATTATGAAGATGGTGGTTCCGTGATAAACTAAGGGCGGGTGAGCCCGATATAGCTCTCCAATGCATTGGGTAACGCGAAGGGGTTAAACGTTAAGGTTTCTCTGAAGAGATTAAGGAAATATATTATAATGGGTATTCCAAACGTAACCAAGAGGGTTACTCCCTATGTAAGAATGTTATGAATGCCACAAGTTACCTTTATGCCTTATGCTTTCTATGTTGTATTCGTGATTTGATGAGGTATGTTAAAGTGATTATGTTTAAAGAGTAAAGTATGATTTCATTGATTCTTATGTATACATGTACTCATGTTTCCTTTCCATATTTTTATATCCCTTACTGAGCTTTTTATGCTCATCCAAAGTTTTTGAAATGTTTCACACAGGACTTAAAGATGAATAAGTTCAAGGATGGGATCAAGGAAAGACATGCTATCTAAAACATGGAACTAGAAATGTTTCTTTTAAGAGTTTTTTTTTTATTTATGGAAACTTAGTAGAAGTGTCTACTTTGTAATATTTGAGATGTAATAGTTATGTCCTAATTCTTTAAAACTCTAACCCTAAAATGATCCTCAATGTGAATTATTCATTTAATTCAATAATAAGTAATGTTTAAGGTCGGGTCCTTATATTATGAGAAATTGTTTTATTTAATGAATTGATGTTTTTTGTGGATTCTCAAACTCCCCCAATAGTTTAGTGGTACATTAAGCATAGGAAATACCAAATGAATATGAAATGTAAGAACAATGTATCCAGTTGTGGAAAGAGAAATATTTCTCAAGTAAAACTAAAATTGGATTTAAACGATATACCTTGTATCATATTTAAACTTCATGGCTCTAAACACCAATGATATTATCGAAATATATATATATATATATATATTCTCACAACGAAACCATTAGAAATATAGGTATGGAACAATGAATTCATAATTAGTTCAGAAAGAAGGTGTAAACTATTTCAAGGGTAATCCCATGGAAAAATATTCTTCATTAGATTATAATAAGTGTTTATTAAGGGATTTGAATGTGTAGTATGGTATATCAATTTTCATAATATAGTATTTTCTTAAGGATGAAGTGACAAGGAATATCTTGACCAATCATTCATCAATATTTAAAATGTTGCATGATAAATTTATAAATTCATGTTACCTTATCCATTTCAGAGCTATGATGATAATAAGAAGGTTTGATCATGATTCTTACATGTTATCATAGTTCAATGAAATGTAGAATGAAGAAATCCCTAAACAGTTGTTTCTATCAACTCATCTGAGTCATGATATTTGAATAATGAGCATCAAGGTTGAAATGCACACACACACAAACACACACACACACACACACACATATATATATATATTGATATTTTATTTTTAGAAACTTTCATTATATTTCAAGACATGTTTCACAAATAACAACATTATCCCATAACAATATGCGAAATATTATGAAAAATGTATATCATATGAGTCATAGTATAATGGAAATCCATTATGTCATAAGAACTTGTATCATGGTGAAAAGTGTTTATTAGGGTATAAATAAAATCCCATATAGTAAAAAAAATGTGAATCTATAGTAATTATCATAATGGTTTCTTAGGATATTACAAATATATCTATGGTTGGAAATGTTTAGTCAAGAAATAAAATACATTTCTATAAAATGGTTCCCTTATCTTCATGAGATAGGGGGATAAAGTTTTAATTTGATTTAGTAAATGAAAAATATGCACATGTAGTTGGAATACTATTAAATTACCTAGTTGCATGATGAAATGGTATTATCTAGAGACACATACTGTGTTGGAAGGCTAAAACTATGATAATGGTTTTATATTACCCATATATGGTGATAAATTATTCATTGAGAATAATAATTCCTATAAGAAGGTAGTATATGAAAATCATATATGATTGATAGGATCAATTAAAATTAAATAATGAATTACATTTGTTAATTTTCATTGGGGATTATTATTTAGAATACATTAGTGGGTATTCAAGTGAGATAGTTCATTGATGATACAAGAATGATACTTATCTAGCTTGATGGGTTATTCCATTTTTTTCTTAAATATATTTTAATTTTACTTTTCATAGTTAATTTCCATGATATTGAATTTTCAATTGGATTTCCGCACCACAAATATTGGTAGGTTTCTAATAAATTAAACAAAAAATTGATGGCGATGTCCCAAAATGCCAATCAATGGTGAATGTTCCTCCAATCCAGTTTTTGATTTATGTAAGTAACATGATCCTAGAATATTTATTTGGAAGGAATATTTATCATTTTTATTCCATAGGTTTGTTGGAAAACCATATTTATCCATGAATAATATGTTTGATAACATGTGTAAAATAACTATTGTTCTTATAGTTATTTAAGACAAAGATGAAAGTAAAACTCAAGTTATTGTGTTAAAGTATTATCTTCTGTTATAGGGAATAAGATCTTTTGAGGTAGATCTAATACTTACATAGACCTAGTAAATTACATATATATTGAAATAAAATTTAAAAATACCTATTGTAACCATTAAAGATATATATTTTTTACAAATTTTACATGGAATAAAAAACCCCATGAAAAAATTAATGAGCACATGGGGGGTTTGAAGTGGTGAGTTTAATTCTATATACTTATACAGTGGATCAATCATGTATTCCATGATCGGTACATGAAATGATATTTCCAACATAAATTTTATTGAAGATTGATGTCATATATTTCTAGGATTACATTAAAGGTTGGATGTAGAACTATCTAATAATACTAGAGAAAGTACAAATGATAAATAAATGGTATGCGAAGATGAAGGAATACTAGTTTTTAGGGGACAAAAAATAGTATTCCTTATATAGATAGGATCTTATATAATATTCAGGCTGAGGAAATGGGAAGTAAAATATCATAAACGTTAGTGGTAGCCATACCTACAAATACTGAGTATGTTGTAAATTCAAAGGCAGTTATATATGTTGTGTAAAATACAAAATGATTTTATATTGTTCTTGAAATTTTACTTTATAATTAATGTTTTATCGTAATGATAATTATATTCATGGTACTGGCCGAGAATTCAAGTATGGATAGTGGAAAAATGGATATATAATGTTGGTATTCCATCTATTGAGATTTTTTACTCAATGATGTGAAGTCATTTTTATAAGAATTCCCACATAGTGGAAACATGTGATAAACATACTCTCAATCTATGACTCAAAAAAACATGATTATGATCATGTGATATCTGACAATGATGGTTAAAAATTTGTCTCTACTGCAAGTGGTTGTGTTTTTATAGTGGGATCCCTAGAAAAATATAAAAATTACTTTTAGATTACCATATCATATATGAAGTAAGATATTCATGATGTACTGTTGCCATTTTAGTGTATAATAGTTTGCATCCACTACATAAATGGTAGTGTGCATATATTAATTATCATATAAAAATATTATAGTTGATCCCAGTCTATAATGATAAACATGAGATACTATGAAATTTTTCTTAAAAAAATGTTTTTTGGTATAGATAGATCACACTAAGAGGAATCTTTTGATGTGTATTCATCAGGTTCTGGGGCTTATAAGGATTAATAACTCATCTCGGGATGTTCTCACATGGTGATATCTAGTAGGATAGATCATTAGGACATACCGGCCAATAGGAACACCACATGATTCATGTGTCATTGGTTATTCCCATATATAGACATGGTTATTTGTCTCATGACTTGACATCATTGAAAATGTGATCCATTTCATCACATAATTTGATATAATGAAAAAAACATTATAATGAAATTGTGGAGTGTTAGCTTGTGTTGGGTGAGTCATTGGTGATATGGAATCAGTTTAATTATAAAGATAGGATTTATCACTTCTATTT
Source organism: Viscum album (assembly GCA_963277665.1). Taxonomy (NCBI): domain Eukaryota; kingdom Viridiplantae; phylum Streptophyta; class Magnoliopsida; order Santalales; family Viscaceae; genus Viscum; species Viscum album. The sequence continues at coordinate 1,558,982,876 of OY728161.1, forward strand.
TGAGGAAGTAATAAATCTAGAGCCTCATTGATCATGAGATTTGTACCATCATAAGTCCTTATCCAATACAGTCGGGGATAAATCTGTCTAGTTAGATAAAAAAAATAAAGTAAAAAAGGATGTGTTCCCTTCATTATGAGATATTCAAAGATAAATAAATTATATTACTGAGTGTGGGATTGTATATTGGTTTCCATTGTTATTAATATTTATTATCTCGATAGGGGAATTTATGGGATTCTAGACCCCATTGTGGGTTTTTTAATATTATTCCCTACTATCAATATATTGTCCCAGGTGGTCAGACACAATAGAGTATTCAAGAATCCTAACTATTCTATTGGATAGGTATATAGGACATGTTGGGACCCACCACGAGGTCCAAGTGTTGTCCATATTACAAATCACCACGAAAAAAATTAATTAATTATTTTTCAAGTAAATTATATTTGTGTTGAATTTTTTTATTAAATTTATTCATCATGTTTTTATTGAATACATTAAAAATATGATATGGATGAATATTATTTTAATATTCTACATTCATTTAATTTTAGTAGGAATTACATATCCAGTTTAATGACTCGAGTTTAACACATAATATACATATAATACATTATAGGTATGTGATAAAGAATAAATAATAATTAAAAAAATTAGTTCATCATAATTATTTATTTCTTAATTATTGAGAATATTGTTTCTATAGGGGGGCCCTTTTCGGTTATTTACTCAACCCACTATTTAAGCATGAGAGATGTGCTCATTCATTGAATTGTTTATTTTAGTCGAATGAGAGCATCGGTATCCATACACCTTATATAGAGAAAAATTATATCTCTAAGTACTGGTCCATGAATACCTTTCACGGATCGATGTCACAAGATCATTGTGATCGATACAACGGGGAAGGAATCATCATAGCTTCACGCTAGCACCTAGAATTCAAAAAATAGAGAGTTCATGGTTTCTTAAATAATGTGTGGATGATATTGTGGGGTTTAGCATCATATCATTTGATGAACAACCAATAGAGACAACAAACAATTGTGTACATTTTGATTCAGAATAAGGCACACATTCATTATATTTTCATTCCTTATTAAATTCAAACCAGATCCTTGATACCATATCAGTGATCAAATCACATAATATGACAAGTTACATAATCCTAGAAATGAAAATTATTAACTCCCTAGACCACCAGATTCTGCTTCACACCCTGTTTCCTTCATCATTAAAAAATAAAATGGAACACTGCTGATTTACATACCAAATAATAATTGAAAAGTTATCTAACCTCCCACCAAACTCATATATTTTTCTTGCCGTATGCATGAAATCCATCACCTCGTAGACATATATCAAATGTTTATCTATAAGTAGTACATATTTCCTAATAGAAAACATGGTTTTCATCGCACATACATCAAATAAAAATATTATGTACGTGGTAAAGGAGTTAGTCCAATGATGTAGTTCGAATACTCAATTCATTGGAAATAATGGGCATTTATATGATCAAGTGGATGTGTCTAAATCTAATATAGATAGGTACATTCATTCTCTTGAAACACACCAACCTAGAAAAATATATATCAATGCATATACATGCAAAAATGTTTGTTCAGAGTGTTATATCTAGGAAACCATGACACTTGATAACACATTTCCTCCATGGAAGATAGAAGAGAATGACCTTTTACCCTTGAATCCCTGCTACTAAACATTCATAAACTGGAATATATATAAAGACTCTAATAAGTATACTATACAATATTTGATCACATATCAAGTATCATACAATCCATTATAACTCAAGGGAGTCTACACCACTAACAAATTACTATCATCCCACATAAGGTTGGGAAATCTATAAAATCCAGTAGCCAACCATATCACTCATGTATGGGAATGGGAAAAATAATACATTGATGGATTCCATCACCACAAAAAATGGAGATCCCATATATCAACTATGGATATAATCAAAAACATTTTTGGTTTGACAATCTCACTCAAAGATGACCCATCACCCATCAACTCAATTATGCCACTCAAGTTTGACACAAAATTTATATAAAACTAGGACTCGATCTCATTAATGAAAGCCTACCTGGTTATCTCACTCACTAAAAGGATTTGAATTTTGATCCTCTACCATAAAAAATCATTCTACTATCAAGAGAATACAATCAGTACATGTATGGACCATAAAATATGGAACATAGACCATATCATAGCTTAGAAACATAGAACCAGGTCATTAGTCATTCGAATCCTACCCACACCTATCAAACACATCCCAATAATTATCTTAGAAATATGCTAGTTCTATCACATCTATATGTTTCAAATCATCACATTTATATGAAATGTAATGTTCTCACAGTCTATACAAAAAAATTATCATTAGACAACATTAACATGTAAGTAAAGAATAAGCAGGAAGAATAACAACAATTGAATCTTTGAAAACATGAAATTACCCACACAATGTAAAACTGACCAAAAATAGTTGAATGAACACATTCCATATTCTATAAAAACCATTTAAAAATCATCATATAAATATATTTCAAAATTAATCACATGTTTTATTACTCATGTAAAATAATTGGCTAAAATCCCCTCAAAATATTCTTTAGTAAAAATATTTTTATTTTGAAATAGACTTTCAAAACCCATTTAGTGAATAAATAATTTTACATAAAATTTCATTTTAAGACAAACCTCTTTTTAAAGAATATTTTAAAATAAAACCACATTTTCATTTTAAATTCAAAAAAAACTACCGTACAATACATAAAGAGGGCCACCAACACTCATTCATCCATGATGAAACATCAAATAATATAGAAAGATATGTGGTCCATGTTGAATATAAATCCAAATGGAGCCCATTCTATCCATTTGGGAAACATTGTATGTAATAAAATATATAATAAGATCATATACATGCCACACATGAACACTCAATCACCAACAGAATAGATAATCTACAATTAAATAGAAATCTACCTGAAATGATGATCATAAACTATACTGTGGTCACACCGACCTCTTCTAAGACCACAAGAACCTTTGTAAACAATAAAACCAAAAAAACTAATAAATAAAAAATAAAAAATATAAATTAAAATAACATATTCCAAACTCACCGAGAATCCCTGTTACACATGAACCATGAGAAACTAGGGGCAGTCCCCTCTTAAAAAGAACCCATCCATAGTCCCTAAAGAATATCGAATGTTATTCTTTGATAAAATATCTAATTTCATCCAAGTTAACTTAAATAAAAAAATAAAAAAATGGGAAAACCTAAATCATGTCCAATAATGAATAATGTCTTTATTTATTTCTACTGAGACCTCCCTTGTGATCCAGACATGAAATACCCATAATGTGAAACAATTTCACAGTGATCCTACGAAATCATCCACCTATATAGCAAAATAGACCAACAAAATTAGAGAAGTGTCATAGAGGGTAAAAAAGGGGAAGAAAAGGAGGGATATTACCTCAAATACGTATGATGAAACTATATTAATATATCCTGATAAAACGGATATGATAGGATAGGGTGGAACATCCAAAGAATTATTGTCCCATTTAAATAAATATAAATACATATAGTAATCTTGGGGGTTCAAAAAAAGAAAACCATATAAAATTATTAGGCTGACCTTGAGAAATATGTTAGATAACACTAGATTAGGGTGTGAAAAAGGGTTCACACCGTAAATCATAATATAGGTAGAGGGAAGCCAAACATCCCCGACATGTTTGTAGTTTGGGCCTTTCTCACACCGTGAATTCTCTTGTGTAGCATACCGCTTCTTTTAAAACCATATTTTTAGGCTGAAAGCACACCAAGAAAGTAATTAATTGCACCAATGAAAATATTCATATCAATAATGGGAGACTACTATTAATTTTTATAGCCCAACCACACAGCCACTACACCGATGTCTTCTTAAACACCCGATACACAAACCATGCCTTGAACCACAAATAAAAACTCATTTTAAAGAAATCCAAGAAACTCAGAATATCATTATATATCTTTGTTATAAAAAATAAACTCTTACTAAATGAAAAATTCATATTCCATTATGAATTTAAAACCTATAATGATGTAATTATTTATATATAACTCATTATTCATATGAATTTGAGATGATTGATAGGAAATAACCCTTGAGAGGGTTATTGGAGAGGAATACTCTTCCTTATAATAATAAGAGTTAGTTTTGGTGTCAATTTCAACGTAATTACCAAGATATTAAAGGTCATTATATGTTCTTTATTTGTGTTTTTTGTTTTATTATATGTTATGGGAGTTGACTATAGATGGGTTTTATGATAATTTTATAGGTTCATATTGAAACCAAGAGATCTTTTCATGATGTGTTTACCCCTTAGTCCCAAATTCATAGGTTATTCATGAGACATTAGGATTTGGAATGTTATCACCCATAGGGTGTGATAAGGGAGGGTATGTGCTTTATTTGTTTTAGTTATAGTTAGTGGATTAATTAAAATAATGATACACCAATGATTATAGTTGAATGGTAATTTATTGATAATGGTAGGTGTTCCCTCTATAATAATAAGAGACGTGGTATTACACCCAGGCACCATTGTATAATCTATTAGATCATAGGAATTTATAAGGGTTTTTAGGTATTGGATGAGAACGGATTATAGATAGGGAGATGTAAGTTATATTTTTACCTATATATGTTCTTTCCCATGAGTTATTGTAAGGAAAGGCATATAGTGGTGAGGAGATAATTGGTTGTTGTATTGTGTGATCCTGAAGCATGAAGTTTTGAAAATATTATGGTTGAAATTTATAGTAAGTCTATAATTGGTAGTAATAAATGTATCAGGATGTAAATCATACATGGTTTTGTTTTTCAAGTCTAAATAAATTGGCAATCGGAGGGGAATGATCTATATTACTCCAATGTATTGTGTAACACCCTAATATTTCATAGTAAGTTATTTTCTTTAAAGTAATTCAATAGATTAAGCTATATGTAACACCGAGTTTTAGTGCACCATGGCATAACATACTAGTAGTTCTAAAGTAATTATTAATAGTATTAACTGAATTTGGATTTTTATATACTCCATATGATTTCAGAAACCATATTATGTGTAGTTTTATACCTTTTAATTGAAAAAACATTATAAATATAATATTTGACACTTTTATATATTCAATTTAGTGAAATTAAATTCATCTTTATAAGAGGGACATAAAAAAAGTTGGTTGGAAAATTTTTTGGTACTTTTCTGATAACCTTCATATTTTGATGAATAGTGAAAAAATAAAAAATTATAATTAAAAACAACTTATTTAAAAGAAAAAATTTGTAGTGTTAAATTAAAATTTTGAATGGTTATTAAGTATCATTAGATTATATTTTTACAATTTAATATAATTTAGGTCATTGTATGTGATTTCACATTTAAATTGGACATAAACAAGTGTCAATCTTTTGATAATTATTATTTCTTAAAAACCCAATTTTTGTTTTGGAAATGAGAATTAATTTTAAATTAATTACCGCCACTTCTGTGTTTTGAATTTGGAAAAATGGAATCCATATTTGGAATCAGAAAGTCCAAATTGAGTGATAATTAACTTTTATTTTTAGACATTATGAATAATTACTTCGGTAAATATTTTCTTTATCAAGGTTAAAAGGTAAATCCGCTAAATATGGGTAATGATATAATATTAAATTAATATAAAATTTCCCTAATACGTATACCATCCCTATTGGATGATACATTTACGACCATGGGAAACCTTTGGTCGATTTTAGGACCTCATGGAGCCACATGGGAGTGATAATGACATTTTATATTAATTAATCTAAAGTAAAGACCAAAATAACAAAAGATTTTATATTTTAGTAAAACATTTTTATATGATTTTATATAATAGATCACTTCAATTATAAATATTAATATGAAATATAAAAATATTTAATACATGATTATATTTTATTTATAATTTTTAGAGATAAAATAAATATATTTATTTTTGACATAATAATGATGTAGTATTTTCTTTACTAATAAATGAATCATATAAATGATATTATAAATGTTAAAATAAATGTAATTTTAATGTTTTGATGACATCCAAGACTTTTTCAAGACAGTATGACATGTTATTATTGATTCAATGTATTTTTTCGAATTAATTATGTTTTTATGACTTTCCCTATAACCAAAAACTAAATAGTGTATAAAATTGACATAAATTAGCTTTTAAAACAAATACTATATTATTGATTTATATAATATTCCAATAAATCTATGTTTTGGCCAAAGGGAACACATAATACTATATATGTCATTAATGAACCACTTGATGTTCTTTTGGAAGTATATAGTATGTTTATTAACCATATTGTGTAAGAATACAAGAAAAGACGGTAAAAGATAAACTATTTAACTAAGAGTTAAATCTTAACAATAATGTTAATATCGTAACTTAAACTTATCTAAAATATATTGGTTGAGAGGATTTAGACCCATAACCACATAAGGATATAAATTAATTCATTTTGAGCCATTATAAACTGAATATGATTGTATAATAAATTAATCTTTTAATCTTTTCCTAAAGTTACCCTCACCCCCCCTTATAAAAGGGCACTTCCCCTTCTCTTAATTTCACTCCTCCAAAGCTATTTGGATCAGACAACCCCTACCCAAATACCTTTTATACTATATTTACATCAACCTGGGGGGCCTTAATTTGATAGTCAAGCTAATATATAGAGCCCTTTTGATCAACTCAAATTGAAACAACAGAAAAGGAGGTAATAATTTCAGCACCCCCTTTCTAGATCTTTTCTTCTTCCACATACCCTTTATTTGTTGTTTACATAGTAAAATAATAAATAAATTACCTTATATATATAGTGATGTTATTATAAATATGTTATAACCATATTCATTATTCAATACATTCTATAATGAGAACATTAACATACGTGCATACATACGACTTACCGTCTCCACGTTGTGGTGTAGTTTGTTATTCAAACACATCATTGTTTGGATGGGTATAATAATGAGTTTAACTAATGTAAATAATAAATATAATATTTTAATTATTCTTTACATTTGATATACCATCAAATTACAAATGATTTCGCCAATAATATAATGATATTGTCACTCGTGCGTACATACAGATTACAGTCTCCACGGACGCAATGAGATTCAATACTCATCGTAATAATTCATGAATAATTTTCATTTTATGATTAAAAATAATGTTTGCTAACATGATATAATTCTGTATATGAATAAAATATATCATATCCATAAAAAACATGGCTTACATAAATAATAATATAAAGGAAAATGAATCATTTTACACCCAAAACGATGATACTACTGAAATATTATTAACAAATAAATACTAGAATATCATATATGATATCATCTTAATTTATTTGGTTCTTTTAGTATTTAATAACAATTATTTCACCATTATACAAGATTTTAACCTAACCTATACTAAGTAAAAGTACAAGGTAAGGTTTTTTCATCTCACATTTATTCTTGTGAGATTCATGCAATATTGGCTACTATTGCCTTTTGTGTGATGTATGTACTACCCATGATTGTATTTTTAGGGTAATATACATTAATTAATGGATATATACATCCTAATTGGATGATTTTTCTTTCATGGGGTGTATATTTCTTATGTTACAAAATTGGTTAGGGAATTTCTAATTTCAATTTCCATTCATTCGGTTCTACGCAAACCTCATTGATTTCATTACTCCAATATTATGTGTGAAATTACTATTTATTTAATTATAAAGTAATTTACATTCCCCTCTATGTGGATATATGTTTGGTACACATAATCACTCTATTTATAATTTCTCAAGTAATTGATATAAACATAATAAGAGTAATTTTAACTCAATTACTATTCATTGAGTTAAACATCCTAGTCATTTGTGTTTTTTTTACAAGAATATATGTGAATGTACTCTAATTAATTTACATAGAATATCCAATCATATTGAGTGTATTTATATTTTTCATTCATAATTATTTCATCTATTTATCCATAACCTAAGGATACCATCTTAATAAAGGAATTCACTTCAACTCACATTCCATTGAGACGTCTTTGTTGTTATGCACCAATTCACTTTTATTTGGTGTATATACTGTACATTGACATAGTATATCATGAATCCATTTATTATCATGATATTGTAATATTTTTATTACCTCAATTATTTTTATTCAAACGTCTCTCATTTGGTTAGGAACTCTAACAAAAATATCATTTAAAATGTTATAAAAATTTATTCTTCTAAATATTTCCAATTAATGTCCATATTTTAAAATTAGTTTTAATATTTTATATATATGGTCATTAATGTTTTAAAATTGATATTCCTTTTAAAATTTTCTATTTGGTATGTGACACAATGATTCAAAAATATATTTTAAACAGATTCATGAAAAATACTGAGAATTTTAAATGTTTTCAAGAAAAAGGGATATTTCTCTAAAAGATTTGTACTAATAATTTTCTACTATGTCAACATGGTTTATGGGATATTATTCTTTATTGAGGTTGAATTATTCTGATACCAATCTATCATAATTTATTTATGGGTTTGTGATGTGTTTTACTATGGATGTGTAAATTTTATACCATTCATGGTTTATGGATAATGTATTGACATTTCATACGCTATTTTTAATATAAATGTTTATGTTATGTTTAAACTGTTATCTATGAAGAATGCATTAGACTTAGTAAGTTATGGGTGGAGCCTGCTATAGCTCCTTGATGCATTGGTAAGTCTCATGAGACAAACTTGTGTCTTGGCACAAGGCCTTGAAAAAAAATCTTATATGTAGTCATGGCACAAGGCCTTGACTATGTTGTTCTGATGTCTGGCATTATGCATTCCATCATTTCAAAATTTTCTATCGATATTACATGTGATTACATGACTAGTATAATATCCATGTGAATAAGTAAATTGAATTATTTGAATTATCTTTTCTATATTATGTTTTAGTTTAAGTTTTAATGGCTAGTGTTTTAGTCATATACACTACCTCAAATGTTAGTTCTTATTTATGAAAATTTCCTCTACATTGTTATCCTTACTTAGAATCTGAGCTCACCCATTTATTAAGTATTATTTTTTCCTCGAATGAAAATAATTATATTACGATTAACTTGTATGAATATACTGAGGGATATAAGAGTGTTCAAAGGAGACATAATGTTTTTTTAATTTTATGGTGTAATTTAAAACTTATGCATGTATCTAGTACTTCCAAGGCTACTAAACTGATCATTCTTTGGGGACATGATTCCTTGCCTCATTCCAATGCACTAAAATAATGCACTGATTCTTGGATTCTGGGGTGGGGGCGTTACAGTTGGTATCAGAGGAATTTTAGTACAAACATTAGAAACTATATTTAGAAAAAAAAACAATGAATAAAAAACACTACCATAAGATTGACATTGAAGATTAATATAGAAAAATATCAATAAAATTTGGAAATGTAAATATTATGTGGGTTTTCCCAGAAATACATCTTTATCTAGATACGAGAAGGTAGAGGCAGTTCTGGAAAAGATGTACCTAGGACTGAAAACTCCAACAAATATTTTCGGGCTTGACCGGGGTATCCTGGTACATCACAATGGGCCTTACTGCACTCTTGGTTACGACACTCTAGGGGATATGCTTAGGATAATTCACATTTTCTTTACAAAAAAATTTGATTGATTAGAATATAAGATTAGAATAAATAGACATGGTTAATCATACGGTGTTTTAGATTTAATATAAAGTGTTATTATATTCTCTAAATGATATTATGAAAAACAATATGCTTTATTTAGTTATTAAATGGCTAGATTCCATGGAAGTAATAGGAACATTGAACATGACGTACAAGGTGGGAATGATGGTGGAAATGAGCAACGAGATGGATTGTTGATAGGTGTAAAAGATATCATGTTCATGCCAAATCAGTATTCCAATAATATGACTGACAATATAAATATTAACCAACTCTCGGGCTCAACAATGAAGAGAAATTTATTGAATTATATGAGATCCATTAGTGGATACCATGGAGAATAGAAAGATCAATTTCTGTCATGTAGGATATGTGGAAGGAGACACCTAGGAATGTGCCTCAATGGAACAATGAAATTCGTTTTGTGTGGGAAAAAATGACATAAAGTAAAGAATTGCTGGGGAAAAATGAAGAGTACTATTGAAGAAAATAAAATTGATCCTAAGAATCCATTTCCAGCAATTTTCCATAAATTTAGGGGACCTGGGCATTACCAGAGTGAATGCCCTATTCTTTAGGATAACTTTTTGGTCAAGGAAGAATAGATGTGGAAATAAATGGATGGAAAAATGTTTAAAAGTTTAAGTGATATTTGTTGATGGGATGAAATTGGAAGACTTTTCTATTGCATGTGTAACCCTACAATTTGTTATGTGAAAATTCTATTTTTGGAAGAATTACTTTTTCTATTAAATTTATAAACAACTATATCGGTTTATATGATCCTTGAATTTTGGAAAATTGCGCGTTATTAAATTTTGGGATGAAAATGTGAGGAATGAGATAAAATTTGTGCTGAAATTATGTTATGGTTATTTTGAAGAATTTTTCTCATTTTGGGAACATTATAAAATTTAGTTTTGAAAAAGGAAAACATGAAGACTGTGTAACAACCCATCACATCAGAAAAACCTATTGGAATCGAACCCACAACCAGAGTGCGATTGGAATTAATTGCCTACCCCTAGACTACATGAAGTTTCTTATTAGTTTGACTAAATATTTTTAGTTAAATTTTTTTATTGAACAATAATAAGTTGATATGGGAAATTATGTATTATCAAATGGATATCCTTAGTATCAGAAAACGATTTGGTGATTAAGTGATAAGTGTTATTTTGCAAGACGTTCACTCTATTGGGAACACTATATGCCTAAGGAAAATAGAATACTATGAGGTCTCAATTGTGGAGTAATGGTGGAAATTTATCTATGTTTTTTTTGTTGATTTATAGTGATTTGGATTATTTATGGAAATGATTAACCTATCATAGAGAATATGTGATTAGGTTAATTACATTATGTATGTGACTTTAAGAGTAGTCAATGTTATTTGTTGATACAATTTAACATGGAAGACTACATAATCAAATTATTATATGTTTAGGGTTTCAATATTAGTTTGGATTATGTTGATTGATTTTATGGAAAATTGTTTACTTAATTTTACTTATTGAACTTTGGGTATTGTTGGTTAAATTTTATAAATTATGATTAGTATTTTTTCATTAAAGGATTATCATTTTTGGGGATCATCTGACCTTGTGCTAACTATTTGGGTTATAGATAATCTATAAAGACAAATTAAATATATAGTTTATCCTTTTCGGATCATGTGATTCTCGAGAAGATAATTCTAGTGCTTTAGGTGTGACCAAGTCATCTTGAATATTGATCATTTGAAAAAAAAATGAGTTAGTGGTAGAAATTTATTAAAGGATGAAACTATACTTAATAATTAAGTATATCATTTATGTTCTTAGTCAATATCATAAATAAATTCCTCAAATTTATGAAATGGAACATAAAAAAACCATTTTCCATTTACTTTTCTTATTGGGAAACTAATGACCATTTTTCCCATCACAAGTTTTTGTTTTTCTTGTTGTTAACTTTCTCATGATCATGTTTTATATCACTCTCCATCAGAACTTGACTCTTAGTTTAACTTCCATATCCATGTTTTCCAATATTTAGTCCTAATATGGGTTACCTCAGGTGACCTTTTTTTCTTATCTTTATTTCTTTTAAAGTGATAGTTTTATTGAATATTTTTCTGATATGGGACTTTCAATGATGTTCCCAAGACCAATTTTAGAATTGCGAGGAAACAATTTCTAAAATGGGGGAAGAATGTAACACACCAATATTTTATAGTATGTTATTTTATTTAATGTAATTAAATATCTTGTGCTACAAGAAACACTAAATTTGAGTGCACCATGACTTACCAAAATAGTTGTTCAAAAGCAGTTATGAATAGTATTAACTGAATTTGAAATTTTATATACTTCATATAATTTAGAATCCATATTATATGCAGTTTTATGTTTTTTAATTGCAAACCCTTTTTAAATCCATTATTTAACAATTTAATATATTGAATTTAGTAAAATTAAAATCATATTTAGAAGAGGAACATAAAAATTTATTTTGTATAACTTTTTGGTACTTTTATGATAACATTCATATTTTAAGGAACAATGAAAAATACCAAAAATTTTAATTAAAAACAACTTCTTTAATCGAAAACTTTTATAGTGTTAAATTATACATTTGAAAGGTTTTTATGTATCATTCGATTAAATTTTTATTATTTAATATAATTTAGGTCATTGTATGTGATTTCACATTAAAATTGGACATAAAAAAGTTTCAATTTTTTTATAGTTATTATTTCTTAAAAACGCGTTTTTTGTTTTGAAAACTAGAATTAATTTTAATTTAATTTCTAACACTTCAATGTTTTGAATTTGAAAAAATGGATTCAATATTTTGAATTAGGATTTACAAATATTATAAATAGGTAACTTTAATTTTTAGACATTATGAATAATTACTTCGGTAAATATTTTATATACCATGGTTAAAGGGTAAATCAAGTAAATATGGGTTGAGAAATAATAATAAAGTAATATTAAATTACCCTAACACATGTCCTCACCCTATTGGATGATACAAGTATGAGCATTGAAATACTTGGGTCGATTTGGGGACACCATGGAGCCAATTTGGAGTGATAATGTAATTTTATATTAATTAATTTTATATAAAGACAAAAATAACAAAAGCATGTATCTTTTAGTAAAACATTTTTATATGGGGCTATATAGTTGATCTATTCAACTATAAATATTAATTGGAAATATAAAACAATTTTCTACATGGTTATATTTTATTTATTATTTTTAGACATAAAATAATTATATTTATTTATGACATAATAATGATACAATATTTTATTTATTAATAAAATAATCAAATAAATGATATTGTAAATATTAAAATAAATAAATTTTGAAAGTTTTGATGTCATAAACGAATTTTATAGGTTAATATTACATGTTAGTATTTATTAACTGTATTTTTTAGTATTAATCATGTTATTATGACTTTCACAAAATCCAAATATTAAATAGTGTCAAAATTGACATAAATTAGTTTTTAAAACAAATACTATATTATGGTTTGATAAAATATTCTAAAAAATCTAAGGATTGGTCAAAAGGATAAAATAATATTATATGTGTCAGTAATGGACCACTTGATGTTCACTTGGATGTTTAGACTGAGTTTATTAACCATATAGTATAAGAATACCAGAAGATACGGTAAAAGATAAGATATTTAACTAAGAGTTAAATATAAAAGATTAGGTTACAATGACAACCTAAACTTGTCTAAAACTTGTTGGTTAAGAGGATTTAGAACCACAACCACTTAATTCTCTAAATAAAATCATTTGGAGCCATTAAACCGAATATTATTGTATAATAAATTAATATTTTAATCATTTCCAAAAGTGACCCTCACCCCTTATAAAAGGGAACTTCCCCTTATCTTAATTTCACATCTCCGAAGCCATTTTTCTCATCCAAACCCTACCCAAATACCTTCTAAACTATCCTACATTCAACATAGGGGTCTTATATTGATAACAAATCCAGCATATGGATCCATTTTTATCAACTCAAAAGGAAACACCAGAAAAAGAGGTAATAATTTCACCACCATCTTTCATGTTCTTTTCTTCTTCCAATTAATCCTTAATTGTTGTTTCCAGACTAAAATAATTACTCCAGTACCTTATATATACTGTGATGTTATTATAAATATTTTACAACTGTATTTTTATTCCATCCATCCAATAATGAAAAAGTCACCATACATGTGTATGCACGGCTTACCGTCTCCACATCGTGGTGTAATTTGTTATTCGAACAATTAATTATTTGGATGGGTATAATAATGAGTATAAGTGATGTAAATAATAAATATAACATGTTAATTATTCTTCATATATTATTTACTATCCAATTACATATGCTTTCACCATCAATATAATGATATTTTCACTCGTGCGTACATACGGATTACAGTCTCCACAAACGCGATGAGATTCATTCCCCATTGTAATCATTCAAGAATAATTTTCATTTTATTATTAAAATATTGTTTATGAAAATAATATAATTCTCTATATGAGTCATATATATCCTATCCATAACAAACATGGCTTACATAACCAAGCATATAAAGGAAAACGAATCAGTTAACACCTGAAACGATGACACTACTGAAATATTATTAACAAAGAAATATTAGAATATCATATCTGATATCTTATTTATTTATTTGGTTCTTTTATAATTTCATAACAATTATTTAACCATTATACTGGAGGTTAACCTACCCTATACTAAGGACAAGTAAAAGGTAACTGGTTTTCATCTCACTTTTATTCTTGTGAGATTCATGCTATTTTTTCAATTATTAACTTTTGTGTGGTGTTTGTACTGCTAATGATTTTATTGTTTGGATAATATACTTTAATTTATGTGTATTTAAAAGTGTTAATGTGGTATGAAACACTTTGATTCAAAAATCTATTTTAAACAGCTTTTTGAAAAATAATGAGACTTTTAAATGTTTTCATGAAAAGGGATATTTCTCTCAAAGATTATTACTGATCATTTTAAACATTATCAAAATCCTTTAAGAGATATTATTCTTGATCAAGGTTGATTTATTAGGATGAATATCATCCATATAGTATTGAACATTTTGTTATATGTTTGATAGTAAATGTCATTATTTGATTTATCTTTTCCATATTATTTTGATGTGTTAGTTTAGAAGGCTTGTGTTCTAGTATTTTACATTGCCTTAAATGTTTGTTCATTTTTATGACAGTTTTCATTATACTTTTATTCTTACTGAGTATCTAATCTCACCCCTTTCTTATGTTTTATTTTTTACTATAATGCAATGAAGTATATTACAAAAAACCTGTGGGAAATGGATAAGGGATATAAGTGTGATCAAACGGGATACAATGTTGTTTGTCTATTTTATGATGTAATGTAAAACTTATGTATGTAAATAGTACTTCCATGGATACTAAATTGATTAGTATTTTGGTACATGATTCCTTGTATCATGCTAATTTATTAAAATAAATCACTAACTCTTCGCTTCTGGGGTTGGGGTGTTACATACTTGTTTCAAGGGTTAAAGATAAATATACTCCTTTTTTGGGGTGCATCGTTTATATTACTAGTATAAAAACTATTATGGAAGGGTTGGGGGTGAGATGAAACTCATTATTTGATACTCATGAAAGAACTAAAATTATGTTGTGTTTGATGATATTATTTTATATAATTATGTTGGGAATAGAATTATTTATTCAGATGTGGTTTTTGGGAAGTCCAAATTTTATTAGCACACTTAAGGATTAATTTATGGCGATCTAACAGTTTTATGGTTATGGGTGTGTCAGTTATTAAATAGAGAGCGTGGTGAAATATTTTGTTGGTTATAAACCCAATAGTGATTTTTCCTCAAGTTTTAAATTCAAACTTTGGTATTTGTTTAAATGGATTTTTTTGAAATTGGGAGTTAAGGAATAATTTTGTAGGTGATGATATGGTATATCCACATATGATCTTGAGAGTTTTCATGTATTTTTTGCTAGTGGAGGACCAACTAGTGATTCAAAAGTAATTTGATTCGATCATATGGGAATTTCATTTAGGTAATCCTATGAGGTATAACAGATTTTATTCATGGATTAGACAAAGGGTTTCCAGAGAACAATCATCGATATCTTCACTTTGTCTTTGGGTGGTTAAGATTGTCATGTTCAGTGTGGAATCTAGGATAAAGAGTGGTATTAAATTTTGATAGATGGTTTAGAGGTAATGATATAATTAATAGTGCTTTTGTAGGATGATAACAATTTTAGTGTGGAATTTTTAATGATATATGATTTTATGAGACATGGGTTTTAGATGGAATTTGAATTCATAGTTTATATGAATGGGTTGTTTTTAGAAAATGGATTCATATTGGAATTTATGAGAGTTGGGACACCTCTAAAAGTTTATTTTATAATAATTTATAATTTTTTGAGAGTCTTTGTAAATTATTCAGTTAATTGATGGAATGATGGGTCAATGATAAAACCTACAGATACCATTACTTAATCAGTAGAAAGTCAAAAGGTACCTGATGGTTGAGGTAGTAGAAAATAGAACTCTTCCACTGACCAATGGACCTCAACTCCACAGATTGTGCCCTACTGTTTTACTGATGGAGGATTATATTGTATCTAGTGGGATTTTAGTTGATTTATTTAACATTAGACCATGATTGGCATTCATGGTCATTCACCTAAATTATTTGGATGCATGTGGATTTAAAAATGAAAATTCCATTGGATCCTCCCCTCTACCTTCAAATCATGGACACACCTTTTTGGAATTGTGTTTTGGATGGATATTTCATATTTTATTAAAGATATATTCTCCCATCCCTTATTTATTATCATTAGTAATCATTTTCCAATGATTTAAATTTGTTATTGTTCATGGTATGCATAATGATACCTTCTAATCATGGTCGAATCATCCCAATCAGTGGATATTTTATGTTCAATGGAAAAATGACCTTATGGATTGGGGAAATTACACATTTCATTTGAATTTTACTTGAGGTATAATGAAAAACAAATTTATTTCGTGTTTTGCTTAAAAATTAATTTAATTAGTAATTGAATTTGTTTTAGAAATTAGAGATTTTATTTTAATAGTCCATGAAGATGTTACATAGATATTATATATGTTATTCATCTTTGTTCTTATGGTTGGGGGCCTCTTAGTGAGATATCAAAAATTATTCCTTTTCAGATTAACATTTTTAATTAATTATAATTAATATAAATAATTTTTAAAATAAATAGAAATTTTTATGATTCATTTTTTGGGAATCATGGTTGATATATGGGATAACTACATGGATGAGTTTTGGGTCAGGATTGGATGAGTTTTGGTGAGAATGGATTGAGGAGAATAAATAATTGGAGGAGGTAGGTGGTCATTATAATGCTAAACAATATTCATTTTTATAAATTATTATAAATTAATGGATTGGGATTAGGTTCTAATAAAATAGATAATGACCAATAGAAGTGGATAATTATGTAGGCTAGTGCCTCATAGGTTTGTATCGTGTTCTCTATCATAGATTGAGGGAATTTTAATAACCTAGTAAGTACATTACTAGGGGTCACAGATTAGGTTTGAGTTTATGAAAGGCCTCTAGATATTATTTAGGATGGGTCATGATATTGATATCATGGGATGGGCCTTTCAGGGGATTGATAATTTGAATTAGTGTCTTAGGCCTATGTGAGAAAAATGGAAAGGTTTTAACTCAAGTGTATGGATAGGAGAAACCCTTTATGGGAGGTTAAAAGTCATATTCATTGTGTATAGTGACTTATGTCTTCTAGAGATTAGTGAGGTTTGAAAAGGAGGGTTTAAATTGGATAGAGATATTGAGATATCCTTTACGAGGGATGTGTTTTGGGTCCTAAGATATGTTTTATGGAATTTAACAATGGAATGAGAGTGGATTAACAAGGGGCCCGGAGTGATTTTATCATGTGGATATCCAAGGGTATACAGACTTGGTTATTAGTAAATGAATTATAAAAGGAAACTATAAAATTATTTTTGTACAATGTTCATCTATAACTAGTGAATTTGGGGCTAATCAATGTGTAATTTGTTTGAGTTTATATCAATGAGTAGAGACCAGGCTAGGCCTAAGTTTCCTAGTGAATTCCTCTAGGGGCAAGATGATGATGAAAACAGGATTTTTAATGTTATGATTATGTGTTTTATCCATGATCTTGTTGGTCATTTTATGAGTCTTGGGAAGTGAAGAGATGTTTATTGGGATGTGGGGAGAGGGAATTAGTGACTATAACCAGGTCATGTTTTGATATATATCATGTCGATTTTACATTAATTTATCCATGATCTAGTGCCTTACATTGTGAACCGGAGTGCATGTATTGGTTCAGATATGTGATTAGTGGCCTACCCCGTGTTAGTGTAAATGGGTGAGGTTTGGAATGATGAACTACCATGTGTGAGAGGGATAGAGTTCTATATTTTTATGAGTGGACTACTCTATGTTTGATGTAAGAGTTCTTGGAACACTATGAGGACCCACCCTAAGTGAGGGGGCCATAGTTATGGCTATGTTATGGGAACTTACCCTAACTGAGTGGCTGAATGTGTGACATATAGTATGTGAAATGTTATAAGACCTAACCTGATGTGAGAGGGAAGATATGTGAGGCATGGTACATGATATCTGATGAGTTCTCACTTAGAGTGAGAGTGTAGTAATATGATATGTGGGATGAAACATGGATTGAGACCTCACGCATAAGGAGAGGTTTGTGGTATGACACATGGTAGGTGGCATTGTGTAAGACCAACTCCTGAGAGAGAATGTAGTGGTCCACGATGAGATATGAGATAAATATTTGTATGAGACCATACCCTAATTGAGAGTGAAGATTCAATGAATCTATTGTAGGCCTTTATCTCAACCATTATCACCTGAGTTATGTTATGTTTCATGATGAATAGTTAATCAATTATATTTTGTTGATCCAAGTATGGTCGTATATCATGTCCTAGTAAGCACATGATGACCCAATACATATTCTTGTATGTCATATTATATTTTAATTTATTTTCCTCATGGATACTTATATGTATGATGTATTATATTTAGTAAAAATAGTGAGAAACCTTTGATATTTATTTATTATACCCTTTAAGGGAACCCTGATGTGCATGAAAACCTTATAATTGATGTAAATACCTCTACCCTAGTTGGCCCATGTTTGTGGAAACATCATAACATTGGTTTTATATATATGTTGTCACATCATAATGTATAAAATGTTTTAGTAGTATTAGAAGACCAGATATATACATGAAACTCACAATACATTGAGTTGGTCGAAGTGGATACTTAAGAGGGGGTGAATTGAGTTCCAATTAAAATTTCTATTTAAAATATCTCTATTAAAATCCCCCAATTTGAATAACAAGATAATCTGTAGTGAAATTGTATTAGAGTAAAGGTTCAGTTAGGTTCTCAAGAGATTGATTAGTTTTCAGTTAATTCAATATGAAGATTAATAATCTTTTGAAACTAACCTAATGATTTACAATATATATAAACACTTGTTGGATAAACTATCAAAGTAACTTTAAAACAATTTTATATTTCAATGTAATTGGCAGCGGAATATTCAATATTGGTTAAAACTAAAAGAAGTAAGCACAACAGTTTTAAAACAAGAGGTTCAATCTCAAGCCGAGACTTAGTCTTCTCAAACAATTTATATAAATATTGATCCACACCATGGATCAGGGTAAACAACAGTATAGAGACTGTCCATGTACTGAGACCTCTACCATAGTTCTTTGTGGGAAATAAAAAAAATAGCACATAGGCTATCCAGGTCAGACTTGACCTCTTCCACAATTCACAGTGGGATATAGTAATGTGTAAGAAGTTTGGAGTGAGGATTTAGTATCCTCCAGTTTGGTCCAAGAGTTAGTGTGTAAATAGACACACTGATAAAAAAAGTAAATAAATGAAACACAATACATCTAAATAGATAGCGATGAGTTTAGAGTTCTCTCTGTATTGAGAGTGAAGCTCTGGACTCCTTGGATTGATGTAAATGAAGCTCTAAGTCCTTATCTGGTTTTTGTCAAGAAAACAGAGTGTCGTAGTTCTTATTTCTTCACTTCCAGTGTAGGTGTTCAGCTTGAATGTGAATGTGTTCTTTTTAATACTTCAGATTCTTTTTTGAACATGTTTTCATCATGAGTATTAGTGTTCTTCAAGTTCCTTGTGTGTTATTATTTTCTTGTATGTCCGTGCATGGAAGAAT
Source organism: Viscum album (assembly GCA_963277665.1). Taxonomy (NCBI): domain Eukaryota; kingdom Viridiplantae; phylum Streptophyta; class Magnoliopsida; order Santalales; family Viscaceae; genus Viscum; species Viscum album. The sequence continues at coordinate 1,559,003,046 of OY728161.1, forward strand.
TCTTTCCCTATGACTCTTCTCCTCTTCACCTATTTGCGTCTGCCTTTTACTATAGCTCATTCTTCCTTATATTCCACGAGCTATGGAAATAGGAATTATTACCTTTTCATAGGTACGAGGTACGGTGCCCTGACATGCCATCAACTATCATTAAATATCATTAATTGCATTAAAAACAACAAATATTACCGTTGGAATTATATAAGAGTTAATAGAAATTCCAATAGTTTTCATGACCATCGATGAGTCATGAGATCAGTATGTCATTTTTAATATACATTGGTATCGTTAGGTCCTTGGATCATCATCGACATCAGTAGTTCATGATCAACATCGGTATTGGTAGTTCATTATCAGCATCAGTATCAGTAGCTTGTGATCAAAAATGGCTTCAGTAGCTTGTGATCTGTATTGGCTTCGGTAGCATGTGATCAGTACTCGTATCGGTTGCATGTGATCAACATCGGTATTGGTAGCATGTGATCATCATCAGTTTCTATAGCATGTGATCAGCATCAGTATCGGTAGCATGTGATCAGCATCGGTATGAAGGTTTCCATCGGTGCAACCGTTTCCATCGGTGCAACCGTTTCCATCGGTGCAACCGTTCATCATCTGTGTGACTGTTCATCATCAGTGCGACTGTTCATCATCATTGTGACGCTTAATCATCGGTGTGACCATTCATCATCAGTGATACAGTTCATCATTGGTGCGACCGTTCATCATCAGTGCAACCGTTCATCATTGGTGCGACCATTCATCATCAGTGACTCAAGAAAATAACTAACGGTGAGTCATAAACATGAAATTCACACTAACTGTCTGTTCAATCCAGAATACTTCTAGATCAACAGTAAAACATAAATTAACATAGATAAACATTATGTAGACAAGATTTAAACATATGTAATTACATTTAGAAAAAATTAAACAAAATCCTAAATCATCATAAATAAAACAAATGATTTTTGATTATTAAAATAATCATCTCAAAGAGAGTTCAACAATCTCCCCCTTTTTGATAATAAAAAATCAATGGCCTAAATGAAGAGAGAATGGAGTATGTCATTTAATATGCTCCCCCTATATAAAAATAATATATGCCAAAAGATAAAAATATCATCAGAGAGTGACATCAGAGTATAAACAAAGAGAGAATATATCAACATAGCATTAAATAAGTAGTAATTTCTCCCCTTTTACAGATATATATTCATTTCTCCCCCTTTCATCATTTCTCCCCATTTCATTAGATATATATTCATTTCTCCCCCTTTCATCATTTCTCCCCCTTCAATTATTTCTCCCACTTTCATTATTTCTCCCCCTTTCATTAATTCTACCCCTTTGGGATTATCAAAAAGAAGAGTAGAATAAAGATTATCAAGAAGAAGATGCCACTTAAAAATAAGTTTTGAGAAAGAGTACAAGAACCAGATATAAATGTTATAAGTACAAGAAAAAGAAACCCTATCAAAAATGACTGGAACATCTACTTCTTTGGGTTCAATTGAGATTTCCCTTTCGCAGAAGGAGGAATTGATGGTCCAGAGGGTGCTTTGGTTGAAGGTTGATCTGGTCGGATGGTGGGAGGAGGCAAGACAGCTCGGGATGGTAGCATAGTGGGTGCTAAGTTCACATGCTAAGGATTAGAAGATCATTCTGAAGGAGGCTTCAGAAATACTGGAAGTATATTTTATAGAGCTTGAGACACTGAAATATAACCAAGAGCAACATCTGATAAACTGAGAGGCTATGCAGTAGGAAGAACAATTGCATTCGCTTGCACATGAAGATATGGTTTCAGAAGATTGATAATACCTTGAATTACTTCACCAGCATATTTCATATCCTTTTAAAAGTCATCCTTATTCTGCATGAAACATTCCAGAGTAGGAGTGAATTCCTTCAACTGCTGGACTTGAGCCTTGAAATCTTGAGTGACTTGAGGGAGCCTCAAATTCTCATCCAAAACCTTAAACTGATGGTTCAACTAATGCTTGGTATAAATCTTAGAAAAGTAGTGATCCACATTCTCTTTGATCTCTTTTTGAGCCTTAGTAGCATCAGCTGAATACAACTACAGCATTTTGTGAATATGATCACTATTGTCTTTCATCTTTGTCAAGGAATCCAAATCCAGAATCTATGCAAGAGTTGCTAACTCTTCTTTTATAATATACTTTAAGGTATTGATTTCATGACAAGTGATCTTGGATATTTTCGAAAAGCTGGCCTGAGAAACAATCTGAGTGATCTCAGCTTTCAACTTCCTCAAATCAGCTTTCTTCAGGTGTTCTACCAAATTTCTTAACACTTCCATCATACTAGATATGGTTGATCTAAACTCACCTGACAAAGAGACTAAACTGCTACTTAAAGCTTTGATCATTTGATTCAGAGAGGTAATATGCCTACCAATCATCTCACCAGTATTGTACAGGTCCGGAATAATAATACATACCACTCTTTAAGACAAAGAATCCATAGTAGCCTAGGATAAATACACAGAAGTAGGAGAAGGATAATTAGACAATTCCTCTTTTATTTTCTCTCTAACTTCTTGAAGCAACATAGATTTTAATCTATCAAGATCAGATTCTTCTATTATAGTATTAGGTCTAGATTGAGAAAATGAAGGACCAGGTCTGTCTGCTGTCACCTGCATATATGCAGAAACTAATCAAGCCTTAACTGAATCTCATACACTTCATGTATGCACTTCTACTTCCTCTTCATCTGGATAATATAAACCCAGAAGTTCAAGACCTGGGATTTCTTCCCATGCAGCTTTTCATGAAGGATACAGAGGTTTCACAAACCTAGCTCTTCCAGAATTTTCAGGAGAGACTTCCTCATCCACATAAATCTCTGACTGTACTGTCCTTTCAGTCTTAGGAACCAATTATTTCTCATATATTTGGGGTTGAGGACCAGCATGAATCACATTTTGACCATCCACTGGTCGAGTACTTACAGAATCATCATCACTACTGTCAACTTCACTAATATCACCATCACTGTCATCACCCTCGTCACCATCTTCACCATCATTGACCGATTGTTTATTTGAACAGTCTTTACTTCTGGATTCATACTGCTCAGAATTTGATTCTTCAGTCTCACCTTCTTCTTCTTAATATAAAATACGTTCTATCTATGGTAACTTGAGAAGTGGAATATCTGGTCCAAATTCCATTCTTCTTTTCTTCAGACTAACCGTATATGGATCAATCCTTTCATCAGGATGTGATTCAGGATCCTTTTCAGTATCAACATCATATTTAGCTTCTTCTTCTTTGGTTCCATTCTTACTGGACTCACAAGTATCTTTAGGAACTAATTATTCCTCTTCTTCATTAGAATAAACCAGTTCTTCACCAAGTTTTAAACTAGGATCTCTCATACCCTTTGGTCTCTTAGGATGATTAATAGGATTGAAGGAGTCATACAACTTTTTTTTATTAGCAACTGAAGCCTTCTTCCATGGGTTCCAGTTGATTTTCATCATTTTTCAAATATCCTTGTTAATACAGACGCTACTACTGGATGAGATACACTCATATCTGTCATCAACATAGCCCAAGACCTTCAGCATGGAAGAGATTTGCTTGGAGTAGAACAGGGTTGTAGCTTTTTTGGATGGCTTCACAATATCAGCAACATGGACAGAAAAATATCTACATAGGTTGACCTTTTCACCATTAAATAACAAAAATAACAGATAAACATCTTGATACTTTATAGAAACAAAATCACCTTTTCTAAGACAGTAATGGTGTTGAATAAACATAAACAGAATTCTACTCTCACCATCCAACTCAGTTGTAGTTATTATTCTTGATTCAGACTTACCAATCAACATCTCCAGAGCTACCACATAAGAAAAGTATTCAGTGGTAGGAGGGATATTGCTATTGTAATCCTCTATCTTCAATTATGAGGTACTCTTAAACCTTAATCCCACTTCTTTGATGAAAATGTTGTCTTTTTCCCTTTTATTATAGAAGATAGTCTCACAACTTCTACTCCAACAAAACAATACTTAAGTTCCGATAAAATTCTTGCACAGCTTTGGGTAATTGACATGGTCATTATCACAGAACTAGTCATTCCATCCTTGTATTTACAAAACATTCATAAGAGCATACATGCTAGATAACACCCATTCGGAACTTACTTCCTTTTCAGCTGTAACAACCCGAGTTTCAAAATCCAGGTTCATTGAACATTGAGTCTTGATGATAAATTCTCCTAGATCCCTTTTCACAGGAGTGGAACCTTCAGATTCCTTGATTTTTCGCTTTTTCTTGGCCATTTGGATGTTCGAGAGGATTGAGCGGTTGTAAAGGTTCGAAAGGTTCAAGAGGATTGGGATTCAGAAAAGAAGAGAGAGTTCGATGGGAGATGGAAGGTCAGCAGTCTTTAGAAATAGTTGCGGTTCATTATTTTTATCATTTAGGTTTACAATAATAATAATAAATAATAATTCTTTAGTAAAACAATTTCATTTTGACAAACACTAACGGTTTCAAAAACTATACAACTCAATCGGTAGCACAGATCGGTTTCACTGATCAGTTTCACAGATCGGTTTCACAGATCGGTTTCACAGATCGGTTTCATAGATCGGTTTCACAGATTAGTTTCACAGATCAGTTTCTTAGATCGGTTTCACAGATAGATTTCATAGATCAGTTTCATAGATATGTTTCACAGATTGGTTTTACTAATCGGTTTCACAGATCGGTTTCATAGATCAGTTTCACTGATCTATCATACCTAACTTTTGTTTAATAAAGTCTAACCTTTCCGAGCTTCAGGGCTTGGAAAAAATATCATCTAACTGATGTTCAGAGTCTATAAACTCTAGGGAAATATCACTCTTTTGATAGTGATCTCTCAAGAAGTGATGTCTGACATCAATGAGTTTGGTCCTAGAGTGAGACACATGATTCTTAGAAATTTTAATTGCACTAGTGTTATCACAATTTAGAGACACATGTCTAAATTGATATCCATAGTCCAACAGAGTGTGTTTCATCCACAGAATCTGTGCACAATAACTACCAGTTGCAATGTATTCTACTTCAGTAGTAGATAATGAAATAGAGTTCAATTTCTTACTACACCAAGATACTAGGGACTTTCCTAAAAGATTACATGTTCCAGATGTGCTCTTTCTATCCAACTTGAAACCAGAAATGTCATAATCTGAATAAATCATTATATCAAATGGTTTTCCTTTTGGATAAAATAATCCTAAATTGGTAGAATTTTTGAGATATTTGAAAATCCTTTTAATATCATGAATATGAGATTCTTTAGGATTGGCTGGAAATCTTGCACACATACACACACTAAACATAATATCTGGTCAACTAGAAGTAAGGTAATGTAGACTCCCAATCATACCTCTATAATTGGTTTGATCAACTGGTTTCCCAGTTTCATCATCATCTAGCATACAGGTGGTACTCATAGGTGTGTCACTTCCCTTATTACTATCCAAACCAAAACATTTTAAAAGATCCTTTGTATATTTAATTTGATTTAAAATAATACCATCCATCTTTTAAAAAATTTGAAATCCAATAAAATACATTATTTCTCCCATTAAACTAATTTCAAATTCATTTTTCATAATCTTTAAAAAATCAGTACATAAAGAATGTTTGGAAGATCCAAAAATAATATCATCAACATAGATTTGTACAATCAAAATATCATTGGAAATTATTTTAATAAAAGGAGTGGGATCAACAATTCCTTTAGTAAAATCTTTTGAAATAAGAAAATTTTTATGTCTCTCATACTGAGCTCTTGGAATCTATTTTAAACCATATAAATCTTTAGAAAGTTTAAAACATGATTTTGGAAATGGGGTTTTATAAAATCAGGTGGTTGTTCAACAAAAGCATTTTCAATTATAAAACCATTTAGAAATGAAATTTTTTCATCCATTTGATATAACTTGAAATTTAGATGAGCATCATAGGCAAGTAGAATCCTAATAGACTTTAATCTAACTATAGGAGAAATGGTTTCCTCATAGTCTATTCCTTCCTCTTGACTATATCCTTGTGCAACTAGTCTTTCTTTATTTCTAACTATATTTCCTAACTCATCAACTTTGTTTCAAAAAACCCATTTAGTGCCTATGGTCAAAGTGTACTTAGGTCTTTATACTAATTCCCAGCCTTTGTTTCTTTCGAATTAATTTAACTCTTCTTTAATAGCCATTACCCAAAAATCATCATTGATTTCGTCATTGATATTTTTAGTTTCTAACTATGAAATAAAGGCTTGATGTTCAACATGATTTCATAGGGAAGCTCTAGTATGTGTCCCTCTATCAGGATTACCAACAACAGTATCTAAAGGATGATTCTTTAGAATCCTAGTTGATCTAGTAAACGATGGACTAGAAATTTAAGAACTGGGAACTCTTCTTCAAGATTTTCAATGGAGGTTTAGGTTCATGTGGATCAGTTTCATCAAATTTGACATGAACAAATTCTTCCACACACTTGGTTCTCTTATTAAACACTCTATATGCTTTGCTATAAAGTGAATATCCTAAAAATATTTCTTCTTCACTCTTGGATGCATATTTTTCTAGATTATCCTTAGTATTGAGAATGAAAACTTTGTAACCCAAAACTCTGAAGTAACTAAATTTAGGATTTCTATTATTCTAAAACTCATAAGGGGTCTTCTTAAGAACATGTCTAATCAAGAATATATTCATAATATAACAAGATGTATTAACAACTTCATCCCAAAAATAAATAGGTAGGTCATATTCATTAAGAATTGTTCTTACAATTTTTTAAAGGGTTATAATCCTCCTTTCAACTACACCATTCTGTTGAGGTTTCCTAGGGGCAGAGAAATTGTGACTATAGCCATTGTGTGAGCAATTGGTTTCAAACTCATGATTTTTAAACTCATGACCTTGGACACTTATTAGGGTCTTAATCTTAAGTCCACTAAGGTTTTCTACAGACTTTGAGTATTTAGTAAAGTAATAACAAGCTTCACTTTTGTGAGCTAATAATTATACCCAAGTATATCTAGAAAATTCATCTATTAGGACATAGACATAGTTCTTCCCATTAAAACTAGAAGCTCTAGAAGTTCCAAACAAGTCCATGTGATCCAACTCGAGAGTTTGAGAAGTTGAAACTTCATTCTTTGATTTAAAAGAAACTTTATGTTGCTTTCCCTTTTGACAGGGATTACAAACTTTGTCTGATGGGAATTCAAGTTTGGGTATGTCTCTAACTAAGTTCTTCCTAGTCAGTTTTCTAAGTGAATGAATGTTGTAGTGTCCTAATCTTTTGTGCCAAAGCCAATATTCCTTATGAAAAGCATTTTAACAAGTAACATTTTTCTTGGATAAATAAATTAAATCAACTGAATATACATTTTCATTTCTCAATGCAAAGAATACTAGAACATTATTGGAATTGAAAACATTACTAGAATCATTTTCAAATTTAACATTAAAACCATCCTCACATAAATAAGAAATACATAACCGATTATATTTAAGTCCATCAAAAAATAAAAAGTTAGAAATTAAAATTGAATCACTGTTACCAATCTGGCCTATGCCGATGATCTTTCCTTTAGAGTTATCACCAAAGGTGACATGGCCTCCATCGACATTGATTAAGATCTTAAAGCATGAGTAGTCCCCAGTCATATTCCTTGAACATCCACTGTCCAAGTACCATATCTTATTATGATAACTCTTAAAAAAATTTCCTACAAAATAGATTTAGATGGAAAATGATTTTGGTACCCATATCATCTTGGGTCAAGATAGGTTTGCAAGTAAATCTTTAGGTACCATGATTTGTCTTATGGTTTCATATAATTTACAGAATCAATATATTTTGAAAGATAAACTTTATTTGATATATAACTATGTGAGTAACTTGTTGAGGCATATGAATATCCAGAATATGAACTAGCACCATTTTGTCCAGATTTAGGAATAAATCTAGTTTTAGTAAATTGTCTATGTCCAGGTTGATAGCCAAAACCAGTAGTATACTTTGGTGCCACATGCTTTCCTAGCTGACTGAATGGCCCGAAGGCCTTCCTTTTTATTTATTTTATGATAACCACCCTTTCAAGGCATGATGGGGAACCCTTACAAGGCCCATAGGCTTAAGAAATTACATTTACCATAGGCTAGGAGATATTACATGACTCGTAGTTCTTAATGAAATCATACAGATGATGACTAATTGGAACTGCTCCTCCCCAGCATCTGCATCATGATCAGCTTTCCACCTTTGTATGAATTTTAGACTAGCATGTCCATGTGCAGGGGTGCACAGGCGCAGTACCGATGGAAAATTCCATACCCTCTAATTCTTCCAAAGTTCGTTTAGCCCTGATCTGGTGGATGTGCTCTGCTCTTTCCTCTTCTGGAGTGGTTCCTTGTAAAATATGTCTGTGAAACTGCAAATCAGGTGGCCCTAAGGGCCTTGAGGTGGCCTAAAAGCCTTCTTGACCCAAAGGCCTTGGGTGGCCCGAAGGCCTTAAGGACTCCATGCCCAAACTGGTACCCAAGGTGAATTGTTCCGGAAACTATAGTACTGAACAGTAACTACTACAGTGCCTACTACAATACTGCTACAGTACCCCCAAAATTATTCCTCCACCTGGTTTTGATCCTGGGACTCATGGATACACTTACAATGACCTCACCGACTGGGTTGAGTCTCATGTGCACATGTTTTCCTAGAATTTGAGTGAGTGTATCTTTTCCATTTGTGAATTTTTCTATGTCCTTCCTTAATTGCTCATTAGACAATTTTAGTTCAATATTTTCCTTAAGTAATTGAGAATTCTTTTCCTTTTCTATGTCAAGTGAAGATTTAATAGAGCTGGTCAAAGCATGCTATTATTTCATGGTATTATATTTTTCCTTTAATTCATTATAGGTTTTTTCTAGCATATTACAATATTCAAATAACTCTCCACTAGACATATTTTCAGATTCAGAATCAGATTCAACTCCAGAATAATATGAATTTAAAAAAGGAGTATCTAATGTAACCTCAGAGGTGTTTGTCGTAAAACACATATTTTCCTTGTGAGAGTCTTCATCCTTAGTATAATCAGAATCACTTGAAGTTTCTTCTGAAGAACTCCAAGTATCTTTCATTTCCTTCTTGAATTTAGTGTCTTTGTAGTCATGTTTCCTCTTGAATTTCAACTTTGGATAGTCTTATTTTATAGGTCCTTTACTTTTGCACTCATAGCAGACAATTTCATCACTTTTATCAAAAAATTTCCAATCCCTCTTCTAATGACCCCTGTTGTGATATTTTCCTTTGTAATTTGTTTTTCTGAAGAATTTATTCTTCCTATATAATTTCTTGAATCTCCTGGCTATCTGAGTCATTTCAGCATCACTTTCAGAATCTGAACTTTCACTTGTTGAGCTTTCCGTAGGTATGTGAACTTTTTCCTTTTCCTTGCTCTTTGAGGCAGTAGACTTAAAATCCACTGACTTCCTTTTTGTTTCATCACCTTCTTCCTTATTTACTTTAATCTCTTCTTCATACATCATAATCTTACCAATAAGCTCCTTAATAGGCAATGTACCAATATCACATGATTCTCTAATTGAGACATATGTGCCTCTCCATCAGTCTGGAAGACACCTTAGTATTCTCATGATTTGCTCCTTTAGAGGAACATCTTTTCCAAGTGAGCTCATAATGTTGACAATTTCATTGAACCTGAGATACATATTAGAAATAGGTTAATCAGACTTCATTTTAAAATTATAATATTTAATGGTATAGTTGTTCAGTCTAATTTCATTGACATTGGTTGTACCCTCATGGGAAACACCCAAGGTATCCCAAATTTCATAAGCAATTGTACAAGCAGATATGCGATTGAATTCTTCATCTCCTAAAGCACAATACAAAGCATTCATAGCTTTATAATTATTATTGTAAGCTGTTTTAGTTGGTTCATCCAAAGTAGTTCTTTCAGTTTCTAGAATTTTATATTGAGTCTCTATAGCAGTCCAGATGTCAAATCCCATACTTTCTAAATGAATTTTCAATTTTAAGCTTCCACTGGGCATAATTTGTACCATTAGAGAAATGTGGTCTGTTGGTAACAACACTCTCTAATCTATTTTCCATAGTTATATTTTATAATATATATTTAAAGAGATAAAATTTTCAACTAATAGAAATTTAAGATCTTTAAGATATAACTAAAATCATAGTTGAAAAACAGAGTATTTTGGAAACTTTGATAAACAAAACAATCCCTCTGATACCAAATGTTTTGTCAGAGTGGATACTCAAGAGGGGTGAATTGAGTTCCAATTAAAATTTCTATTTAAAATATCTCTATTAAAATCACCTAAATTGAATAACAAGATAACATGTAGTGAATTTTTATTAGAGTAAAGGGTCTGTTAGGTTATTAAGAGATTGATTAGTTCTCAGTTAATTGATTCTGAATATTAACTAACTTTTGAAACTAACCTAATGCTTTGCAAAATATACAAACACATGCTAGATTAACAATCAAAGTAACATTAAAACAATTTTATATTTCAAAGTAATTGGAAGCAGAATATTCAATATAGGTTAAAACTAAAATAAGTAACCACAGCAGTTTTAAAACAAGAGGTTCAGTCTCAAGCTGAGACTTAGACCTCCCAAAAAAATTATATAAATTTTGATCCACACCTTGTATCAGGGTAGAAAACAATACAGAGACTATCCAGGTACTGAGACCTCTACCACAGTTCTATGTGGGAAAACAAAAACAATAGCACACAGGCTATCCAGGTCACACATGACCTCTTCCACAATTCACAGTGGGATATAGTAATGTGTAAGAATTTTGGAGTGATGATTTAGTATCCTCCAGTTCATTCCAGGATTCAATGTGTAAATACACACACTACTCATAAAGTAAGTGAATGAAACACAATAGAGCTAAATAGAAAGATATGAGTTTAGATTTCTCTATGTGTTGTGAGTGAAGATCTGGACTCCTTGGATTGATGTAAATGAAGCTCTGAGTCCTTCTCTGGTTTTTTTTCGAGAAAACAGAGTGTGGTAGTTCTTGTTTCTTCACTTCCAGTGTAGGTGTTCAGCTTGAATGTTAAAGTGTTCTTTATAATACTTAAGCTTCTTCTTTGAACATGAATTCTTGATGATTATGAGTGTTCTTCAAGTTCCTCGTGTGTTCTTCTTTTCATTTATGTGCCTGCGTGGAAGAATTATTTCTCTATGCCTCTTCGCCTCTTCACGTCTGCCTTTTACTGCAGCTCTATCTTCCTTATATTCCACGAGCTCTGGAAATAGTAATTATTACCTTTTCATAGGTATGAAGTACAGTGCCCTGATATTCCAACAACTATCATTAAATATCATTAGTTGCATTAAAAACAACAAATATGATCGTTGGAATTAAATAAGAGTTACTAGAAATTCAAACAGTTTTCCTGACCATCGGTGAGTCATGAGATCAGTAGGTCATTTTGAATCTGCATCAGTATCGGTAGGTCCTTGGATCATCATTGACATCAGTAGGTCATGATCAGTATCGGTATCGGTATCTCATGATCAGCATCTTTATCAGTATCTTGTGATCTGCATCAGCTTTGGTAGCTTGTGATCAGTATCAGCTTCAGTAGCTTGTGATCAGTATCGGTATAGGTAGCATGTGATCAACATCGGTATCAGTAGCATGTGATCAACATCGGTGTCGGTATCATGTGATCTGCATCGGTATCAGTAGCATGTGATTATCATTGTTATGACCATTGTCATCGGTGCAACCGTTGCCATCGGTGCAACCGTTCATCATCTGTGTGACCATTCATCATCAGTGCGACCATTCATCATCAGTGTTACCATTCATCATTGGTGTAACCGTTCATGATCGGTGCAACAGTTCATCATCAGTGACTCAAGAAAATAACTAACAGCGAGTCATAAACATGAAATTCACACTAAGTGTCTATTCAATCTAGAATACTTTTAGATCAACAGTAAAATATCAATTAACATAGATAAACATTATGTATACAAGATTTAAACATATTTAAATACATTTAGAACAAATTAAACAAAAGACTAAATTGGTATAAATAAAATAATGATTTGTGATTATTAAAATAACCATATCATAAAGAGTTCAACAAATTGAAACTTAAAACAAGGCATAGTAATTAAATTGAGAACACTATTTTAGCCTTTATAATATCTCTATATATAATTCAAATAACTCTTCCTGATATCCTAGGTAAATGAAATATAAGAAATGGGTAAGAACATATTAATAGTAAGGCATGCATATTAAGTGAACCTATCACAAAAAATCAAGACATAATAACTATAGAAATTTAAATAATTTAAATTACATTCCATTTAATAAATATCAATATAATGAATGATAATATTATAAGAATAAAATTTGAATAAATAATTTTATATAACTAATAATAAAATATTCACAGTTGTCCATGGGTATCAGAACTAATCAAATAACAACACGAACATAAATAAATAATCTCACAATATGGGAATTGATAATTATGAACATCATAAACATATTTTAAAGGCCTCATGATTAGAAATATTACATAAATTAGAAATAAATCAACTGGATACCCAAGATAATTTGTTTCAAGAGACTTAATTATGCATCATGGGCCTATAGTGGGCCCAAAAAAACACTTACTATGTCCCATGAATTAAAAATTTTAATAAAATCAATGAATAATAAACATATAAATTAACAATAAAAATAGAATATGAAATTTTAATAATTTCCCCAGTCTATAAATATAATCACAAACTGTCTAGAGTAATATTTAGAGTGGTAAAAAATAGCTCATCCAAAGTAAAATTGATCAAAAACCATATAAAAAATAATAGACATGTTATCATGACATAATATCCAAACATTATAATAAGTATAATGTGGGTGGTTATCATTTATGAATAAAAATTCAATAAAAATTTCATTAAAATTTTTTTTGAGGAAAATACACTTTTCAATTTTAATATTTGTTAAAATAACAAATATTTACAAAATATTAGGGAAAATTTTCATTGAAATAATCATATAGTTTTTAAAATTAATCTTCAAAGAACATATCGGTCATGATGGTGGTCAATTCCATTCAGATCGAGTTGTTAAAAAAAATATCTCACATTTTTAGTAGATAGTCAAAATTAACTCATTTTCATGAAGAGGGGAATATTTATTTAAAAAATTTCTAAATATTCATGATTGGATAAAAATAACTTTTAAAAATTATAGGATAACATAAACATTAATTATGGAAAATAGTGTTAGAAAACATGGGCATGTAAGAGAATTTATTTTCGATCGAAGTGATAAATGAAGTTGATTTTTCATAAAAAAAACTCATTCAGTATAATGAGTTATTCAAGAGAGTAAATTAATAGGAATTATTTTAATTTACTATAATAAGTAGTAGTTAAAATTTTATATATGTTTTAATATAGGATGCTAGAATTATTTCCCTAGTAGTGATATAATCTTAAACAATCATGAATGACGATGAGATTGTGAAATAGTCCTTTACCTATAGTCTGATTTCTTTTGTACATTTTCAGAACACATGTATAATATATATGTAATTATTAGATATCTTTTAATGAAGCATAATCATATAAATCATAGAATATAGTTTTTACATATAACTTTTTTTATAAAATTTATTAATAATTCTTTGTTAAAAAACTATTCTATGTGATAACCACTCCATTTTTCATGTCTGTTTTTAGTAGTTTAGGTATTTATACATTGATAATGCTTTTATCATCTGATTTTTTTATTCAAGACATTAATATCATACATAACAATTTTATATTTATTTAGTGTAATTCATAAAATTTATATAGAAAAATTAATTGTAACATTCTAGCAGACGGTTGGTCGTACGTATGTATGAATATTGTATCCATTTTTTTAATAGGTGAAATTAATGGAAGGAAAATTATATTTTATCATTAAATGATTATTATTATGTTAAATATAATATATATTAATTGATTTTATACCTTTTATAGTACATTTCAATATATAATGACAATCTTATTGCATCGGTATGTTGTGGTGGTAGTCCACATGTAAATACGATCGATGTTATTTATTTCCAATGGATTGGAAGTTAAGAAGGTAGTTGTTATATTGTAATTATTAAAGTATTATTATATAAAAAATATAATATATAATTATTATACCCTTTATTATATCAATACGTGATAGATAGTGATGGAAAATGAGTCACATCAGTTCGTGAGGAGGTAGTCCGTCTTAAAAACAATTGATAGTTCCATTTCCCATTTGATAGAATAAGATATGGATAACGTTTATTTTATTAACATAACAAAAAATATTATTGGAAGATACTTTTATTATTATTTTTTTATTGTTTAATAATATTTTAAGGTGTTATATGAAGAAATAAAATAAAGATTCTTGGTTAAAAACTCTAACTCTTCTTAACAGAACCACTTTAGGTTTATACCCAAAGCGTTCCTGGATGGATTTTTTGATAAAAAATGGAATATCTGTCATGGGGAGGAATTTGAGGATGGAATTTGGGTATGTGTTTAATGAAACAAATGTATATTGATGTGTGTAGACAATATTATAGGTGTGTCTTTTACAATTTTGGGAGAGGACACCCATTAAATTTTGGGAAAGAATAAAATATAATAACATTTCTAAATCCAAAAAATGGCTCCATAGTAGTCCATTAAAAAAATATTATGTGAGATTTAAATATTCCTATTAAATATAAATTAAATAAAACTTTTGGTCATTTTTACTCTTATCATTTTATTTTTGAACCTGATAAACTAGTTTAATCCTAATCCGCAAAAAAATTAATGATTATTGTTTTTAGTAGTCATTTTGAAAAAATATAGTTTATATTGTTACCTTATATTAATTATTCTAATTCCAAATATGTAATATATAATACCAAATTCTATTCACATTTTTGGTTGAATTCAATTAAAAATTAATCCCAGAAACATGTTATAAAAATGGTTTTCTGAAGGAAAGGTTCTCTTAATTATAAAATGTTTCAATATAGAAAAAACATTAAAATTGTTATAAAGACCTCAATTGGATTAATTATAATATAATTTCACTTATTTTACATTTTAAATAATTTTTAAGTAAAAAATATGTTTCAAAATGCAATAAATGAAATGTTTGTTTTAACTAAAAATATATTTATTTTCATTATTCATGAAAAAATAATATTTATAGAAAATAATGAAAATGTAATCTATGATAATTTTGATTTGATGATTTTAAATTATAAAATTAATTTTTTTAAAAATGTTTCAATAAGTTTCCAAAATTATTTTCACAATGTGTGTGTAGTGCATAATGATGCCAGTTTTTAGAAAAATATCATTTTCATGGTAAACATCGATTTATTCTTATCATATTACTAGAAAAAATACTAGATGAATAAAAAAATTACCTTTAATATATAATATGTGAATTTAATTTAAATAATTTTATCAAGGATGATTAATTTAATTTATTATGAAAAAAACACATTTTTCACAAAAAATGGATTTTAGAAAAAAAAATTTCTATCAAATGATTTTTAATTTATATATAATAAATTATTTAAAAATTAATTTTTTTTATATGTGTAGACTATATAAATCTAATAAATTATTTATTACTATTCATACTCTCTGATTTAAATCATATTTTATGATAGTATATTATATTACGGTTCATTTAGAATTAGGGTTGTGGGTATCAAAGGCTATCAAATAGATACAATTTATTTAAAAATAAATATATCATAAATTTTATGGTGTTACATTATTTTCTCCATAAAAATATTTCAGCTTCATGTTTTCAATAACATCACCTCATGAGGAAATACTGTTATTTCATCATCACAAGTTCCTCTGGCCCCAAATTTGCATATTCTATCGTATGATTTCTATAAAGAACCATTGGCGTCCAAGTCAATCATTCATGATCCCTTGTTCTCAAGTGCCCATACATTGGATACGATATTTATAGTTACATAGATGATGATTCCATTATATTTCATCATAGGTGATCCAATTAATTTGGCCTAACATATACATCCTTAGCAATGATATATATAACACATCATGTACATTAGAGAGACTTGGAAGAATTTCCAAAATGTAACCCATAGCTTCAATTAATTCTATAATTTCAAAAGGTTCAATGTACCTAGATCATAATTTCCCTTCTAACTAAACCTTATAACACCCATTCATGGAGATACATTCATGAATATGTGATCTCAAACATGAAATTCAAATCATTCCAACAATTATTGGCATATGTCTTTTTCTTTCATTGATCTACATCGATATGGGTTTGAGTAGTATTTACCTTTACTATTTTCACACTATATGTTATAGGCCAATAGGCTACCTTTAACCAACATTATCCCAACAAAATGGAGTACAATATCTATTACCAAATAATGTTTCACACATCACCATTTTAATACTTGAATGGAACCTATTGTTATACTAAAACTATATATAATATATATATTGATCCCATATACATTTGAAGTCAATAAGGCATGAACAAAACATTTTTTACATTGTTTCAATAGTACTTTTTGCGAATCCTTTAGTTTGAGAGTGATAAGTGGGAAAAAATGATGCCCTGTATAAAGAATCTTTTAATGAATTTTCGATAATGTTGATATAAATTATGGGCCATGATCAGACGTAGTTGATAGTGGGGTTCCATGAATTCTAAAAAAAATTAATATAGTGATAGGAATGGTCCTCAAGAGGTAAATAATCATTTATAGTGAGGAAATGTACATATTTAGTGAGGCAATCAACAATGACCTCTAGTTAATCATTATTTATTTGAGTCTTTGGTAAACTAGTGAAAATATTCATAGTAATGTCATTAAATTTCAATATAGGAATATATAGAGGTTTCTGAAATCCTCTAGAATATTGTCTCTCATCCTTTACTGATTAGAAAACCAAACATTGTGACACATAATTATAAATTTCATACTTCATAATATCCCACCCAAATTGTTCCATGAAATTTATATACATAATAGTGATTCCATGGTATATATGATCACCATAAAAAAATTACATTTTAAAATAATGTATTTATGGAATAAAAATTATCTTTAAAAATTTAAAATTTCATCTTAATATATGATGTTTTTCTATTTTCCATCATTCAATGATTTAATTTTCGTTTGAAAATTCTTATCATTTCATAGAGACCTTTTTATCTTTTCTGAAAAATATAGATTGGAGATAATTTGAAAAATGGGTGATGTTTCAACTATCTTAATAATCCCCATATATCTCATTATAAGATCAATCAATATATGATCCCATTAGATCCACATTTTTGTTACAACTCCATGATATATCCTTTTCTATATATCCACTACCTTTTTTTCATTCC
The DNA here is from genome assembly GCA_963277665.1 of Viscum album. Lineage (NCBI taxonomy): Eukaryota > Viridiplantae > Streptophyta > Magnoliopsida > Santalales > Viscaceae > Viscum > Viscum album. The sequence continues at coordinate 1,559,020,563 of OY728161.1, forward strand.
TTAGGTGGTAGTGTATTGAGAAATCATTGTTTTTAAATAGCTTAAGATACCACATTTTCCTAAGGTATATTCAATTATATGAATATATTTATTTAATACTATTATTATCTATATATATTACACACTTTTAATCACATACATAATGTCATTATAGATTCAAATAAATGATTACAACTGCCAACTCAAGATCATGGGTATGATTGTCTGGTTCATGAATCATTAATTACCATGTTGAATATGAAATAAGATTATCATTTTTTAAGGAAAAAACGAATTCAATTATTTAATGATATAAAAAATCCATGATTTTAAAATAGTTGAGTAAAATTATTTTCATTCACCAATATCTTATTCAATTTTTTCAAACCATTTTTCTTAATAAATTTCCCCCAATGAACATATCTTCTTTATGAGTAATATTGGTTAAAAAGATAGCCAATCAGAATATATCTTTAAAATATCAATGATATTATCTATATAAGACAATAAAACTAAATACATTATTTTTTCTATTGGTAAAGGACATTCTTGATATATCATTGACATTATAGGATCAAATGAAATTTCATCATTTGAGAGAACATCGCTAAGAAAAGAAACATATTAAATCGATAATTCAAACTATCTAAATTTCATATAGGGATATTTTATTTTTAGAGTCCCTAGAATGATATGTATGTTATTCTTATGGTCCTCATATCGCTTAGAGGAAAAAATAATGTCATTAGTAAATACCCTCAAAACTTTTCACGATATTCTATAAATAATCTATTCATTTGATCCATAAAAACATTGGGTGTAGTTTTCAATCCGGAAGGCATGAATTTGTACTCAAAATGTATAGAAATCATTTGAAAGGTTTCCATTATAATATATTCCTTCTTTACTCGTAATTTATGATACCCAAAAAATGACCAGTTATTTAAAAATAATGCACTCTATGAATTAAATCGAATATGTCATCGATTTAAAGTAGATGATATATTACTTTTATCATAATAGAATTAATTTCCCTGTAATCAATGAATAACCTCATAGATCCATATTTCATATAAATTAAAAGAACATGTCACCCCAAGGAAAAACAATATGGAATATAAATTTCATATCACTCAACACGTCTAGTTTTTTCTTTAACTAAACTATTTTCACAGTTGCTATTCTATAGGGACTATCAAATATTAGACTTGAATCAGTGACTAATTTAATGGGATAAAATAACTTCATGCTTTTGTGGATATCAATGTAATTCCCTAAGAAATATAACAATTTATTCTTATAAAATGAGCATAACCTCAATTTAAAGAATAAAATTTCTAACAGTTGGTTATGTTTTCTATTATTCCCCTATAGTATCATTAAAAAGGCAAACAATGGGTTGGTATATGCATGAATCAAATGATGATGTCTCTTCTCATAATATATGAAATTACATATCCTCATTAAGAATCATAATTTCTTACACTTTTTAATAAATATCTACCTCATATATTTTAATCCAATCAATACCAAGTATTATATAAAAATCTACCATAGGTGTAATATTTTGTTTTTAAATAAATTGTATGTGTCATAATAAGAACATGTTGGGACAATATTTTTATCGTGACACATCATATATGAGTCTTATCTAATATCTACCTTCACAATCTTCTAGGAAAATATATAATTTTATTTGGAAACCAGGAAGATATAGAGGAGTGAGAAGTTACAAAATCTGATAATTAATTAGCTAAATTTGAGGATATGATTAAAGTACAAGACACCAAATAATTAAGAACTTGAAAATAAATTTTTATGATCTCAAAAGATGTGTATTGCATCTATTACCTTTTATAATGCATATTCTACTGATACCTAGGATAATAATTGTTATATTTCTCTATATACTAATAGTTGAAGAATTGAAAATCAAAATCTTATTTCTTTCCCTTGACCAAACGATCCTAGGGGGATTTATCTCAACACTTACAGAAAACTCACACTCCCAGAAATCATGTTCAATAGTGTTTCATTAAAAATTTATTACATGTTGGAAATTACACCTTTACCATATTCCCTTTTCCATTTTTACATTTCTAGAGTGCTAACATGCCATTTTCATATATTTATTTCATTAAAATTCAGAAGTATTGGATAATTATTTGTCTATCATGCAAGCATGTGATAATATATCCTTATATAAGTTGAATTAAATTGATACAGGTTCTCTGTGATGGATTGGATTAATCAGATTAAAGAAACAATAAATCAATAAATTTGGATTATATACATAGTCATATGTATTCATTGATGACATAGTATCATTGGATTAACACTTACTGTAATTTTCATATTCCATTTGACATAAAATTAGGAATTTTATATCCATATCCAATCGTTTATCATGAGAATAACATTATTCCATGAAATTGTCTTTAAAATTTATCTAGTTCATGCTAAATATTTTATCCCCATATTCAGTGTTCTTAATTAATGATCACATATGATACACATCCCAAGAGAGACGATTAAAACCCATGAAAAACTTATCCCGTTCATTACATCTTAAATAAATTAGTATATTTTATGAGTAATTTACCAATTATTCTTCCAAAAATAGATTCATATTTCAATTCAATCATGAAGTTTTCGAACATGTGATACATCATAGCAATGTTACACCACATTTTTGATAGAGTGTGGTCCATATATTCTAGCTTATTATTCATACACTAGTTCAACTGCCCCTATATAGTTATAATTTGATCATCTAAATATGTTGCTCCAAATTAATCTTAATTAGCTTCCCCATGAGGAAATACCCTAAAATGATTTAGTGGATTGGTATAGCTTCCATCACTTATACTAGAATCCAATTATAAATAAGGGAATACACAAGATTATATCATAATAATATGAATCACAGTGTATAATTTCAATACTAATAAAACACTATATTTATGTATAACTAATCTCCAAATGTTTAACATGGTATATTTGGGAATGTTTTTATATAACATATTTTCCTCAAATCCATCATAATGGTTTATAAAAAATTTTGAAATAGGAAACTCATATCCCTCAGGAGTTCGAAACTAAGAGATGTGAAAGTCCCATTTTTTGGTATTAGGTGATGATCAATTGAAATACGAATGTTACCTTTTTATAGTTATTACTCCTAGGTACAACTGTTCCATATCTACATACAATAATAGTATTTAGATAAGGTTGTTTTTTTTTTGAAAAATGCATAACATCTAACAAACCAAAGATGTAGGATATTATTATATACATAGAATTATAATCAATGTTAGTTAATGGGATATATTCTATTATCTATGTTTTCAAAAAATATAGATTTCTAGATTTCCACCATAATTTCTCAAATATAAATTGTGAAGACCATGACTCTAGTAACCTAGATTGTGTGGTTACTTTTTTACACATATTCTACTTAAAAGTGATGACATATTAAAGAAACTATTAGTTTTGAATTATTTGAAAACTAGACACATATATGTAAATCAGAATACATTGAAAAGATAAAATACAACAGAATAATTCCCTTAATAATACCATTATTCTATTTAGAATATCCTTGTATATAAATATTGAATCACTTCTCCACATCCTGAGGGAAATTATCATAAAATGGAGTGAGATTATATTCTTAGTAAGGGTATGTGTTTATTGGATGTTATCAAGAATAAATACATAATAATTAATATGTCCAGGTAATTAATTGACATCACAAGACATTTAATCAATAACATGAGAATAATGAATAATATATTAGAAATAAATGGTAATCATGTAATTATATATAAAAAATTAAAAAAGTTGGAAAATTATCCCCAAAAAACATTATTAATCAAATAATCAAATGGAATTAAATAAAAAACATCATAATGAGGGAATACATATTTTTGGACATTCTAAATTTTATATCATGGCCTCATCCTAATATATCTTATATAGATGGGCAAGGCCTCTCCCAAATACCCAAGATAGTTTTTTTCAAGAGATATACCAGTTAATTGGGTGGCGGGGTGTTGTGGGCCTGATGAGTCCAATTAATTCCTCAATATGAATGGAGGGAAACATAATCAACAAAAAAGTTAATATTTAAAAACTATCTTATGAAATGTTAATTATTTCCCTAATCAATAAACAGAATCATAAACCATATATAGTTATATAGTGAATGATATATAAATAGTACATCTATTGTAAAAACAATCATAAAAAATAATGGGAAATAATAAGGATGATATCATTAAAAGATGTACCTAGTATATATGAAGTAAAATAAGGTTCGTTATTAATGAATAGATATACCATATAAATGTTGTGAAGACATTCACGAGGAAAATACATTTTTCACATTGAAAATAAATTTTAACAAAAAAATCCTTAATATAATGAAAATAAATTTACCTAAAAATAATTATGAAATATTATAATTTATGATTAAACGAAATATTTTGTCTTTATAAAGGTAAATTTCATTCATACTGAGTATTTTAAAACAGACTCAATTAATATTTTCAGTAAAAATGTAAAATAACTTCTCATTTTGAAAAAGATACGACGATTACCTTTAAACCATTTTCAAAAAATGAAAAAACTGTAAACATATTTTTTATTAGTATTATAATAATAGTAAAAACACTTTTTAAATAATTTTTATAAAATATGGGCATGGAAGTGAAAGTATTTTCAACCGAAGAGATAAATGAAGTCAATTTTCTATAAAATATTCATTCAGTCTGGTGTATTTTTAAAGAGAGGGAATTTAAAGAAAAAATTTTAATTCTTAGGAAATATTAAAGGAGAAAAAAATATACTGGGGTTAATATATAAAGCGATAATTATTTATATATTGGTGAAATAAAAAATAAGAAACACGAATAATGACAAGATTGTGAAAGAATCCCGTACCAGAGTTTGGATTTCCTTACCACGTGATCGAACCTCATGTATAATAAATATTTATTTATTATAATTACATTAAATAAATATAATAATATTTATCATAACATATATTCATACATTATAACCTTTTATAATCAGTTTATTAACAAATCGTTTTTTTAAACACTATTTCGTGGGATAAGTGCTTCGTTTTTCATGGGGTTTTTGGTTTCAAAGTTTTGGTCCCCAAAAATTGATCATTGTATCATCATATAAAATATTATAATCATCATATAGAAAAAATATATATCCAATTTATTTTTATTTTTATTAATCGATAAAAGATATATAAAAAAGTAAATTACACCGTTCATGGAGAAAGTCGGTCATACGTACGCATGACCATTGTTTCCAGTTTTTAACAGTTGAAAAAAAGTTAAATAATAATAAACATTAAAAAATAATTATTTGGAAATATATATTGACGGAACCAAGGCTGTTCGTTACTAATAATTTAATTTGGTTTGTTTTTGTTTTCAATCTTCACATGGATAACTAGGAATTTTCAAGGAATGAGGTCATATGTTTGAGGATAAAGAATGTATTGAAGGTGGCATAGTTTCCCAGCATTTCGTCAAATTTTGGTGCCTAAAAAGTAGAATTTTGGTGTTGGAAAACAAATTTTATTCAGATAGTAGTGAATGATATGTGTATCGGCAATGAAAATCGGAAAAATAAGGGAACCACATACCTCGGAATATGGACTTTGTACTATGTTATGAGAATGGTTTGTGGACACATTCAATGAAACAGGAATGGTACGTGTAGCAGTACATGGAATGATGCATGGAATCGAGAACAGTTCGCAGAAACAGAATGCGGTGAAGGCATGTGATGTGTGGAATGATAAAGGTTGAAATGAAAAATGGTTCGGACTAATGTTACGTGGTAAAGGTATGTCATACGCAGTGTGATGAAGGTTGGTGGGATTGCTATGGTTCGAGATTGAGGAATAGTACATGGTGGAGGCTAACTGAATGCAAATGGAGTTCAGTTCATAGTGAATATTTTCCAACATTGGAAATATGTGTAGATCAGATTCGAGAAATTATTGGAGTTACAAGCCTATTTAAGGAACATGAATCCCATTTATAAAGGGATGACATTAGAGAGTAAAACATCGAGATGAAATTCAGTGAAATAAAAAGTGGTACACAGAGGAGAAGATGGTACGTGGAGAGAATCATCTGTTTAAGGAAAACAATTCGCGGAAGAGAGTGCGGTTAGCACAGAATGATCTTGCAGTATACGGCGGATTAAGTAGGTATGTGGAGCTATATAATATGTGGAGAAGTAGAGAATTGTACGGATAAGGGAGGAATGCAAAGCAACCCAGTAAGTAGAGGAGTTGGAGGGTATGTGGAAATAGCAGTAGTACTCGTAAATGGCAGTAGTATGTAGAACACCCAATTAAGTATAAAAATTCACCAAATCAGTTTGTGAGATTAATTTCGATAACATATTAATGTACGGGAAAATAAATTACATCCTTGGGTGCTTACGAGACTTGAACAGAGCATCCATTTATAGTTGAGGATGCATGATCTAATGCTAAACCATTGAGGAGGCCTTCTTGTCATGAAACTGAGTGAGGATTCTTCCAATGAAGTGAGTAAGGGGGAGTCTACATAAGTGATCAGAGAGACGCAGTGTGATATCCCTAATACCTTATAAAGGCCATACACCTGGTAGAGAGTGACTATGAAAAAAACTTTTAATCCACAACATGTTAATAATAGTGGTTTTGTTATGACCTACACACTGTTAGTGTATGCTCTTTAAATGTATCCCCTAGTGGCGAACCAAGTAAAATTGTCTTGTCATTGAATTTCTTGTGATTTTTTATTTATATCACATCCTCTTTAGACTAATATAATAGGTTCCTCACAACATGGGAACAAGATCCATCTATTTAAAAGAAAAATTTGACACTCTGATTCACCCCTCCCCTCTAAGGGTGTTCTAGGGTCTTTCATGTGGAATAAAAGCCAGGTTGCAGCTGTTAAATCTGTCTTTTTTTTCTAACCAGTAGAATACAATAAATGTCAGCAGAGTTCCTTTTTTTGATGGAAGTAACATTTAGATATGGAATAATAGGTTGATATATCATTTAAGATCCCTTGTAATGGTGGTATTGATTGTTACTACGTAGGTAATGGAAGTCAATGATCCTACCAGACTGTTGATGATAGATACAGACAGGAAATTGGATATTTCTATTGAAGAAGCATAGAATAGTCTCACAATAGCACATTAGTATCATATTTATCTAATGTTAATGAGGTACAAATATTCCAAGTCAATGTTGTATAAACTAGAGAATATTTATTATTGATATATCCTAGTGAAGGAGGAGACACTTCAAGTATTTCCCTACAGGTTTTATGATCTAAATATGAACACTTATGAGAATTCAGACTCCTTTTTTACATTAATTAATAAATTTATAGGAGAAATTATAGGTTTAGGCGAAAAAATTAAATACATTTAAATTGAAATGAAAATATTGAGAAGACTATAATCCCTTTATAATGCAAAGGTGTTAGCCCTTAAGGAATGAGATCTCTCCACACTCTCAGTGGATGATCTACTGAGAAATCTGTCGACTTATGATATGAGAATAGAACTAGAAGAATCTATGACTCATGTAAGAAAATAAATGGAATTAAAATCCATAGACAAAATAGAAATTAATGGATATTATTTTGATGAAGATAAGAAGGAAAATGAAGTTATTTCTCTCATTTCCAAGAAAATCAATAAGGGAACATGGAAATTTTATGGAAATACACCTTTGGATAGTTTTCATTGCGGATGATTTAGGCACATTGCCTATTGTTTTGCCAGAAAGTTCATGGATGAAGTAAGAGAAGATGAAGACATTCAAAATATTCAAAAAAGGTTTTTTTAATAGAGAGATTTTAAATCTGCAAAAAAATAAAAAAAAAATTCTTTGTAAAGATGAAGATGATGACAATCAACCCTTTGAAGAAGATGAAACATAATACAAATATGGGAACCATTCTTCCATGATGGCTACCATTGAGAAGTTAAAACCATAGATAGAAAAAGATAGAGATAATCAGTTGAAAAATCATTCCAATAACATGTTGAAACTTAAGTATTATTTTTATAATCTGGAGAATAAATGTAAGAGATGAAATAAGTGGAATAAAATGGTGCAGGAATCTTCAGAATATATTGATCAGCCTGTATTGGAAATTGATCGACTAGAAGAACTGGTGAAATTTCAATCCCCCATCCTTGAAATCACTGATGATGTTATGGAACTATAATATAGAATTTATAACAAGAAAAGGTCATCAATGACCTTACCTTGAGACTAAAGGATATGTTCAAGGCCATTAAGGGACTTGAAGAAGCAGTTGTTACTTTGAGAAGTAAACTCTAAAGTGAATCAATTTCAAAAGAAGAAAATTATAAAATATGATTTGTAAGGTTCTCATATGATGAGCTGCTAGAGAAGAAAAAACATGGTTCTGATTGAGTTTAAATGATCTTGGGTGATCATAGACCTGCATGAATATGGAATAGTGGACTTGATTGTGATGTTGAAATGTCAAATGCTATAAATAAAGTGAAATAGAATAAAGTAAATATGAATGTTGATCATGTTGACCAGCCACCAGAAGTACTGAAAATGAAACACTAAAATCAAACTAATTGGAGAGCTGATGAATATCCTTGGGGTTTTAGAAACGGTATTGAGTCAAACTATTTTCTGGAGGATGAAGGCATGAGGAGATATAGATGTGAGAAGACATTCCATTAATTATGTTTCATTTTGGAGGCTATTTAGGCCATACCATGCAATATTTCGAAGAGGCAAGGATCTACATGAATGGGGATTAGTTAAGAGTTCAACAAAAGTGAAAATATTCATATCATACTTATTATAGAAGAAATAATTAGTATGGATATTGTTTTCACTATTCTAACTATGTCAATAATGTTGTGTATTGCAGGTAAAGATATGAGAGGATAAATTCATTGAACTCTCATAGATGAGTCAATACTCGTCAACCACATAGTGTTCCTATTTCAAACATGTTTTCTCCTCTTGAATAAGAATTTGAATATGAAGAACCCATGTACATGGATGAACGAATTGAAAGGATATCAGTGTCCTACACTCAATCAATTATCTCATGGAAAGAAAAGAGGAAAATTGAAAAATCCTATTTGGAAGAAGTATCCCTAAAATATACAAAGAACAACAATACCTAGATTCTTGATAGCAGATTTTCATCCCACATGACGAGTAATGCTGGCCTTTTAAAGAATGTAAAGAAAATGATCTATGGGAAAGTGAAGATTGGTAATGATAGTGCTTTAAATACAAAAGGAAGTGGAAGTACAGAGCTGGATAATGGAGAGGTAAAGTCCTTTATGTGGATTTCCTACATCACACTCTTCTATGTGTGAGTCAATTCTGTGACTCAGGTCTTATTGGGAAATTAAATTAGAAGGGTTGTGTTATAAGAGGAATGTCTGGAAATTCTCTCAGGAAATGATGTAAAAAAGATGGAAACTATTATTAGGTTGACAACAAAGAGAACATTTTCTACATAACAGCTGAAGAGGAAAACAACTTATGCCATCATATATTAAGGAACATCAATCAGAAAGACATTGAAATTATATCTAAGATAAATATAATCATGGATATCCTTAATCTGAAGTGTGAACGAGAAAAGTCTTGTGATTCTTGCATGCAAGGAAACTGGTCTGCAGTTCATATAGTTAAAATAAGAAAAGGGCATATCATCTTCTTTATCTCATTCACACATACGTATGTGGCCTGATAAAAGTTGATAAAAATCATAGAGAAAGGTACTTCAACCTTTTCATAGATTATTACAGTTGAATGACACATGTAATGGTTATACAAAGGAAATGACAAGTTCTTAACTACATGAAAACATATCATCAAATTAGTGAGAGTGGTACTGGATGAAAAATAAAAGTGATTCAATCTGACAATAGAGGGGAATAAATATCCATTGGATTTTAAAATTACCTAGAGAAGCATGGGATACAACATGAGGTAGTTGTTGTGAGAACTCCATAGCAAAATGGAGTTGTTGATTACAGGAATCGATAGGTAAACTACATGGCCTGAAAAAGGCTAATCGAGTGTCATAATCCTTGAAATTATTGGAAATAGGCAATTAAATTTTTATTGTATATTCATAACCAAACATGGATATATATGGGTGAGGCAATGACACCATATGAATTGTGGCTTGGAAATAAGCCATCCTTGAAATGTTTCTGTGTTTTTAGATGTAAATGTTTTTTCTAAAAGTAAGAAGGAAATCAAAGGAAGTATGGTGATAATGAAGATAATGTAATATTACTTGGATACTAAATGAATATAAAATACTACATTTGTTTCAATAAGAGGTGGTGGATAATTGTGGAAAGTAGCGATATCAAGATCATTTAAGAGAAATATAAAAGTATTTCAAGGATTTATTATGCTGATGTGATAGAAGATGAAGATGAATGAGAAGATGGAAGAAATTGTAATATAGATGTAGAGGAAGATGTTAAAAACTCTCAAGAGACACATCATAATGTTGACTTAGAATAAGAATCAGAAGAGGTAGCAAGAGAGAATTTGGTCAAACCCCAAAGGAAAAAATCAAAGAGAAGAGACTAATAAATCAAACATTAGTAGGGATCACAATGCTCCCACATAGACATGGATAATGAGAAATAATTCTCAATTTGCATTTCTATCATTTGTGGAACCATCCTAATTTGAATAGACTGCAAAAGATGAGTCATGAGTGAAATCAATTAATGAAGAGATAGATCAGATTGACAAAAAATCAGATTTGGGATCTTATGAGAAGAAATAAAGGTCATAATGTGATTGGTACGAAGTGGATTTTCAAGAAAAAATTTGACAAGCATGGAAATTTGATCATGAATAAGGCACACTTGGTCTATATGGGATAATAAAAAATTGAAGGTGTTGATGTTGAAGTGGCATTTGCTCTAGCAGTGAAATTAGATTTAATCAGACTATTTCATGCCATCATAATCCAATGAGGTTATAAAGAGTATCAAATGGATGTCAAGACAACATTAAAAAATGGATTATTGGGAGAAGAAATCTACATTAGAAAAATTGTGGAGTCCTTTCATTGCAATGATAAACTAAAGGTTTACAAATTAATGAATCCTCTCTATGGTCTGAAACAGGCTTTATGCGGGTGGTACTCTCAGTTGGACTCCTATATGAGAAAGAATGAGGTTAATAGAGGAGGATTGGATCACAATAATTATGTGATGACTTCTCAAAATAATTAGTTCATGGTATTGGTATATGTGGATGATATTATTTTCAGTGGAAAATAACATGGATCAATGGATGAATTTCCAATAACATGAAATCAGAATATGAAAAGTTCGTGATTGGTGAAATCAAATACTTTTTAGGGTTGTAGGTGATTTAGAAGAAGTATTAAACTTTCATTTCTCAGGAAAATAATACAAGAGATATACTAAATAAATTCAATATGAATGATTCCAAACAAATGTCGACTCCGATTGTGGTTGAAACAAAGCTCGGGAAACATGAGGATGGGGCTTTTGTGGATCCCACCATGTACTGAAGAATCATTGGAAGCCTAATATACTTTATTGATACATGGCTAAATATTGACTTTTCAACTATCCTTGTGGCCTGCTTTCATAGTAATCCAAAGGAAGAACATATACAGGCAGTGAAAATAATCAAGATATACATTCATGGTACACAGAATTATGAGATATAATTTTTTTCTAGGAGACATAGTGAACTATCCGCTTTTTCTAATTCTAATTGGGTTGGAGATATAGTGGATCTAACGTCTACCAGTGGTGGAGCATTCTATGTAGGGAAGAAATGTGTGGGCTAGTTAGGCATGAAATAGGAAATTACTTATCATAATACAGTTCAAGATGAATATATATCCATGACCAAGGAATGCACTCAGTTACTCTGGATGAAGTAACAGAAGGCTGACATAGGTGATGAGGTGAAACAACCAATGGTGATTTAATTTGACAACAAGAGTTCAATTTATTTTATAAAGAGCATTGTTTTTAATTCTATTATAAAACTTATTGAGACCATATATCACTTCATTTATGAAAATTTTGAACAATGTGTGATCCAACTGGACCATATTGGAATTGATGATCAAGTGGTTGACATTATAACCAATACACTATATGTGTCTATGTTTGAGAAACATTAGTTGAACCCTGGTGTTCAACCACCTCCCACGGCATAATATGTTTACGTGATACCCCACTGCCCAACTGCTTTAATTATGTTAATCTGTTTATGGAAGTATTGCAGGTTTATGGGGGAGATACATTACATGGGGAGCATGTTCTGATCTATACAATGTTTACATACCAGTCATTGGCCTTTAATGACAATGGGGGACAATGGATAATTGCAATTGATTCAATGGAGTGTTTTTTTATACAGGATAAATCCATAACTAAAACTATGGGGGGGAAATAAAAGAATGAGGATTCAGTTAATGCTCTCTCTCTTGTTTCCTGCACCAAGCACTACTCACGTAGACATAGAGTGATGGAAGAGTTGTTTCTTGAAGGTTCATGTTTTTATTGTGGCTGGTGCATAAGTGAATTTATCTAGAGATTACCAAGAAACCCAAAGGGGGTGATTGATGGAACCAAGGATGTTTGTTTCAAATAATGGAGTTTGGTTTGTGTTTGTTTTAAATCTTCACAAGGATGACTACGGATATTGAAAAGAATGAGGTCATACATTTGAGGATTAAATGAGTATTGAATGTGGCGTAGTTTCATAGTTTCTTAGAAATTATTGAGCCTCAACAACCGGATGTTGGTGTTGGAAAAAAATTGTTTTTCAGATAGTAGTGAATGGAATGAGAAACGATAATGAAAATCTGAAAAATAAGTGAACTGCATACATCAGAACTTGGACCACAAACCATAATCCTAGAATGGTTCAAAGCCGCGTTACATTAAGCGGGAATTGTACCCTGAGTAGTATGTGGAGTGGTGCGTGGAAAGAAGAATAGTTCCTAGAAACGGTATGTGGTGAAGGAATTTGGTCCATGTAATGATGAGGGTTGAAATGAAAAATCGATCATAATAACGGTACGTTGTGATTTAACGTGGTACATGGAGTGTTGATGGTTGAAGAGATTTCTACGGTTCATGAAATAAGAGTGGTACGTGGTGGAGGATAACTGTATGTCGATGGAGTTCTTTTCAATGTGATTATTCTCCCAAATTGAAAATATGGGTAAATAGTATGATAGAAATTTTCAGATTTATGTGCCTATTTATAGAACATTAACAATTTTTTATAGGACGAGATTAGAGATTAAAACATCAATATGAAATTCACAGATGTCCAAAGTGGTACGCAGAGGGGAAGATGGTGCGCAGAGAGAATCATCCGTGTAAGGAAAATAGTTCCAGGAAGTGAGTGTGGTTCTTGTATGAATCTCATGTAGTACATGGTGGAGAAAGTCAGTATGAGTAGTAAGGAGGGACATGGATAAGTGGAGTAGTACATAGAGTTGGGTAGAACACGTTGAAGCACAGTACACGGAGTTACTGTACGGTATGCATAAATAGCGGCGGTACATAGAAATAGAAGAAGTACGCGGAACACCCAATTAAGCCTGAAAATTAACCAAATCAGTTTTCAAAATTAGTTTCCCTAATATATCAGTGTACAGGAAAGTAAATTACATATGTGGGTGATTACAGGACTTCAACATATCATCCATTTATATTTGGGTGTGCATGATATAATACAAAACCATTGAAGAAACCTTCAATTCTTTAAACTGAGTGAGGATTCTTCAAGTGTAGTGAGAAAGGGGGTGTCAGTAGAAGTGATCTGAGGGACACGGTGTGATATTATTAAAACCTTATAAAGGATGTGTGTCTGGCACAGAGTGACTGTTCTAAACTCTTATAACCCAATACTTGTGAAGTTTAGTGGTTTTGCTATGACTGGAATAGTTTTAGTGTATTCTATTTCGACGTATCCCTTAGTGGTGAACCAAGTAAAATTGTTGTATCATTGCATTGAATATTATTTTTCATTTTCTCTACTTCCTCTTTAGACAGGTTTAACCAGTTCCTTAAAATAAGGGAACAAGATCCATCATATTAAAAGAAAAATTTGACACCCTGATTCACCCCCACCCCCACTTAGGATGTTCTGGGGTCCTTCATATATAATTTATATTCATTAAATATATCCACATTACCATCCACATCAAAATAAAATTGAAAACATATCACAACGATATGTGGTGGAAGTGGTCAAGATGCACGCATGAGCGATGTTATCATTTTCTAGAACATTGAAAGATAAAATGGTAGTTGTGATATTATAAATATAAAAGTATAATTATGTCTTTAATATAATATATTTATATTTAATCCATCATTATTCCAATCCTTGATATGTATTGATATAATTCTAACTTCATCGGTTCATGTGGTGGTAGTCTATCATACACATGATCGATGACTTCATTTCCCATCTAATAGATGAGGAGATGGATATAGGTTATTCAACATAAAAACACCATATTATCTTTTTGATAATAATTTTATAATTTTATGAATTTTTTATTATATTTTATAGTGGTATAAGAATTTTTAAAATGTAGATGCATTGTTAGAAACTACTCCTCTTCTTCAGAGTACGTCATTAGGTTTTTACTTTAGATCTTACTAGAAAAATATTATGATAAAAATGACTTCTGTTCATGGATAGTGATGTAAGTAATATATTTATAATGGTCATGGCAGAACAAAGGGGATCTCGATGTGTGAAGAGTAGAGGATAATGGGTGGTCTTTTTTGAGTGGTGGAGAGGAATCAGTTGAAATTTTTGAAAAGAATAAAATATACCCATTTTCACTTCCAAAATGGTTCAAAAACTATACAATAAGAAAAATTATATGATATATAGAATAATTGGGCATATAAAATATAAATTATAAAAGTTTCTAGGTAATTGTATATATTATTTTTTTATATTAACCCTCGGTAAAAATGTATTATCCATAACAATGATAATTAATTTTTAATTTTTTTTCACGTCAATATAAAAAAATTAATTTTACATTATTTAGAAATATTAATTATTGTAATTAAAAAAATAAAATCTATTTCCAAAATTCAATTCACATAAGTGTATGAATTTAATTTTAAATTAAATACCGAAACATGTCGAAAAAATGGGTTCTCAGATATATTTTAAAATATAAAAAGTTTTTATTTCTAAAATAAAAATATATTTGATAAAAATGAGCCAAATTGGATAAAATATAATATAATTTGACATTTTTTTTTTGAAAACAATTTTAAAATTGAATATTAAATTACATATTCCTTAATGGAAAAGGATTCTTTCAATAAAAATCCTTATTTTTTAACTATTCATTGAAAAATTTCTCTTACAAAAATATTGAAAAATTATCTCTGAGTTAATTTTAACATGATAAAATCAGAAAATATGTTCAATGATTTATATAAATTTTATAAAATTTTAGAAAATAAAATTTAAAATAACCATAGAGAACACGATGAAACAAATTTTTACAAAAATACAGTTTTTAGGTGTACAACATTATTTATTTTTGTCTCATTCTTAATAAAAGGTAAATAAATAAAAAAATTGACAGAATAAATTATATTTATATTTTTTCAAAATAAATCACTAGTAGTTATTAATTTAATTAAATAATAAAAAACACATTGTGCACATATAAAATAGTTTTCAAGAAAAACATTTTCAGAACTACTATATGTTTTTTATTTTTATATGTAATTAATTTAGATATAATGAATATATTTTATAAATTTATAAATCATATAATTTTCATAATTTTTGTAGTACAATTAATACTCACCTATTTAAAAACTGTGTTTTTATACTATAATATATTACAATTCACTTCAACTTGGAGTTGTGTGTATTTGTATTTATTAGTGAAATTAAATTTATTTTAAATGAAATATTTTGTAAAGTATTAGGGTATTAAAAATGAATTTCATGTGAAAACTTTTATAGTGGTTTGGGCAAGAGTAAATTGAAATAATTTGAGGATGGTATTAATGTGATGATAAAGGTTGTACTAGAGTCCCTCGTGTATTTTATTTCTTTATTTAGTTTGTTTATGTCATTAAATTGTGGTAAGTCTATTGGATGTATGAATGTATACTGTATACTTTTATTTGGTATAGTATTGATATATATTTATCCAACTGTGAATTTATTAGTCTATTATCCTATACTCTTGCAAATTTTTTAAGTTATGGATTAATGCAACTCATCCCACAATGACCCCTATCTGGCAGTGGTAAGACAATAGTGAAACTTGAATCCCATATTTAACAGGATAAGTTCTAGTTAATGTTTTTTAGTATGAGTATAAAAAAAATGGGTTCCTCATCCTTATGGAATTGTAAATAATTCCACACTTTTAGTCAGGGGAAATGGAATAAAAGGTAAATAATGATTTAAATAATGCTTATAATTCATTCAAAAAATCACACGATTTAAAATAATAGGATAGTAAGTAATGTATAATGAATATTTGGAATGATATAAGCACAGAAATGATTAGGAATAAAATGATAATATGTTATATAGAGGTCCTTGTACTAGGTTGTCTCTAAACATGAACTTTGCTCAATTCCATAAAATCCCATTACATACAAGATCTTGAAAACATCATCTAAAAATGATGCCACATGGTTCAAACTCTAAAAAAGATACACCATAACCATTCCCATTATGACAACCTATAATCCTATAGGTACTGAGAGTGAAACCAAAGCCATATATATTAGGTATTGAAAATTTTAATCATTGATCAATGTCAGGATGTTATCAGTATAATAATCATTTTCAAATTACACCAATGGCTCTTATATACGTAAATTTTGTAAAAATAATAATTGAAAACATATATATTTTTATATTGGAGTTCAATAAAATTAATGTCATCATTAATTATTATCACTTGAATGAAGAGAATTCAGAACCCTCAAGATCATCCAATTTTTCACCAAACGCATGATCAATTTTCATTATCAAATAATTAAGTCATATCTCATATAGTTGAAGGATCTTTTGACATTGATAAAATCATAGGATCCTCATTTCATTGATTTGAGTGGGATAAATTGGATTAGGATTCCCCAAACACCCATCTCACACTCATTATCTTGAGATGGAGTTGAGAGAACATCTAATTTTTTTGGGAATGAATAGTCTTAAAAATTTATGTTTACATTGGAATTTATAGTTTGAATAGAAATTATTAAAATTTATCTTAACCTATTTAATATTTTACCCATTCATATAACACTAAAAATTATATTTGTACCATCAAAAACATGTTGTGAACAATATAATAAAATTAGCACATTGATGTAAAACTAAAATAATGTTATTCAATATTAATTTGATTTTTTTTTGTATTATATTTAAAAAAAATTATATAATAATTATATAAATTCAATATATATAATTCCAAACATTGATAATATTTAATTTTTTCCATGCAATTGTTTAAACTTGGACATTACCGGATCCCCATAGCGAGGCCCACAATTTCATAAAACAACAATTTAATAGAATTTTTCAAGATTATAAAAATGATTAATATGTTACCAACTTGGTCCTTATCCCAATATTATTGAGTAATAATCATCGACCATGAATATTTCCTAGAAACCTACCTATTTCTGTAGGGACATATAGTGTGTCAAAGTAACAACATACTCCCATGAACACA
The DNA here is from genome assembly GCA_963277665.1 of Viscum album. NCBI lineage: Eukaryota > Viridiplantae > Streptophyta > Magnoliopsida > Santalales > Viscaceae > Viscum > Viscum album. The sequence continues at coordinate 1,559,038,373 of OY728161.1, forward strand.
ACCCATGTAATGCAAACACTTCATCTCTTGATATCTCATAATGTAGGCTATAAATTTCATACCATAATACTTTAATTATTTATTATTCATTTACCATAATTGATAGACTTGTCTTCCTCTTTCGTGGACATGGATTTATTAATGTATCTACCATCATGGTTAACTGGGCCTAAGATATCACTTACTTTCAGACACAACAAATTATTTCTTGATCAATCAATCAATATCATACTACCAATGTTTCACCCAAAATAATATTTATCTCTATGAAATAATTTTACTGGTTTTATTATTGAATGAATTTAAATAATAAAATGTTTTAAAATTTTATAAAACTAATGATAAGAGACCAACACAAATGTTCATAGATAGGAATTACTAATGGATACTGAAACTTGTAGTGTTGTTATTAGTGGGACATTCCTCATGGTATTTTATAATTAGGATTACCAAGTGTGAAAATTAGTATATTAAGTCCCCATGACTCGATGACCCCAATATCTAATAGTCATACATTATCATTGTGTAGTTAGTATGGTTTATGTAGACAAAACGACTTATGTCTAGGATTGGGGTCATTGTATCTTGAGGTTATTATTTCATCAAATAAATTCTATACGCAATTCATATAAAAAATTATATATTTAAATTACCATATAAATAGTATACATAGAAATATAAACACAATTATATTAAGAAAATAGCATGCACTATTTATAGTGTACATGATATGGAAATTGAAAAGTCTGTTCAGGTTGGGCCTAAAGAACTCACATTTACAACACTCCCACTTTCACTAGTTTTGACTTGCTAATTATGAATGTTACCTATCACATTATAAAATCATGATACTTATAATATATTTATTTAGGCATTGGTTCTATCACATTTCCTTCAAGTGAGATCTATACTATCAAAAAACGTCACCCCCCCCCAGAGTAAGGCTCCTCAATAGATGATATGTACATGAATATTTATTATTTATTATATATAGTCATAAAATATATCATAATAAAATTATAGAAATAATATGATAATTTCAATTATGATAGTTCATACTAGATGTTATTTCATGAACTGGAAAAAATAATTGTGGATTTTGACACTGTTTCTTCATCTACTTTAGAAACCACAATTTACTCAGTATTTATGGAGATGGTTACCATTGGATTGAATGAGATTATAATTATAATTTAATTATATAAATTGGGATATTATATTATATTTAAACATATGAATAATATTTTATTTCATCTTATTAGTATTTCACATTCGTCTACAATTACTAGGTACATTTCTCTTGTAGTTTCTCATGTACAATTTCACTGCTCTAAATGTAAAACATGATGTTCTCCTGGATTTATCTAACTTTATCCTTCCAAAATACTTATGTTAGAAATATAATCTATATTAAATGAAATTAAATATATTATATATTTATCTCTTAATAATATGTAATTTTACCCACCATTATAATCTTATATAATATCTCATATATGTATTATTTGAGAGATTTATGCTTGTGTCATTGGAATCAATTCTCAATAAAAAATTTCTAATAGATTATCAACACATATACATTAACTGGGCCGAAGTAACACATAGATATACTATTTTATATCTTTATCCTATTACTTTTAGGGCTACATTAATTCTATATTATGGAGATTTTCTTTAAACTTAGTCTTAACTAACATCATGTTTAACAACAATTTTCCATATATTATCAATATATTTTACATATATATTGTAGTGATCCACCAAAACTATTGTTTACACAAGGAATAATTTCATTCAAAATAAATATTTTATAACCACAAAGCATTAATTAGTCCACAAAAGTTAATCTATAACTTTTATTTTTTATTGGAATTCTTTGGTGACATAAATCCTTTTTGGTTTCATCATATAGACTCCATCATGGAATGGTGGTCATGAAATTTAATACAAAATGTAATGATCATAGGGTATTTTTATGATGAGGTAAATTAAGTTGTACTTATTCATGATGATTTTTTATAAATATTTTCAACTTATTTGTAACACAATTATACCACCAATGAATAGTTTCTCTAAAGTATCCACCAATGAATTTAAATAAATTAGATAAATACAGAAAATACAGACTTGGTTTTCAGAAATAGAATTCATTATATTAAATTCATATAAGCAATTAAATCATAGTTTATTTACATTTACTGTATTCTTATTGGATCCATTTTTATTTTATAATAACACATCATAGTCCATATTGAATATAAAACCACCTCTCTCTATTTTAATTTTTCTATGCATTATATGTCTGTGGAAAATTCATTTTCATGAGTCCTGGTGAAACTTATTCCTATTCCAACTAATTGTGAATCTATATCCATGACTAAAAAAATTCAATATTTCTCCTTCTATCTAAAATAGTGATTTGAACTATTTTTTTAAAATAATGTATATCAATGGAAAATAAATTTTATACCTTATCTATTTCTACAATATCATTCGTACATTTTGAATAATTAATTTAGATTATATATTTATTATTCATAGTGAAATATTTTTTATTAACCTTGAATAATAAAAATATTTGCATGTAAACATTTTATTTTGACAAAAAATTTTAATTTTATATTATGAATCATATGATATCCATTTTTCATTATTTTTGGTGTATGGTTATAGGATAACACGATTATTTTTAAAGAATGTATTTTAAATATTATTAAATATTTTTCAAAGCATATTATCCCCATAATTGATTACCCTTTTATTTCTACCATGACATTAATGTGTATAAGGTAATGTGTATTTTTAAAAAAATCCATCCTATAATTTATTTGAAATTTTTTAAATGTAAAAATGTTTATCGATCCTCCATACTAAAATCAAATCATTGATTTTAGGGAAATGTATACTCTATATTGAAAATAATCAATGACTGTATGGTTGAGATATTCTTATACTCACAGGCCTAAATAAACTCATTTCTTCAAAGCATGAATGTTCATTACTTCAAATTTACATGACATAAAACCTATAATTGAATCTTTAGAATCATAATAATATTCCTTTGGACATTCCTTTGAATAGTTCGGGCTCTCTAGATGAGATAATTCCAAAATATTTGTTGTATAATATTATTTATAAAGGTTTATTTTTCAAAAAATAGATAAGTAAATGTGGTGATAATACCTAAGGTTTTTATATATTATTAAACACTATACAAATAATTGTATTTTTAATATACACATAATTAAATTGTCATAATTTGGTATTGATGCTTTACATTATATATTCATCACATATTTCCAATGATTCATGTATTACTGAAATATTGGTTGTGTATGATATACCACAAAAAAATTTATTCATAATTGTTCTGGTAGCCTTAAAAACAAAATTACATTTTCATAAGAACCAGTCACGTTGAAAAAATTATCATTTGATTCTTTAAATTAATGTTTTATACTCCTTCCTCCATATCTTATAGAATATACATTAAATTATAGTCAAATTTCATATCTTCCTTATTTTATTTATTTAGAGACAAATATGTATTTATCATTTTGTAACTAATACATAAGGAGTATATATGAACCATTTAATTTAATGATAAATATACCAGAAGTGGAATATTTGGCTTCCTTTATCATTTCATTGGAGTTTCTCTTCCATTAATTTGTCATAAAACATGGATGAAAAAATCCACTTATTCGATTCTCTCTTTATTTATATTTAGTCTCTTTAAAACGTGTTTCAAACATGCCATTGATGGTGTCCTTATGGTTTGAATTTTCTACTAGTTATTTTATTTTCCCATTTAAAAAATAATAATTTAACTTTAATTAAATTTTTATCCTCATTGAGTACCTTTCTAAACAGATATCAAAGTGGTTTCTGAAAACAATTATTTTGATAACTTTTAATGAAACTGGAAATAGTAATTTGAAGGAATGATATAAGGTAATCAACTTGAAGGTCGTGATTTATATTTAATCACATTTCCTTTATTCATTCAATTCACTCCATCGTTCTAAGTACATGAGGAACATCTTGATTTTTATGTTTCTATTTATACATTATTAGTGTGATCATAGTCCTATTTATTTCTATCTTTACATTCTCCTCATAGGATTCTTAGAGATGATCAAATATTGTATAAACATCTATATCCTTATGTTTAATATAAATTTATTTGAAATTTAAAAAATAATTATGATATAAAAATCAAATTCATCATTCATGAGTTTCTTTTTTGTATATTTCACATCCTAATATTCTTTGTATGTAGGCTTATTAGGATGTGAGAAATCCAAGACAAACAATTTCATTCATATTATAGTAAAATACAAAAAAGCCTATTCTATTGTTGGAAACAATTTCATGGTAGAATATATACTTTATCAAATAATCATCATAGCAAACATGTCATATTATTTACCATATTTTAAAAAATAATACATAAATAAATTATTACTTTTGTCATCATTACCCATTATTAATCATTATATATTTATTATTTTAATCATTTCCTACAATTTTATTTAACCCTAGTATCCCTCAAATACTTGATTTTCAATACCATATCAATAAGAGAATTCAAGAGGAATGGATCATTGAAACCTTTCATAAATGTCCAATAAATGGATACACCACTACTCAGGGAGCAACAGGGGACGCTCTTGAATGGAAAACATCATTGAATCATGGATCCATGAATTTTTGAGTTGATTCCCATATCTAACAATGGAAAACAGTTGAAGTATCAATGAATGACAATAATGTGTCAAAAATATCTCAATGATTGTTATTATCTCCTAAAAAGAGTTATGTCCACCCACCAATCTTAGATTAACTCTTTAGTAGTAGGAAATACCTTTGAATATGGTCATAGAGTACCTCGTACACCATTTTTTTACAAATTAATGTAATAGAAGGTGATATGATATAATATTTCATTGGGATACTTTTTTATTAATTGACTAATGGATACATTTTTCTTTTTACAAGATCTTACCATTTGATTATGCTCCAAACAAAAAAAATCTCTTAAATAGAACAACATCCCACACATATTGATTTATTTTATTTATGAATGATCATTTATTATTCTATGAGATCTCATAAAAACCACATTAACAAAATAAAAATAAACAATTAATTAATAAATGAATTAATAATTCAACCAATATATAGAATTTATTATTAGTTGATCAATAGAGGTAAAATGGATCAGTCATGATGATAGGGGTTATCCTATCATACATTTGATAATCCTCTCACGAATTTCCAATGTGACCATGTATCAGTTGTAAATTTAATAGGTCTTGGAAAATTTAATGTCTTATATAGTCCTTGAGATTGTACATAAACATTGGAATTAGAAATACATGTAGAATAATTCTCATGGATGTACAAGTCCATATTTATAAAAGAGTTGTTTAAATGATGGGCAGACCACCTAAAAAATATTTCTTATAATTATTTCATTAAATTTTAGTAAATAAATCCAATAATGAAATTACAATTATACATTGGTAAGATGATGCTCAAGATAGTTCAATATTATAGGTAAATGCCTACTAATATTAAATTCAAAATTAATTTTACTAAAGGGAATATGAAAAAATCACCTTATTTTAAATAATAAATTATATATTTTGATTTCCTAAAATAATATGATAATCATTCAAAAAAATAATCTAAATTTTCCTAAAATAATTATTATTTTTTTGGGCCCTTAGGTGTCCCGAAAACCCTTAAAAATGTGTTTCATGTCTATAAGGGGATAACCAGGTTGCATTGGGTATGAAATGAACAAGCTGGGGATTAAACCCCTAAATGATACATAGGGAAAGGAGGTGAAGGGGTTTATGCATCCTTGCTACCATAGGATATCCAAAAAAGAAAAATAAAATTTAAATATCTTATTTCCACTCACCATAGGCTAGAACCTTGGTCAACATACATAATTCCCCCACATTGGGGGTAGGGGAAAATTTATTTCATGGGTTATCAGTCCTACCTATTTATAATATATATATTTATATCCTTATGACAGTATATTAGTGACCCAAACACCTTAATTTTTTTTGTACTTTTTCTAAATCCTATAAATGACGGATTTTGATGCATTTTTATATTTTCTAATTTTTTAATTACAAAAACTCATAGAATATTAACCTACTAAAAATACTAGTCTGGTACCTAGAGAACTATTAATAATAATAAATACTTCATGACACACTGATTTGGGTATAATAAAACTGTTTTCTTCAAAAAGGGACCTAAAAATACATTTATCAACCATCAGATGGCTTAATTAAGACTATCTAATGTTAGTTATGTTGTATTATATAGTGATGGGAATGTAAGGAAATAATATTTTTATTTTATTAAAATTTATATTTAAATGTTAAAATATTTATGTGCCACCATGCTAAATTTTTTTGATTTCTAGAAAATAGTGGATGTCATAAATGTCGGATATTAAGAATTTTACGTTCTGGTTGATGTCTTTATTCCATATCCATTTTTATCATTGTCTAATAAGAAAACCATGCATCCTATGTAATTTAATTTAATAAATAAACATAAATTGATGATTAAACTCTTCTGATGTTGATTCGAATCATTCTTCGCTCATTTCCAATGATGGTCGCTTGAAGGTACCGAAGAACAAACCCTCTAGATCATCTATATATACTCCAGATTCTTTCTTAACAATTGATATTTAATCATCAGGTGCTAGAATATAGATTTAATGGGACATTCCACATTAATACAATCACAAGATCATTTTATATTTTATTCGGGTGGGAGAACATGTTTTGGAGTGATTTGACCCTCCATCAATCTCTCTAGAAATTGAGAGGGTGGTGAGAGAACCCATCAAATTTAGGAGAATGAATAGTCTTGTGAATTATAGATTATTTGGTATTTATTTTATGTTTAATGATATTAAAATTTATATTATAATATTTAATATGAAAATACTTCATATAATTCCAAAAATAAAACATATAAAATCACAATCATGTCATAAATTTCATGAGGAATTTATTATAGACTTGTATCACTGAAATAATTTTATGTATTTTTTTATTTTTTTTATATTAACCAACTGACTCATGAATATATTATGTAAAAAAGTTTAATATATAGTATTCCAAAAACTAAATAATATTTTATTTATTTATTTTCATGTGATCATTTAAACATTGACATTACCTGGCCCTTAAGGTGGGGATCAAAATTTTCTAAAATGAATATTCTGTGGAAATTTACCACATTTTCAATACACATTGTTTGTGATCCTCTTTTCCCTTATCTTGATAGTAGGGAATAATAATCACAAAATAGGATTAAGGGATAGTGAAATATCATGTATTATAAAGATATAAGGTATGTCAAAGCCACACCAACCTCTTATGAAAACACATCATGTAATGTAATCTATTTATCTCTCAATATATCAAAAAGTAGGATGCACACATCATGTATTCATAATTTAATGTTTTTTTATTCAATGATCTTACTGAACATAAATTCTTTCCTCTACCATGAAAATCAATTTAGTAAACACACTACCTTCCCGATTAACAAAGATAAATATATCACTTATTTTAAGAAGTGAAAAATTATATCATGGTCATTCAATCGTCTTCATACCACAAATGGTGCACAGAAAAAAAAATAAACCACAACATGAAAAAAAATTGTTTTATTCATAAAAAAATTACTTAATAATATTTGGTAAACTAATAATAATCTCAAGTTAAATGAAAAAGACACATGTTTCAAAATCAGAATAAACAATGAAACCTAAACCATTTAGTTTTCATATTGGTACGATAGTCCTCATGATATCATAGAGTCAGTATCATGAAGTTCAAACATATTGAGAAGAAGTCCCAGATCTAATGATCCCATGATCCTAATAGTATAATATCAACTATTTGCAGTTAGTATGATATATCTAAAAAAATGAAATATGTATAATATTACTATCATATTATACTGACATTTTAACTATATATGGGAATTAATATAACCTATTTACACAAATAATACTTTTTAAAATTACCATGTTAACAATAGATGAAGAAATAAAAACAAAATTATAGTAAGAATAAAAAATTCACTATTCACTATATACATAATTTGGTAATTGAAAACTACTATTTTATGGGACTAAGATAACCATTTTTATAACCAAAATTTACATTGACATCACAAAAATAGTCTTTGTGGGAATATAGACCTTTCAGGACTGGGTATAAGCTTACTCATTTGGAATACTAAAAGATAAAATAAACTAATATAAATAAAAGTGAAAATTCAGATAAAAACATTATTATAGAAATGTAAGGATGCGGAAGACATGGATAAACAATATATATATATTCTCTAGAACTATAATTATTATGAACATGAAGAATTCATAGTCATCCAAGACGAAACCCATTAAGTTTTTTGTTTCTCAAATAAAATAAGGATACTTAGATAATAAAGTGGTCCCTTATATATAAAAAGGATAAGCCGACTGAATTTTACACGACAAAGTATTTCTTGAACAAGTTATGGAGTAAAAATATCAAAAATATGATTTTGTATCCTTTATACCACACAACCATTTTAAATAGTTGAGGAAAGCCTGCTCCTTTACAAGGTATGAAAATTGGGTGAGGGAGAATGAAACATTATTATGAAAGATATATATTCCCAAAAGTTGCATATATATATATATATATTGGTAGGTGTGAGATTTGTGATTTTCATGAAAAATTTGATATACACTACCAATATTGGTAGAAGTGTATAGGAATCGAAAAAATCCTTCGACTTGTATGTAATGAAATAATATGTTTCATAATATAAAATGAATGGGAGTTAAATACATTCCTGAATATGATTCATGAATTAGACGATGCATTAATAATAGTGTTATAAACACATGAGTTAATGTTGACATGATCTAGGGACGTTAATAAGTTTTATATAAACTCTACAATAATAAGGTGGACAAGGATTATGAATATTCAAAAAAATATTCCACAGATCACAAATCCCCATTTTATGTTCCTAATTTTTTTAATGTGGAACTAGAATAACATAGGGAGAATGTTGTTCCCATCTGAGAATCAGAAAATTCAGTGAGGCCCATCGGTGGACTATAAGTATGTGATGATTTTATAATAGAGTGATCTTTGTGAAACACATATAGAGGTGATGGTGTAGATAATGAACATTGGTGTATGGGAATCCAAATTTATAGAGTTATTCATTTCAACTTTTATATAGGATTCATAATATCTTGCCTAAAGATCATTGAAAAAGAGGATTTAATCCCTTAATTCCTAATATAAATATTTTAATTAGACTCTTACATAACCCTTCAGTCATGTTAAAGCTATATATGATTAGATATATGAAATATTTTACTAAAATAATGAAAAAACATGTAACGGCCCAACCCAGCTCACCAATAATATGGTGGCCGGACCAGTCACCAGATGACCTCATGTCTGCCTCCCCGTATGCTAGAGGCTACCATCTTACAGTGAGGGTGTAAGGATAGTCAGTGGTAGACTATAAAATCTTATCATATTTGTGAAAAGGTATAACAATGTAAATAAAAAACAACATTGGAAGCATTAGTAGGGATAATAAAGCAGCGAAAGATAGATTTTTATTTAATTGAACAAAAGTGGACAACGCTTGTTTATAGAATGGATGAATGAATCACAGGGTATTGTAACATTATAGAAAATAGGTTATAGTACAAAATTATTTTTAATACAATAAAAAATAAATATTGGACATAAAATCCCCATGGGTAATCTCCTTGCACATCCCATGCCCTAGCTCAGTCCTTTGCTTCGACTCCAAGTACAAGCAACACAACAACAAATAAGGACCCTGGCCCTGTGAATAATAAAGGTCCACTAGGGTACCCCAGTGAAATAGTGGCCAAAGTAAAGTGTGAGATATAAATCTCAATATTCTGGAACCACCAGTGTCTAACCCAATCATGATAGTATAATATAAATTGAACGGGGTGCAAGCATGCCTAAATAAAGCAGTAAAATGTAACTAAAAAACCATGTACCAACTTCATCCCCAGCTGGTTCCTGAACATGTAACCAGTTCATTAATTTATTTTTACCATTGTATTTATAGGTCATATATGAGTAAGTCACCTACCGAGTCCAACGAGATTCCTCCAAGATAAAACGGGTCTAAACAATGACCGGTCCCAATGGGCTGTAACCATGGAACCTACTTGTCAAAGCTGGACCCAATGAGTGTATCCAAAGGACCTTGTGATGGTATTTAGTAATAATGTAACAACTTAACAACCAACACAACAACCTCGTGATAGTATAATAGTGATGGTTCTATGTCGTAACAAGGATACCTGGAAGAGATATCTAGTGAGGGAGTTCCACGATAAAGACCAAGTTAAAGTAAACTCACAGAAAGGTAACTCAATAGTATCAGAGTCTATCTTAGGGGTATGAATGTAATACAAGGATCAAAATCCATGTAATTTCAAAATAAGTCACCTACTGAGTGCAAGGTGATTATCCAAGGTAAAACAGGGCTAAGGAGAGACAGGACCCAATGGGATTTAACCATGGAACCTATTACTTAATGATGGATCCACAGAGTGTAGTAGAGGTATCACGTAAAAAGAAGGTACCCAACGGTAGTATATCAGGAATCAAAGTAATAGACAATAACTAGAGTCTATGTGGGTATCATCCTAAGACAACTGTATCCTTGAATCGGAATGGGGTTCTCGATACCCAAGGTATTATCCTCTCAGAATCCAAGGAGAGTTCAAGTCAGTCAAATTCTATTTGATAAAGAAGTCATGTAATGATTCATATGGTTTATTTCATGCCTTAAATTAGGGTGGATATGCAAAGAAGATTTGAAACCATTATTTATTTGTTCTAGTCTTTCCTTGAATTAGTGTGGAAAGGTCAAGTAGCATTGCCACTAATTATTGACTGGTTTATTCCTTGGCTTCCATTAGTTAGGAAATTCCAAGTATCTTTGCAACCATTTAGTAAAAACCATTAAGGGATTTTCAATAGGAAAGGTCCACACTACTACCTTCCCTTAGCATGGTAAGGGTTCCCACTGACGTGGAACCAATACATGTCTCAGGAAGCTGGGTCCGTCCATGACATTCCAACATGGGAATCCATGTAATCCACAAGCTATGACCCTGAAAACCCATTGATTACATCATAGAACTCTTACATGGGAAGCCACATGTCACCCAAGTTTTTATTAGTATTCAATAAATTTGTAAAAAAATTGGTAAATTGTTTTGAGGGTCAATCATTAAGCATTGACAATTTATTTAGTTCAACTCATTCCATTTACCAAAACATGTCAATTTAATTTATAAGACTAGTATCCAATGAAGAGGGAACATTCCTATATTGGTAATTCTAATCTATAAACCAGACCAATCACATAGATGGTTCCATGGTCCTTTAATCATTTATAAAAAGAAAACACAGGGTTTCTATTTCCATTTGGGCCATGTGCTAAATATTCCATATTTCCACATAACATCAAGGAATAAGAATTATAAATAAAACAAGTCATGTAAGTGAGGTCCAACCACTACTTTTAATATTGACGGCAGCGCACTTCCGTTGGAGGGGTTTTATCATAAAAACATGATATTTTTAATCAATAAATCCTTTAATACATTTAGCATTCAAATCATGAACATCATAAAATTTACATTTCACAAGCATTGGATATAATACATCATTTAATGAATATATTTATAACAAAAGTGCAGTAAGAAACATAATTAATGTATTTATAAAGATTGAGGACTTGTAAAAGGGACCTTAACTCAAGGTGGAACCCAACCATCCACATCAGCGATTAACCAAAATGAAACAAAAACACATGGCGAAGCTCAACACACATCAAGAAACAAGACAAGGATTCATAAACACCAAAAGACCCAAATTTAACACGTGTGAAACATAGAAGGAGGTGAAAACCTTACCATGAAACAAATTTGACAAACCAAAACTATCTGATCCACCTCTCCTTTGGTGGCGGTTTCCAGATCATGTATCCAAAGGTCCCGAGAGACCTTTTTGCCCAACCTAGAATGAATGGCAACCAAATTAAACATAAAACCAAAACGACAGGGTTCAGCCAAACCCCATGAGGCAATAGTTAGGCCAATTCTAAGCTAGTAAAATGAATGATAAGGGAGAAGAGGACTCACTCTGATTGATCGGCCAAGAAAATTGAAGGAAACCAAACGGATATCGAAGAGGGAAGGAGGCCAGGATGGGTCACTCACATGGCTCAAAGGGGAGCCCCATGGTGCATCATGATTTTGTGGAGAGTGGGGAGTGCTGAGTTGTTAATTAATTCAATTAAATTAAATTAAATTAAAATAATTTGAAATTTAAAATCTGGGCATCGCGCACGATTTTACCCGCATTGTTTGCCAAACTATGTGAAAACCATGAATAGTATTCTACCTATTAGAAGCACCCAACATGGGCTAGTTGAAATTTTTAAGAAACCATGAACATACTATGCGCTAAGACACTTACCCTTTTTAAATAGTGCTTCATGGTTAACTTTTGTGGGCTGCATGTTTTCACATGTTGTGTGCAAACTGTGTGCCCTCTATAGTCACTTAAAACTTGAAGTGTTTCGTGTTTGAAACTCCCAAAAATTCTCATCCAAGTCAGGAAACTTCTCATGCCTTCGCCCATGCCCAAAAACATCAATTAGGAGCGACCCAACACACAGAATTAAGTTCCAAAAATCAGTTTTAAATCTGACCTAACCATCAATCAAAAAAGTTCCAAAACCTTCATACATTTATAGGGTTTAAAAACATGGGATTCTACATTCTACCCACCATAAAAACTTCATTTCCCCAAGAAGAATCTGGGAACAATGTAAACACTACCCTAACTAAAAGGGTCATGATGTTTTTTTCAAACTGTCTCCAAGTGTTACCAATGCCCAAAGCACCTTAATCATTTCCAATGCACTCTGCACTTCAGCCCTCAAAACTTGAGGCAATGCTAAAAGTTCAACTTAATCACAAAAACAGAGCATACTTGGGCCCTTTAAGATATAGAAAATATCACATCAAAGTCTCAGTAACACTCAATTGATAGTACTTCCCACCATATGTTTTAAATTAATAAGGGGTAAAATCCAAGGAAAGGTACCTCCACCAATAGAATTGTTTTTAAGGCATAACTCTATGTGTTTTTACGACTCCCCTCTGATGATTTCGTTAGAAAAAAATGGTTGAATTTTGAAGGAACCAACAGATCCAGTTAAGAAAGTTGTCTCTTAGAATACACATCCGCACTTGCAACTACACTTGACTTCACTTGGAAATGTTTTTTAAAATGGTCCCTTGCAACCGTAAACATTAAACTAATGGAAGATAGTATGAGTCGATCCACTTGGCTAATGTATCTCATAGAAGTCTGCCTTTAGTGGCCGGAGCAATTAAAAAGAAAAGGTTGGAGTCTAGGAATCCAAAAGAGATTTTCCTACATAGGAACCCAGGAATCAATCTGCACTTACCATGCATTAATGAGAACCACACTCTAGCATGTAACATAGGCAAAAATCTTCCAACAAGCTCAATAACTTTTAAGATTTAGCATAGCGTAAGACCGACACTCTCTCAGTGCATTGTGGACGATGTCAATATAGGGTACATGCTCGTCTCTTAAGAAGAGTAGAGTAAAATGATATAAGAAACATTCCCAATCAAAAACACATAGAATCTGGAATTTAAAACAGTTGAACGAAAACAATGTTGTGCTACCAAGCAAGCACCGACTCGATTTTAGACTTGCAAGGCCTTAAGGAAAAAAGAATAAAATATCCAACCATTATCCAATGGTTCTTTTAAGTGGTGCTCCTTCTATATGGAAGTACATGTTTACCAGTTTCAAGAAGACACTACCAACATTAAGCGTGTCATAGATGAAAAATGTAGGAGAACTAACCGTTCATAATCACGCTAGATTATAACAACGAGACCAGCATTTGAAAACACCTGATTCATTTGAAATCCAGCCTGAGTATTGGAATGGATATGATATTTTAATGCTCAAAACACTCTACATGGAGATGACATAAGACCATACTCAACAATAAAAGAAGATTTATTACAGAGTCATGTTTCCTCATATGACCATTTACATGGATGATGCTATACCAAGTGGTCCATCACTAAGGAGTCAGACGACCGATGAAGTGGCCAATCATGCCCGGGGACCATCTACTTGTAGAAAATTAGAATTACATGATTCTCAATCTCATAAAAGGACACGAAAGGCATGAACACCCATCTGAAAAAGGATTTCACTTAAAAACTAAGAGTCCTACTAGGGACAACAACACCCAACGCCACTAAGAGGTGAGAAAATACACAACACTAGCAATGCATTTTAAATCTAATGGCACTACCTACCACATGTTGACCCCTTATGAAGAACAAGTTTTAACCATGACACTGAGTCACATCAAACAAAGTTCACTAGGATAAATAGACAATCATAAATCCATTGTTAAGGTGAAGAACTCAAATAGAAATTACTCACTCTTCTGTACCAAGGCAACTCAAGCGAAGTCAAAACCACACTTACACGAGTATTTTAAATAGTGGAAACCACTATAGGTTCTGCTTCCCAGCCTATTATATTTAATCACATCAAATATTTTAATAATAAAATGATTTAATCAAAACATCAAATTAACATTTTTAAAACAAATCAAAAGGTACATGATTTTAACTAAAACCCAAAGGGAAAAAAGTTGTGTTTTATAAAAAATACTTTTAAACCCATTCACATTAGTTGACATCCCGTCATTTTTTAAAATAAATTCAAAATAAATTCCTTTTAATAAAATAAAGGTTCCTAAGAGGGTCCCATTTTAACAATCTCGGGTTCTCTATAATTCAACCCAATAGCAAACACACTAATTATTAAAAAATTTAAACACCCAAACAGGTCATCTCATAAATAATTTTCCAAACTGACCTACTTAGTTCCAGTTTCATTTTAAAATCGATCCATTTGATTTCAGATCATTTCAATCATCTTTTACAATTATAAGTAGTTCTAAAGGGATCATGTCCTTACATTTAGTATGGTTTGTCATTTCCTAATTCATGCAGTTCCCATACACTCTATGGATTTAAAGTTTCCTCCCAATAATCAATAATAATGTCAATTCAGAATTTATCATTGTCAAACCTAACAGTCCAAATCATATCGGTTTCCATCTACTAATGTACAAAGCACCCTTACACTTTAATGTTTGGAATTTGGATCCCTTCAGTAAAAACCAACTTACTTTAGAAATTTAATTTAGTAGCCTTTTACAACTGATCAATTACATGGATTACCTTTTCCAAGAAATAAGGCTCCCAAAGACCATAAAAATGAAAACTGGATCCCGTCATAACCTCATCCAATAAACATATCTCATGAAACCATTTAAAATTATTAAAGTAAGCTAGCATGTCACTATATGAAGATAACATGAAGCAATAATCTAAAATCACATAAGAATGGAATTTTAATAACAAGAGCATGATATAACTAGAAGTAAGAACAGAAGGCTTTCTAATTTATTACCAAAATTGGTATAAATATAAGCATGGAATTTTCAAAGGCAAAATACTAATGAAAATACAAGGCATAACATATTTTCATGGGATGTAAATTTATATGTGCCTATTACGGTGCATGTAATTCAACATCCTTGCCATATCAGGGAAAAGAAAATTTCAAAAATTTCGAAAATCATAAGCAATAGAATGTTCACCAATCACTCATGGTGAAATCATTTCAATTGTAATAAATAACAATATAAATAGTAATCCCAAACCTAATCACTTGGTAATTTCCCATACATGGGGTGATCAGTTCCAAGCACGTCCATTAGCCATGTGCCTGCACATTCCGAGTCTCCTATCTACCAACCCAAAATGTAAGACAAAAGGAAAACCCACCTTTGATACCAGTTTGTAACATCTCGAACCTTCTCACCACTAAGACGGTGGCTGGACCGATCACCACATGACATCGAGCACGCCTCCCCGAATGCCAGAGGCTGCCGACTAGCAGTGAGGGTGTAAGGATAGTTGGTGGGGAGATTATACCCTCTTATCAGAGTTTTACAATGGTATAAAAGAATAAATAAAAAACAAAATCATAAGATATAATAGCTATAATAATGATGTGGAAGATTGATTTTTATTTAATTGAACAAAAGTTTAAAATGGAAGTTTGTACAATGGATGAATTCATGTCAGGGTATTGATACTTTATGGAAAATATTAAATAGTACAACATGATTTTCAATATAGGAAAAAATATGGAAAAGACCACATAGCCCCATGGGAGATCTCCATGAGAATCCTGGGATATAGTTTGGTACTTCAATCCTACTCTAGCTAGAAGAAATACAAAAAAAAAACAAGGTCCAAGGCCTTGTGAAGAAGAAGGTTTACTCAGGTACACCAGTTCAATGGTAGCCCAAGTAAGGTGGGAGATATAAATCATAGTAGGTCGTCACCACCAGTGTCTAAAAAAATCTCGATAGTATAATATAAATTTAGCAGGGTGTAAGTATTAAAAAATAAAGGGAGCAGTACAATGTAACTAAATTCCCAAGTACCTTCTTCAGCCCTCGGCTAGTGTCTAAACATTTAAGGAGTTCATTAATTGTGTTTTACCATTGTATTTATAAGTCACATTTGAGTAAGTCACCTACTGAGTCTAAGGAGTTTCCTCCAAGGTAAAACGAGGCTAAGAAATGACTTGTCTTGATGGGCTTTAACCATGGCACAACCTTGTCAAAGCTGGACACAAGGAGTATATCCAAGGAATCATGTGATGGTATTTGGTAATAAGGTCTCAAAGTAACTAACAAAGAAACAACCTTGTGATATAATGATAGTGAAGCTTCAATGTCATGAAAACGCAACCTGGAAATGATATCTAGTGAGGGAGTTCTAGGGTAAAGAACAAGATAATTTAAACTCATGGAAATATAACTCAGTAGTATCTAAGTCTAGATAATGGGTAATAGTGTTTTCTAAGGAATTTCACCATAATTTTTCTTACCGAGTCCAATGATATTGACCAAGGTAAAACAGGGATCATTTGAGATAGGACCCTATGGGCTTTAACCATGGAACCTAATAGTCAATGCTAGATCTCAGAGGGGTATGTGAGGTATCATGTAAGAATAAGGGACCCAACGGTTGTATACACGGTGTAAAAGGAATAGAAAAAAACCAAATTCTAGGTGGGTATCACCCTAAGAAAATAGTATCCTTGAATCATAATGGGGTTCCCGAGACCCAGAGAATTCTCCTCTAAGAATCCAAGTTGAGCTCTAGTCATTCCATTCATATTTGATAACGAAGTCATGTAATGATTCATCTAGTATATATCTTTCCTTCCATTATTGTGTAAATACCAAGTAGAGTTGAAATCATTATTTATTTGTTCATGCCTTGCCTTCCATTAGTGTGGAAAGGTCATGTTGCATTACAACCATTTATTGACTTATTCATGCCTTGTCTTCCATTATTTTGGAAAGGACAAGTAGCATTGCAACCATTTAGTAAAAACCTTTAAGGAATTTTCAAACATAAAGGTCCACACCACTACCTTCCCGTTGCAAGGTAAGGGTTTCCAAGGATGTAGAACCAATCCTTGTCAAATGAAATCGAGTCTATCCTTGTAATTCCTGCATGGTAATCCTTGTATTACCCAAGGTATGAGCATGAAACCCCACTGATTTCATCATGGAATTTCTACATGGGAACCCACATGTTACACAAGGTTTTATTATTATTCAAAACATTTGAAAACAAATTGTTCTCTTGTTTTGAGGATCAATCATTGAGCATTATCCATTCAGTTGTCTCAACACATTCCATTTACCAAACCATGTCAATTTCATTTATAAGACTAGTATCTATGGAAGAGGGAAATTTTATACATGAGTAATTACAATTTGAAAAAATGGAACAAATATATCGACGCTACCTTGGTTCTTTAATCATTTTAAAAAATGGAAACATAGTGTTTCTAATTTCCATTAGTGCCATGTTCTAAAAATTCCACATTCCAACATAATATAAAGGTATAAGAATTATAAATAAAATAATTCAAGCATGGAAGGTGTAACAACTACACTCTAGTTTCTTGTTATCACACCTTAGTTGGAGGGGTTTTATTATAAATGCATGATATTGTTAATCAGGAAATCCTTTAATACATTTAGAATTCAAATCATGAATATGCTAAAATTCACATTTCACAATAATTGGACATAATAATTAATTGCATGAATATATTTATAACAAAAGTGCATTAATAAACTTAATTAATGTATTTAAAATTATTTAAGGCTTTTAATGGGACACTGCCTCAAGGTAGAACCAAGCCATCCACATCGACGACTAACCAAAACAAAGACAAACCACATGGCGAATCTCAAAATACTACAAGAAACATGTTGAGGACTCATAAACACTGATGCCCAAAATTTAGCACATGGTAAACAAAATAGGAGGTGAAAACCTTACCCCAAAACCATTTTGACAGACCGAAACCATCAGATTCAACTCACATTTAGTGGTAGTTTCTTGAACTTGCATTGAAAGGTCCCGAGAGACCTTTCAGTCCAACATAGACTGAAAGAAAACCAAAATCATGATAAACCCTAAAAATATAGGGTTTTTCTGAACCCCATGGGGCGATGGATAGGCCGATTCGATGTTGAGAAAATGGATGAGAAGAGGGATGAGGACTCAACATGATAGATAGGCCATGAAAATTGATGGAAACCAATCGGAGATCAAAGAAGAGAGGAGGCTGTGAGGGGTTGTGTGCGGGGCTCAATGGACAGCCCCCCAGGTGCGTCACGATTTGGGGGAGAGAGATAAGTGTTTATGTTTTAATTATTTTATTTAAATTAAATTAAATTAAAACAATTTAAAATTTAAAAACATGTCATCATGCATTGGTTGACCTGCACAGTTTTCCAAACCGTGCATAAACCGTGCTGAGTATTCTGCCTCCAAAATGCACCACACTTGGCATAGGTAGACAGTTTAGGAAACCATGTGCAACCTGTGTGCTAAACCATTGTCCCATATTTAAATAGGGCCACACAGTTAACTATTGTGGACCACACGGTTTCAAAGACCATACGCAAACCGTGATCCCTCTGCTATAATTTAAAACACGATGTTTTTTGGGTCCGAAACACCTGAAACTACTCAAGTCACTCGGGAAACTTCTCAGGCCTTCTCCCATAACCAGAAACATCTCTTAAGAGTGATCAAACTCTGGTAATTATTTTCCAAAACATGGATTTAAATCTAACCCAACCATCAAAAGAAAAAGTTAAAAAACTATCATTATTTTGTCGGGTTAAAAAACACAGTATTATACAAAACTGGAAAAAAATAATCATATTATTTTAATGAAATTTTATTTCATAAAACAGTTTACACTTACATAGCTATGATACATAAATGTTACCAATAACTTACCCCTACATAGATGATATGCGTAAGGTTAACCAAGGCTTGACACTTATGAGAAATAGTTTACATAAAGGTTATCTCTCCTTACACTAACATAGAATGAACATTGTAAGGGTCACATGATATTACAATTAAATGTATTGGGTAACATAATCATATGGAAATGTTTACCCATATACGATATGCTATTGTGTACTTATAATTGGGTTTTTTCTAAAATATCATAATGTTAACTGACCACAATCCCTTACTCGAGATTGCCTTGGTAAAAGAATATAATACATTACCCTTCCACGATACCCTTACATAACAATAAAGGATGATGTAACATTATTTTAAGAATTTAGATAATGGTAAATCCTTTTTTAAGAATATATAGTGTATTATATATAAGGGTCATTAATATCTACCCTTATGTAAGGGAACTATATCCAAAATACCATTACATAGAGTTTCTGTGTAAGGGTAAAGGGAGGATTCCCTTACACTTCAATGAGTTCTTATGTAAGGATAAAAAATGATTTTAATTGGTTTTATAAAACTGCTAAAAAATTTATAATTTTTTTTCAAATAATTATAAAACCTATTTTTAGAATTTTGAATTTATAAACATATAAGAAATTAGTTAATTAAATATAAATGGTTCAGAGATAATTAAATAAATATTTATAAAGCATTATATTTTGAAATAATAAATGTTAATTTTTTAAATAAATGTAATCAAAATTAAAGGGAAATTATTAGGATATATAATTAACATTATATATTTATAAATCATATAAATTTAAAAGAAAAATTAATTGAATAGTTCAAAAATATACATTAATTTTATTTCATGAAAATATTATTTCATTAAATGTTTTAATAATACTAAAAATAAGATGATAATCACTGTTAAATGAATATGGATTTTAATATCATTAATGTTCCATTTAATTTTCTGATTTATATTAACAATCTGGAATCTCATAGAGTAAAAACCTTTGTTGTCTCGGTATGTCTGAAAATTCTAAATGGGTGTTAAAAATGATAAGGGTAATAATTTGATCCAAATATGAATAAATTATATTTTATTGTAGGATATAAATTACAAGACATATAATATTTTAAATTTATCAAATTTGAATTAATTTGAAATCAAAATTAATTTATATTAATTTAATATTTTATGAAATTCAAAGAGTTCCCCACCCCTCTCTTATAAAAGAGCGCCTAATTTTCTCATTTCTTCACACATTAGAATCCTTTTATCCACCACTTATAACAAATATATCTTACCAATATCCATAAACCTATCCAAGATTCCTTATTTGGGGTATAATTCAAACCTTAGAGGTCATAATGTGTAAATAAATAGAAATTGTCCTAAGAAGAGTTATAGTTGCAAATAGAGCATTTTTTGATTCTTCATCCTAATTTTTAAACTAATCCTTCACAATGATGAAATAATATCCCTATTATATTCCATATAATTAATTTTTTTATGTAAATTGAAAAACCTATATTAATATCTTATTCCATCAAATCAAAAAGGAACCCATCAATTGATGTACTATTGCCTTGCGGAGCAATGTCAATCATTATCCAACACCATATTTCATGAATATTTATAAATATGATATGAATTATAATTTCATATATTAAAGACATATTTATTATTATTATAATATAATAAATCATCTAATTTCTTACCTTTTAACTCACTAAAAATGATAACATCCTTCGCCAGTATGTATGTAATATAACCTTCACATTGTGGTGTGATTCAGTTTTTCATTACCACATAACATGGATTATATTTATATAAACATGTTAATTTAAAGTAATAATAAGGTATTAATGATATTAGTGTACTTATAGAAACATAAAATTATATTTACCTTCTTTTGAAAATGATCCTTCAACAATGGAAACGTTACTCATGTGTGTATACGACCTACTATATAAAAGATTATTACATAGATCATTTTTCATAAGAATCGTTCATGACTAGATTTATATGTATAATTGAGGTATTAAAATGACATATATTCCATGATTATTATTCTTGATATGATTTTATGAGGAACTATTAGACCATAGTCAACCTACCAAAGTCATTTTGGACATATGACTCGAATATGATCAAAAAAACTTCTGTGAACTTAAATGATTAATAAATTTCATATAATATTATTGTAATTGAGATAAAAAGAAATAAAAAAATTGGAAAAGGTTATAAATATATTAAATAATTAATATATCTTCGTTATGTAGGAAAATATTGAATGTGGGTGACAAGTCATGCACATGGTAATGGACAATTTAACATAAATCTATATTTCAAATGTTTTAATGACATATTTTTCAAACCATTCTCTTCCATATAAATTTATTTTAACTATTTTATTTTTTTATTTGTGTGTTAATGAATTAATTATAAAGGTTATTTATTGTTTACTTCTTTTAAATGTATTAAAAACGAATATTTTTGTGAAACATTTTTAATTTCATTATAAAAGACAAAAGGAAGTTAGTATTTTAACATCCATGTAGATAACATATTTTCCCAACATCAATAACCATTTTTGGATTCCCTTATTCTCATACATGTGTTTTTAATGATGAAACCATTTATCTTTTCCTAAGTATTTTGGCATTGAAAATCAGGTTTTTAAGAAAAATTGGTATTTTGATATTTGAATGTGATTTTTCACACATGTTAAAAAGTGTTTTTTCAAGTGTTTTATTAATTTTATGGACATTGTAAATTCTTTAAAAATGATTTCTCCCTACATATATCATGGTTATATATATGTATATTATAAAATGGGTGGACCTATAATGTAATCTAATAATATTGGGTAATAATTACGATCTATATAGAAATACATTTTAAGTCAACTATATAGTTATTATGATTAAAAGGGTCTTGTAATGGAAATGTTTGGGTTCTATGACGATAATTTCCTAAGGAAAGTGCATGAATTTTATATTAATTATTATGTTTTTATGGAAAAAAAATTATTCAAAATTAATGATAATTATTTTTAGTGTTATATTAAGCCTTTTATGGTAAATTTTTTGTTTTTAAGAAAAAATATTCATGGGTTTTAATGTTTTTCACTAGAATAATAGATTTTCAAATAAATATGTCCCTTTATAATATTTTTTCTCATACCACATTTTCAAATGTATTTAAAAGAGTTTTAGTTTTGATAATAGAAATAAATGAGGTTTAGAACAAACTTTTGAGGATATATCATGAATATATAACATTTTTCTTTTAAAAAAAAATAATTTAAGCAAAAATAAATACTATGTTAGAGTGCCAAAATTTTAATTCATCTTTATTTTGTTTAATAGTGATTAAAAATTATCTTATACTATAATACTAATTGTTCATTAGGAATTATTGTGAATTAATTTTAGTACAATGACACTGGAATATGGGTTTTTATTATTGGGTCCTCATATATTAAATATATAAATTCCATATAAAGGTAAATATAAAATTAATCATATTGTAATGAATATAATAATTTTATATTAATTATTATTTAATTTCGAAAATGTTAAAGCTTAAATTAGAAGGTGTTTATAATAATATTTTATTTACAAATTCTCTGTAAAATATTATCTCATATTCAAATATCTAAATTGATCATTTATTTAAAATTTTATTCCCTATATTAGTCAAAATTATAAATTATAAATTATTAACTAATGCATGCTTTAGTATATACTATTAAACTAATTCATGGATAATGATTTTTTTTATTCTAAGAGTGACTCCATAATCATGACCTTTATTTTTAATAGAAGATGTTAGTTTTAGTTTAGATGTTTAATATAATTTTTACATAGTATGTTTCATAGTTAAGATTAATTGCATTCACATTTGAGTAAATCATCCTTTGGTAGAGGAACTTGGGGATGGAATTCCAACTGGAGGGATCATTTAAACTACATACCTACCTATAGGTTTGTTCCCTGACTTCTATAGTGAATGGGGTTTACTATTTTTCTCTATGGGATTACTGATGTGGTGATTTTCAATTTCTAATAGTCCTATTTCTCTATATGAAGTGTTCATGAACTATAATTATATGATGCATCTAGATATTTTAGAATAATTTTCAATAAATTTTTATATATGAAAAAAAATAACTCTGGGTTGTGTAAAGTGTTACACATCAATATGGTTTGACCATATTGATTGGGTACATAGAAGATGATTCCAAACTAAATTACTTGAAGAATAGATTTAAAAAGAGGAATACCATGAGATTTGATGTTGATATTATTAATCCCCTTATATACAATGGTTTATATTCCTTATAATGTTGCACACACAAAGATCACAATCATTCAACTGGGTAGTTTAGAGCTCAACATGAGTACCCATGAATTATCTTTCGTATGAAAACAATGTTATAGGTAGCTTTGAATTATTTTGTGGGTATTTTAAATACCAACATTAGTATCCCATGATATTCATTTTTTAGATTATTCTTGGAGTTTTAATCAGGTTATAATAGCAGGGAATCCCAAATGGTTACGATAATAGAGTAATGTGGTGGAGTTTATCCATATAATCGATTGGGAATCAGTTGCCTGATTATCAATCTAGGAATCCTATATGATATGATTGTCATAATGCCCTACATACATAATCATGGATTATTTTCATGATAACTTTCTCACTTAGTAGTTAAATATTGATCATTGACCACTAATGGATATGATATTTTTTCAAAATTTTCATCATTTAATGGGATCCTATATAAATATACCATATTAAATGGTTAATAATACATTCTACTCAAGTGATAGTATTCTCCTTTATAGATACATATTGTTTAGGAATGATATATTGGTCATTAGAACCTTGGGTTGTTAAGAAGGAAGATTAATTATTAAATAATATTGGACTATCCATGAAATAGATGAAATATTTGGTGAAACTATAGAGAATTGCTATGTTAGACATGGATATTCAAGAATATTATTATTCTATTATAAAAGATATGTGATAATAAATAAAAAATTTACAATGTGATGTAAATATATAAGAGTTAACAATAAATGAAATAATTGACTAAACTTTTAATTTATATTCGCGATATAAATTAAATAAATACTATATGACAGATTTGAATATAAAGAATTTTCACTCTCTAATCAATCTATGTAAAAGCTGTGTATCTTATTCTTGTTTTCCTTATAATATAAGAGAATTTTTTCGATTACAATGTGTTTTTATAAAAAATTATAGGTTGTTTAATTTTTTACATAAGGTTTATGATTCATAAGATTGAATAACACGTTCTGAGAAGATTATTGTGTTAAAAGTGCCTTTTGATGATAAAATAGTTATCCAAAGGTTTATTAAATTATGTGGTAATGTGTTCTCAACACCCATAATTGGTATATATTATTTATGTCATTTTTTAAAATTAAAATTTTATATACCCATAGGGTTCCATATATGAATTATATATTTTTTTAATATTCCTAATAAATAGAAATAAATTTAACTTTACCACTAGATTTTTTATCATTTATTTTTATTTAGAAAAGAATACAATATCCAAGAGACTAATGGGAGTATGTATAGTTACATCTTGGGTTTTTTTGAAATATCTTACTTCAAATTAATTTAAATTATTTTAGAGTTTGTTTTAGTCACAATTCATAGTTTATCATTCATTATACGCAATACCAATTTTATTTTCTGTTTCACATAACATGGAATTTCTTTTATAAATTATGTTACATTTCCAATCGAGTTTTAGGTGACTATAATTTTTCTTACTACTTAACATGATAGTTATAAACTAGATAATTGAATGGTGGGGATCAATATAATTAGATAAATTAAGAAAATAAGTTTTACCCAAGCATTTATAATAAGTAAATTTTTATCTAATTAATTAAAAATTTGAATAAAACGCTTTTTTGAAAATAATGGTAAATATTTTTCTAAAAATAATATTTAATGCTCAATAGTGTGTTATATAAAAAAAATTTAATAAAATAAATCTTTTTTTATTATACTTATTAATTATATATTTTTTATATTCAATTATATGTTTTTATATTCAAATAATATATTTTATTAGAAAAATATAAGATTAAATACAATTCAAAGCATAAAAAGCTAAATTTTTCTAAAGTTTGTTTCACCGAATTTTGATAACCCACGTGTTTGAATTATAAAATTTAACAATTGATATTTTATTTTTTTAAAAAATAATTTTATAATTTTTAACATCAAAATTTACATTGGGATAATTTCAAGCATGTTTTTTAGAAGATTCATTTTCTAAAAAACCGTTAAAACGCTAAATTTCAATTATAAAACTGCTTTTTCATAGAATTTATTTATTGAGATAAATTATATTTTAATTTATTTTTAATGTATAATTAGTGTAACTAAACATTAAAAAATAAAATTTAGGTCATTGGAATCAATTTCCCAATAAAATTGGATGCCACATAAATTTTAAACATTAGAACATTTTTAATTTAATAACTCATTGTTTAATCATATCAGTCGGTTTAATTTTAAATTATTTTATACTTTTTATATGAGTTGAATTTTTTAAAATGTATTTTAGAATTGTAATAATAATAATTTATTATATTTAGTATGTTTAACGTACATTTTTACAAAAATTAATATCTAAATCAATTAAATTTATTTACAATGGTTATGTAAGAACGAATTTTATTAGTGGTGAAACATTAATATTTAGGGGGAAATGAAATAAAAAATTGTCTAAAACAAATTTTATTGACATATATAGATATTAACCCATATTTTATCAAAAAATGGGTCATTATTTGAGGCATATTATGTAAGGGAGACCTCCCAATATTGTTTTATTTTTTATTTTTATAAGAATTCCAATCCTCCTGAATTATAAGTTGGAATTCACTCTCCCCTACTCTACACACATACAAAATATATTCTATTATTAATAAATAGAAAAAATATACTACCAAAATCCCTCTCTTATGTGTTGAGCATGTATGGATTCCATAATACTCTGTATTTTTATGATGATTTTGATGCTCAAAATTACCTTTTTTTGTTATTTTGAGGATTTTTCATTATGTATATTTCAGGATATTAATATTCTTTATATTCCCAATTTAGGAAAAATTTAAAGTCATATGTTTCATGTGAAATATTTTTCAAAGTGTTCGGAAATCAATTCACCGGGTTCTAGAAACACATTTCATATCGTACGTTGGAGAGCATGGCATAAGGATTTAATCCGGCGTTTATTTTACTAGAGTTCGGAAAAGTATGGTTAAACAACCTTACACTAATAAAAAAGCATGTTAAAAGTACCTCATGGTTGGAAGGAACCATAGGTTTGTTATATGAGAAAAGTATGGATGAAGAACCTTATCTAAGTATGGAACCGTTCGTTTTCTCTACAAAAGTACGGATTATCGACCCTACTTTTGTAATAAACCTTACATTTTATCAAGAAGTATAAATCATGTACCTTAGGTTCTAAATAATAGAAAAGTATGAATTTTATACCATACAGTTTTAAAGGCGAAGAAAAATTTATGGATCATCAAATTTACATTTGTAATAAACCTTTCATTTGGAACAAAACGTTTAACTTCTTCTAGTGTTAGAGATTAATATTTACAAATTTATTGTGCAACGGTTTTTTGCGGAATATCAGGCTAATTTCAACCCAAAATCATGGCCCAATTATAAAGCACATTTTTAACCTATTAAAATCATTCTATACGTAATTCAAAGGATTTATTTTTTAGGATGATTTCATGGGAATTTTTAAGGGAAGTAACAAATGCTTTGTTATTCAATCATTTGAATATTGTGATCTATCAGGTGACTTCTATGGATATGAAGTTTTGAATAAAGAAATCGTCTTTATTATATATAATTTGTGTATCTGAATTTTTGTAAGATACATGGGTGACAAGAGACCTCTTTAATTTATAGAGATTACAAGATTCAAATCATGATATATTATAGTATCACAAAAAACAATGATATTCGGATTCATTAAATAGATCTTCAATATATCTAATTCTATAATGAATGATTAGATTCGATTTTATATTAGAGAAAGAAACATTGAAGATTTACTTATTCTACAATGGAAATATATCGGGAATATACTTCTAATGTTTTTCTGAATCTAATTCAAAATTAATTACAACTGGTTCAAATCATAACTACACTTATCAGAAGAACAACCTTTCTGAAAACAATGATCCATTTACTGTATGTTGCATAATGCTACAACTATGAAGATCATCTTGAAAGTATTTTTCAAATAATCGCTTATTTTGATTACCTATTTCTCATACTAATCTATTTGATTAGTTATGTGTTTAGATCCATAAGGCTCTATTTTAGCCTTAATCAGTAGAGGAAATAACAGCCTGCACTCAATTGTTGATGGTCTTATAAAAATTTGACCAACTAGTAGAAATTACTAGATATTAGAGAAGAGTTTTGGTGGAGTGAACTAGGGGATCTTCATTCCACGAACAACTATAAATCTTCTCATATAACATGATCCATCAATTGGTATCAGAGGAGGGTTATTATAATAAAGCTATAGCAAGATGAAAGTAAAGGATTATACATATATCTCAATAGCTGATACATGAGAGGGAATTCCAATGATTCGAGATCCATATGTTAGTGGTGAAAACTATGGATGATGGAATCAAGGATGATCATCTAACGGAAAATCATCGATACAGAGTCTTCAAAAAATTATTACTCATGAAATTCCTGAGAAACCCGAAACATGGAGTAAAACTACTGAAGTAGAGTATGACCTAAATTCAATATATTTTAATGCTATCATCATTGGTCTTGGACCAGATGAATTTAATCGAGTATCTCAATGCCCTACTACATGTGAAATGTGGAAAAAATTGCATTTTCCTATGAAGGAACTGAAAATGTCCGAAAAATGACGTATGCTACTATAAAACTAAAATTTGATACATTTAGAATAATTGATGGCTAAATCATCACTGAGATGAATGGAATGATTACAGAGATAGTCAACAACATTACTGCCTTGGAAGATCCTATTAAATAAGAAGATCAAGCCTTGAAACTACTGGGAGTACTTCCAACCCAATGGAATGGGTTATCAGTAGTCATTAGTCAATTGTCATCTATTAGACATCAATCCATGTGAGAATTTATTGTAACCCTGATGATGTAGGAAGTTGAGATGGAATATGAAGATAATGATCACAAATTCCTGATAAAAAGAGAAAATACTACTATAAAAGTTACAACTCAGAAGAATAGAATAAATTTTAAATAGGAAATGAAAAAGGAAGAAAGATATGAATCATATTATTCAAAAATGGAACTATCACAAAAGGGTAGAAAATTCAAAAAAAATTATAAGAAGAATAAATGATTAAAAATATCCATCAAGAATGATGAGAAAGATCCAAAGGAACTCAGATGCTATGAATGCATGAAAATAGGTCACATAATACCTGACTATCCTTTTCTAAAGGGAGAAAATAAAAAAAATTCCAAAAATACTGACTATAAGCATAATGATAATAGAGCAATGAAAGCTATATAGAGTGTTTCTGAAGACTCCAGTAGCTCATCAATGTCTGACTAAAAAAAAGAATAATAAAATCTAAAAGAAAACATACGTTTCATGGATGCTGATAATTTGTAAGAAGGTCACAGAAGAAGAAAACAAATATGGTACCTGGATAGTGGCTACTCTAGACATATGAGTGGAAACTCATCAAACATTAAAACCTTATCTCAAAAGGATGGGGGTTTATTCACCTTCGGTGACAATCCCAATGGAAAATTAATTGGTATTGGAACTGTTGGAGATCTAATAGTTGTCTCTATAAATAAAGTAATTTATTTACAAGGATTGAAAAAAAACCTGATAAGTATTTATCAACATTGTGTGGATGATTATTAGGTTGATTTTTCTAACAATTGATATTCTGTTTTTAAATATAATATGCATAAATTTAGAGCACACATGAAAAACAATATTTATACTTTGGATTTAAATTTCTAGTGTAAACAAAAATTAAATTGTTTAGCTGCTAAAATAAATGAATCTTGGATCTGGAATAGATAACTTGGACATTGCTATATTTATATTTTATATACATTATTTAACAAACAATTATTTTTAATTTTCCTAGTCATAAATTTGACAGTTAAAGATTTTGTGATGCATGTATAATTGACAAGAAACATGAATCATCCATCAAATCAATTATCAAAATTGCTATAGATATACCTTTAAAACTTATCTATAGGGATCTATTTGGACCTTCAAGAGTAGAATGTTTGGATGTTAAATCATATGTATATTTTATAGTTTATGAATATTCTTAATTTACATGGAAATATCTTCTAAAATATAAATATGAAGCTTTTACCATATTTGAATGTTTTTGCAAAGCTGTTCAAAATGAAAAAAGATTTTAAAATAATTTCACTAGGAAGTGATCTTAGTGGAGAATTTGAGAATCAGAAATTCAATTCCATTTTATCAAACCTAGGTATTAAACACACAATCTATGCACCAATAACACTTCAACAGAATGGAATTTTTGAAAGAAAAAATTAAACTATCCAAGAAATGGCATTGACTATGCTAAATGAATACAGTGTTCCTAATAATTTTTGGGCAGAAGCTATAAGCACAACCTACTGTATATTGAATATATTTTTAATAAGACCAATTTTCAAAAAGACACCCTATAAACATTGGAATAATAGAAAACCGAAAGTAAAATATTTTAATGTTTTTGGGTGAAGGGTTTATATCTTTAACACCAAGGACAATCTTGGTATGTTTTATCCAAAATTTGATGAAGGTGTTTTCTTTGGATATTCTACTGCCTCTAAATCTTATGGAGTTTTTCATAAAAATTCACGTATTTTTGAAGAATAAAGTCATGCGAAACTTGATGAATATGGCCCATTTGAAAAAAAGGGAAGATCAAATTGAGGAATCTAACCCTAATGATAACAAGAGAGGAGAAAACCTAAAAGATGATTTTGACAATTATATAAACAAAATTCGGTCTAGTTTAGAAGAAAATGAAACTTATAAAACTAATAGTATTTTACCTATACAGTCATGAATCCTAAAGAATCAACCTTTACAAATTGTTAAAGATGAAATAAACATATGAATAAAAACAAGAAGAAATATATGAAATCTTGAAGTGTTTTATGTCTTTCTAACCCAAGTAGAACCTAAGTCAATAAAAGTATCCTTAGTTGATGAAAGTTGGATGAAAAAAATTCAAGAATAACTAAACCAATTCAAAAGAAATTATTTTTGGAAGTTATTTGAAAGACCATAGAACAATCCTATTATTGGAACTAAATAGGTATTTACAAAAAAACATGATGTTCAAGGAATTATAACTAGAAATAAAGAAATACTAGTAGTTAAAGGATACACACTGGTGGAAATCCAACCTATACCAAAAGTTATTTCCCAAAGGTTTGAGAAAACCATTGGAATAATGAACCTATAACAACAGTTCTATCAAACCATTGGTATAGATTAATATATTTTGGTTTTCCCAATGGTTCATTAAGAATCATTTGAAAAAACCTCTTCAATACCTAACATTTCATAAGAACTGTTGGGATAGACCTACCTAAAAGGCCTCTGATCGCAACCCTCCTTCCATCCTCACTTCCCCTCGTGTCGCGCCACACTTTTTATTCCCTACAACATTGTTCCTCTCTATTATGAATCCCCCTTGCTTCCACTCCCATCCTGATTCCCCCTCGCGGCCGCTCTCATCCCACTCGCTACTCGATGCTCACCACTCACCGCTCCCCGTTCGTCGCTCCCCACTCACTGCTCATCACTCCCCGCTCCCTACCTTCCTCTCCTTACTTTCCCCTCCCCTCTAACCATCGCTCATGCATCCCCCTCCTCATCATCTTCTAATTGAGCATCCACTACAAGGTCTCACATCCCCCCTAGAATGATCTTTCCCTCACCCGACATGAATACCCCCTAGGTTCAGCTTTCCCTCACACAATGTGAATCCTCCCAAGGTCAAGCATCCTCTCTAGTTAGGAATCCCGCTTAGGTCAAAGATCCCCTCGGGTTGATAATCCCCTTCTTTTAGTATTATTTAACTGTGAGTCCCAAATCTTTGTCTGGTATGGTGAATTTATTCATTTTTTATTTTGAGTTTTGTTGATTGAATTTGTATCATTTCATATTTTTTTCATTTATCTATGATATATGATTGGTTTTTTTTCTCAGAACATAAAAATAGTTATCATTGTAGTGTTTGTAGCTATAAATATTTAGAAGTTGAGATAAAAGATACCATCAAAACATTATAGCTTCGAGATTTAAGTGAATAGTATATGATGTGATTCTTGTTTCATAAAGAATATCATATTCTATGTGAAATCTTTTGGAGCTCATAAAAATGTTAATAATATTTTATGTGTAGAATTATTCATACCATTGATGATTTTTGGATGCAGTTTTCATGTGAATGAAGTGTTATAATTTGAAAATGAAAATTTTATCTAATGAATAAAATTTTAACATATACATGATGCAAGTGAAAAGAAATTGGTTTATGTATATATGTGTTGTTCTACATGGGTTCACATATAGTTGAATGGTTAACCATATTTTATTAAATTATAATCTGTTATCTATATGCAAAGTTCCTTATAAATATGGCATTAACTAATGAGAAAGGTGTTGACAATTTTTCAGAGATGTAACTAACAAGAATTTATTTTTTTATTTTCTTCATGTTGGTTTTTTTAATGGAATAACAATAATATATGAAGGATTCATTTTTAAAAAATTATTTTCCTTAAAAAAATATGTGTGTGTCAAGTCCATCTTACGTGACATTTCTATTCGAGTGTTGTGATATGTCTACATGTATGGTAATAAGGTGGGTTTATCAACTTCTATGTTATAACACTAACTGTGGCCTTATTCTCAACAATGGATAACTTTTATTTTTAGCTAAAATATGTTTTATTATCATTGGGCTTTCTTAATTCTCACATTCTTAACATGTTTATGTTGAGGAAACATGGTTTTATCTTCTTTAACTCATTTATTATTGCATAAAAATTTCATATTCATTTGAGAAATTATATAACTCTCAATTGTTTCTATTTTTTGTTTATATTTTTATATCTCTTCAAAAAATATGATAAAACATTCTTCCTTATCATGTTCAACCTTCTTAATCGGTGTGGATACATTTGTAGTAACTGATTTAGAACATGATAACATTGGATCTTTTCCCATACCACTAATCAAATTCGTTTGACTATGAATCAAGGTCACACATATGATATCTCCATGAACAACATAATT
Source organism: Viscum album (assembly GCA_963277665.1). NCBI lineage: Eukaryota > Viridiplantae > Streptophyta > Magnoliopsida > Santalales > Viscaceae > Viscum > Viscum album. The sequence goes on from OY728161.1 coordinate 1,559,071,370, forward strand.
ACACCTTCAAAAATATTCTTGAACTGCTTTTGATTTTCCCTAGGAAATATCTTATGATCTTCATTAAAAATTTCAACTACTAATCCAATTATACTATCTCTTTCTTAAATGGTTTCCATTTTCAGGTCAAATTTTATATCCTAAACTTTTTAGATCATTATTTATATAATTTCACCTTATCTAACATTGAACCTTGTTTCTATGGATATCATGGCTCTTTCGGGTCCACCTTAGACGTGATTTGGCATCCGCTGCTGAAGGTAAAGCAGTTCGGACCATCTTGGTTCATCTGCCACCATTTGAGGGTGGTTTATTCAGCCCTCTTGTTTTGGCCCAATTAAATTTTCGTCTTTTAGTTATTTATGTGTCAATGAAAAATATATATTAAGTATGAATTCTATGAATAAGAAAAATTTACATATTTCCCCTCTTATGATTTTTCTTATATGATATCATTCATTTCTAGGTATTTTTTACTCCAGATATAGAACTAATGTATATAATTATTAACATGGATTGAATGATTATTATTAATTTGATGATCAACTAGAACCCAAATTAATGATATTTTCCAAGATAATATAAACAAAAATAAGACAAACTAAATCTAATGGAAATGTCCAAGACAAACATGTATCGAACAAAACAAAAAAAAGCTCAAACTTGATCCAAACTGATTATATAACATTAATAAGAAGAGTAATTGTTAATTAATAAGAATGTACTATTTCATAGTATCATTTTTAAACATGGATTTGTTTCCCCTTTGCTTTCAGGAATATGATTTGACCCTTGGGGTGTTGTGGTAATTATATGTTAGGCGGTGACCTGTATAGTCAGAAGAGACAATTATGTTTTAGTTTAGTTATTATTTTCTTTTCTTTATCTCATTGGCCACTTAGGTATTTTAGTAATTTATATAGACAGAGGGTAGTTATATTCTGCATAGGTGTTTAGATTGATTCAGATCATCATCTTTGATCTAAGGTATGATTCTATGGTTCCAACTTATCTCACACCTCTTGTATATGGGGCATTTGGTGTTTTTTACTCTATATAATGTTTTCAGAAGGACATTGAAACATTTTATGTTTGTTCGGGTGGATTTGGTTCTCTTATTCTAATTGAGATAAGGATTTAATGTCGTTGGTTGGTTTCTCACTGGTTATTTAGCACCCTTTATATGTTTTTAAGGTTCATAATATCCTTTTTTGTAGTGCGTCAATCCCAACTTGTTGCTTTCAAGTCACCAAGTCTAGGGCGACTCACCTACGTGTGCATATATATGTATGTATATTTACGTGGGTTCCCCTGTTACGTGTATAGTCATCCATAGCTGTGATTATGCATGTATGGGGCTAGGTGTTCCCTTGTGTGTGTGTATATATATATATATATATAAATGCATATGCAGGTGAGTGGAGACTGGTATATGCATATAAGCATATGTGCAACGATCCCCTTGCACATTCTCATGGCCATGCGGGTGTGTACATAGGGGTTAGGTTTCCATTCTTGTGTGTGATGGTGTGTATACATAGTGGGGGAGTAGCATCTTTTAGTTTGAAATCTCCAAGGGCCGAAGTGGACATCTTGGTTTCACCTAGAGGTAGGGTCCCTCTCCTATCCTCATTAATTCAAGAATGTTTTAAATTGAATTTATCTTCTTTCTTAATTCTTCTTAATTATATTTAATTTTATATATTAAATAGTTGTTCAATAGTATAATTTTTGTTATTTGATAAATAATGTCATTTTTTTATAATAAAACCCCTCCAATGGAGGTGCGCTGTCTACAAAAACTCACAATGATAGTTATGTTGGTCTAGTTGTTAAACTTATTTCCTTTGATTTGTGTTGAGTGAGTTTTAGAATAAATGATAAATATAATTAAATTAATTGTGTGATAAATAGATGCCATTATTGTATAATAAATCCCCTCCAACAGAGGTGTGATTTCTTCTAATCCAAAGAGTAGTGATGGTTATTTGTATCATGTTTTGATTTTGTTTATCTTTTCCATATGTCTACTGTTGGTGTTTGTATTGTGGATAGTTGGTTTTTGATTTCTTTGAATAATATAAATTGGATTATCATACATATTAATATCAAATAACATTTCCCGAGTAGGCATATGTCTTTACCATGACACTATCCATTTCACCCTTTTGATATTATAAATGAAATTTCCATGTTTAGGTGATGTGAATGAATTTATAATTGGTTTGTGTAGGGTGTATGATTATTTTCTATTGTTTCTTTCCCCATTAGGCATTGCGGCATTGTGTCATTCACTACAACCTTGTGAAGATCACTTTTTGTAGCATATTAAATTGATTATTTGTTCTATCTTGTCCGTTGTGACCTTATCTTATGGAGAAACCCGTTTGGGGTGTTTTCTGGGCCTCTTGGGCCCCCCATTGGGTGTTTAATCGAGCCTTTGTATAGCTAAAAACACTGATGGTGTAATTTTTTAACACATGCCCGGATTATGGTTATCCCACCATAAGCTTCATCTTACCACAACCAATTCAAATGATTTTGTACCTCCTCCTTTGAACATTCATATCCTATTCTATCCTCTCACTCACATTGTCCAGAATCATCTCTCGAGGATTATCCAATGCCTCAATGAAAATATCACCATCTAACTAGACAAAGAGGATTATTTCAGTCATGATTATCCTTGTCACAAAATCACACCATGTCTAACCCATCTAAATTCTTATCTCATTCACATGGGAATCCTCTAGGGTCCCTCAGACCTGTCCTAGTTGTTGCTCACTGCCCCCCAATCCTCATCCCACACACTATAGTATTCTATCATCATGTCGAACATTCCATAATTATATTCTCAATATTCTTGTCAAGAACCTCAAGAAAATCATTTATTATATCCCATCCCCAATAACCAGGTTCCATCCTAAAAATAGTCACAACTAGCCTGTTGGCATTATAATGCCAACCTGTCTGACAATACCCAATACCCACAGTAGTATCTCATCCTTCATCTTCGTAGTTGAAATCTTGAATAAATAAATGGAGTAAAACCATTCATAATACATTTTATAGTCTCATAGGGACCACCCCACTCTAAGAACCCACCAAGATTCCAATCCATCCTCGTAAGTATTTCCTCATCAAACACAAGACATACAATTTCCCCTCTTATCACTACAAAGCCCAATCCTCATAGGAATATTTTACTTCATATGAACCCTCATATATTCCACACACATATCATCCAAATTATAATACATATTTTAGAACCCACATATCCCAACTAGTATCATATCCACTTGGAGACCTAGTGACAGGGTGATTTCATCTACATGAAATCGCTTGTGAACACCATTACTATAAGTCTACTATGATAATCTATTTCATTTCATTAACCATTCTTAGATTCCATGACTCCCATGGAACATAGTTATAATCAATACCCTGGAAATCTATGACCGAATAATCATGTTAGTGGTTAAGGGACTATTGAGGATCATAATACTTTCTTTATACAAATGGAATTCAAATGTTTTTCTAAGTTCATAATTCAAAATAAGGGAGGAATCTCCACATCTTGGAATATTTTCCATGATTTCCTATATAAAAGTGGTTTACTATGAATATAGAATAATGATAGTATATTATCATATGACTCCATGAGATCATGTATCTTTTACAATAGAGAAGATACAGATTGGCATAATTAATCAATTGTTGTAGTCCCCACCTCTACAGCTTATCATAGTTCTTATACCTTGGTAGAAACATCATGTATGGCCTTCTCTACCACATCATAGAGACTATATTGTTCTCCTACTATCTTATTTTCAATAGTCAACATGTATCATAGGTGGGAAAAATCATAATTAGTCTTATCAATTCCAAAACTCGCTACATTGAATGAATGTTTGGGATTCACTAATTCCATTTCATACTGAGAGAATTTCTCTCAAGCATTATTTGATGTTGTACAGCCAGACATGAAACATCCACTATAGAAAGGCTCAATTCGAATTCCATATTCTCCTCAATGGTGACCACCTACTTCACCCTAGCATGTAGTACTTGATATACAAACCTAATGGAGTTGAGAGTTCTGAACAAGTACCATATGTGGTCCAAATGTTCCATGAGCTCTTCGAAGGACCCCTCTAAGATCATTCTTTATATCTCCCCCACACTTTTCGCCTAATGGTTTTTTTTTAAATGAAGAGTACTCCGAACTTTATCCTATGCTTATTCAATGAACATATATGTATTTATGAATAAGGTTCCATCCCTACATCCTAAGAGTTTCTGGGATTTATTGATGTGAGTTTTTCTTTTTGATTGTAGTGATTTTTTGTGTATTTTATATGTGATTACAGGTGATTTCAGTGAGTTTTTGTTAGTTTTTTGTGTTTATAGTGAGTTTTCAATGTTTTTTCACTTCTTATTTGTGTTTTTTCATATTTATTGCTAGTTTGATGTGTGTTTTCTGTGTTTTCAGTGTGTGTTTGTGTGATTTCCAGTTCCAGGTTGCATGTTTTGGGGTGTGTTTTCTGTGATTGAAGGTTTCAGGTAGTTTTATGTTTGTTTTCCTTGATGATTGCAGGATTTAGGTTGAATAACTACATTTTATTGTAGGATTTGTCCTCTAAAATTATTGGGTGGTATGTTAGTGTTTTCAAAACTGTAGGCATACCTATGTATAATTCTTGCAGAGATTTATCCCATGAGTTCAAAATGAACTGTTGGTAAAACATAATTCCTAGAGAGATTTATGCCAACGGTTATAGCAGAACCATTGAAACAATTTATCCCAATGGTTCATCATAAACTGTGGGCATATTGAGACCAAACTTTCCTATACCAATAGTTCAATGTGAACAGTTGGTATTTGGCTATCTTAAGGGAACAAGTACCAATGGTTGGTGAAACTGTTGGGATAATCTATCCCAATGGTTTTAAGGCCTTTTCCAATTTTTTGAAAACATTGGGAAAAGTAATATTGCCAGCAGTGAAAATTAGGAAGTAGGTATAGATTAGGATGAGACATTTGCCCCTATAGCTAGATTAGAAGACATTTGGATCCTTTTAGCATATGCATCTCATATGAATATTAAATTATTTCAAATGGAAGATAAGTCTGCATTTAAAATAGTTATTTAATGGAGGAAGTCAATGTAGAAAAACCTAATGGTTTTGAAAATTCTCAAAAACTAGATTTTTTTATAAACATACTAAATATCTTTATGACCTTAAACAAGAACTTAGATATTTGTATGAAAGATTATGTTCTTTTCTTTTAAAAATTGATTTTACGGTTTGTATGGAAGATCTTACACTTTTTAAGAAAACTATAAATTCTAATATTCTTTTTGTTCAAATTTAGCTTGATGATGTAATTTTTTTATCATCTAATAAAAAACATTTTCACGGGTTTTCAAACATAATGAAAAAATAATTTGAAAAGATTATGATGGGATAACTAAATTTCTATTTAGGAATTCATATCTATCAATAAGATTTTGGAAATATTTTGAATGAATGAAAATAAATTACTGAATTACTAAAAAAAATTGGAATTGAAAATAGCAGGACATATACAACTCCTTAGTGTAATAATATAAAACATGATTTGGATGAAACTGGAAAACCAATAGACAACAAGTTATATAGAGGTACAATTGGTATTTTATTATATTTTACTACTAGAAGTCCAGATATTATGTATTTAATATGTCTGTGTGAAGGATTTCAATAAAACCCTATGGAATCTCATCATACAATTGTCAAAAAAAATTTAGATATTTAAAATGAACGTTTTTTTAATATCTTATTTATCCAAAAACTTTTGATTTTAATTTAGTTTCATATTCAGATGTTGATTTTGGATGCTGTAGATTAGATAGAAAAAGCACCACAAGAACCTATCACTTTTTAGGAAAATTTTTAATATCATGGTCTAGAAAAAAACAACACTCAGTTGCATTGTCAACTGTTCATAAAGATTATGTATCGGTGGGTAGTTGTTGTGCACAGGTTTTATGGATGAATAAAACTCTAATAAAAATTTGACTAACTACAAATAATCCACATATTTTATGTATTAATAGTAGTGCTATAAATACTTCAAAAATCCTATAAGTCATTATAGAACTAAGCATATTGTTACTAGACATCATTTTTTAAGAGATCATGTTCTTAAAAAGGATATATTTTTAGAACATATAAATACTAAATTTCTATTAGATGATATTTTTACTAAACCACTTCCCACTGCAAGATTTGATTTTATTAAGGGGGAGTTAGGTTTATTTAATTTTAAATGATTTTTATTAAATTTTAATCTTAATTTTATTAGATCATATTATTTTAATTTTTCACTATTTAAAATAATTTAGTTTCTCATTATTTAAATAACATACAATTTTATTTTTATTCAATAAAATTTTTTAGATACACCACATACAGTTTTATTTTTTTAAAATTCTGTAATTATTATTTTGTATGTAATGAAACTGGAATCAAGGCTCTGTCAGAAACCATTTTGAATTCCAAAACTAATCATTTTATCAAAACCTTTCGAACTACCAAAACCCTTAAACTCTTCTGTCTTCCTTTTCTCACACCTTAGAAACCATTGAATCTAAATCCTTTAGATATTTTCTACGGAAATGGAAAAAACAAAGAGAATCAAAGATATTGAACTCAGTGATGCGAACCATCAACATTCAACTGGATGAAAACTCTTTAAGGGAAAAGTCATCAATCTCGAATGGTTGTATTAGAAAAATCTGGTACTTAAAAGGCATTATACTTTCAAGGGATTGAAACTAAATTCATTGAGAACTACATTGTATTTATGTATGAAGATGATTTGAGAAGATTCATTAAATTTCTTCAATTTAGTTTGGGAGATATTTAAGATTTGATAGTTGTGAAGATCAAAGATAGAGAGTTATCGATCTCTTCTGTTGAAATTGAATGAATCTCGAACTTCCATTACAAGGGAGTTTTTTTATTTTGATATGATGTCAATTGGTGATAACATTCATAAATTTGAAGATATATTTTCATTTCTATTTAGTTTAACTATCATCATAAAAATAATAGTGCAAGATTTTGAACCAAATCAGGAAACTTTTGTTATGTTTATTTAGACAAAGATAGCCCCAAGGATGTCTGAAATGGAGAAAATTATGTTTCAAGATATGTATATTATGTTTCTATTTTTAAGTAATGTAAATCTGAATTTTCCACACTAAAAGATTATTTATTTGAGTTATTGTTGTCAACCTGAGTCTAGGTTGAGGTTTTTAACCTTAGAGAAGGATTATATCAAAGCTATTGTTTATGAAAGACATGGTGAGGCTTATAGATGCCAGAGTATGATGCTATAATAGTAATGTGTTTAATTCTAGATCTTTGAGAAATCTCAGATTTTTCTATAGAACTATTAAAGGTAAAATGATTCATGTTGGAGCTGATAAGGATCAAGAATCTACTAAGGAGGAGAAACATGAAAAGTCTAAAGAAGGTATGGCTAAATATAGAATAGCCGAGGTTTCAATGACTTCAAGAACACTCAGATTTGATATAGTTGATGAAACTTCTGATAATGAAATTCATGGATGACTTTTTAGCTTAAGGAATAGAATGTTTGGTCAGGAACCTTCTACAAAGACATTTCTTGTAAACAAATACATTTTATGGTATAATTTATTTAGAAAAACTATTCAAGAAGAAATTCAAGAGGAAGATTCTTCTCAAGAAGAAGTGGAAATTATGCCTTAGGCTGAGGTAGAGACAAGATCTAAGGAAGTACCTCAGGTTGAAAAATCTCATGCAATATAAATTATCAATCAATATGTGGATCAGATTATCTTTTTATGTCATATTCAATATGAAATCCAAAATAAAATTACTTAGGATGAGAACTTTCCTTTACAAGTAACGAATGAATAATTAAATGTTCATGGAAATTTATCTAAAATCCATATAGATGTTTTAATGAATATTTCTATGTTGGGAATTTAGGAGAAAAATTAGTTGAGAATCAAATGAATCTGATTGAATAAGAAAAATCAGAAGCTCAATCTTTTCCACTCATTTTATTAGATCCAATTATGATTCAAGCATAGGGTCCCTTTGATTCTATATCTGATTACATTGAGTAACATTCCAGAAAATTAAACAGATCTAAATTAGAGAATGATAATTTAGGAAGAGAGTTAGATAAAGATAAACATAGATTTAAAAGTATGAAATACAGTTATGATTCAATGAAATAAGTCAATGTTTTTTTGAAAGAATTGCTGGATAAGGATGAAAAGTTGAAATTCGTTGTTTTGTTGAAATCAGATTTGGAATATTTTAAAACTATTATATAGAAACAGTTTTCCACTATCACAGGATGTTAAGGAAGTATATCAGGTACTTTTCCTGATATGATCAAGAGATTCCAAGCCATTACATCTGTAATGAGAAACTTGAATGATATGTTGCAGGATTTACAATGTAATAGTTAACTTTTTTCTATCTTGTTGGACAATTAGAAATTATTTGTTGATCAGGATACCTTAGGTGTACACAGTATTAGACAATTACTGAACAGATTCACTAAGAAGAGAAATCATTTTATGGAGAAGGAAGAAAGATTGCATGAATTTTTTTGAGTAAACCTATTTGAAGAAATTCATTTGACCTAGGAAAGAATGGATCTGATCATTTATCTTGGAGATGATGTAATAAAGATACTATGGTTATAGTTGGAAGAGTTAAATGATGTTATTAAAAGTCACTAAAATACCCTTTTTCAAATCCTTAGCCCAAAAACCATGATTCTTGTTCATTCATGTACATGTAAATTCTTTAATCAATGAAATCTCTTGTTTATCATATTTGATAGATTTTTACATTTGTTTATGTCTATGTTAGATTACCTCAAAAAATCAATATTTAATTTTTGATAAATAGTTTCTCATAGTATTTTATTACAAGTTCCACACTAAATTAAATTCGAATATTCCTTTTTCTATCATTATTTTTTATATCACAAAAGGGGGAGAAATTTTGAAAAAAAAAATATCAAGAATGTTTTATAAAGTAAAAGGAAGAGAAATTTGTTTTTGTTTTTAAATAGACCTTTGGGGGAGGAGAAATTTTATTTTTTCGAGAGAGACATTTTGAGGTAACAATTAAATATTGTTTGTATCCTTGTAAAATTCAACACTTCATGTAAATAATTTTAGTGGTTTATTTGAGCAACAAAAATGGGTATATTGATGAATATCTATTGTTTCAACAATACTGTAATTTTTTAAGATGATTTTTATGCTCACAAATACCCTTATTTGTTATTCTAACGATTTTACATTAAGTTTATTTCAATAAAATAATATTCTTTATATTTCCAATTTTGGAATAATAATAAAGAATATGATTCACAAGAAATATTTTTCAAAGTGTTCGAAAAGCTATTCAACGTGTTTAGGAAACACTATTGATACTGTACTTAGGAGAGTATTGCGTATGGATTAAATCCAACATTTATTTTATGAGATTTTAGAATTGTATGGTTATTCAATCCTACGTTAATAAAAATGTATGGTAAGACAACCTAATGTTTGGAAATAACCTTTTTTTTGTAATAAGAGAAAAGTATATATGATGAACCTTACGTGATTATGGAACCTTATGTTTTCCTTACAAATGTACGGATCATCTACCCTACTTTTGTAATGAACCTTACATTTTATCAATATATATGAATATTGTAACTTACATTTTGAAGAAAATTAATGTAAAAATTATATACCATACAGTTTCGATGAAAAAGACAATATTATGGATCATCAACTTTATGTTTGTAATGAACCTTATATTTATAACCCAATGTTTGACTTATTCAGGTGTGAGAGCTATAAATTTATGACTTTATTGTGCAATGACCTTTTGTGGAATATATTACTGATTTCAAGCCATTATCAAGTCTCGATTCTAAAGTGAATCTTTAACCGATTTAAATCCATTTATATATAATTCAAATGATCGATTTAAGAGAAGGATTTCGTACCTATTTTTAAGTGAAGTAACAATTGCTCTATTATTCCAACATTTGTATATTGTGATTTGTCAGAAATCTTTGTGGATATTAACTTATAAATAAAGTGGTCGTCTTTATTCAATATATTCTGTGTATCTGATTTTTTGTAAGATACATGGGTGGAAAGATATCTCTGTAATTCACGGTGATTAGAAGATTCAAATTTGTAGATATTTGAATTTCACAAAAACAGAGATATACTAATTATTTAAATATATCTTTTAAAGATATGCTTCTATAAAGAATGATTAGATTTTATTTTATGTCATAGGTAAAAACATTTAAGATTTACTTATTCTACATTTGAAATGTATCGTGAATCAACTGTTGATTTGTTGCTGAATATATTTCAAAATTAATTGCAAACAGGTTGATTCAAAACTACTCTTATCTAAAGAACAACCATTTTGAAAACAATGACCCATTCATTTTCAGTTGTGTACTAATGAAACTTTGAAGATCAACCACAATGAATTTTTAAAATACTATTTTAATTTGAGTATCAGCTTCTCGTGTTAATTTGATTATCAGTTCTTTGTTTAGAAACAGAAGGATCGATTTTATCCTTAAACTGTAAAGGTGTCAACTGCAAGCACTCAGTAGTGGACGGTCTTTGGAAAAGTGTAACAAATTATGAAAATCACCAAGATTATATAGAAGAGAATTGGTGGAGTATACTAGGTGATATTTTTCCCCTGAACCACAATAAATCGATGCGTCCTAATATCTATTTATTTCTGCAACATAAATAATTTGATGGCAATAATAGGGAAGAATTGATTATCCTCAAGATTTATAGAGAAGTATTGAAAGACACAATTCAACCCCCTCTTATACATATTTATTATAACATGATCTGATACTATTTAGTGAATCATTTATTTGGACATAATGAAAACAAACAAATTAATTTGGTACAAACAAAAAGGAGTTACCCAAAGAAGATGCAACATTCATCAAAGATAATTTTTTTTATAACTTTATCCACCCATTAAACTCATCTTATAATATTATTCTACATAAGCCTTGGTATAATAAATATATTTTTTTATTTTATGAATATGACCTTCAACCAAACACCCTTCAATTAAATGGGTTACAAAAAATCTATTTTTGCATACAGTGGACTACCGCCTCATTAAACAACATCGATTGTTTTGTATTTTACCATATCTCATGGTAGGGAATTATTATGGAAAATATATATATATATGATATTTATTTTATTAAAATGTAAAAATATATTTTTTATAATTATATCATATATAAATGTTTTATATTTCATAATGTAGTGGATATGAAAAAGTCTCTTGTATGTTCAATGGACTACCGAGTGACGAAATGATGTGAATCATTTTCCGTAATGTATTACAAAGAAGATAATAAAAGTAATTATAATGAATATATATGATATATATGTGACATTATTATGATATTAATGACATAATTATATTTCTTTAAATATAATATATCCTTTTCATTATATTCTTTCCCACACTTAAAAAGTTATATTTTCATTTGTGGACGTGTGGACTACCGCCTCCTCGATGCGATGTGATTCCTTTTTAATCGCAAGAATGATTTATATAAGTAAATATAATTAATTATATTTGTATTTATGATACAATAACCATTATTGGAATATAAAATAGTACTTATATTCTTCCCATAATGATCATTGAAAAATCAAAATTTCACTCATGCATACGTATGAACTAACGTCTCCATGATCGTAATGTTGGATCATTTTTCATAACAATTTTTTTGTGATTCATTTTAAATTATAATTTATTTATAAATATTATAATTATTTCATGATTATTATTTTGGATATATTTAAATAATGATATATTTAACCACATTTTACCAACCACATGCATTTGGACACAGATGTCAAATATGGTCAACATATCCGACGTAAATAAAATGGATTAAGAAATTTTATACAATGTATTAATAACTAAAATAAAATTAATAATAAACATTTAAAATTTTTCAAGAAATTTAATAATTAACATATGAATATCATTCAGGAATACAATTACATAGATTTTGAATCATACTCAAGGTAAGTGTTTTTCTCATCTCAGTTTTTATTTCTGTGAGATATATGACATATTCACAACTAATTAATGTAGTGTGGTATATAAAAATTACATTAATTTATAATATGGAATTAATAATTAAATTAATTTATATTTACTTATCCATAATAGGATCTCTCTTTCATGGGGTTTGTGGTTTCAAATTTACCAAAGAGGTAATGAATTTTTTTCACAATTTTTTCTACTTTGAGATGTTTGTTATGTTATACACCTATATTATTTTTTGAGTTATACATACTAAAAATTTGACATATTATATCATGAATATCCTTATTTTAATTATATTATAATATTTCATTTAGTTTTTTTATTTCATTTAGTTGATGATTCAATGTTACCAATGTGGTAAGGGTTTCATGTTACAATCTCATCATTTATTGGGATAGTTTATGATTATGTCTTCGTTGTTGAAATATTTTGATAAACCACTAAATAACTCTCTTGATTTTTATTGTCCTTTATTTATGTAATTATAATACATGTTTACTTGTCATTTTTTTCTATTTATGTACTCTATATTTCAATTGAATGATTTTATGAAATATCATCTTTACAGTTGAAAACTCTTTTTCTTCCAAAATCATGTTTTATAAAATAATTTCAAAAAAGTTTTTAAAAAATATTTTTCAAAGATAAAAGTATAATTAAATTAAAAAAAAATTTTAATTTTTTAAAAATATTTATTTATTTTATTTCAGGTTTATTTACAAATTTTATTATGTTCTAATAAGTTTTTTTCAAAATGAAAAAATTATTTTACTCAATAATACATTTAATGATATTTAAATAGTATTTACATTTATATTTTTCAACAACCATTCTTGTTACATACCCTATACATGGTATATTTTGTATTGATATCATCCTCATTCTTTTCTATATGGTTTATTATTTAATCAAATTTGTTATTATAGAACCCATTTCTTTTCATCTAGATAATCAAGTATCAAAGAGATTGTTATAAACCCCATTTATTTTTCATTGGTGACAATTTTTTAAGGGGAATATTATTGAAATTGTTTCTTTTCTAGAGGTTAATCACATTATGAAATCTATAATGGTTTTTCGTATGAGTTTATGATGAAATGAAATATTTTATTTGTTCTGACTATTTAATGGTACATGGAAAATTTATAGATGGTTAGTTTATAAACCAATTATGAGTGGTTCTACGATGACCCAATGATGGTTGGTTCTATGATAAAATAAGGAAGCCTGCATATGTGATAGGCATCCAACCATTTGGTTATAAAATTAATCCATATTGTTATTTCATTTGTAAGTGTGATTGTAAGAGTGATGTGAAACATATGTCACATGTTACATAAATGTTGTAATTATTATTTTTATTAGTTTATAATTCTTCTCATGAATGATATTCATTTCACATGGATCAATATTATTGAATGTGATGATTATAAAAATTTCCATGTTTTCATGTGTTATTATCTATGATTTTATGGGTATGAATTATTTAATAAATTTCTCATGAAATATGATTATACCATCTTACCATTATGCACTATTATATACATTGATTAAATTTAAGAGACAATGATTTATTTACCTTTATATAGAATATGATCTCACCCTTCTTATATTTCTATTTCACCGGTTTATAAATATCGATTTTAATGGATTATCTGAATAAAGTATTTTACTTGGATAAATTTTAAGACCTAACGTGAAATAATAAAACCAGGGATAATGGGAGAAATATTCTTTTGATTGATTGTGAATTGTTTATATGAGAGTTTTCCCTAATTATATAAAAATATACACCTAAAAGATCCTCAATAATTCTAGTGATCCATTATTTACTTTTGATTTCGTATGGATTGGATGAAAAAATTTTGGCCACAAATACTATCATCATAGCGAGATATGTAAAGCTCATGATTTTAGTATAAGATTATAGAGTGTGGGTTCGGAATTATTATAGTTTGTATCAAAGCACTATTTAGATACTTTTTTGGAATAAAGATATTTTTTGGAGAGGTTATATTAAGGGTTATTGACTCCATCATAGGTATATAACATTAAGGACGATCGTATATTTAATATCAAAGACACCATTATTTAGGGTTTTACGTATTGAAATAATTTAGTGGTTATTAATGAGATTATAAGAGGAATTTTTTTGTTAAAATATATTTAAAACATTGGTTTAATGTAATGTATTAATTTTTTATGAAATTATGTTTAAGGTATTGATAACCTTCAGGGATTATATTATCTTTTATATTGAGGAAATTATGTGAACAGATGTATTATTGTATAGATTACCACATAATTGAAAAGTTATTTGGGGAATAAGGGAATAATGTTACTTCAAAAGTATATTTCCATCTATTTGGAATTGAAATATATAAGTTATGAGATACCCTTTGAAGTTAAAACACTATTTAATATTGTGGTTATTGATTTTATTTGGGATATAGGGTTATAGATGGATTTAGTTTCCTTTTTGTGTATTATAGTTGAATTTTCAAGATTATTTTTATCATATAATGGTTTATTCAATTTTGGGAATCAACTTACCAGGCGGTAACCATTATTTTTTTGTTAATGTTTAAAGATCGGATGAATATAATTTTATTCCTTTTATGGTTATTTGGTCTCTAAAATTTTATTATATTGCTTTAGGTGTGAAAAAATCATCTTGAATACTCATTTTCTAGAGAGAGAAAAATATTATGGTGTAAACTGGTTAATGGGTGAAATTATAGTTGTGAAGTATGTATATTTCATTATGTTTTTAATATATATTGGGAAATAATACATCAAATTTAGAAAATGGATCATGAAATAATATGTTATCATATTACCATGTTTTCTAATGATATAAATGAAATTTTACAATCATATTTCGATGGGGTTTTTTTTCATTGACTTTCTCTTGACAATTTTCTCTATTAGTCTCTATTACTCCATTGGAATCAGGTTTCCATTCTAAATCCATATTATAATTTCACACCATTGTTCTCCATAGGTATAATCCTAGTTATTTGTAATTAAGGGTGATAATTATGTTCCCCATATTACATTTTTAAGAGTTGTTTTTCTTTATTTCATATATACGATTAGGGATTCAATAACGAAATTATTAAAAAAAGTTAATCCTTTGCTAACAAAGAATAATTTTTAAAGGTAAATTATTTTTAATGGGGGTATGTTGTAACATCCCTGGATTTTATGAAATAAATTATTTCCAATTATTTTGAATTAATTAATAGTTTCAGTTACACAGAATGATATATTTATCATATTTTTTAATCAACATCAATTTCATATTTTTTTAATGTAAGATATGTTTCTTCTATAACTTGTATTACAAGAAATTTTTAGTTTGAAAAAAAAAATTAATAATATTATTTAACATGATTTTTACCAACTTTTCATGGTAATGGTGGGATATAATATGAATAAAATAATTATGAAAATATGTTTTAACCATGATTTTTTAATGAATTATTTCGTAACAAATTGATTATAATTGAAAATAAAAATCTTTTTTGGAAAATAAAAAGAAATCTTTTTCTGAAAATCTATTTATATGTCCCAGGCATGTTATTGAATAATAAATATGATAAATAACCATTTTTTCTATTTTTTAAATTTAAATATTATATATTCCACAATTTATTTTCACATTTTAAAATATATTTGGTAGTCATGGTATAGGAATAAATCCAATGTTTGGCATAAAAAGGCAGTATTTTTCTAATAGTAGTTTTGCAGCATTTTGATGGCACACCTATATTAAAACTAAAATTTGACACTTTTATAAAAATTATTTGAATATATAAACATCATTTTTAATTCATAATTGAAAATTTTATGTTGGGTTATTTTT
Source organism: Viscum album (assembly GCA_963277665.1). Lineage (NCBI taxonomy): Eukaryota > Viridiplantae > Streptophyta > Magnoliopsida > Santalales > Viscaceae > Viscum > Viscum album. The sequence continues at coordinate 1,559,087,424 of OY728161.1, forward strand.
TATGTATTTTTATGAGATGATTAATTTTTTGATGAATAGTTAAAAACAATAAATTTTAATTAAAACCAACAATTTCATAGAATTTATTTATACTATAAAATAATATTATAGATTTTTTTAATGTATAATTAGATCAGTTATAAATAAATAAACTCAATTTAGTTCATTGGTAATAATTTCAAATTGAAATTGCTTATAAATATTTTTTCAATATTTGAAAAATTTTTGCTTTAAAACCCAATTGTTTTGTCCAATATGTGGGTTTAATTTTAAATATAATTCATCCATTTATGTGAGTTGAATTATTAAAAATGGATTTAATAGTTGAATCATAAAAATTTATAATTTAATTTGTGTTCTAATTTTTTTTAAACAAAATATTGTGAAAGAAACTAAAATTAATTACAACCACTAAGGTAGAAATTACATTACATAGTTGTTAAACACTAATATTAAAGAGAAATATTTACCTAGAAACATTTCCAAAACAAATATTTTTGAAATATTTTGACAATATAACTTATTTTATATAATATGTTTCATTATTGGAGTAACATTATGAATGTGATACCTTCCAATAGTGTTTTCTTTTTGGGAATTGATAAGAATGCCAATCCTCTTCAATTAGAAATGGTCAAACACTATCTCCCACTCTACACACCAATAAATATTGTTGTAACATCCAAAATACTACCCAAATTTACTCCAAAAATCCATCCACTTACCTTAGAATATATATTTTATGTAAATCAACTGAAAAAAAAAGACTTTTAGAACAATCCAATAAGAGTTACCTAATGAAGAGGTAACGTTAATCAACGATCACTTCTATTTAATTTTATTCCACCCCAAATAATTAAGATGTATATCAAGATTAATAATAAAATAGTTTTAATATATATACTTTTTTAATTTTTTAATTTATTTACCTATACTCAAAGACAATTCCATCAAATGTGTTGTAAAATTAGATATCTTGAGTATAGTAGACCACTGCCTCGTGAAACAATGTCATTTGTTTTTCTTTTACCACCTACCATGGTAGTTAATTTTGATATAAAGAAAATTAATTTATTATATTTTTGTTATTTATAACATAATAATACCACTATATTTATTATATATTTTAAACCATTTTTATGTTTAATACTGTAGGGGATATAATTATGATGCTCCTGTGTAAAGTGAAGTATCGCCTTACGAAGCGATGTGAATCCATTTCACTAACTTCTTAAATATAATATAATATGGGTAAATAAAATGAATATATTTAATATACATGGAAACATTATGATATTATTGACATTATTATCATTATATTAATATAATAAATGATTTTTTCCAAACTTTTCAAATACTGAAAAAGTAATAATGTCATTTATAGATGTGCAAACCATTGCCTCTACGATGCGATGTGATTCCATTTACATCACAAAAATGATATATATATATATATAATCACATAAAATTAAATATAATGGTATTTATGATATAATTTACTGTTTTGGAGGATAAAATATTTTGTTCCTTGTTTCCATAATTATCATTGAAAAATGGAAATTCTACTCATACTTATGTATGACCTACCTTCTCGATGATCCTAATGTTGGTAAATTTTTAATAATAGTATTTAATGATTGGTTTCAAAAGTATAATTAATGTATAAATATTATAATTACTTCATGATTATTTTTATGTAAATTTTCAAATAATTAGTTATTTCCCATAGTTAACCAACCAAAGTCTCTTTGACACATAATCTGAATATGGTCAAAGCATCTGACATAAAATTCATTGATCAAGTAATTATATTGAAAATTATAACAAGTAAACTAAAAGTTATAATAACATTTTAAATGGTTATAAAAAAATATGTAATTAATATATTTGTATTATTCTCTGATGATAAAGAAAAAGTGTTATAAATCATACTTGTGGCTAGGGGTTTTCTCAACTAACTTTTGTATCAATGAGATACATGACATATTCAGCACTTATATTTTTGGTGCGTTGTATATAATTCCAATTAATTTATTATTTTATTATTAAAATTTAATTTATAGATAATTTTATATAAATTTTAGGATCTATATTCTATAGGTTTTATAGTTTCAATGTTACCAAATCAGTAATTTGTTTTCAGTCAATTTTCCTTATTTGAGGCATTTGTTATTCCATGCACCAATATTTTTTGGTGGTGTATATACCACCCAATTAAAATATTACTTAATTAATATCCATAGTTTCATTATATTATATGTTCAATTTAATAATATCATTTCATGTGCCTTATGATTCAATGTTACTAAAGTGGTAAGGATAACATGTTACAATCTCATCATTTATGAGGATTATTTTTTTATTAAGTCTCTAATGTTGAAATATTGTGATCTACATCTAATAAATTCACATGAATTCTCTTAAAATATATTTATTTTATATAATACATATTTTCCCCTCATTTTTTACTTTTCGAGAATCATGAGTTCCAATGAATTTTTTTATTAAAAACCAACTTTTTGGTCGAAAACATTTTTTCTTCAAACAATATTTTTTTCTTAAAATGTTTTCAATTTTTAAAATGTGTTTTTCAAATTCAGAAATATTTTCCCCATTATTTGGTTAAATTATATTTAAAATCATAAAATATAATATTTAAAGGTTATATTCAATGAAATATATTTTAAAAATGATTTATGTTTTAAAAAGTTGTTTTTTGAAATGAAAATCAAATTTTCCACTGGAATATATTGAATGAATTTTAAATGGAATTTTTATTCATTAATGTTTAAAAAATTATTTTCACCTATCCTCCACTGGGAATATTTTTTATGGATACCACCCTCATTAATATGTTTATGGATTATGATTTTTTCCAAAATATTTTTATGGGACCTTTTTTCCATTACACATGTTAATCTTGTTTGAAGGTGATTATTATGGAACATGTTTCCTTTTCAATATTTAACCATGTTTCAAAGTGATTTTCATATAACCCATTTATTTTTCCTAATTTAATCAGGATGAGAAAGGTATTATGGTTATTATTATGAGTTTATGATAAAATTAAATATTTTTGTTTTACAATTATCTAATTTTAATAGGAAATTTGATGTATGGTTACGTTATAAACGAATGAAGTATTGTTATATAATAAACCAATGATGGGTTGTTCCATGATAAACCATGAAAAAGTGAGCCTGTGATATAGAGACCCATAGCTTGACGTATAGGGACATTATATTACTTTTGCAGAATACATAATACTTAATAAAAAAATGCCCATGGACCGTATTAGTTTAGTGTATTTGGACACATGGAACATAATCTTCTAATCATGGTGAAAGATTTTCAACATCTCCCATAAAGATCTTCTAGTTTTGTTTTCTTATCTAAAACCTTTATTTAAATCCTGGGGAAATGAAAACATATAAATAGTGAGCTCAAATGCTCAGTAAGGGTAATAATTGATAAAATAAAACAAATCATATAATTTTTAACTTAAAAAACATGAACATAAAGTTTAAACATCATATTCTGAGTTGTTAAATAAATCATGGGAGTATGTAAGGAATAAATAATAATAGAAAATTAATCATGATAAAATATAATTGGAATAAAACATGTAATTGTGGCATCCATTAATCACATGATATTATTTCTATAGTAGCCAAGGCATTTCTTCAAGACCATCATAATGGACAAAGTCTATTACTGAACCGGGTTTACTTGTCGTTCCAGCCCGGTATTACTGAACCAGATTCACATGTCTTTCCAACCATGCCAATGTCATGAGATATAAATCATTACCCATTGAATTTTATGGATATATAGGTCTAACCCATCTCATATTTAAATCATTCTTACATGTTCCACAAAACAATCATAAATAATTCATCATAACCCAAATAATAATATGGGTTTCATAAACATCATCCAATCGTAACATAATCCTTATAAAAAAATGGATATCAATTCGTCATAAGAAAAATAAAACCATTTATATAATAGATAAATTATACTTGAAACATAAACATACTAAATAATTTCATCTTAGATGGAAAATTGTTTTGATAAAATACATGAAATGAATTCTTGAGGAAAATATCATATCTTCTTCAAAATCATTTTTTTCACATAATTCCATGAAATTTTAAATGAAGAGGATTTTTGTGGAAATTTATCATGAAATAATGTAGAGGAAACTTCATGAAAATAAGTCAGTATGAAACTTTAAAAATCTATTCATGCTGTATAAGTTTAAAAAAACATTCTTCTTGTACTTTTTCCGGAAAAGTCAAAAAGTACCTCTTCTGGAAAACAAAAGAAATATTCATTCCATACTACATAGTAAAAGTAAAAAAAATTTAATGATGACTTTAAACATACATGGAGTAATAATAAACACTTTATGAATGCATTTTTATGAAACACGGACATGGATGAAAAATATCACCACAGTAAATATTTAATAATAAACAATCTCAGATAATAACGAGATTGAAATAATTATCCCTTACCTTAGGTCCAATTTCTTCCATGCATGTCCAAAACTTTAGTATAGTGTGTTTAAACATATTATTAACTTGTAATAGAACCATAATAATATTTATGATATCATATATGATTCACTTATGTCTTTATATTACCCGTTCTTTTATCAATTCCTTGTTAAAGCAGCGTTTTGGGTAAAATAATTTCATTTATCGTACGTGTTTAGACTTGTTGTTATTGATATTATTATTAATTATATCATGATTTAAATACTCCCATAATTTAAAACATGATTTATATATCATATATATTCATTATATATATATATATAATAGATAGATAAATGAAAGGAAACACACCATTCATGGAGACGGTAGGCCGTACGTACGAATGAACGATGTTTTCCTTTCCTTATTTACATGAATGGAAGTAAGTATATGACATATATATATATATACTCCAGTAGAATTATTATGTCATATATATGATTATTATACTTTATAATCATTCTTGAATGGTTAACATGGAGAATAAATCTCATCGCGTCGTGGAGACGGTAATCCGTACGTATGCACGAGCGAATATATCGTTCCCATAATTATTGAATGGAATTGGAGTGGATGATATAATATCTCAGAATCAGTATTATGTTATAGTAACCATTTATATTTATTCTTTACACCATTATACCCATCCATGTATGGTGGTGGTGGAAAAACAGATCACACCACGACGTGGAGACGATATTCCTTACGTACGCATGCGCAGTGATTTCGTTTTCCGTAGGATGAATAGAAGGTGAAATGGGGTAGTTTCATATTTATAATAAAATATTATTATATTATTTGTACTTATTTCATTACTTTATAATGAAACATCTAATTAATAGGAAGTATAAGAATAAATAAACTTGAAATAATCGGTAGAAGAGATTACCTCTTCTTTGACGTGCCTCCTCTTAACCTCCTCTTAGGCCACTGAAGTTGGTCCTTGAAGAATACCAGGAACTCTAGTAGGTTTATATATAATTTTAGAAGTTAAATGGGTAGGTTTTTTATGATCATAATGTCTCAATGTGGTGTGAGGAGGAGAGGGAGGAGGTGCACTTTTATAAGAGAGTAGAGGGGCACATTTTGAATCCTCTAAAATATTAATTTATAATAAACTCAAACCCCACATAAAAACCTCCAAAATGACTCCCATTCTAATATTAGATGATATAAGGTTGTAATATCATCATCCAATAAGATTTATACATGTTTTTAATTTATTTTAAACCCTATCAACTTGATTTATCAGTATTTAATCTATTTAATTTTATTTGTGGTAATAATATTCTAAATTTTAAATTGTTATAAATAATTACTTATGTGTTGTTAATTATCAATAATTGGGTACTTTATAAAATTTTAGACAATATAAATTTCAATTTATAATTTTTTAATATTTTTGTGATTTTTAAACAATTTAATAATATGTTATTTTTTATAAAATAACAATAGAGTTAATTTTGACACTATTCATTTATTTGAATTTAAATAAAATCCCCAAAGAGGATATATTCAAACCAAAATGTTTAATAGATTCCTAAAACGTTATATTCATCTAGAAAATTTGTGGAGAAAATTAATTAGTTCATATAATATTAATTTTAATATTTATAAACCCATTCATTTGATATTTCTCTTAATAAAACAATTACAAAATCATTTTTGTATAATCGATTAATATATGTATTAATTTCATTAAAATTGAAAATAAAATAATATGGTGATGATAAATATAATATCATTAAAAATAATACTTTTACTATAATTTACCATCATAAAATCACAACATGTAAATTGTTATATTTATTAAATTATTAAGGTGACAAATTTGACATCATTTAAAATAAAATAATATAAGTGTCATAATCGCTTTTATAAATCTCTAAATGGTCAAATATTTTTCCATTGGATGTTTATGATTTATATATATACGTCCAATATGTTTTGGTCTGGTTTTTGAGCCTTTTAATGGTTATTATTATTTTAATAAATACTATATTACTGATTTTTCACTAAATAAATAATTTCTTCATCATTAATGTATAAAATATAAATGTAATTATATATCTCTTAAAAATTACAAATAAATTTCCATAACAAAGGAAAACATTTTATCACTCAAATTAGTATTTATAATCAAATTTATATTCTGTATACCCTTATATTAAAAATACATTAATTATTAAAGTTTGTGTGAGACCTATTTCACTTTCTTTGAAATAAAATAAATTAAAGGTATTAATCACATCCAAGTGGGTTTAAATGGATTCTATTTGGACCCTAATATTCCTTAGGACAAAATATAATCATCCAATTATATTAAGATAAGTTTTATGGTAATTTTAGAATATTATATTTACCCTAAATTACTCGATTTACCTTTTACTATGGTAAATAATATTTACCGTAGTTACTATTCATAGGGCCCAAAAATAAAAAGTTGCCTATTAACATAATTTGGACCTTCTGATTCAAAATATGGAATCCATTTTTTCAAATTCAAATCACTAAAGTTGCATAAGTTAATTTAAAATTAATCTCGTTGTTAAGAAAATGAGTTTTAAAAGTTAAAACATTGTAAAATATTGAAATGATTTTACCTATGAATTCAATGTAAAATCAATGATAATGAAAAACATTATATTAAATGGTAAAAATATATTATATTTAGACTTTAAAAACATTAAATATTTTAATTTAACAATATAAATTATTATAATGAAAAAATTTGTTTTTAATTAATATATAGCGTGTTTTTATTATTCCTTAAAATATGAAAGTTATCAAAATAATATGAAAAATTTATACAAAGTAATATTTTTTATATCTTGATTAAAATGAAGAATTTTATTTTTTCAAATTAAACTTATAATCTTGTCAAAAAATATATTTAAAGTGGGTGTGCCATCAAAAGGCGGCAAAACTATATTTTTTGAAAAATACTTATTTTACCCAAAAAATTTATTTTGTTGTCATACCATATTCTATAAAATGTGTAAGATGAATAATAATGTTATAAAATTAAAAAATTTGTTAATACTATTCATAACTACTATTTAATAATAATATTATTACAATATATCATTGTTTAGTGAATCCCGGTATTGCGTATTACACACGCTATCGAGGAAGGTCATGATTGCGTGTAATGTAAGCTAAGTCCGGGCTGAGTGTAGTGCAAGATCCCTTCGGTGTTGTGTATAAAATAATCAAAACTTATTTCATTTATACATTAAACAAAATATATACTTAATTTTGTGTAGAATTATTTCTACAAAACGAACAGGAAATTGTGTGTACCACGAGCAAAGAATAGTGTTGCGTATACTGCAAGATAATACAGTTTTAGTTATAATAAAAGCTAATCTTTGTGTAGTGTACAATATAAGACATCAAAGAAATTAAAAAGAATATATCTCATAAAATCTCGAGGTGTTACATTCTCCCCCCCCCCCTTAAAATGAATTTTGTCGTCAAAATTCATCAGGGTTATAAATCGTTTACTACTTGAAAGTTTCTTTCATATAAACACACATCCTTAAAAAGGTATAATAAAACTTAATTTTAATAACTAAAGTATGAAATGTAATAGTTACCCAAATTAACTCATCACTAGGTTTCCCCATAAGATAACATAGGTAATGATATGGATTTGGAAGAGAAATATAACCATCAACTTCTGATGAAGAGTGTTAGAGGACATGGCTATGAAGAAGCCAACAATCACAAAGCCATAAATTTGTGATGATCTAAGGTACCATCTGATTCATCAGAATTGAGGGCACTTGGACAACATTTTTGGTATTCAAGACCATTTCCCTAATGTTGAAGAATTTTTGAATTAAAAGAAATACTTACATGATTTTGATACAGTCTGACTGTTGTTTTTGCCTTAAACAATTTCCCCTTCATCACATAAAGAAATAAAGATGAATTTGTCTTCCATGTACAATTATTAGATCATGTGATAGAATGATAGGTCATTCCATCTGTCTGAAACATAAGGTTAGAAAAAGTTATATACATAAGTCCATCTTATGGTGAGATTAATCGTATATGGTTCCAAAAATGGACTAATATTTCATCTATCATACCGCTTAATAAAATAAAACTAGTTTCTACTAACCAGGGAATTATTGTAGGCCAGTGGTAGGTGATGAGTGCATGTCGCACTTCGGTTGTGGGTTCGATTCCCATAACCATGTCTGATGCGACGGGATTTCACTCATCCTACATGTTTTCCTTTTTCTAAAACAATACTACTATAAAATTCTAGAAAAATGTCATATCCTTAAACAATACTGTCTAATGTCCAACATAATCCATTCCAACCTTTAGGCTTATCGAAAATAATTCTGTCAAATCTCATAGTATAAAGAGAACGATTACTAGAAAGGTCATCTACCAATCATTGAATACCATCATTTATCCCCCGTATATCATAAGATATATCTTTTTGGTCACATTCCAAACATATGTATTCCATAATCATGTATTTTCTTGAATCATGAATTTCCTTAGAACCTTAGTGAAAACATGAATGCTATCAAAATTTATCTCTTTCAACATACCAAAATCACAATATCTTTATATACTCAAACCATGAAATCACTTTGTCCTTACATCAGTCAAGAGCTCATTAATACTATAAAAATTTCATTATCTCCTTATCCCTTCACTATGCACATATCATCTGCTTTCAAAAAATATCTGAATATCCTTTCATTGTTACCAGTACCACTCAACATATACTTTCAAAAAACATAAGTAAAAATAATAGTGTATCAATCCTTAGATGTTTCATTATTCCATAGTACCATGAAATTACTTATACAACATTACTCTTGATAAACATGAAATCATTCCACTACCTTCTAAAACCGTTGACCGAGCTTCATCATTTTATTCATCAACACTTCTTTCATCTCATATATCATTTGTAGTCTCTTCATCATCAACAACATAAATTCTACCCATAAGAACATGATGATTCTCTTCATGAAATTTTCCCTTAGGGAATTGGTTTGCATAATGCATGTATGTTCCACATTTAAAACATTTAACAGTTGTTGATGTCTTAGAAATACCATTATCCATGTTCAATGTGTTAACTTAAACTTTTCCTTTGCATTTACTGGATTTATGTCCTTCTTTTCCACAACCAAATCATCTCTTAGTTCTTTTGAAACATTCTCCCTGATGCCTCTTCCCACATGATTTACATGAGGGGAATTGAACTTTCTTTCCTCTATGATCATCATGAAACTCCATCTTTCTCTTATTAGCTGAGTCAGGAAACTTACCAAAGTTGAGATTATTGATCATATTATGAGATTGTTGATAAGGCATAATAATGATATGTGGAATTCCATATCCAATTTCATTTGGTTTCCCATGAATAATATCATTCCACTATCCATCATATTCTCCATTATCATGAATCTTCAGGTTTCTGTCCATTTTTCTAAAACCCAAAAAGAATAGTATGAGAGGCAAAAATCATACTAGGAAAACAACATAATAAAGGGGGAGTAACTTCAATATCTATCATATTAGGTTTAAATCTAAGATCATTACCGTAATTCTAGGACTATAACCTATACTTATACTTAAACTTAGGGACATCCCAAGACATACCTTAGAAATATCTCTAGGGATCACTCTAAATTTTTCACATCCTAGTTTACAAAGGTTAACTAAACCATTGCTCTGATACCAACTATAGAGACCCATAGCATGACGTACATGGATATTAAATTACTTTTGAGGAATACTTAAGGCATAACAAAAAATTCCTAAGGACCCTATTATTTTAGTGTCTTTGGAAACTTGGAACATAATCTTCTAATCATGGTGAAATATCTTCAACATCTCCCATAAAGATATTCCCATTTTGTTTTTTTATCTAAAAATTTTATTTAAATCCTAGGGAAAAGAAAACATATAAAGTGTGAGCTGAAAAGATTAGTATGGGAGAGCATGGAGAAAATAAAACAAATCATATACATTTTAACTTAAAAAAACATGAACATACATATTAAACATCAAATTCTTGAGTTGTGAAATAAATCATGGAAGTACGTAAGGAATAGATCATAAAGGAACATTAATCATTATAAAATATCTTGGGAATAAAATATGTAATTGTGGCATCCATTAAGCACATGATATGATTTCTAGAGTATCCATGGAATTGCTTCCAAAACCATCATAGTGGACAAAGTCCCTTACTAAACCTGGTTTACTTGTCGTTCTAGCCCTGTGTTATTGAACCTGATTCACTTGTCGTTCCAGCCATGTCTATATCATGTGATATAAATCATTAACCAATGCATTGGAGGGAGATAGAGGTCCCACCCATCTCATATTTAAATCATTATAATGTTTTCCACAAAACAATCATAAATCATTCATTATAAACCAAAAAATAAAATGGGTTTCAGAAACATCATCCCATCATAACATAATCCTTACAAAATAAATGGATATCATTTCATCATAAGAAAAATAAAACCATGTAAATAATAGAGACATTATACTTGAAACATTAACATACTGAATAATGTCATCTTAAATGGAATATTGTTTTGATAAAACACTTGAAATGAATTTTTGAGGAAAATATCCTTTCTTCTTCAAAATCATTTTCTTTTCACATAATTCCATGAAATTTTAAAAGAAAATGATTTTTTTTTTAAATAATCATGAAATCATGTAGAGGAAACTTCATGAAAATAAGGCAGTATGAAACTGTATAAATCTATTAATGTCGTATAAGTTAAAAAAACATTCTTCTTGTACTTTTGTTGGAAAAGTCAAAAAGTACCTCGTATGGTAAACAAAAGAAAGACTCCTTCCATACTACATAATAAAAGTCAAAATGGGTAAACATTACTTTAAAAATACATGGAGGAATGGTAAAAACTTTATGAAAACATTTTTATAAAACACGAATATGGATGATAAATATAACCCCAGTAAATATTTTCGAATAAACAATATCAGATAAGATCAAGATTGGAATAATTATCCCTTACCTTAGATCTAATTTCTTTCATACGTGTCTGAAACTCCTCTATAGTGGGTTTAAACATATTACTAACTTTTAACAGAACCATAATAATATTTATGATATCCACTACTGGAAATTAGATCTTTCTCAATGCTTTTATACCAACGGTTTGCAAAAACTATTGGTATAGGTCCCCTTTCCCAACGGTTTGGCCAAACCGTTGGGAAAGGCCCCCAAATTGGCCACTTTTCCAAACGGTTTGGCCAAACCGTTGGGAAAGGTCCCCAAATATGCCACTTTTCCCAACGGTTTGGCCAAACCGTTGGGATAGGTCTACCTTTCCCAACGGTTTGGCCAAACCGTTGGGAAAAGTGGGCCAAAATTCAACATCCTCCACAGAATGAAAATCTCAACTAAAGACCTATACCAACGGTTGTTAAAACCGTTGGTATAGGTCTATACCAACGGTTTTAATAACCGTTGGTATAGGTACTTTCATTTTTTATCGGACCTTCATACCGAGAACATTATATAAATCAAAATTTAAAATATTTATGAGAATACATATATATATTTATGTAATTATGATCACAAAAGTCATGTTAGGTTAGTGGTTGAGTCGTTCAATGATAAACGAGGGATCCTGGGATCAAATCCCAGCGGATGTTTTATTTTTGGAATTTATATACCAACGGTTCCATTACCGTTGGTATAGATGTCATATTACTTATACCAACGGCTTCCAAAACCGTTGGCATAGGTCTATACCAACGGTTTTTGGAAAACCGTTGGTATAGACCTATCCCAACGGCTTACTTGGCTACGGTTCTCCAAACCGTTGGTATAGGCTATACCAACGGTTTGGAGGCCTATACCAACGGTTCCAAACCGTTGGTAAAGGTTAGTTTTTCAGTAGTGATCATATATGATTCCCTTATGACTTTATATTACCCGTTCTTTTGTCAATTCCTCATTAAAGCAGCATTTTGGGTAAAATCGTTTCATTTATCATACGTGTTTGGACATGTTTTTCTTGATATTATTATTAATTATATCAGGATTTACTTACTTAAAGAATGAAAAACATTATTTATATATCATTTATATTCAGTATATATATATATAATAGATAGATAAATGAAATGAAACACACCGTTCATGGAGACGGTAGGTCGTACGTACGCATGAACCCTGTTTTCCTTTCCTTATTAACTTGAATGGAAGTAAGTAGATGACATATAAATATATACATAAATCCTGTAGCATTATTATGTCATATATATATCATAATTATACTTTATAATCATTCTTTAATGGTAAACATGGAGAATGAATATTATTGCATCGTGGAGACGGTAATCCGTACGTACGCACGAGTAATGATATCGTTCCCATAATTATTGAATGGAATTGGAGTGGATGATATAATATCTCAGAATCAATATTATGTTATAATAACCATATATAGTTATTATTTACACCATTATAACCATCCAAGTAAGTTTGTGGTGGGAAAACAAATTACACCACGGCGTGGAGACGGTATTCCGTACGTACGCACGCGTGGTGGTTTCGTTTTCCGTAGGATGGATAGAAGGTGAAATGGTGTTTTTTCATATTTATAATAATATATAAGTATATTATTTATAATTATGTCATTACTTTATAAGGAACCAACTAAAGTAGAGTATGTTTAAGAATAAAGAAACATGAAATAATCGGTAGAAGAGATTTCCACTTCTTTGAAACGCCTCCTATTAACCTCATCATAGGGGACTAAAGGTGGCCTTTGAAGAAGACCAAGAACACTAGTAGGTTTATATGTAAGTGGAGAAGTTAAATGGGCAGGGTTTGGCCGAGGATTATGGCTCAATGTGGTGTGAGGTGGAGAGGGAGGAGGTTCCCTTTTATAAGAGAGGAGAGGGGCACTTTTGGAAACCTCTAAAATATTAATTTATAATAAACTCAAACCCCACATAAAAACCACAAACAATGACTATAATCTGAATATTAGATTAGATAGGGTTTTAAACTCATCAACCAATATGATTTATAAATGATGTTAATTTATTTTAAAACTTATCAACTTGATTTATCATTATTTAATTTATTTAATTTTATTTGTGGTAATAATATTTTAAATTTTAAATTGTTATAAATAATTACATATTTTTTGTGAATTATCCATATTTGGGTAATTTATGACATTTTATACCATATAAATTTCAATTTATAATTTTTAAATATTTTTGTGATTTTTAAACAATTTAATAATATGTTATTTTTTTATAAAATAACAATATTGTTAATTTTTACACTATTCATTTATTTGAATTTAAATAAAACCCACAGAGAGGATATATTCAAAACCAAATGTTTAATATATTTTTCAAATGTTATATTCATCTAGAAAATATGTTGATAACATTAATTAGTTCATATAATATGTATTTTAACATTTAAAAAACCATTTATTTGATATCACTTTTAATAAAACAATTACCGGATCATTTTTTTATAATCATTTAAAATACTTATTAGTTGCATAAAAATTAAAAATAAAATACTATGATGATTATAAATATAATATCTTTCATAATAATACATTTACTTGAATTTAGAATCTTAAAATAACAAGATGTAAATTGTTATATTTATTAAATTACTAAGGTGACAAATTTGACATCATTTAAGATAAAATATTATAAGTGTCATAATCGCTTTTATAAAGCATAAAATGGTCTACAAATAGAATATTTGATGGTTGTGGTTTATATATATATGACCAATAAGTTTTGGTAAGGTTTTTGGGCATTTTAATGAGTATCAATATTTTAATAAATACTATATTACTGATTTTTCACTAAATAAATAATTTCAACATCATTAATGTATACGCTATTAATCTAATTAAATACCTATTAAAAATTACAAATAAATTACCATAACAAATAAAGAAAATTATATTTAAAATGAGTATTTATAATCAAATTTATATTCTTTATAACCTTATATTAAAAATAATTTAATTATTAATATTTTAGTGAGACATATTTAAATTTCTTTAAAATAAAATAAATTATAGTTCTTAATCACATCCAATTGGGTTACAATGGATTCAATTTCGACCTGAATATAACTTAGGACAAAATATAATCATTCAATTATATTATGAAAAGTGTTAGGGTGATTTTATAATTTTATAGTTACCCTTAATTACCCGATTTACCTTTAACTATGGTAAATAAAACATACCGTAGTTAATATTCATATTGCCAAAAAATAAAAAGTAGCCTATTAACATAATTTGGTTCTACTGATTTCAAATATGGAATCCATTTTTTCAAATTCAAATCATAGAAGTTGCAGAATTTAATTTAAAATTAATCCTGTTGTTAATAAAATGAATTTTAAAAGTTAAAATATTGCAAAAGATTGAAATGATTTTACCTATGAATTCAAAGTATAATAAATGATAATGACATAAATTATATTAAATGGTAAAAATATATTATATTTATACTTTAAAACCATTCAATATTAAAAATTAACCATATAATTTATTATGATGAAAAAAGTTGTTTTTAATTAAAATATAGCGTGTTTTTACTATTCATTAAAAATATGAATTTAATCAGAATGATATGAAAAATTTAACCAAAGTAAATTTTTATATCCTGATTCCAAAAAAGAATTTTATTTTTTCAAATTGAACTTATAAACTTGTCAAAACTAGATTTAAAGTGTGTGCGCCATCAAGAGGTGACAAAACTTCATTTTTAAAAAAATAATTATTTTACCTGAAACATTTATTTTGTTATCATAACATGTTCTAGAAAAACTGTAAGATGAATAATAATGTTATAAAATTAAAAATTTAGTTATTTCTATTCATAAATTCTAGTCCATAATAATATTATAACAATATATCTTTGTTTAGTGAGACTCGGTATTGCGTACTACACACGCTATCGAGGAAGGTCGTGATTGCGTGTAATGCAAGCCAAGTCAGGGTTGTGTGTAGTGCACGCTCCCTTTGGTGTTTCGTATAACATAATCATAACTTATTTCATTTATACATTAAACAAAATCTATACATAATGTTGCATAGAATAATTTCAATAAAACGAACATGAAATTGTCTGTTACACGAGCCAAGAATAGTGTTGCGTATACTACAAGATAATATAGTGTTGCATATAATACAAGCTAATCATGGTTTAGTGTACAATAGAAGACATCAAATAAATTAAAAAGAATATATCTGATAAAATCTCATGGTGATACATGTGATATCCGTATAATTCATTGGGTATGGAAGTCAACCAAATTTTCATTCCATTTGTATGATTGATTTTAATGGTAAAGGGAATATGACATCCCAAGTTATATACATGTTTTATTCGTGTATTATATTTCTTTATAATGCTTCTCATGATCAATATTGTTATCACATGGCTCATTATAGTTTAATCTATTAACAATTTCCTTGTAAATGTTTTCATATTTGATGATCAAAATATTTGTGAGTATAAATTCTTTTATGATTTTCCCATGAATTTTTATTATGTCATCATACCCTTATGAACTCTTATTTTCATTGATGAAATCCAGTTATTAATGCTTATGTTCACCCTTATTGTAAAATTGGTCTCAAACATTATAGGTTTCCATTTCCCCAAGTTATAATGAATGTGTTTGAATGATTTATGTTAGTTTTTTTAATTAATGGATATTTTATGAATATTAAATTGTATATTGTTAAAGGAATACCATATTTTATCATTCATTAAAATTGGATAGATGAATTTATATATATATATTTATATATATATATATATATATATATATTTCAAGAATTTTAATTATAATTGGCCTCTTAATGTACAACATAGAGTTTATCCCAAACATATATTCTCAATTGAGTATTATAGGTTATGAATAACTATTAAGGTTTGCATGATTCGGATTCTTTAATAGAGATGAAAAATATGATCATCAAGCACAAGGAAAATAATAAGAATTTGTGTGTGTGTGGAATGGACCAATAAGTATACCATATATAGTTTCATAAAAAAATTTTGAGTATACTTTTGGGTAATGGATCATATTTTCATCCTCAATATCTGAGATTTGTGTGATACCTAGATAGATAAACATTATAAATTGATACCATAATTATGCATGGAATCATATTGAATTAGTTAATACATGGTTGGTTGGGTGTATATTTGATAATATTGCCAGTTGGGGATTAAATGAGAAGGTATTTTTCCACTTGTATTATGTGTATGCCATAAGGTCCCTTGATTGGGATATAACATTGGAATATGGTGCCACAACTATATATTATATATCTATCTGGATAAATGATATGTTATGTTATTATAAAAAAATTTAAATAACAAGTGATTTCTTCATCGACCACTTCAATCTGGTATATAAGGATCCATAATAGACGATATGGATATTTGGGATTCACATGCAATGTGTCCCATGGTCACTCAGTGTTTTGGATAATGGGATGAAAATATGAGAAATTTTTTTCATATTATTTAGATGAGCAAACGTGTCTTTATATATATGTGTGTTTTATGGAGATCACACAACATACATTTCAATATTGTGTTACATTTAATCTTTTCTAAAGGACAATGTTTTGTTAAATATATGGATATTGATATTTTTATTTGTTGTTAATTATATATATACCCATGGGGCCACACTTTGTTGGTGACTATGTTGTGATTGAGTTTTAACATATAAAGCTACTTTTTATTTAATTTAGTGTTAATCAATATGTGTTTTGGTTGGGTAATCCCTTTGATATAAGGTAAATCTAGTTATAGAATTCAAAAACTATTTTTAAGATATATAAAAGGAGTTTTGGATATGGGTTCAAAAGTTACTGTAAATGATATTATATATAGTGAAATGGCCCAAATTATATTAGGATTTAGTGGAATTAAGAGACTGGAAGAGTTATATATCCTGAATACTTATATAAATACATGATATATACATATATAAATATTATGGCTTGGATGAAATTTTCTTATTCATACATAATGAGATATATATAATATGCCTAAATTGCTAGTATTGGATTGAAAACTGAACAATTATCAACCATGGATATCATTAAAAGACATGTAACATAATATTGAAAAATGGGAGTAAACTGAATTCCTACATATAAGCTTAGAATTATAATAGTCATTAATAAATTATTTATTAATTAATGAGTTATTCTAGAGACCATCGATATGTTTCCATAGGTTTTATATAAAATATATATATATATATGATGGAAAAAGGTTAGTGGATATTTAACTAATGAATACATGGAACACAAATATCTCTTTAATCATTCTTAATTGAATATTGAGGTACTAGTTTAAAATGGAGAGAGTATGTATCCCATATAAGTTTTGAATGAATCAGCATAGTTCATGGACAAACCATGTACATAGGATGATATTTATACACAGTTATCTTCATCAAATTTATATGAATATGATGATGTAGATAACACTCCAAAATGCATGTTACAATATATTTATTGTATTATTATTATAGTTTTTATGTATGTTGCATATTATATTGAATTACTATCCTCATCATGAGATTTTTAGTCCATCATACTTGATTTAATAATTTTATAATCATCTGAAAAAAACCCTCCATATTATTCTATGTATCATTGTTCTATTTTAGAAACTCATAGGTTAGTAACTGCCTTACCCAATAATAAACCATGATTGATGGCGTACATAATATTAGATATCATAACCACCCATGTATAATTTAATGGGAAGAGACTAATACATAGGTAATGGTTCTTCTCTTTGCATCACATATATACGATAATTTAGGAATAATCCCGAGTATACGAAAAATGCAATTGGTAACATTTGTTCTCTCTATAATAAAAATGAGAATGTACACCTTGTCTAATGGAAAATAATTATTAATGGTGGAAAATAAAAATTTGGGAAATCATATAACCAAAGATAGAACACAAATGATGAGTTAAAATCCTAAATTATAAATAAAAACTAGTGACAACACATAACTAATGATAACAAAATTTAGATGAGATATAAGTACAAAACCACTAATACTCTGATTAGTATGCACAATCCCCATCATTCACCACATGAAACTAAATCCGATTTCATCCTAAAAAATATTAAATATGGACATAGATTTATAGAAAAAAATACACTTGAAATATACAAAAAAATAATTAATAGCGTCTATTTATTTGTTTGAAATTGACTTTTATATAATATTTTACCAAAAATACCTATAGGGTTAAGAGTGGTGAATGTGCTTGGTGATGGTGACCATGACCCACTATTTCTATGTCACCCTATATGTGGAACGCCATGAATATGTGATTTTCCAATGCGTGTTGAACAACCACCACACTTTCACTAACCCAACTATGTTAGGTTCAGGTGCACCCAACCCAGATTTGTTGGTCCATGACTATAAGAATCCTAACCATCTTCGGAAACACATCTTTTACATGGAAGGTGAACCACAATAAAATCTTAAAGATATCAAATTGATGTAATAATGGTGGTCCTAAATATTGCCCCACATTCCAGGTCTTGTTGTGACTACCAATGTCACTGGTTCTTCCCAAGCCATTGGTCATCGTCATGGTCAACCACTGTCTCACAACACTAGATAGATTAGTGAACATAATACATATTTTATTAACAAAATTTCCACAATTACTATTTTCACCTTAAGTTTAATATATTTTTTAACCCACATCTATTCAACTAAATCTAGATTCAATTACTCTCACCGTCTCCTCTATCTTAGTGAATGTCACACCATTCCTCACTACTAACATCCACCATAAGGGAAGGTAGACCATTTTAAGAGAATAAATCACCACTACATTATTTTACAACACCCCAATATAATATAGAAAATATATTATATATTTAAAAATGTGAAATAGGGTTATATTCCTTTAAGGGGTCGTGGATGAATCAAGGCATGAAATGTATTTTATAACTAGAAACCTATACATAATAGTGGAACTTTTGATAATGTATATTCCCCACTAGAAATTGATATTAAATTTATATAATTTTTACCTTGATATAACTATGGTTACATGACTAGTTTTTGTGAGCATAGATAAAGTAAATATGAACATGATTATTTACATGCCTCACCCTTATTGTACTATATCCATGGAGCAAACATCAGTGTTATTATATAAAGAAAAATCATCATAAACCTCACTTATTTTCACAAGGATTCAATCAAATTTAAAATGGTTTAGGGATATTTCAAAACATACCAAGGTTCACTCTTAGAAATTATACCACCCCTAAATTTCATTACAGAAAAATTACATCATTTTTAAGATAAACAATATAATAGAGATATAAATCAAGGATTAAAATTTTTTCTGTATTGGGAAAATTATAACCATATATAAGTTTTAAATAAATAAATTAAATGATTATTTAAATTGTTATTATTTATCCATATGAAAGCTTTCATTCACATAAGTACATGTAATCACCTAAGGATATAAATCAATGAATGGGGTGATCCAGAAGCCTAGTGAGAGGATGAATAAGGGGAATGAATCAATATAATGGGGTTGAGGATAATTATCATCATCATATCATAATATTATGATAGTAATATTAATCATTATGGAAACATTTGGTAAATTCCTGTAATGTTTAAATGTATAAAAATGATACATCATTCCATAGTGATCAAATAACACACGTAGTTATTAAGAAATCCAGCGTCATGTTCACAAAAAACATATGTGCATACTCAAAACATCATCATTGTGAAAAAGTATATCTTCATGTTCATGAATATTACACAATATCTCATGAGGTACATCATGTTACTGAATCCATTGGATGGCTATAAAAATCTAGTCCCACCCATCAAATAATATAATTTAGATAACCATGAATGAAACATAGAACACATTATAATCATTAAAATGAATTAACCAATGAGAAGGGAAGATTTTAATAAGGATTTCATAAATCATGATTTCATGAATAAACTTGTGTTTATCCAAATTAAAATGGGAAAACATTTTTGGGATTATAATCATCATTCTTGGATGAATAAGAAAAAACTGAATATTAGTCAAATATGTATTTTGGATAGAATAGTTTTTTTCTAAAACCATTATATTTGTAATAATATCAAGTTTGAAGCATTTATATACTAGAAAATAAAATTTAAAAACTATCAAATGATATTAAAAGTATATTAATTGAATATCCATAATGGAATTGATGTGAAATTGGGAAAACCCAAATATTGGGAGTTGGGTTCGAGAATCCCCTTACCTTAAATCCTAATTTATTTTGTCAACTTTCTACCTGCATAATAATAAAATATGGATTATTACAACATTTATTTGATGTTAATGAAGTTTATTTGTTCAATTATAATTATTGTAATCTACTTCATAATAGTCTTTTTTAAACACAAATTTTTTTGATATAATGCTTTAATTAAATTTTACAATTTTATTTCAATTTCACTAATTTAATTTCAAGTAATTTATAATTAAGTTTAGAGAATTATAGTAGAATATAATATATTTAATTACATATTTATATAATATATATAAATAAAAAAATTCATCCATTAAGGTAGTTATAAGAATTATCTTGGAAATAACTCTATAGGAGGTTAAACGACATTTGACGAGATAATGCAGAAAGGGTGGGAAAGAGAATATTGAAAATTATATATAGTTAAAATGATTATTATAGTAGGTTAAAATTATTAATATAATGTTAAATTACTTCCTAATAAATATATGAATTTTTTATGAATTGGTTGTTGAAAAAAAACAGTATATGAAGAAGAAGAGATAAAAAAGAAGAATTGTTGATTGAAACATACTTAATCCTCTTTGTAGATTTTCTTGTACACTACTAAAAATTCATTAATGTTTAGAGTTGATTTACTATAGAAAATACCTAGGTATTATAATTTTATTGAGAGGGAGGATTTTGGTAGGTTTTAGTAATTGGAATGTGTAGGATGATTTGGTTTCCATGAGGAGGGAGTGAGGTTATTTATACTTAAGGGGAGGGGCATTTTTTGAATAAAATATAGTATTTAATTTATATCAAAGGTAAAACATATAATAGTGAATTTTTTAAAATGGAAATCATATATAAATATAATATAACAATTTTATGACTTTTAATGAACTTATTTATGTTAATTCATTTAATTTTTAAAAATCAAAAAAGAGAAAAAAGACATTATTAATTTTAGGAACCCCTTTTGACATTTCGTATTGGGAAGTTCGGTTAAGGATTAGAAGTTATGCTAATTATATTTGAATGCATATTTAATGAAATAATATATTTCATGGTATAACCAATTGTTCTTGAAAGTATTTTTCAATTATTACATCATGAATTATGTAATTTATGATACATTGGTAATGTGAAAAACTGTATTTTTACAATTCACCCAAATATTGAACTATTTCAGAAAATTATCAAAAACCCACTCTTGAAAAAAAATTATGTAATGATTTCAAAAAACAAATTTGTTTTATCAAATTTAATTTATAAAATTGGAAAAATTAACTTCTAAAATAGATATTTTGATTTTTATGAAATACATTAAAATGAATTTTATTAAGAATTTTCTTATATTCTTGTTTTTTTTTTAATAATTATATTTATTTTTTATTATTATTATACTTCTATTTACATAAATTATTCATGATAAATATTATAAATATCATAACATATTATTTTTCTGTAAAATTACTATTCCAACGGTCTGGTCATTATTCCCAGTGGTCAGGTTTCTATTCCAATGGTCACATTACTACACCAATAGTCACATTACCATCTATATATACAACATAATTCAATCACACAATATGTATATCAATTAATCTCATGTTTTTATACTTTCCATTTTTGAAGTTAGAATGGGTTACTATTATTTTTTCTTTTCGTTAGTGTTGACAACGGGGAGATGGTTTTTGAAGATTGGGGAGATCCATATTTTTCCATTTCAGCTTTTATATTTTATATTTTTATCTAGTTTTATTGTTTGGAATTTTACCATGATTAGTTGAAGATTATTGTAATATTATATAGTAATGAAAAAAACATTTTTTTGGTTTCTATATATTTTTTATGAATATAATATAATATTATATAATACAACCTACATTTATTTAGGGAAAAGATAGTACTAACCAAAACCAGGTCATTACATTCTTATCCCCTTCAGAAATTTCATCCCTAAAATTTTATTTCATATTATAGATTTAGAATAGATGAGTGTACTAAGGTTTCATTGTTTCCACAACTACCAATTTCGCCACTTCATACTTATGGTTCCTCCACAACACTTAGAGAAGTTGAGTGGTCATATTGTGTTGAATTATATCTCTACAGTACAATGTGATCTCCTACCATTCTTTGTATGTGAGGTTATTATCTAGTTGTAACACCTCCAAATTCATTAAATCTGAGGGATAAGGTATGTAATTCATCAGGGGTGATGCGTAGAATACATCATGAACATGAACCATATATAGTGGATGTGCTAGCCGATAGGCCACTATTGTGACATGATCAAGGATTTAATGTGTACAATATACCTTGGGATAAGTTTATCTTTTTATCAAAACCAAATGAATCTCTTATATAGTGATATTTAATGGAAATATGTGTCTCCAATTTCAATCCTCATGTCCCTTTGACAATTTTCAGAATATATATTTTTTCAACTCTAAGAATATTTTATCTATTATTGGATTTCATGAATCATCTATATCATCTCTGTCACAAGGTCAGCTCCAAGTATAATTCATTCACCAACATCATCCCAAAAATTTGGATTTCTACATTTCTTGTCATAAAGTGTAGCATATGATCAAACATAATACTTTAGTGGAAGCTACTGTTATACAAGAACTCAACCTGGTTGAGATGATTATCCCATTAACATTTTAATTCCATTGATCATCCTCCCAGCATGTCCCCAAATGTTAGAATAGTCTATTCATATTTTCCCTTAGTTTGGGGGTGATAGGAAATCATGAAATTCAATTCAGTTCTTGAACCATGTTTTTTACTTCTCTAGAATTTGTAGGTGAAACTTAGATAATTATTATAGATGATATAATGTTGAACCCCATGCATCCTTACCCCTACATTGACATATGACTTGAGAATTTTTTCATGTGATAAATACTACCAAATTGAGATGAATTGGTAATACTTAGTGAGTCGATTCACCACAACCCACATCACATTATTTCCATTGGATGTCTTTGGGAGACTAGTAAAAAATTCCACGGTGACATTATCTCATTTCAATGGTGGTATAAGAAATGGTTGAATCCCCCTTTAGAGACATTCTCTCTACTTTAACATTATAACATAGAAAATAGCATGAGATAAACTCCACAATATCCTTATATAAGTTATACCTCCAGAAGTGCACTTAATGATCACCAAACAACATGTTACTTCAATTTTGGGTAGGGAGTGACAAGTTAGGGAAATTATTTCATATATCCTTCTTTATCTAAGGATATTTAAGAACCAAAATTCTCATTCCAAACTAAATCACACCATTATCATCAATGATGAGCTCATGTATCTTATGTTCCTTTACATCTTTCACATTATTTTTAAGCTCTAGATTATCCCTTCATGGATCCTTGATCTTATCATAAATAGAAGATTGCATAATAATTTGTGAAAGGATGGATGAATTCCATGATGTTATGATTTAAAAATCCATCATTTTAATATTCATCAATATAGGGTAATTCTCAATCTACATCATGGATAGCGTAGTAAGTTATTTTTAGCTAAGTGCATCAGTTATATTGTTTTCATTTCTTGAATGGTAGTGAATAGACTAATCGTACTCCCTGATTAGATATAATCATATTTTTTGGTGCATATTGAGATCATTGTTTGTGAATATACTCTTTATATGTTACATCCCCTAATATGGTACTCTCTCACATGGCAAGAAATGATTGGTTATGAGACCTCAAGCATGACTCTTAGTATGAAAGAGGTTTCTGACTTGCATAAGTGTTGTTACATGTATAGTGGGGAGACTTTACCCCCTAATATGTAGTGTCATAGATGTTGAAAAAAATCATAATAGAAAAAATAAAAATATAAGTAATGATAGAGATAAAGACAATAAAAAATATAACTAAATAAATGAACAAATAATATAAGAATAATTTAATGATATGATGGAATATAACTAAATGACTTGGTAGAACAATATAATAAAAATTTTAGTAGAGTCAAATAAAAGAATCAATGTACCAGGTCCAAAACCCCATATCAATCCAATCTCATATCCCTATCCAATCCATAAACAGTAATTCAGCTCCAGGGTTCTTTCCCCTTGTCCAAACCTACATCCATGAAATATAATATGGTGTTAAATAGTTGTTCAAATTGGGTGTGAGTATAACTCAGCAGGTCAACACAACCCTTTCTATACAAAACAAGGCAGATAATAAGTGTATAGAATATAGAGAAAACAAGGTTTATTAATTAATTTATCAATTAATAAAATACAAAAACAACCTACTTCAGCTCCACGATGGAATATCTCTTATCATGTCTTACGACCATGCCAACCAAAACCACATATCTAAGGAATAATAACCTTATTCATCATCATTTTAGAACATCATTGAGAATGTCTTATTTACATTACAACCACAACCCTAAAAACATTGTATAGTTACAAAAATCAATGTTAAATCCATATAAGCATTACAACATCCAAGAAAAATCCCTATAAGCATGAAAACACAGGACTAGGAAAAACCATTTCTCTATTAGAATTACAACATTGGATTGGGCTGATCCCACTCGATATTAGCAGTATAGTATATAAGTTATCATATTCCATGGTCGATAAGGATATATAAGCATTACAACATGGAACAAAATCCCTATCATATGGTATAGATATCACAATATCACATCATAATTCTCATTGGAGAATTAGGGAAAATATATTTCTTCAGCCCTATTACACATGAAATTTTCTTGAAAAGTAATTAACTATGATATCAAAAAATAATGATCCTCAACATAAGAATTGTAAATATAAATAAAGCTAAGTTACATGTCATGATAATCATTATTTAATTCATTATCCAATTCAATTATAATATTGGGACGATCACCCCATGGTCTTCCATGAGTTAGTTAAAAAGTCCTTTGAAACCAAAGGATGTAAATGAATCACTTTATTTTTTTTATTTAATTAATTTGGGCACACATAATGATGGAATAATAATAATATCACATAAACATGGAAATTATAAAACCATTGGGTTAAGATATAGATCTCATACTTTTAACAGACGATCCAAAAAACCTTCCAATCGAAAACACCAATAAGGACGAAGGTAACAATGATTGAATATAGGTTTGTAGATAAAAATGACTGGGATAAAAACCATAAATGAAATTGGTCAATGGATATCACTAAAATGGATAGAGTAAAATGAAGAGAAGGAATAAACCCGACTAAAGAGATTATTAGGGATATTTCATACATATGAGACATCGATAAGGGATGTTATAATACAAATACTTTCTATAGAATTCCCTAGTGTTAAGGGTTGAAGATCTGTATTAAAAAAATGAGAATTCATTTTCAAAACATGTAAAAAATAGATGGTCGGGCATTTAAATGGAGTGTATTTTTATTACATTTTGTGCAATTTTTTTCAAAGGAATAAACCTAGAAACATGTTGCCTTGTATTTATTTTCATAAAACCCTTGAACAATTACACAACATTTAATCCCATTATGTGGCGTGTAAATGATCTACAATGGACATTTCTTCCAATTTTAATTTAAAAAAAGGAACCCTTCTAATTTTTCTCAACTCACCAAGAACTTTCTAAAAAATTGACCCAATTATATCCATACTATATTATTTTAAACAATCATATATCAGCAAACATTAAGTCATTTTATCCAATAAATCTATCATTGCGGGTACTCTCTATTCATGATCATGTATCGTTAAAAACTACTAATGCATTCATTCAAATGATATAATTTCATGAAATAAATAAAAAATGATAATATTAATGAAAAAATAGATGGGATACTTACATGAAAAAATATGGGATCATAAAACCTCAAAATTATATAACAACTCATCCGTGAGATTCTCAAATAATCAGTGTAAGGTCTCAATGAACATTTATGGCCACTACTTTCCCATATCAGACTACATATACTATGTATCCTATTGATCTCACCCTTAATTCCACTGATCCAAAACCAATAGTGTGGTCTTACCTCGAAGATATTTGTCACTATGATCCAAAACCCATTTCAGATTCTCAACAAGGGATTCATCAACAAAAATTTCAAAGCCATATATTTTAATTACATGGGAATGGTATGGATGATATATCAAAATATTAGGCACATGGAACATGTCATGAATGACACTATAGAGATGTGTATGTGCTATATGATATGCCAATGGACCAACCCTTTACATTATTACAGATGACCCAAAAAACCACAGTGCTATTTTTCCATATTTGATTACACGACAATTCCCCAGCCTAGGAGACACCCTATGGAATGAATATTGGAAAGCCTCAAATTTCACAGGTCATCTCTAAATGTCAGAATACGATTTATTCATACACTTTGGGGTCACCAATATCTATTTGATCAAAAAAACCTATTCATATGACTCCTAAATAATATTAGTACCAAAAATTGATTACTCACCTACCTCAATTCAACAAACTAGAGAACAACATGGTTTCTCATACAAGGTCTCGAAATTTTCCATATGGGTCGATTCATGGAAGCTATTAATATATGAAAACATCATGTGTGCTATATTTTTATCCTATGAACCACCAAAATCGATAACACGAGTGCATAAATATTCATCCAAAACCACCATAGTCTGTACATCTTGACCAAAAAATTGTGGATAATACGTCGTGCATAAAAAAATCGTGATCCTAGGGATTTATAAAGACCCTACCAAAAAGATGATGTTAAATGACGATCTATTTTTGAAATAATACTATTTATAAAATCATGTAACTGAAAAACCTTGTGAACATAAGGATTTTCTAGATAATCAAATGTGAAGGTATCTCTAATTAGTTTGAAGTGGGATCCTTTAGTTAATATATCCAAAAACCCATACAACATCATTCATAATAGTCACCCTAGGTATTTTTATTGGAAAATCCATCATGACATTATCCCATTTTCACTCTGAATTGGTTAAGGATTTAAATTTTTAACTGACCTCTGATGCTCAACGTTCTCATACTGAAATGTGAACAATATAGGGATGAAGCCTACCTCTTCCTTCTTATTATTCACTAGAAGAACTATTTATGTAGATCACAATACATATTTGTTAAAAAATGATGCATCAATCATCTAGATTCATGAAACTCCATCATGATCTCTTCATTCAATCCCATAGGAAATCATACTCGACCACCTAAAACAATATAACTTTCACAGCTGATAGACCATCCTAATGGAAATGCCCACCATATAATATTTCCATCAAGACTAATCCCTCTAGTTAGTAAAACTAATCAACCTTAATATGATCCAAAATCATGGATATAATAGATGTCAAAGTCCATTTTACTCACCAATGATATTCCTAAACATTCAGATGCATTTCTCAAAAGAGGTCCATTTTCCCCCACTCATCACCAGAGTCTCATACAACATATTTCAATTTCATTTGTATCAATTCATTGGAAACCACATTTATCATTCATTTTGAATTGGAAAATTTAATTTTGAGGGACTATAGGTACTTGAACCACCTCCACTGTATATGGTTCAAGTATTACTGAGAAAAGAAATACATGAATATTTTGTCATTTATATATATATATAACCTTTCACCTAGGAGATAGTGTCTCTAAAATCTCAAGGAAAGTACCACTACCAGAAACTCTAGAAAATAAGTAGGTTAATTTATCCAATATAACTTTAGCTGTCTGGGGCCATAAGAAATCAACTGATCCTCCTGTATCAGAATTTATCCAATTCTAACTCCTAATTCATCATAATACACAATATATTCATTACCCAACACTCTTATTGTGACGATATGTGATGATTAAAATCTACCATTTATCTCTTGAAAATATATATTGAAAGAATTAGAAAAAACAAACTTATCCTCTTTCTTGGTTTGCCCAAACATTGGTGCTTTGAAATGGGATAAATCTGGGATAAAACTATAATATTAAACTATTAACACTAGAATGCCATGACTTTCGAGGGATCCCTTGTTATGTTACCAAGATATATGATTTTGAATTTCTCTTGGTCCACTGAAACTCTTTCCTCTGTGGTGACATCACCCACGAAGTGAACTTTATTCATCCATATACTGCATTTGGTTATCATGGAATAATGAAGATTCTCTTCCAATGTACTCAAGATAACGTTAAAAAGTTTCGCATGATCATTTTCTAACTGTACATACAATAATATATCATCGATGAAAAAAAAATTAAAAATTTCACCAAAAACTGAATGAATCAATTCATCAAGGTCATGAATACAATAAGTTCATTGGTTAACAGAAATGACATCCCTATGGAATGTACAAGCCACACCAACTCTAAAAAAATGTCTTAAGTACATAAAATTGTATCACCCTTTACTAATGATATCATATTTTGAATTAAATCATATAGAATATTGTAGAAGAACCCATCTAAACAAAAATATCCTCAATGCCTAGAAGCGGATACATAATCTTGACCATCATCTAGTTCAACCTCTAATTATCCCCACATAAACACAAAGATCCATCATCATTTTTTGATAAGATATCTGGATAACCCCCAGAAGATGTAGTAGTATATATGAATCCTTTAGAATATAGTTCTTACAAAATAAATTTAAACTCCTTAACATCTACGAGTTCCATTCGGTAATACATGATAGAAATTAAATCTTATTAAAGAACCAACTCAGTCGTGAACTCAATCTATCTCTTATGTAGTGTGTCATATAAAATAATAGGGGAAAAATTATTAAAATGGACTACCAATAGATATAAATAATCCAACTACATTCCACAATTATCAAGATCCTGACCGGTGATCTAAACCATGAGACAATTTAATCTGTAATGAATTTGGTGAGCACGACCAGTTTGATGATCCCAGTCATCCTGCTGAGAATAGCTCTTTCTTTCTAGATATGGGAAGTAAAATATCATATTATTAACATTTATATGAGCTTGGTATATAACTAACCAATCTATAACAATGATCAAGTTGAATACAATAATTTCTAGCGTGAATGGTTCCTGAAAGAAATAGTTACCACTAGTCTCTAGTGAATACACCATGCATCGTTTGATATTAGTTGACCATACTCCCAATGATGCATAACTAGTTAAAACACCATATATTATTTACAAATCGATTCCCAAAGAATTTTTATGACAGGAAGATAGAAAATCATGTGATGAACTTGTATCAATCGAAACAAAATGTTAGGTAGATGATATAAGAATCATACCTCTGGAGGTGTATGGTCCTGCATCCATGTTAGCTGGAGTGGTTTTCATAATGTCCTATTGACTTGCACCTCTTACCTATACTCTAGTATGACTACCATGTGATACATCCCTTTCTTGGTACTTTTTCTCATTCACTACGGTAACACATCTCTTTCCTCAACCCAAACAGCCTCTGGAACTCCATTTACCTACTTGTTGGGGGGTGTATGAACCCCTTCCAGATGACGATGAATGTACAGATCCTATACCACTATTATTATATGTAATAATCATACAGAACCACTTAGGATGACTAAAAATGACAAAAATATGATAATAAAATACGGGGTATGGAATATGTGGGCTCTTGTAGAAAAACGTTCTACAATGATAGCACTAGAACATAACATGATCTTGAGATGGTTTCCTACTACCTTTACTACCCTACCCACTACTACATTCGCAGAAACCATCACAACATCGCTTCTTACCATAGAAAGAAGGAAACCAATATTTATATATATAAATATCCTAGATAATATTCTCAGCCTCTCTCAGATTCACTTCTTTGTTAAATTCTTCATTCATCATTTGTTAAAATATGATTAAATATAAAATTTTTACCTGTGACCTGATCTAATAATGAAGACCATCCTATAAATGTCTCCCCTAGAGATCTCATTAGCTTCTAGTGATGGCGTAAATAACATTAGTTTGGTAAAACATTCAGCATAGTCTAGTAATGATGAAACCTATTATGTTATATTTACAGACTCATGAGATTTTTCATCCATCAAGGCCTTGGGATAGAAATTTCTTAGTAACAATCTATAAACTTCCTTCCCAGATAGTTCATCCTACATCGCATCTTCCTCCATAATATCCCACTAACAAAAGGAATGTCCACGAATCATATACATAAATATATTCACCCACCAATTCATGGGTGTCTTGAGATGATTGAAGATTGTATGGGGTGACTCAATACATAACTCTACATCTAGGGGTCCCACAAACCAATAAAAAAAGGTGTATTATATAGCCAAAAAAATCATTTCAACATTTAAATTTAAGGAAAAATAGGAAAATTATCCCTTTCCATGGATCATATCACCCTATAGAAGCTATAATGAAAATGAACATCCATCAGTTCCATATGTACTATTGAAAGATCTTGTTTAACTACATTAGGATAATTCTAATTTCCACTCTCCTAATGCTCGATTCGAATATGGAAAGGATTCATTTTCTCTATAGGATAAATACACACATTATAAAACTATCTAAACACTTGGTCATCCATAATAGGTGGCTACATATAAGAATAACTAACTCATGGTCTCTCTAGATACGGATTACATGTATTTTATCATGACATGAAAACTCATTAAATTTATATAGTGAAACAAACATCCCCTATAATGGTTCATCATGCATGTATATATCACACACAAAAATAGATATTCCCACATCATGAACAATACATGTCAATAAATCTATTTGATCATATTATGAAGAATGTATTATCATCATGATCTTTATCGGTCCATTATTCAAAATCACATGAAATAGTACAATAAAAAAATAATAACCTCATACAACATTTAAATCAACAAAGGTGAAATAAAATTAATTGTGACAGTCACACAACACAACAACAATATCATCCCTAGGAACTCATATATTTCATTGTATGTGGGTTAGATACTTCCATAAAAATGTTCATTACCATGTTCTACCACATACTAGTATCCTTTTATACCTTTCTTAAATTGAAAACCAGAAGAAAATAAAACCTTATTGTTTGATACAACTTTGTAACATCCCCCATTATGGAACTCTCTCATGTGGCCTGAAAGGGTTGGTTATGAGACCTAAAGCATTCCTATCCTATTATAGAGTTTTATAACTAGTAGTGTGGTTGTGGAATGTATAAGAGAGAGATAATACCCCTAATATTAAGTGTCATGGTAGTAGAAAAAAATACTAGAACAAAAATAATCAATTTACTAACATAATGGAAGAAAAAAACAAAATCCAACAGAATAATCTAATAAATAATAAGGAATAATGTAATGAAATACTAGAACATAACTTCAATTCATGATAGAACAACAAAATAATAATTCTATTAGACTCAAATAGAAAACTCAATGTCTCGGATCATGAACTCAATGTCGATCTCATCACATAACTCCATCCCATCCGCAAAAACAGTCAATAAAAAGGGCGTTTTCCCTTGTTAAAACCTGTATCGATGAAATCGCTATGGGTTCCAAAATACAGCCCAAATTTTGTGTGTGAATAACTTAGTATATTAACACCATCATTTCTAACCAAAACCAGTCATATAAGAAGTGCATGAAAAAAGGGAAATCTAAGCATATTAATTAATTAAATAATTATTAAAATACAACAATAATATGCTTTAGATTAGTGCCAAAATATCTATGATCATATATTATGACCATGATAACCAAACCATATAGATTAGGTAAAATAACCTACTTCAAAACCATGTCAAAATATCTCTAATCTTATCCTATGACCATGCAAACAACAACCATATAACCATAGTATATTAACAAAAATCTGGGTCAATGCCTTATAATAATTACAAAATCTATTAAAAATACCATTAATCATTACAACATGGGACTGAGCATAACCCTCTCTAATTAAGAAATATAGCTTGTACTTGTCCAAACCCACTCAATATCCTCATTACAGCATAAAAGTGTGAAATCTCTAAGGACAATACCAATATATAAACATTACACCATGGAACACAGTCCCTTTAATAGAACATGAATGTTACAATATCACAACACAATACCCAATGGTTAATTATGTTAATAACCATTCTTATTTCTTATGAAACTTTCAATTTAGTTCATCGTTGATTAAAAATTTTATCAAAAAACATTAAGTTGAAATTATCAAATTCTATAACATGGAATCTCCCTAATTCACATGTACTGATAAATATCACTTAATTCATATTAAAATTTAATTATAATCATGGTTTTATCACCCCATGGGCAGACATGATCCATTTAAAAAATCATTTGAAACCAAAGGACTTCAATGAATAATTCCATTTCTTTAATTAATTAATTTGGGAACACACAATGATGGCATAATCACACTATTTCATAAATGTAAAAATTATCAAACCTCTGGGTAATATTTAGTCCCCTATCCTTTAACCAAGGATCCACCCAAACATCCAATGGATAGCTCCCACGAGGAATATGTTTGGGATGATTTCAACTAGGTTCCTAGATCAAAACCAATCAATATTAAAACCAACCACACAATTGATCAAAGGATTTCACCGTAGTGGTTGTAGAAGAAGGAAGAGAAGGAAGAAAACTATCTAAAAATACATACTGGGTATCAGTCACACAAATGAGACATCTATAAGGGATGTTTTAAATCAAAAATTTCCTTGAGAAATCCATAGGATTGAAAAGAGAAGATATTTATCCGAAACAATAAAAATTCAAATGCAAAGCAATTTTAAAATAGTATTTCAAGCATTCGCACTAAAGATAATGTTAGTACACATTATGAAAATATTTTTTGTGTAATATTTTGAAAAACCCATCTCCTCATATGTACTTTATTAAAACCAACGATTAATTATTTAACCTTTAATCCCTTTGCGTGATGTGTAAATTTTTTTCTGTTGATTTTTTTCCCATGTTTCATTTCAATTAACTGAACCAATTTTAATGTTTCTCAATACCCTATAAACCAATTATATGTTTAAAACATTTAAATCTAGGCTCCATTAATTCAAAATATCATACTTCCTGAAACATTAAGTTATTTTTTTCTATAAATCTCTCCTCGTGAATACACTATGGTGCTTCTGAAGACTCCTTGCATCCTAAGACATTGTTTATTTAAACAATTGACTTAAATGAAAAAAACAAAACTTAAAGTGAATATTAACAAAAAAAACATTGAGAGTCACAGTTGGGAAAAGGTGAAATATTATATTAGACTATGTGATTAGTATATATGTCACACTTTTCACCATAGACGTAGTCTAACAAAATATTTAGAATAATGATCACAAAGACTAACTCCAGATCTTGCATTGGGATGTTCAACTCTTGTATCATCAACTATCATGAGACATATGATATCACTTTAAAATTATACATCAGTATACAACTGCAAATAGTCATTAAATGATCATTTTATTTCATAAAACCATATCCACATGTTGTTAGTGTATGTAAAATTACATAGATTTGACTCTTCTTGAGATCCTTAAAAAATTACTCAGAGTCATCCATTCAGATATGCTTTACCCATTTCAATGTTAACTAAGACATCAGTCTTGAAAATCATGTGAAATTTATCAATAAAATTCAGTAGAACAATGCTTAACCTAGAAAACTATGGATTTCTATAACACTAGTGGGTTCAGGTGATTCCTTAATTGAATTTGTTTTTGAAAGGTCCAAATAAATTCCCTCATTGGGGATTACATTCCCTAAGAATGAAAATTGATCCCTCAAAAATGCACACTTTCTAAACATATCTTGCCTTTTATCCTTCCAAAATATCACTAGAATAATCTTCATAATCTCTTTTTTTACTCCATTATATTTTTGTAAATAATAATATAATTGATATACATTACCCAGAATTTCCATATATTATCTAAATACTCTATTATTAAAACCCGGGAAATATTTCTGGGTTATTATTATGTTTGACGAGCATATATATGAGTGTATTGTGCCCATAAATTGTACAAAAATCATTCTTATAAATATATTATTTATTAACCTTTAATTTATGATATCATGAATTAAGATCAACCTTTGATAACTAATGGTCTCCTCATAGTTGACCGAAAAATTTACCAATATTTGGAAGACAATACATGTTATATAATGGTATCCTGTTGAGATCTCCATCATCAATACAATTCCACATTAATCTATCTATTTTCATTATGAAGAGATATGGTTCACCCCATGGTGATTCACTAAGGTGTATGAATAATTTTTCAAATTCACATGTATATTATTCTTGAAATCCTCTTGTTCAATCGAGGAAAACATGTATGTGAATATATAGATATGGGTGGATTTGAGTATAAGTTCGATTGATATCTATATATTATAATATGGGGGAGTTCTAGGTAACTGTTCAGGTAATAAACCATTTTATTCCATCATACTGGTAATTTCTCTAGGTTGATAACTTCCTTTGACTAAACCATTTTGTCAAAGCAAGCTTCTTGATAGGGTATTAGCACCCACACCATTGATGGATTTTGAAATGTTGATTGATGGAATTCCTTACATTTATAAGGGATCATTGGATGGTTTGTAATATGAAAATAAATTTCCTTTTCAAGCATGTTGATGTGAGAGCTATATGAAGAGATCTAATACATCCCCATTAAAGAATTGAATTTTTCTAATAGAAGGATTATGATATTCACTAGAATAATCATACCATATACTATAAAGGGAGAGGATTTCAATACTTGTGTTTTAAGGATTTCTCCACAAGGTGTTTCTACAGATATATATATATATATATATACACTTCATGGAATCAGGGAATAGATTCAATAGATCTGATAAACATGCTTGATATAAATGGGTGAGTGGAAAAAGAAACAAATAAAACATTTTCCATTATTGGGTTAGTTTGATGTTTACATTGTATGACATTATTTTAATACTTCACTTCATTAGTAGTGATGAATTTTTTTCCCATTCTCCCTTAGTTTTTGTTGTTCCCAATTGTGATTACCCTCAAGGACCCATGGTTTAGTCCAATGGATTTCATCATGAAATTTCCTCCTATATTAAAATAATTGATCCATGGTTGGTTCCCTTATTTAATCTATCACATTGGATAGATTATTCATCTCTCTTCAACATTGATGAGGTTTGTGCCTTCTCTCCCACACATATAGAATTTATTTTTCTTTTAGGGATAGTTACAATAATTCTTCCTTCATCATTTTTATCATTTTGAAGGTTGGTATTTCCTTCCACACTTTTCATTTGATCCTCAATATTGAATCCCCATATCTCTAATTTGAGATCCCATTGGAAGAACTCTTAATAATTCCTAATGTCTTAAATATAAACAGGCTCTCAATGGCTTGGTTTTTAAAAAATAATCAATGTATAAATTTTTCTATCATTATCGATTACAAAATCCAAGGTGAATCAGGAAATCCTTAGGATGTTTGCCTCAAATTTTATGATATATTCACAGTACTTTTCATTCATATCTATTAATTATCTCTCAATTTTATTCTATGTGATTAAGGGGAAAATATGTTATGAAATATTTTTTAAGAATTCACACTCTATCTCTTCTATTTCATTCTATATTTCATTTTTCTTTGTACATTACCCCCATTGATTGGTTTCTCTATCTATAAGATAGACACCAAGAGTCACCATATCCTTCTCAAAACAATGGAGTACAAAAAAGATAATATCTATTTAATTAACCAAACATTCTGGAATAAGGGTATCAAAAGATCCGCTAAATTTTAGTGGTCATTACTGCTTAAAGGATTCAATTCCCAATAAATCATTCTTACGAGAATTAAGACATTCCACATTATTCTGGTTATTGTTCATAGCCCAGGGAAACTAGGTAAGAATCACCATGAAGTTTTTAACACCACATCCCATGGTATTAGAGATGTATTTTAGGAAATTGTTGTATTGTCGCTCACATGGTTTTTTGTCTTGGTTTTTCCTAGTTACCACCAGTTTCTAAATTTGAAAGGGATTAAACCAAGCATAAGTCAACAAATAATAATTAAATAATTAATTATTTTGATCAATCAACATTAAATTAATATCTTACGTGATACTTATTTTTTCCCTTTTCTAAAACAATGTTTCATATATATAGGCTTATCTTAATGGTTCCTACTAATGTTTTCTAATCCTCTTTCCCAAATTGACTAAACCAGATTTTGATACAAAAAATATAGAGACCCAAATTTTCATTACAAAAAATATTACATCATTTTTAAGATAAACATCATACTAGAGATACAAATCTAGAATCAAATGATATAGTGTCTTTGTAGAACAAGTCTTATAGATGAATTTTAAAAAATAAAGCAAAAATAATTATTTAAACCATTCTTATTTATCCTAATAAAATATGGCATTATCCTTAGAACATGTAATCACCTGACGATATACATCAATGAAATGGATGAGGTAAAATCTTCTTAGTTGGATGATTAAATGAAATGATTCAATATTACATGGTTTAGGATTTTCATCATCATTATATCATATGAATAATATCATCATCAAAATCCTGAGGGAAACAATTGATAATGTCATGAAATATCGACATGCATAAAAATGTAACATAATGTCATAATGGTCAAATAGAACACATAGTTTTCAAAAAATCATGAATAATGTTCATTAATAACATATATTCAGAATAATAACATCCTCATTTTGAATAAAGATAGAATAATATTCACACATATTACACATTTTCTCATGAGAGAAATCACATTAAACAATTCATTAGAGGGATAAATATTTTTTTTCACTATTCACATTATAATTTTAACATAATCAAGCATTCCATATAGAGTGAATTATAATCATCATTTTGAATTAACCCATGCAATGGAATGTGATTCCTAAGGATTTCATCAATCATTAGTTTATTAATAAACATGGGGTTTACCAAAAGAAGAAGGTGCAACATATTTTGTATACAAATCTTTATTCTTAATAGAATAAGAATTTAATAAAGATGAGTCAAATATATGTTTTGTAATAAATTTTTCTTTAAGAAAACTATTATATTTTTCATAAAATTAAGTTGGAAAAAAGTATACAGAAAAAAATAAAAATTAAGATTAATGAAATTATTTTTAAGGAAAATTAATGGAATATATATAACTAAATTGATTTGAAATAAGGAAATACTAAAATAAATGGATTTGGGATAGAGAACTCTCATACCTTAAATCTCACATTATTATGTCACATTTCCACCATGTGAATAATAATCCAAAAAATTATAAAATATATTTCTATAAGTGAATAAATGTAATCACATATTTATATAATAAATATATTTTATATTCCCCATCCACGAATGTGGTTTTGATAATTGGCTTGGAAATGTCAGTAGAGGTGGTTAACTGGCCTTTGACAGGACTTTACAGAAAGGGTGGGAAAAAAATTTCAAAATTTTTTATTGTAAATATGGTAATTATAGTTAGTTAACCTCATTAATATAATGTAAAATAATTTATTAATTAATCTAATATGGTGTTCTTTTGATAAGGGTGGTGAAAATAAATAAGGGGAAAGGAATAAATAAAAAATAAGAATAATTGATTGAAACTTACTTATTTCTTAGTGTATCTTCTATTGTACGCCCATAAAAATCCTTTTATGTTTGGAGTTTGTTTTCTTCAGAACATACCTAAATATACTAAGGGTATTTAGAGGTATAATTTTGGTAGATTAAACACTTTTGGAACTCTGTTATGAGTGGTATT
This sequence comes from Viscum album, assembly GCA_963277665.1. Classification (NCBI taxonomy): domain Eukaryota; kingdom Viridiplantae; phylum Streptophyta; class Magnoliopsida; order Santalales; family Viscaceae; genus Viscum; species Viscum album. The sequence continues at coordinate 1,559,126,126 of OY728161.1, forward strand.
CCATGGGGAGGGAGATGGTTTATTTATACTTGAGGGGATGGGTATTTTTAGAATAAATTATAGAATAAAATATTATATCAACATTAAAATAGTGAAATTTTAATATTATGAATAATATATATATATATATAATAAAATGAGTATAAGACTTTAAATTCCATTTATTATTAAAATTTATTAGTTTATTAAAAATTAAAGAGGAAATAAATTGTGTGAAAATCATCCTTTAAAAGTTATGATTTCAAAAAAGGATTTTTATTTTATAAAAATAAATTTCTATCATAAGAAACATTAATTTTGAATATAAAAATTATGATTTTTGAAAAATAGTTCAATGTAGAGTTTATTTAAAACGTGATTTTGTTTTTTTAGTTTTTTAATTATGATATTTATATTTTGAAAATACAATATTTATATTTACATAATGAAATAATTATAAATAATATTTTTAGTATAATATATTATTTGGAAGTAAAATTTCTTTTAAAATATCTAGGTTACTCATTACAAAGGATAAGCTGACATTCAGATGGTCACATTACATTTTGAATGGTCACATTACCTCTTATATAGAACACTTCTTTTAACTCTATATTCAATTCCATACCTATCAATGTTATATATTTAAATTTTATAATATTTTGAAGTGTTTAATAATATTTTTTCCTTTAATATATCATTTTAATTGGGGTGATGATTTTACTAGATTAAGGAAATCAATATTTTCCCATTTTATCTTTTTTATTTTATATATTATTTATTTTTTAAAATTTTTAAATTTAAATTAGTTTATTTAAAAATTAATTTAATAGTATTTTTAAATGAAATAATTTTTTTTGTGTCTTCATATTTTTTCATTTGAATATAAAAACATAAGAACATTTTCAATAAACTCACTTTTAAATTTTTTCATAAAAATCAAAATTATTATATTAAAAATTAATGTTTTTTATGATAGAAACTTATTTTGATAAAATAATTATCATTTTTGAAATAAAAATATTGAAAAGATCACTTTAAAACAATTTAATAGTATATAGGTCCCTTCATGCAATCAAATAATGAATCTTCAACTGACGATATATTCTCAAATGTTGTTTTTTTTATTTCCCCTTACTTTTTTTTGAAAAAAACCTTGATGCCTAACTTATTCTGTCTTGATAAAATCTAGAAAAACTTCTATATTTTTTGTTGGAACATAAAATAAAATATCCTCTCAAAAATTATTTCAATGTTTTTGAAATATTAAATATTTCTTCTGCTTATCTTGAAAAATACTATTTTACTTTGAATTTTAGAAATAAAAAGTATTTAGTGTCCATCATTCAAATTAAATTGATCTTCCATTTCTGAAATACGTTGAAATTTTATCCATCAATCGGACACCTATAAGGATCATTATTAGATTTAAAATATGCCTATAGTTCCCCAAAATTTTATCCATGATCATAACCTAACTAAAACCACATAACAACTTCTTGGAAAAAAAATTTACAACATGGAATTTTATCTCAATTTAATTCCATGTGGAATGCTATAAATATGACAACCCATAACCACACAAAGAAGATCAGTTCCATAGAGACAGTCATTTCATAATATATTTGATAGTAGCTATAAAACATCACATATAACCACAATTATTACAAAATTAAAAAATATTATTTCATAGCATACATTATAAGGATTAATTCAGGTTTAGAGCTTTGTAGAATTTGAGAGAACATAAATTAACTAAACCCATGAACATTCTATCATGACGTATTTTTTTACACCATATATAAACATAATTAATATATTATTAATCATAAGCATATCCAATAAATTATTTAACACATGATATAAACTTAAACATGTTATTTGTACTACATTTATTTATAATAAGTAGATAAAATAATATAATAAGTGGTGAGCTCAAATTCTCAGTAAAGGAAATAAAAAAATAAAGAATTTATGGGATAAATGTGGAATAAATATTATATATGGATTAATAAAACAACATGAATTCATAGTCAACCTGAAATTTAGAGAATGATATGGCCATTAAAATAAATTGAGAAGTGGGTATCAATATTACTTATCTAATGAGAATGGAATGATTAATTTTTGATATGAAAAATATATTTTGAATGCATTGTGTAAAAATATGTACATGCTGTTAAGACCAAATTCAAGTCATCTTGATGAATTGGGAAGGAATACACCAAATTCCCAAGCATTTTTTGTTCTTTGTGACCTCTTGTTTCATCTAGGTGTTATATATTTATAGTCCCCACCAGTTTTTGGATTAACTCTAATACATAAAAAACGATTCATAAAATCCCCCATGGAACCTCACTAAATAAAAATATAGATATCCATATAAATATTTAAACAAAATTTCAATATATAATCATCTAAATTTAGATTTCAATAATCATAACTAATTTCAATAATTTTTCCAATGATAATAAAAGAGATAGCATGATCATAACTGATCCATAGGAGAAGGTGGTTTGTTAAATAATGAATTTTCATCTTGAACATAATCATAAATATTGGAATAATAACATATATAATTACAATACTTTTTAACATGTGAATATGATGGATAAAATGATCAAAACCCATATAGGGGAAGATGTTGTGTGGTTAAAAAAACAGATTCAAAATTTTCAAAAATCACCTATATTGGAATCACAACATACAGAAAGCCAATAATTTCCCCACTCAAACTAAATGTTATAACATTATAATAACCCATATGGAGGAAGAATTTGGATATTTTCAAAATAACATAAACCCTATGAAATAATTGAAATAAAGAATCATTTTTACATAAATGAAAATAATTATTGAAATATTACACTTTTGAATATTTTCAAAAGAATCAAATAGTATGATACCATGAATTCAGATACCCAAATGATAACACACACACACACACATATATATATATATATATATTAATTGATAAATAAATACAAATAAAACACATTTTTTTGAATCCTTTGGAAATTGATATGTTAAATTAAAATAAAAACAATATTGAATTTTAGAAAACATTTATCACATTGTTGCAAATAATTAAATTTAATATCAATTTCAAGGGAGACTTTTGAAAAGGTAATGTGAAGGAATTTGAAAACCATATCCTTAAAAATAATCTCCAAAATTTTATCCTTCTAAATGAAGTTTTGTTTATCTTAGAGAAATGTTGGGAGTACGACAAAACATGAGGAATTGAAAATAATAACAATTTTTATTATTTTCAAAATATTTTTTAAAGCTAACAATTATTAAGAATAATAAAATAATTATTTATAGGGAACCTTTATTTTACAAAATAGGATTATCAAATATAGAATAATAAAATATTATGGTTGGATAACTGAAGCTTGTATGGATGAAGTTTTTATAGAACATTATAACTCAATAAGAATACTTGACTTATCATTATCCCTTAAGGGAAACACAATCCATGATTCATGAATCATTGGAAATGATATTATGTGTAAAAAATTAAATAATGAGAAAATATAAAATAATATAATCAGTGGGAATAATTTAAGCATCGTATAAGTTCATGTGAACAATAATAACTCAATGAAAGAAAAATCAAGTTACCAAGAACTCTTATGAGAGCTGTAACACTGGATTCAAAATATGTTTGTAGAAATGTTCACAGTTTAAATTATGTTATACTATAAACTATAATTATATATATATATCATTAATGGGATAATAAAATATAACATAGCATAAAGTAAACATGGTGATTACCATCTAACACTTCTTAATAAATCATAATTAAGACCATAAATCTCTTGTGGGTTGAGTTAGAGAGTAATCCAATTGAAATTAAGGAGTGGAATTGTAATTTAAATTTAATAACTATTAATAAAATATAATTAATTATATAATATTTCATTGATGTTCTAGTCTACTCGACGTATGGGGGAATTTTTTTATTAATATAAAAGTGAAAATGGATAATTATTATTACATCACAATAAAAACACAGAAGTATAATAATTAGTAAAATTGTAACAACCCGGTTTTCCACTCAGCTACAGATCCTTTAATCATAGGAATAAACATTACTTTGGACCTAATATTGATGCCTAATAAGTTAGTATTGGTTCTGAGGGTGTCAGGGGATTGTTCAAATCCCGAAAAAAATCTTTTTGTAGAAAATATTCTATATTGACAATTTAGAGTAAACTGTATAGGATTTACGCACGGTTTGAAAAATTGTGTAGATGGATATTTTTCAGATAGAGAAATGATTCATAGTTAGAACACAACCACACAGAATAATCCTGTGATAATCTGATTTTTCTTAGTACCTATGCATGAAATGCACACAGTTTTGATCAAACCGTGTAGAGGAAGACTTTTTGGGCCGAACTACCTCACACGGTTTTCACACGGTTTGAAAAATTGTTTGTACAAATGGTGTGTAAAAAAACTGTTGTAAAATGTCCAAACTCATTTAATGATCTATTAATCCAACACATTCCTCCCTAATCTATTATTATATAGGATTGGCCTAATTCTCTCTCATATTGGAGCATTTTGAATATCTAAACCTAGAATCTAGAGATATCCTTCATCCAGTGTTTGATAGAGCTTCTGTTTGTCATGTAGGATGTACAATGGTAAGTACATGAGTTCTCTTTATCGATTATTCTTCTATTTTTAACTCTAACTAGTTATCACCATGTGAGAGTTTTTCATTTTTTCTTATATCTACTCCGATCTGTGGCAACTCAAGGGTTGATACTAGAGGATAAGTATCATACAACCTTATGGTGAGGGGTATATAAATCCTCCCGAAAGTTTGATCTATTTTTATTATTAATGTGAGGCCCACCGGTTTCTTTGTAAAAAAATTCTTAAATTTACAAGTTGTGATTATACTTGTTAGAATTGTATGGTTTTTCTCATGCCAAATATGTGATTAGTTGTTAGCGGTTACACCCATAACTCTATCCAAATCATGTAGATGGTTATACCAAAATTGGGTTTTAGTTTTTTGACACATTTGATCCACCGTTTGTGTGTGCCCTTGATTGAAATTACATTAGGTGAGCCTTTTTATTATAAATGCTTGGTTTTTTAAGGAGGGTTGCATAATGGAATGTTCCATGTATGCTCACCACTTGACCCGCCTAAGTTAGGTGCATCAGATAGTTATGAAATGTGAAATAGAAAGTACATTAAGTATATAACATTCCCAATTTAAAAGTGATTAAATAAAAGATACATGTCTGTAGAACCCAATTCTTATTGATGGAATGTGGTAGAGTGAACCTCAATAATTGAATATGCCTTAATGGATAACATAGAATTGATTAAATGGTTTCAACTCTCCTTACCCTATCAACACTAATGGAAGACAAGGCATGGAGCCATAAATAAATGGTTTCAACTCTAATTGACAAGTCCATACTAATGGATGGAAAGACATGAACTAAATTAATTTCTATATGAATACAATATCATATATGAATGGACTGACTCAATCTCGCCTTTGAATTAGAGAGGATAATACGTTGGGTCTCTAGAATCCAATTGTGATTCAAGGATATGGTTTTCTTAGGTTGATTCCCACCTAGACTCTGGTTCTTGTATATTCCTTAGATACATGATATACTAGAGTAGGGTCCCATTTTTTTACAGGTTACCTCTGATACATTCCTTGGATCCAACATTGACTAGTAGGTTCCATGGTGAAAGACCATAGGTCACTATCATTTCATAGCCCCATTTTACCATAATCGATCATCTTAGACTCGTTCGATGCATTATTGTTGAATACCTTGGATTACGCTCCATTGATTACACTATAACCCCTTAGCTAGAATCAGATACTAATGAGAAAGTTTTCCATGAGATTTATTTTACCTTGGTTATTTCCCTGGAACTCCCTCATTGTATATCATTTTCAGGTTGCATTGTTACATCTTAGGACCTTCACTACTTATACCGTCATGAGGTGATGTCAGTGCTGGATATGCCTCACGTGACCTATTAATAACAAATTGAAATGGATTAATTAATGAACTAGTTACATTTTTCGACACCAGTTGAGAGATAAATCATGTACATATTAAATTAGGTATATTGTAATTCTTTCTTTACTTTTTATAATCGTACCAACACACTATTATATTCCACTACATGGGAAAGATGTTATAGAAATCATTGGTGGTGGCCAACTGAGATTTATCTCACACACTCTTCGGGGGTTGTTTGGTACTCAGAGTAGATTTCATGGTTGCATATAATGAAAAAGAGAAGCATTCATCTTTTCATACGTGATTGTGTGCTGATAGGATGGATCTTCATAGTATATTATGGAGTAGGACCTCAAGATTATTATATTTGTATTTTTTTTATTTATCATTTTGGAACATGTTATTCATATAGTATTGTATCCATTATCTCCATTTTTCTATTAACACGACATTAAATAATCTCTGTTCCATTTGATATAGTTATTGTTTTTCTTGTTTATACAATGTATCAGTTTTCTTTTACTATTTATTTATATTACTTCCCATGTTAATCTATTCCTTTGTATTACTTTTGCTATGCTACATTGTTCTAATTAGGGAATAGACTTCTCACAGACACACCCTAGTCCCTTGCTACTAGTCTGTATCCTCTGGTGTTTGGGATAATGATCTTGAGCCCATGTGGCCCGCTAGGCTCAAGTTACCCGTTAAGTGGAATCCAGGTGTGGGGCATCAAAATTTTGTATCAGATGTGGTTTCATTTCCTGGTTTACTATTTTGAGACAATATATTGGACAATATAAACGCTTGGGAATTTGTCAAAAGCCATTCTTGGGCATCATGATCCGATGTTCGGGATAAAATTCAAGTTACCCAAAATGAAATTTTTGTTCTTATTTGGCCTATTACAGATGATATTATTTCACAATTTGGTGAAACATATGTTTTTTGGTGTTGTTGATTATTTCTCAGTTTGAGGATCATATTCCATCCCCGGATCAATGATATAAGGGCAAGGAGAATTATTACATGCATCATTATAGGCACTTAGAATTTTTTGTTCATGCATATTTCTAGGCATATATGTGAATTTCACTACTATTCATTCCTTGACATGCTTGTAATTATTGAGTGATGTTGTGATATTTACATGTAGTTTTATTAATTTTTATTCAATTGAGTGATTTCCTATCTCAACTCATGAGGTGTATGTGCCCTTATGGGTCGGGATGAGTAATTTACTGAGTCAAGACATTATATTATAAATAATTGGGTGTTGTTTCTAGTGATTGGTGTGTGGGAAAAGATTCATCAGAAATGACTATCCATTATAAAGTGAATACTAAAATCTAAAATTAATTAGTTGCACATCCTTCTCCCTCCTTATCAGGTTTATGAAAGGTAAAGGAGTGAACCTAGAAATTAGTTGAAAAATAACATGAAACATATACATGAGGACATAAAGATACCTAGCCATATATGAATGTAATTTGGGGTAGCATGACTTCGGTATTGAGTTTTCATACATTCAGATTCTATTAGTGATGTAATATCCTTGATTCAAAGAGTGTTATATGGTGTGTGCTTGGAATTGGTAGACCAATTCTTCCAAAACATCCTCGTGTTGTTTTCCATGAAGGTGGTGACGACCATTCTCCAGACATGGTGGGCCCTGAGCTTCCAATCTTACTTCCAGGAGTACTGAATTAGGTACTGCCTATTGTACCTGATATGGGCCCTGATGATCTTGTCTGTGATAGTTTCCTATGTCTGATGCAGTCCATCCAAGGTGCTCTATGGGTTTCACCTACTATGGGTGATATGACCCTCGAGTTCCAGCAGCAACATCCGCCTACTTTTTTTGGAGATGGAGGATCTCAGGATGCTGAGTCAAGGCTAGAGGCCATGATTTCTATCTTTGAGCATATAGAAATTCCTCTAGAGCGAAGATTCAACCTTAACACATATATGATTTGAGATTTCGCCAAGTTTTGGGGGGATTTCATTACCCAGGCGAGACATCATCAGAAAATGTTATGGGTTAAATTCTCAATTGCCTTATATGGTCAGTTCTTTCCTCAGTCACTGAGAGCTTATGGATCTAGAATTTTCAGGCATCTCGAGTAGGGTTCTATTTCAGTTATTAAATATTCAGTACGTTTCACTGATTTATAGTGTGTTTCACCGCTTCTAACTGGTGATGAGCTTTCACATGCTAGATGTTTTGAGGATTGGCTCTAGTATGCCTTACAAACTCATGTGAATATCATTCACCTTCCCATATTTTTCTGTAATAGTTGATCCATCCCATATCATAATTTGTTACAAGATGGAATAAACGAGTACCTTGTTTAAAGGATCAGTGTCGCGTTTTTCCTGTAGTTCTTCCGTTGGTAGGAAATGCTCCATTGAGGTTCTTCTTCACGGTAGTGACAACCATAGTTTCCCATTTTATCGCTCTATAGTGTATCATCAGTGTGAAAAAAATGGCATAATAATCCCTAGTGTGATAGAGACCCTATGTAAGGCTGAGAATGTGGCTGTATTGGTCATTTTCAGTGCTTATGCAGGACCATTTCTCCAAATATGAGTGGAAAATGATTTTCATCCGCTCAACCTACAGGAGAAAGTTCTTTTGCACCGTGTCAGCCAAGGAGTTGGAGTAGCAATGGTAGGTCTGAATGGGGAGGGTGTTATGGTTGTGGTACTCTGATCATTGATAACCAGTAGTGGCAGTAGAGAATTCATGATCATGGTAGTCCATATGTTGCAAAGGGTCGTGGATCAGGTCAGTTGCATGCCTTACAGTTGATACCCGAGGATCAGGTTATGGGATCATCTATAGTACGAGGTACTATTCTAGTAGCCTCTACTATTGTATCTTCTTTGTTTGATACAAGTGCTTCAAAATATTTAATTTCTATATCCAATGTGGAACGTCTCGGACTAGAGATACATTATCACTATAGTGTAATATACCTTGATACACTATTAGAAAAATAGACGGAGGCTATACGTTAGTATAGGTACTACCCCCTTGAGGTTGGCGGTTATCATTTCTTGTAGAATATCTTTTTTTTCTAGAGACTACGGGCTTCTATGTCATTATTTTGATGGACATGTTAGTCAACTATCACACATTTGTAGATTGTTATCGTCGCAAATTTTCTTTTACATCATAAGAAGGATGTAGTTTTCTTTTCAAAGGATAGTGGGATGTCCATTCTGTGAGGGCTAGACTAAATCATCGTGGATTATATAGAGTGACCACCTATATTGCAATTCATTTCATGGAGGATCATGGGTTTCATCAAACTAACCTCCCTCTAGTAGTTAATAATTTTTTGTGATGTCTTTCTTGATGGATTTTGTGGTTTACCTCTTCAGATGGAGGTAGAGTTTACAATTGAACTTGTTCCAGGAGAATCTAATGTGTCCATTCTCCCATATAGGATGGAACCTACTGAGTTTAAGGAGCTCAATAGATATATAGAGGACTTAGAGGAAAATGGATTTATATGGCCCAATACATCCTCTTGTGGTTCACCCATGGTTTTTCCTAAGAAGGTAGATTTAACTCTTTATTTATGTGTGGATAAACGAAGGTTGAACCATCTTACGGTCAAGAACATGCATCCACTTCCTCAAATAGATGATCTCTTTGAACATATTTGAGGAGAAAAGGTGTTCTCTAAGTTCGAACTATGATCGGGTTATCATCAGGTGTTTGTCAGACCATAATACATACCACATAATACATTACGTAGCAGGTATGGTATTAATGAGTATCTTGTTATGTAATTCAATATTACGAACGCGCCTGCCGTTTTCATGGCTTTGATGAATAGGGGTTTCACTCTTATTTGGATTCTACTGTATTGGTATTTGTGGATGACATCATGGTGTACTGTCACACTTGTAACGACCGTGAAAATAATCTTGATATCATTATGATTTTACTTTGAGAGCATTAGGTTTTTGAAAATGATTATTGGTGATACTTCTTTATCTTCATGGAATACTTCTTGGGTCATATAATTGTAGAATCAGAAGTATCTATTGACCCTAAAATGGTTAGTTTTGTAGTTTCCTTAGAGCATCCTAAAAACATGTTTGATATCAGGAGTTTTTTAAGGCTAATTAGATATTACATGCATTCCATGCAAGAAATTTATCATCTTTAGGAACCTTTTACTGGTCATTCAAATAATGGTGTCAAGTTCACATGGTCAGAAGCAAGTGAGAAATCCTTTTAGGAGTTGATAGGGAGGCTTGTATCTGCACCTATTCTGATTATTCCAGAACCTCATAATGGTTATTTCATATTCTATAATGTATCAGGAATTGGGCTTGGAGTAGTGTTTCTATTGGAAGACAAAGTCATTTCATTCAGATCTCATATGTTGAGGCCTCACGAGATAAATTACCCGATGCATGACCTCGAGAAAGAAGTTGCTTTCCATGACTTATGTTGCTGGAGACATTATCTCTTGGATGAGCACTTTTTCTTGTATATAGTCTACAATATCCTCAAGTTTATGTCTTCTCAGCATGACATGAACCTCTGACAGTGATGATGGGTTGAATATCTATAATCTTTTTATTTTTATCTTTCCTACATGCCTTGATTAGGAAATTTGGTTGTATATGAACTGAGTTTGATAACTCAAATGTAGGTCGTACAAGAAAACAATAATGAATGGAACCCCACCTACAAGAGTGGTTGTATTCTCAAATATGTTTTTATGGAAAATCCACTTGCCAAGGGTGGCTGGGGTGCGGCGCAGGAGGCAGCCTGTTGGGTGGCTGGGACGCGGAGGGGAAGACTGGAGGAGCTGGGGCATTTTTTGGGCATGGGAAGAAGGGTTTCGGAGGGGGATGGAGAGAAAAAAAAAAGCAAAAGGGGTGAAGGCTTCTGCAGATGGCACGCCGCACAGGGGACAGCCATGTGGACCAGCTAAAGAGGGAAAAAAGGAGAAGAATAAAGAGAAATAAACAAAACAAAAGTAAACAATAATAATAATAATAATAATAATAATAACCATAATTATAATAAAAAAATAATAAAAATTATTAACCGTAACTGCAATAAAATACAAAATTTATTCATTTTAATTTTATCAGAAAACTAATGAATAGTGTCGTTGCTTGGTCGAAGCCACACAAGGTCACCAAAACACGCTATGCTTGGGCGCTCAGCGACATCAACCCAATACTGCACGTTTTGTGACAACACTTAAAAATCTTGTTCGGGATTCAACCCGAACCTTGACCATAAAAATTTGAAAACCAAAAAATAATAATAACCTAAATAGGTCGGGACGTGAAAATTCTCCCCACCATAACGCTTCCCATCTCTGAGAATCCACAACAAGACCTAGACCCTAGAAGAAACTCCTTAAGTGTCACTCACCCATAGAAGATTAAGCCCTTCCAGTTGATCGATCCAAACGAACACCAAACTCTCATGAAATGCAACTTATCCCCAAGACATGAACATTTAAAACATCACCAAAAACCCTGAAATGAAACTCTGATACTGACACAGGGAACTAGGAACAGACTCCCCACCATAGAAAACCATCCAAACTAAATTCAATTAGACCCATGATGGGTCTCCCCACCATAAGTATTGGCGAGGGTAATCGAGCTAGAAGATTTTCCACACAGTCCAAAAACCCCACCACAAGGGTAGGGGAGGGAAAGAAAGGTCCCATTCGATAGAGTATCAAAACTACCATCATCTCTATCCTAACAACTTTACACCCTCAAAAGAGAACAAACCATGACACACTAAAGACCAATATTAAACCAAGACCCTTCTCCACCGCTGGGGTTCTCCTGCCTACGTGCCAGCTTCACTCGAGGGCCTATGGCTGGAGTACTGATTATTGAAGCATCTCATGCCTTGTATTCAGGCTTCAGAAAATCCCAAACAAAAAACACAACCCATAATTTCCCCAAAAACACTTCCAATAAAATTAATAGTTTCAAAGATGTTCAACCAAAACCATTTTTACAACTGAAAGAAAAGAAACACTGAAAAATGATACAAGAGATGATTACTACACCTGATAAACACTACAAAGAAAAAAACCCCAAATGGATACCTAAACATCTCCCAACTCCTGCAGATGGGCTGAGGTGACCATTGACGAGCCAGGTCTAGCTTCATCGTGCTTCTTGGAAACACCAAGGCAGAAACGCTGCAAGTGACCTGAACGTCCACAGGTGTGGCAGGGTCTCAGAGCACTCGGACATGTCAGCCTCTTGTGACCCTGCCTACCACACTAGTGATAGATAACGACATTGCACTGTGGAGAAGAAGACTAAAGGTCAGAAGGCCTCTGGATTCCTCTACCAACACCACCATCACCAGGTCGCTTATCATTCTTCTTATCACCATCCTCTGCACTGCTTCTCAATGATGGAAGATTTTCCACCTCCAGACCTCCTGCTAACCCAGCTTCAGCCAAACAGGCTTGCTCCACAACATCTGAGATAGGGTTTAGGTTGATCTCTTCCACTTATTATCGCAGCTATAGTCAGAGTCCATAGTCAAATTGTCGAACCTTCCCAGTATCATTCGCAATAAACCACAGATCATACAGAACTAGGTCTATGAAACGTGCATTGAATTCCAGAACTGATTCAACACCCTGCTGAAGACAACACAACTCCATACTCTTCCTCATCTTCCTCAACATAGAGAAGTGTTGTTGGATGAACGATGACTTGAAAAAATCCCATGTCAGATATTCTCGAGGATTGTTCTGAGACATGGACTTCCACCATTTCAAGGCTGGGCCTTCAAGCATGAAGGTATCCAACTTCACCATTAATGAATCAGGCAGCCCAATGAAACTGAACTTCCTCTCTATCTTCTCTAACCACTCATCTGCCTCAATAGGCTCTGCTTGTTCATAAAATAGAGGAGGGTTCAACTTCCGGAACTCCAGAACATAGTCTATGGGCTGATCAACTGGAAGATTTTCTAGGAGCACACCACCCGATGTTGCACCTTGGGCATCCACCAAACCGTCGTGGGGGTGAACACAAAGGAAGAAGGATACAAAGAACATAATAAAAGCATGGTCATTTACATTTCAATTTCAACTTTTCACAATTTCCAAAATAAAACTTTGCAAAACAATTTTCAGAATGGAGGAAAAATCAAATGATCCACTAGGGGGAAACTAGTGATGATGGGTGACTCGGACATATGGTAGGCAGCCATACGCCAGCCACGCCACTGTCACAAGGAGCACTCTAGGGTAATGTATTCGCATCCACATGGATTTCCTAACCATGCAAGCTCACAAAGGTCACTTTCTTGGCCTCCATTTCATTTTCCAACAAAAAACAATCCAAAAGAACCAAAAGACACTAACAACCCAAACATTCCATGGTAACATGAGGTTCGGAACAAGAAAGGTTTCATGACATCCTTCACGTACTTTCTCCTTAAGCCCCACCAATTTTACTCCATCTACCAAAACAAACCCAAATAACGATGGGCGCTCTAAAAGCAAGGTCCAATAAAGAGATGACCTCCTCTAATACCCTTTTTTCATGAACCATCCCGGGTTGAACCTGAACCGATCACCCGAGCCGGTCCGCGATATGGCCCGATAGGTATTCTCAATCCTCTCAGGCTAGCAACAAACACCAGGTCATCAAAAGAGAGCAGGAGGGAATGATTTCACCCGATAAAATAAATAAAGAAGCGGAAAGAAAATAGAATAACACAAAGTAACTAAACAACATGAAAAGAAAGGACGGCCAACTACAACCAACTAACCTGACCACGATCAAAACTCTTCATGACCTCGAGAGTCACTCTTCAAACCACAACCAAGTTTCACCCACGGAGAACAAGCTCATGTCAAACTTGCAACAAAACAAAAAATAAGAAAACACTATAGATGTGAGTATTAAAAACTCAGTAGGTGGGCCCGACTAATTCTATTCCCAATGCACATACCATTAAATATTGAATTCACTAATTCCAAGTGTGAAATAAATGATATAAAATATTAGTTTCCACACACACTTTCATTTCAAAAACATGTAACAGTCCATTTCCCTTTCTAATTCAAAAAAAAAGTTTAATGTTTTAAAGGAATAGGTGCATTTCATTTTAATACATTTTTGTGAACAATTTAGAAATCAAAATTTTAGTTCTTGGTCAAATGGAAAACACACACTACACACAACACACACTAAGGGTAATGGAAAATTGGCACATAGGGCCATCAACCGAACTAGACCTCTCAATCATTCACCACATACAAATAAACACCAAAAGAAACATGGGTAAAACCTAGGAGCTCATGAATAATCTAGAACTTACTATACATGTGACTCCTCCTGAAGGCATGCATACTCTCGATGAAATCATAATGCCATAACACCTAGAGTTTCCCTACATGGCCTAACAGAGGGGCCCGATCCCCTATAAGAGTTTCATCCGTACTAAGGGCCACTATCCAGTGCATAATAAAAAATAGTTCCATAATCGTTCTCAGACAATTCACTTACTATTCTAGGTTCCCATGTCAACACATATAATAAACAGAAAATAGGTGAGTTAAAAATGTCAATCAAGCAGTACAAACATCACACACAAATCATGTAGTCAATGTACACCAAATATCACATATGAGTCACCCCAAATAGTGTTTTCAAAAATAATTTATTTTATTAATGTTCCAAATGATCCTTCACCAATTTTAAGGAAAACCCTCATTCCTCATGTGAACCAAAAAACTTGTTTGTGCTTCAAAATAAATCATTTATCAATAAACCAACACTACATTTAAAATTCTATGAATTATTCTTAAAGGAAAAATGAGAATTCTTTCACTACTGGGTGTCCGCTCATCAAGAAAATGTTTAATGTGTTGTTTATAAAATAAACACCTCTTTTTAAATCAAATAATCGTTTAAATGTTTATTGTCTTATATTATTTCTCATTTATTAAAATTAATAAAATATCAAAAAATCGCAAAATTCTGAATTTAAAGGTGAGTGAAGTGGGGGACCTAGCTTGACTTGCAGACCAGTCATGAAAACGCAACATGCCTCACACAGGCACGAAAGCACATGCAAGATGAGGATTAGAGGATCGTGGAAAAACCTTGTCAACATGGTGAAACCGAAATGATAAAAAATACATGAACACAGACTTAAAATAATTCAAATAAACAAATAGCGCAAACATGACCTCGACACAACTCGCACCATCAAAACCAATTACTAAACCCTTTTAAAATCCACAAAGTGTTTACAAAAACCACACAATGGCAAAATAAATCACTAATTATTTTAAAGAGACATCGGACCATTTCTAGAAAACACTAGAGTGAAAAACAAGACAAAAGTGCACGACATGATGAAATTACCATTTAAAATCACGAGCGCCTTAACAAGTTTTCACAACCAAATTCACAGTGTCCATGTTATTTAATAAATCATTTAAAATTTTATAAAACAATTCCATGAAAGACCACAAGGTGTTATACCAAAACACTGAAATCATCTTTTTAAACCAAACACACACAAAAACCTACCCCAAACATGTTTCTAATTACATACACAATTTAATAAACCATTAAAATAATTTAAAATACAAATTCAAGAAGTTCCACAAGAGTTTTACACCAAAAACGCACCCAAAATCTTCTTTTAAAACCAACTGTTCACAATCACCACATTAAAACATGATTCACAACCTCTATATAATTTCATAAACCAACTGCACAACTTATAAAATAAAATTAAGTGGAACAACATGAGTTTACATATGAAAAGCATCAAAATACACTAAATACTCCCTTTTCACGTTCTAATAAACAATCTACACGGTTTATAAAACACTAATGAAAAACTCAATAAGGGTTTTCACAGGAAATTGCACGCATTACTCATAAACATGCTACAAACAAATAAAATGTATATTAAATATCAAATAAAACCAGATTCGCAGCACGTAGACTAATAAATAAACATGCTAAAATAATTACACTCACAAATTAATTTGTCAAACAGATGTTATATGTGGAAACACCTACATCGGGCGTTCACAGACCACCCGAAAATGGTGCAAAACCTCGTTCGCACCACAACCGCACCTGCAGGAAGCCAAAACCACCATACCCAATTAAAATCAAACTGACTAAAACAAGATTAACCCCTAAATAATATACCCTAATGATATTTAACACCCAAAATAATGAAATACATCCCCAGGGGGGTGCGGGTTGGCTGCCCAGATGTTTGGGCAAAGGGGTGACGCATGCAAGAGGCGAGTGGGTCTGGTCGGGTGTGCGATGGCAGTAGGACAGGCAGTAGGAGGGTGTGCGGCTGTGGGACGAAGATGGTGAGGGTCCTGGTAAGTAGGGTGGGCGCGCGACAAGATTAGGTGGGGGCGCCCGACATAGTGCAGGGAAAGCCGAGGCGTGCGGATGAGCCGGAAGGAGGATGAGGCGTTGTGCGGGGTGCTGCAGGTGGGGTGTTGGGCTGACTATAAGTGCGCAGGAGGAGGTAGGCCGGTGGTCTACAGGGGAGGCGACTGGATGCAGATCGGCTGAAGCGTGGGGTTGCGAAGTGGGAGAGGGCCGGAAGGAGGGGCTGCAGGTGCTAGAGGGCAAGGGTGGCTGGGGCACGGTGCAGGAGGCAGCCCAGTGGGTGGTTGGGATGCGAAGGGGAAGACCAGAGGAGCTGGGGCATGTGCTACGTGTGGGAAGCAGGGTTGTAGAGGGGGAAGGAGAGAAAAACAAGAAAGAAAAAGCAGTAAAGGCAGCTGCGGATGGTGTGCCGTAAAGGGGACAACAGCGTGGTACATGTATAGAAGGAAAAAAGATAAGAATAAAGAGGAATAAAGAAAAAAATAAAAGCAAATAATAATAATACTAATAATAATAATAATAATATAATAATAATAATAACAACAACAACAATAATAATAATTATTATTATTATAACCTTATTTATAATATAATTTATAATTAAAATTATTAATCGTAACACCAATAAAATACAAAATTTATTCATTTTAAATTTTTCTAAAAACTGACGAACGGTGTCGTTGCTTGGGCGAAGAAGTGCATGGTCTCCAAAACGTGCTCCTCCCAGGAACTCAGCGACGTCAACCCAAAACTGTGTGTTTTTAATAACACTTGAAAATATTGTTCAGGATTCAACCCGAACATCGACATAAAAAATAGAAAACCAAAGAAAAATAATAATAAATTGTTCGGGATGTGACAATCAACCACATCTTGATGAGAAACAATCCAATCTATACTGATGATGGCTTAAAACTGATATACAAAAAGACTGAGAAAATCCCAAACAAACTCGGTATCAGATGCTGTTAAAGAACAAGAAGAACACCTAAACCCCTATTATTTCGTCATACCAAGAGGTGTTGATACCTCAATATTAAATAACATAAGTTCAATTATAAGTTTAATAACATCAAAAATATTGATGATATAAAAAAGTGGGATTCACCAGTATCAAATAAAGAAATTGCTACTAAAGATGTAATAACGTTATTACCTCTCAATATTTCAATAAATGAATCAACACCCATTGGAAACTCATTTACTGCATGGAAATGGTTCACTCAGGATTTCTGTGGTTAGAGCCTTATAGTCTTTGTCTCTTTTGACCGCATCAGAGTACCCCTTGGAGCTGAAAACCATAAATATAACAAGGCATAATCATAGCATGACCAAAGCAATGTAACTGAAAAACACATCCAATAATGTTTCACACCTTCATGGGAATAGGATAAGAACAACAGGTGTGTCCTCCCTTTCCAATCTAATATAAATTCATAGGCACATTACACGTTATAACATATGGTGTATAGGAGGCTCGTGGCTAGGACCCACCTCCACTATTCTTTTGATGATCATTCCACTTCTTATACTTCCCATGTGTTCCACTAAATATGCCACACAATCAAATAGAAGAGGAGGAAAATACAAACATTCATTCCATATTCATTTCATCCATAAAATATCTATCTACCATCTTTTTGTAAGTAAAAATATTCTTCATAAACACTTGTGACTTGATATCCAATCATAAACTATGCATGTACCCTTGAGCCTTCAGCTAATCATTCTTCACCATGACCGGGGGAAAATTAAAAAACTCATCAAAATGATTGGTGAATATTATCATAGAACACTCTCCTTGTTGTAATGATAGCAATTATAGAGACTTATCTAGAATCAGTGAAAATATAAAAATCTACTAAAAATAGGGTTTGGAAACCCTAAAAATTCATTCCCACTTGTCTTTCAACTTTTACCATAGAAGCCCACCATCGCTTGACGGAACCCTCAAGTCTGAATGCTTCACACTTCACCCTGATGTCATTAGGTGTCTCCATAAAGTCAATCACTTTATTGATTCTATCCATCCAGTCCTCACCCTATTTATGTTCTTTCACTCCTTTAAAGGATAGTGGACTCTCACACAAGAACTCTCACAATTGATATCTACCTCTCTCCTCCAACTATTAGTTATACCTCAACCACCTCAATATGAACTCAGTGTATATCATGATCAATAGCATGGACTGACCATATGATAGTCTCGATGAGATTATGATCCATATGTGGGTAACTTGAGGGTAATTAGTTTCACCTTCATGAGGAACTCGTAGAAGAGGCCTTAGTGCCATATTGTTGCACACCGAAACATAAAAATGATTAGGAAATAGAACAAATATCAATTAAATCTAGAAAACCCATAGGAAAAAACAATGATTTTTATAATGAAAAAACACTAGAGACACACAATCAAACAACCCATGGATATGTGGGTCTCATTACTACATGGATTCTTGAGGAACTACCAACTATGATACCAAACTGCAATGAACTGACCTGTATATCCCTCAAACCCAGCACCCATCCAGTTTTGTTACAAACCTAACAAGCATTCCTAATACCGATGGGGTGGCAACAAGAAACCAAGCATCAAAAATAGAATATAGGAAAAAAAAATTACCTCATAGAATAAATATAAGAGATATATATATATATATAAACATTAACCAAAAGTGAAAGAAAAAGAAGACTCATATGCCATAACTGTTTGAAAACAGTAGACACACACAACAAAAAACATATCTAAAAATCCAAAACAAGTCCAATTTAAAACGAAAAAAACCAAAAAACTACTCCAAACAATTGTAGGGAAAAACTTCCACCATATCTCCCCCAGATACCAAACTAGCTAACACAAACCTTACAGCCTCACATTGGTTCCTTTCCTTTCCCTACGTGGGAAGACCAATAAAGGCCTACAAACCACTGAAGAGATGTACATGGTGTGAACTAATAGTCTTAGTAGGATCCCACCGATGTGTTCCCTAACCTCTCTTTATATAAAAATATATATATATGTCCATTTTAAATAAAACATGGCATTATTAGTAGTAAGGCAGTTTAATAGACAACATAGTATGAATTTCCCTTTTTCCAAGGTTCTTAAAAAAAGAAAAAATATCAATTTAAAGAAAATTTTCCATATCATTTTCCCCAATTTTTAACCTGCATATCAAGGAAAACTCAAGAATCCTAGAAATATAAAACAAAATCATAGGTATCAAAACATTAAGGAATACTACAGGTATAGGCCTCTAACAGCACATACCACAATCAACCATGTTAAAAAAATCATATTGGAGAACAATGATCCTAATAAATAGAAGAATATCCCATTAGTAAACCCCCTAAATTGTAAATATCAGTCCCCTAGAACAACTATCCTAGAAAACATAGTACTTTTCTAAGATAAAACGCATTGATAACTAAAAAAAATTGGACGATGGACCCAATATAAACCTTCCACCTAAGTACCCAAGGTAATGAGTGATCTCCTTTTCACAATTCATTCTAATTAATTCACAAATTCCAATTCATTTTTTTCAATATGTTAATTTTATATTCATTTATCAGTAACCCTGGAAATCCAATTTTCACTAAAAACCCTTTTTAGAATATACAGATCAATCATTTCAATTTCAATATACAAAATATATTATAAAGAAAAATAATTAGGTACATCAGGATATGCTATAGATGGAACTACATACCTCAAAACACGGTTCAGACATGCCTGTAATAGAATCATAAATCAATGAAACCCAAAAACATCAATAAATTCCCTAGAATCAATCCCATATTAATATTGATTCAATTTAGAACTAAATGTATTGGTAGAAGAGAGGAAACCAACATTCCTCAAAGGCGAACTCCAGCCCCACCATATCCAATAAAAGAAAAGGCCTACAAAATTATATAACAAAATATATCTAAGAAAAAACCAAGAAAACACAATGAGTTTATACCATGGGATCCAAATAATCCAACAAACTGCAAAACCTTGATCAAAGGAAATGAATGAATACAAATGTTACTCAACTAGAGAGACGCACCCCAACCGCAATGGAGATCGAGTTTTAAACAGATAAATCTAGAAGGGGTTGAGTCTCTCAATAACGCCTTATAACTACCCTAGGTTGAGATCCATAAATAACCAGTGAATTAATTGAAATAGAACATCTACAAACTATCTTTTAAAATTTTATACGGACTGTTACATGATGTTTAACTGAGTTTCACGATGTGTAACTTCTATGTCGCATATTAAAAAAACCCATTGTCTCTTATTAAAAATCCTTCATTAAAACCATACATGACATGTAATCACCATTAATGATGTGTTGATTTCACATTCTGACCATTCCATTCATGACATACATCTGACACCCATTAAATGGCGTGTAATATAGTTACATGGCCTATAACTACTCTCCATCCTGCTGAAATGACCTATTCTTAGTGAAAGTCCAGAATCATTGTAACAACACCACTATTGGTATCAACCCAATCTCAATGGAAGGGGAAACTAAAATGTGGTTAATGTCATACCTGATGAAATGGTAACATTATGTTACATGGTTGTTTTGGTCACTTTTGTGTTTTGAGTTTTGTGGCCTTCTTTGTACTCACGAGTATGCCTTTTGGTTTCGTATCTTAATAAGATCAGATTTTCTTTTTATTTTTTTATTTTGATGTTTTATTTTGTACTCATGCCTCATAAATATGTTTGTTGGGTTCTTTTTGTTTTTAGTTTTTATCTTTCAATTGGAATATCATCCCCAAAATATCTTTGTGGCCCTTAGCATTTATTGTTTTTCTATAGTATCGTTGGGATACCACATAAGGCATAGTATATCCCATATCACTCCTAAAATAGAAGATTGTGGGAGGTGTTATATAATTGATATCATCCTCATTAATTCCATATTTATTTTTGGGAATGATAATATCATCTTTAGACAGTTTTTCAATCTTTCTGTAAAAATAGTATCACTATTGGTGATTACTTGACATAGGAAACAATATCAATTTTATTGGACCCTTGTGTTTGAAATAGTATTAGTTTATATCATCAAATTGAATTACGGAGTCTAATTTTTGGAAATTTATATATATATAATAAAAAGGAATAACTAACCTATTTATGATAAACACCAAGTTACTAGGGCATTTGGGTATGTGACTGTTTTATGATACTTCTTGGTTTGTTGAAAACTCATTTTCCAATGACTTGATAGTTAGAGCTTCTTGAAATTCATTAATGGTAATAATTCACAACAAGACATCATTGATCTTTCCGAGTTAATATTTTATTAAAATTTAAAAAACAAGTGTTAATTTTTAAAAATAGTGAAAATAGTTGTTTTGAAGAGCATAGTGGAAGTATTTTACAAAAAATTAAAATGTTGAAAATGGTTTAATTGTGAAAATATTTTTTGTAATATGTGTTAATGTGGTAGATTGGAATTATTAGGCCATTAATTACAATTGAGGGATACAAAACCAGGTTTTTTCATGTTCACAGTTAATGATACAGGATAGTTGATTTTGAAAAAAAAACTATTAGAGGCTACTGAAAATGTAGTTCTCTAAAGACACAAATGAACCATAAGTGGGTTCAAGGCATTATCTAGGATTGCTAGGATATGGATAAGGGTAACAATAATGATGAACCATGAAAAATATGAATAATAATTTCATTTTCAAATGAAGAATCCAACCATCTTTTGAGGGAATTGTGATCCATAAAATGTAGAAGTCGTGATAAATATGAGAAATCAAATCTTCAATTTCCATGGTATAGAAGAAGAAATAAAATTAATCTCAAAAACATATATGTTAGATTATTTATGTTGAAAATGGTAATAATTATCATTCTAAGATATATCAGACCATAGAATGACATGGGATAATTTTGATGATTTTTTTGATAACACATTATTTCATTACAACTATTGGATTAATAAAAATGAATTTCCTTAGATTTATTAAAGTGAATCTACTAGTGATAGAGTATGATGCTAAATTGGTTAATTGTTTCTTGATATGAACTAGATATTTATGTAGGTTTTCCCATTAAGGCATGAATGTTTTAATTGGTTTTGATGTTTGATATTCAATCAAATATTTCTATGATTTTTGTAATGGATTATACACAAGTGGTTAATTGAGAGATGGTGGAAGAAAGGGATATCTCGGGAAATATAGTTAGAGGGAGAATATAAATCCCTATGGGAATATGAGGTAACCCTAATACTATGAATAATCGGATGTGGGAAAAATATTTCTAGAGTAGTGGGACACCTCAGAATCATAGAATTGGATCAGTTAATCTTCTTCCTTGACCCAAAAGTATGTCAGGATGTATTTAGTGTGGTTCAGCAGATCACATTAAGTGATATTGTACAACACCACCTAGATAGTGTGACAATTTCAATAAGAAGGGACATCCTCATCACTATTGTCACAATAATCGAATGTCGAGTACTAGAGGAAAATATTTGGTTTCTCAGTCATCTTATAAATGGATAGGATGATTGAAAAAATACCTATAGTTATCACAATAATGCAAGACAAGGTTGTAATACCCCGACCCCAGAAGCCCGGATCCGGTGAATTATTACATTACATTGGAATGGTTAAAAGGAATCAAGTCCCGATGGACTGATCGGTTTAGTAGTCAGGGAAAATATATTACATACACGAACATTACATTACAATTTCAAACATAAAATATAACATTGATAATTCTTTTTGAATTCCATTATTCTCCTAGATTAAACCAGCATATAAATAATAACACACTTCTTATAATCTTCAGAAAATAAAACATAAGAAATGGGTGAGCCCAGATGCTCAGTACAGATAAAAAATATAGAAGAAGATATCATAAATAATCATAAATATTTATTGAAATGTATAAAATTGAAACCCGGGCCCTTTAAACATAAACTTTAGTATAATATTGAAAAGATAAATTAAATAATTCCCTTTACTTATTAACATGGATATTTTACTATTAGAATAATCACTTGTATCATTAATAACTACTTTCATAAAGATGTAATCCATAATGTCATACACCTTAACCACAAAGTCAAGGCCTCGTGTTAAGACCCTAAATATAAATTCTGTCAAGGACCTGTACCAAGACACTAGTTTGTCTCATTAGACATACCGATGCATCGAGGGGAAATAATGATCCCCTCCAATCACTAACTAATTTAATGAATTTCTCATAAGAAAATGTTGAAACATAACATAAACATTCATATAAAAACTAGCATACAAAATGTAAATACTTTATCCATAAATCATGAATGGTATAAAAATAGCACATCCATAGTAAAACGTATCATAACTCATTCAATGCAATATGAGAGATTTTTTTATAATAAATCAACCGTAATCAAGAATAATATCTAGTAAATTATGTTGACATAGTTGAAAATGATAAGTAAAACTAATTGAGAGAAATATTCATTTTTTGTGAAAACATTTAAAATTCAAACATTTATAAAGTAATTAATTTAAAATAGATTTTTGTATCAAATTCTCCCATACCACTTTAAAACATTTGAAAGGAATTAACATTTTATAATAATCATGTCCATATAAATAAATCCTTAGAATCATTTTGAAAGCATCGAAATTAATTAAAATGATTTTGAAAAATTAATAATTAAAAAATTTAAAATGATGATCTTGCTAAATATTCCCTTCCATAAAATCATAAAATATTACCTTTGAAAACATTTTTATGAAAAATGTACATTGATTATAGTTATGTCTCAGTAAATACTTACACATAAACAATCTCAGATAATAATGATATTGATGAATTAACACTTACCTTGTACTTTTCATGAGACAAGGGTATGTTTAACCTCCTTTATAATGACCATAGTATGTTATTGATTTATAATATAACCATATTTATAATTATGATATCTTATATGATTCATTTATTACTTTATAATACCCATTTAATAATAATTTCCATGTTAATGTAACGTTTCAGGTAATAATTGTTTTCTTTATCATATGTGTTTTTACTTTTTATTCTTGATCGTATCACTTAGAATAGGATATAAATATTTATAGAATATAAAACATGATTTATATAAAATATATATTCAGAATATAAATATGTATAATAGATAGGTATATGAAATGGGAACACCATTCATAGAGATGGTAGTTAGTACATACACATGAATGTTGTTTCTGCTTTCATATCATATAATATGTAAGTAAATAATTGACATATATTTATCAATATAAATATATATTATTCATGTATAAATATGATTTCATATACATCATAATTAATCAATATATTTATTTATAATAATTCTTGAAGGGTGATCTTTGAAGAAGAATCTCATCGCGTCGTGGTAACGGTAAACCATTCTTACGCACGAGCGACAATATCATTCTATTAATGGTAAAATGGTGTTTCATTGGATGTTATATTATATATAAATAAAAAATTAAATTTTATATTTATTATTTACATCAATTATACTCATTATTATACCTATCTGAACAATGAAGTGTTGATCAACAAATTACACCACGACGTGGAGATAGTAAGCAGTATGTATGTAGGTTTGATGACATTGTCATGCATAGGATGGACAGAATAATGAATATTGTAGTAAAATATTTATAATAATATCTCAGTATTCAAAAGGTACTGTATTTATTATTTTATTACGAAAATAACAGCGAAAGAGTAAGTATAAGAAGAAAAAACAATGAAAGAGGTGATAAAATAATTTCATCTTCTTCAGGTGGTTCCTTTTGATCTGAACAAAATGGATCATTAGGATGGATTTCTGATCAAAGTAAGGACTCTAGGTTGATGTGAGGGTATTTGGGTGGATATCGTTTTAGGTTTTTGCGGAGAAAAATGGTTTTGGTGTTGTGAATTCGAGAGAAGGGAAATTTCTCTTTTATAAGAGAGTTGAGGGGCACTTTAGGAAGAGCTTTAAATATTATTTTATTTTAAAATAATTTTATCTTTCTAATGGAACATAATGGATTTATTTCTAGGATAAGGTAGTCATGGGACTAATTACTTTCTATACATATGTTTTAGATAAGTTTAGGTCACCATATTAACATTATCTTTTAGATTTAACCCTTAGTTAAATAGTTTAACTCTTACATTGTCTTCTTGTATTCTTACACTATATGGTTAATGAACATACTATAGAATGCCAAGAGAACATTAAGTGGTTAATTAATGATATATCTAACATTATTTAAGTACTCGTGTCGAATTTAATTTTTTTAGGAATATTATATCATTTAATAAAAATTTATTTATTTTAAAATCTCATTTATTTCAATTTTGACACTATTTTATATTTTGTTTTTTGTGAAAGTCATAAAAACTTGATTAATTCGAAAAAAATACATTTAATCAATACTAACATGTAATATTCAACTATAAAATTCGTGGATGGCATCAAAAATTTCAATTTAAAGTTATTTTAATATTTATTATATCAATTATTTGTATCTTTTATTAATAAGGTAATTACAACATCATCATTGTTCCCTAAATAAATATATTTATATAATGTAAAAAAATTATAAATAAAATACTATGATGTAGAAAATATTTATATCTTTCTAATTAATATTTATTGTCAAATTTATCTTATGTATAACCTAATATTAAAAATTATTTTGTTATTAAAAATTGAATTTAATACTTTTAACTCTTATTAAAATAAAATATAATATATGTCCTAATCTAACACAAATGAATAAAAAGGATAATTGTTTTTATAAGGATGAACTTGGTCCAAAAAAACTTATTCAATATAATTAACACATGTTTTGGTGGTAATTTTATATTACCATAATATTATTTTTACCTTTAATTACCCTATTTACTTTTAACCATGGTAAATAAAATTCAAAATTTACTATTAAACACAATTTATTTTCATCCTATTGAACCCCATTTTACATACTGATATCACCCTTGTCTCTCAGATTTTTGAAATTCTATTTAGATAAGTTGTAAAATTAAATTTTGTGCAAATTTGCAAATGTGCATTGATGGTGGGTAAAAGATGTTAAAAAGTTCAATAAAATTTCAAATATCTAGTTTTATAATAAAATAACTCCAATTAATTATATTGGACTAATATAGGATTAATGTATCTAATTTTTACTTTTAAATAAAGATAAATTAAAAATAATTATTTAAATAAAAAAGTTGATTTTTATGTACTATCCTATATTTTTTTGTATTCATAAAAAATATAATGTTTTCAGAAAAATACAAAAAATTCATCCTAAGATAATTTTGATATTTCGAATTAAAAAATGAAGTATATTTTACCAAATTCATTATTTAGTGGTGTCTAAAATTAATTTTATTATTTTTCACAAATGGCCATAAAAAGTAGCTATTTTAATAAAATAGTTTTTCTAATTATATAACTATTTTAACAAAGATTATACATTTAATTAAAAATAAGTTTTATTTATGTGAAAAAATATAAATAACATTCAAAATTTATTTGTTACTATTAATATCACAATATTTAATTGATAAAAAATATATTGTTCAGATAATTATAATACAAATGTATTGTTTCACAGAAAATCAATCGTGCATATAGCGAAAGCCAAATCAGTGTTTCATGGTATATAAGCTATTAAATTACTTTAAAGAGATAATGTAATATTAAATCATAGGGTGTTACATTATCCCCTCCATCAATAAATTTCATCCTCACAATTTAAAATTGTGTTTCGAAAATAAAAGGTTGAAAATAGAAAATATCTTTCTTTAAAACCAACATCGAAAATTGGATTTCGAATATTGAGTATTAATAAGATGGAAATGGAAATGAAAAAATCACCACCAAATAAATATTTCGAATATAGAATAATTTTTGGCTATCAGAGACATAGAATTGGAGGGAAACATAAATATTTATAGGGACTGATTGAGCTCATCAATCAAAAAAAAGTGAATAATAAATGGAAAATTGAGGGCCTCAAAGCCATAAAACTATGATGATGTTTTAAAATATCATATGCTCAACAAAACACAATTTATTAGGATAACACATTTTTGGTTTTATGATCCTTTCCCTATAGTTTAAGGAAAAAAATAATTATTGACAAGTAGAGTTCCATTTTTTAACTAATTTCAATCACAAACTCTCATTTCACTCCTGAAGATAATAAAACTCAAAAATATTATATTTAACAAAATTTTATTGGGTTTCAAAAAAATTGAATTTATAATTCATCTATTAGACAATTAAAAATATTACATTATACAATCTAGGAAATCACATAGGCCAATGATCGGTGATGCACCTTTGTCGCCCTTCAGTTGCGGGTTTAAGTATGACGGCCTTGCTAGATGCAATGGGTTGATGCCCGACATCCGGGTTGTCATTTTTTTTAAAATCCAAAAATAAACTTATGATTTGTTTTAAACTTAAAAAATAGTATCTAATTTCTAACATAATCTATTCCATCCTTTAGACTTATCCAAAATACTTGTGTCCAAACTGATAGTACCAAAATTTATAAGGAAGGTCAACATAACATAATTAAGATCTCTTTTATCACATAACAACATGTGAATACATTAATCACTTATTGTATTAAACCATGGTGACACCCTGAATTACCAAAAAACATTATTTTAATAAGTATGTACTTCATTATTCCTTCTGTAAAACATAGAATACTTAATATACTCCTTAAATCCAAAAAATGTTGTAATTTCCAACAATGATGGAATAAACAAACCATTAATTAGTTCTATGGAAGTCAATAATATCCAAAATACTTTATCCAACTTAATTATCTCTTATTCCATAATCAGTACCTCAGCCTTAATACTATTTTAAGGTTTAGATTTCTCTCAACCATATATTTTTTAAAAAAATCAACCTCATATTGAGTCACGTTTCTTAGTACCACAAAATCTAAAATCCTTAATGAAATAGTATTGTACTACAATCCTTATATACTATATAATTATTATAATTTTTACATAATTAATACAATAAAAAAATGATAAAATTATTTAATAACGACATAAGAAGACTAATAATTCCTCTTCATCTACGGTAGTATCATACCATGATTATTATCAAATAGCATCATTTGAGGTATACTTTGAGGACTTTAACATTGATTTGTGTAGTGTCCCAACTCCATTTAGATGAAGAATTGTACATTTGAATCCTTTTTCATACCCTCAAAATCACGTATATGGTGGCCTTTTTTCGCACTTATAACAAACTCAAATTCCCTTCAAAAATTTACAATGTGATTCTTTACACAATTATCGCTTGTGGGAAAATACTTTTTCCCCTATTAGCATTATCTATCTTTTTATATGTCATAATCTTCTTCACTTTCTTCCCTTCAAATACTGAGGAATCAAGGAATTTATTACTAATCTTATTGTCACATGATACTATTTCTTCATACGATGATAATACATGGGAGACTATTTACCATCTAAGTGATCCATTCAGACCATGAGAGATATGATCCTTCTTACTCATTGGATTATTCATTTTCCTAGAGAAATCCTTACTTCTAATGGGTGTCGTTTCAACGTGAAAACATAAACTACACTAGATCATATCATAATTTATAATCCAAAAACTAGAAAAAGTATCAACATTAATTGATGATTTTTACGCATCTTGTATCATTATCAAAAAAATGATTTCTTTTATGACATATTTACTCAGAAATCCTTCATAATGGTTTTTAAATAAAATATGAATTATCCTAAGTAAACCCTCCTAGGGAGTGTCAAACAAGGAGCACAATAAGTCTCATTTTCGTGTACCAAGATACACCGAGTCATGCCCGGAACTCCCAATCATAGTTTTCACTCCAAGATATATTTGTGCTAGAAGCACGTCTACTTCTAGTATCTATACATGGATTTGTTTCTTGGAAACCCCACCTAATATCTACGTTACAAATTTTTTTGGATGTTCTTCTATACTAATCCTCAAATTCTATCTTAGGGTAATGTTTCCTTGTCATAGTTTTTCAAAATAATCTATCCATGTTTATTGCTAAAATTCTTATAACACCAATTATAACACCCCCAACCCAGATGTTCAGAGCCTGAGCATTAGTATTTAACATCAGAATGATTAAAATGAATCATGTCCAAAATGACAGATCAGTTTACCAGTCTTGGAAAATAGATTACATACATGAACATTACATTATAATTTCTAACATAAAATATAACATATAAAATATGTTGTGAATTCCATTATTCTCCTTCCTTAAACCTATATTTAAATTATTATACAATTATTATAATCCATGGTGAATAAAAAATAAGAAAGGAGTTAGTAAAGATTCTTATTAAGTATAAAAAATATAGAATAAGCTAACATAAATAATCATAAACATTTATGGAAATGTGTAAAATTGAAACACAAGAACTTTGAACAAAAACATCAGCATAATGATGAAAACCTAAATTCAATAATTCTATTTAATTATTAACATAGATATTCTACATGTTGAAAAATAACATGTAATATTAATAAATAATCTCATAATGATTGAATGCAAAATGTTGGACATCATAACCATAATGTCAAGGCCTCCTGCTAAAACCCTGAATTAAAATTCTATCAAGACCTTATGCCACGACACTAGTTTGTATCATGAGACCAACTGATGCATCTAGGGGCTATAGTAGGAAATTATCATCACTTACTATGTCCAATGCATTCCTCATATAAAAATGTTGAAATATAACATAATAATCATATAAAAACTAGCATATGAAATGTCAATACTTTAACCATAAACCATGAATGGTATAAAAATAGCACATCCATAGTCAAAAACATTATAACTCATTCAATACAATATAGAAGATTTTATTATAATAAATCAATATCAATCGTGAATATCATCTAGTAAAGGATATTGACATAGTTGAAAATGACCATTAAAACCCTTTGAGAGAAATATGACTTTTTGTGAAAAATTTTAAATGTCACACATTTGTAAAATAATTAATTTTAAATATATTTTGGTATCAAAGTTTCCAATTCCACTTTTAAATGTTTGAAAGTAATTAACATTTTAAAATAATCATGTCCATATGAATAAATCCATAAAATCATTTTGAAAACATGGTCATTAATTAAAATGATTTAGAAAAATAAATCATTAAAAAATTTAAAATAATGATATTGATAAATATTTTATTCCAGAAAACCTTAAAATATTCCTTTTGAAAACATTTTTATGAATGATGGGAAAGTATTATAATTATATCCTAGTAAATACATTCACATAAACAATCTGAGATAATATTGAGAGTAAGGAATTAACCCTTACCTTGTACTTTCCTTTAATAGAGGGTACTATTATCCTCATGTATAATGATAATAGTATGTTTTTGAATTATAAAATAAACATATTAATATTTATGATATCATAAATGATTCATTTATTACATTATACTCACTATTTAATAATAATTTCCAGGTTAATGTAACATTTTCAAGTAATAATTGCTTTCTTTATTGTACGTGTTTTAACTGTTATTCATGATCGTATCACATCGATAATGATTTAATTAATTAAATAATATAAAAAATTATTTAAATATTATATATATTCATAATATAAAAAACTATAAAAGATAGATATATGAAATGGAACCACCGTTCATGGAGATGATAGTCTATACGTACGCATGAATATTGTTTCCGTTTTCATATCGTATAACATGTAAGTAATAATGGACATATATTTTTCTACATAAATATATTATTCAGGTATAAAAATGATTTCATACACCTCATAATTAATTAATATATATATTTTTATAAAAAATCTTGAAGTGTGATCATTGAAGATGAAACTCATCACGTCGTGAAGACTGTAAGTCGTACGTATCCACGAGTGGAAATATCATTCTATTGATGCAGAAACGGTGTTTAATTGGATGTTATATTATATATTAATAATAATTAACATGTTATGTTTATTATTTAGACAATTATTCTCATTATTATACCCATCCAAATAATTAAGTGTTGAATAACAAACTACACCACAACGTGGAGACGGTAAGTCGTACGTACACACATATGGTGACTTTTTCATTCAGATCATGGATAGAAAAATGAATATGGTTATAACATATTTAAAATAACATATCAATATTTATAATGTACTAGATTTATTAATTTTTTACTTAAATAACAAACAATGTGGATGTTTAATAGAAACGAACATTGAAAGTGGTGATTAAATAATTACCTTTTCTTCAGGTGCTTCCTTTTTATTAGAACAAAAGGGCTCCTTATATTGGATTTACGATCAAATTAATTCATCTAGGTTTAATTGAGGGTGTTTTGGAGGATATTTGTTCAGGGGTTGGATGAGACAATAGGCTTTGGAGGTCTGAAATTGAGAGAAGGGGAAGTACCCTTTTATAAGGGAGGTGAGGGGAGCTTTAGAAAGAGCTTGAAATATTATCTTATTATAAAATGATTTTCAGGTTTTTAATGGGCCCAAATGGATTTATTTTGAGTATATGGTTTAGATGGGTCGAATTACTCTCAACAAATAGGTTTCAGACAGTCTTAGGTCACCATATTAACCTTATTTTTTAGATTTAATCATTAGTAAAATAGTTTAACTATTACCATGTCTTCTTGTATTTTAACACTATATGGTTAATAAACATATTGTAAAATTATAAGAGAAAAAAAGTGGTTAATAAATGACATATCTAAAATTATTTTAGTCCGTTAGTCTAATATTATATTTTTAGTAATATTACATCATTTAATAAAATAGTATTTGTTTTAAAAACTCATTTTGGTTAATTTTTGATGCTATATAGAATTTGGTTTTTTGGGAAAGTCATAACAATATGATTACTTAGAAAAAAATACATTGATTAATCCCTAACATGTCAAATTAAACTACAAAATTCGTTGATGGTATCATATGTTTCAATTTACATTTATTTTAATATTTATAATATCAATTATTTAAATCTTTCATTGATAAGATAATTACCGCATCATCATTGTGCCATAAATAAATTTAATTATTTAATATCTAAAAATTATAAATTAAATACTTTGATTTAAGAAATTTTTTTATCTTTCTAATGAATATTTATAGTTGAATTTATCTTATGTATAAACTTATATTATGAAGGATTTTGTTATTAAAATTTGAATTTAACACATTTAACTATTCTATAAATATAATATAATAAACCTCCTAATCTTACCCATGTGAATCAAAAAATGATCACATTTTTTTCCTAAGGAAGATTTGGGCCAAAACACACTCATCCAGTAGAATTAGAACATGTTTTGGGGTAATTTTATATTATTATAATATTATTTTTACCTTTAATTACCCTATTTACTTTTAAACGCATTAAATAAAATTCAAAATAAATTGTTCATAAAGAATTATTTTCTTCCTATTGAACAAAATTTCACTTATTAATTTCAAACATGACTCTATAGTTTTTGATATTCAATAAAAAGAAGTGATAAAATTACTATTAATGCAAATTTGATAATGTGCCTAGAAGGTGGGTAAAAGACGTTAAAAACACCAATAAAATTTTATATATCTAATCATATTATAAAATGACTCCAATGAATTAAATTTAATTAATATTTGTATTATGTATATATATTTAATTTAAAATAAATCTAAATAAAAAATAATTGTTTATAATTCTCCAGGTATCTAATTTATCCTGGAGGCTGTTTAGAGACACTGACTCTGGTAGAATTCAACTGGTTTTCAATGAATCTATTTTACTTATTTCCTAACTTATGCTTTGTTGAGTTACCAATCTTGTTGTGTGAGGAATGTTGAAGGGTCAGTTCGGCTTAGATGGGCTAGAGCATGCTGCTTCTTCCTCTGCAGGGCATTTGGGATGTGGTGGATACAGAGGGATGGCTTGCCATCGGGAGGGACCATGCTTGCATGGGATTGCCGAGTGGTTCTTCTTTGGAGTTAGCGGTCGCTGCTTATGCTTGGATGAGGTTGTTTCTGATCTTATGTTTGTCACTGTTTGGTGATTGTTGAAACTTATGGTTTCTCACTTTTACCTCAAAAGTGTCTTTATTAATAAAAAATAATTTTCAGTCATAATAAATTGAATGTTTTCAGAAAATAGAAAAAATTCAGCCTAATCCAATTTTGATATTCGGAATTAAAAAATGAAGTCTATTTTACAGAATCCAATTTTTAGGAGTATCTAAAATTAATTTATTTTTTTTCATAAAAGAACATAAAAATTACTTCTATTAAAAAAATTGTTTTTTCCAAATATAAAACTATTTTAACAAAACTTATAAATTTAATTATAAATATTTCTTATTTCTGTGAAAACATTATAAATAAAATTTAAGATTTATTTTCTACTATTTATATCACAATATTTAATTTATAAATAAATATATCATTTAAATAATTATAATACTAATGTATTATTTCACAGAAACTCAATCTTGCATATAACGCAAGCCATGTTGGTTTTGTATGAAATATAATATATTAAATTACAGTAAAGAGATAACGTATTATCAAATATTGGGGTGTTACCATAGTGATTATAGGAACCCTATGACTAGTCATCCAAAACAATCTAAATAAGTTACAATGAGAAAATCGTAGTGACATAAAAATTAAATAGATCTATCAAAATGATCGTGGGTGAACAATATAGTCCTCCAATAATTAGAGTTATGATTATTTTCAATTATACTCTTATGAAATATTTTTTTTCATATGTGTGTATCAAACTCATTAATTTTTTTTGTATTGTTTTTAATATATATTTTCAAGTTAATATGATGTTTTCTATATTGAGTACTCAAACTCCTCTTAGATAAAGATAATGACGATCCTTTATGTGTGGAGAATGCTTTAAATCCATTGATAGGGTTGATTGAATTTTGGATTTATCTGTTCTTTATATGGATGTCTGGGATTTGTTTCAAGGTATTGATTATTTGACTTCATCTGAGGATCACATCAACTATTATTCTGGAATGGTTATTTTCATAACAATAAGTGTTGTCGAACATCAATTTAGAGGAGATTTCCATGTAAAGGTCAGTAGAGAATGCCTTGTGGAATTTATGATTGGGAAACTATATTATTAGTTGGTAGAAATGAATTTTGAATCTACGGATGAGACTGAAATTAGACATTTTGAAATAATGGTTGACTCATTTGATGACATTTTCCCAAAGAATTTTTCAGGGTTTCTCCTAAAAGGTAATTTGAGTTTATGATTGATATCCTACTAGGGACCATCCTAATTTCAGATTCAAGTAATAGGATGAAACCATAATAATTGATAGATTGGAATGATTAGTTAGAACTATTGGAAAGTGATGTTTTCATTCAAATGAGTATATCTCTATGGGAAACACTAGTTTTGTTTATAAATAAGCTTAATGTAACACTTATAATTTTTTAGGATTATGATTATCTTATTGAAGTTATGGTTAATAATCATTATCCTCTTCAATTAATTTCTGATCTACTTAATAAATTGAGGGTATTCCAATGATTCTAAAATATTTATATTCATTTTAGATATAACTCATTGTGAGTTTGAAAGGAGAATATTGGGAAGAAACTATTTATAGGAAGATATAAAAATTATTTGTATGTGGTTACACATTATGGTCTCTTGAATTCACCATTAATATGTATGGAACTAATGAAGAAAATATTTCTGATAAATATTCATTAATTTGTGGTGGTGTTTATTGATGATATAATATTGTATTATTGGGAAAAAGTAGTTCTTGAGAAACTCATGATTTTAATGTTGGGTATCTTGCGGCATTTTTGTTTTTATAAAATGTTAGAAATGTGTGATTTTCAAATACATGAGTTAAGATTACTTGTATAATTTATATTAGAAAAATGGTGATTCTATATATCCATAAAATATTGAAGCTCTTCTCTATTAGAATATGTTCAAGAATTTTTTTGAGATATCTAGTTTCAATGGAGTATCCAGAGACTACATAATTTTTGTACATGAATTTTCTTGTTTGGAATCTCTCATGATATATTTTATAGAAAAATGGAATTCTTTTTCAATGTAATGTTTAATGTTAGAAATCCATCCATGAAGATAAGGTTTTATTCAATTTTTCACTTCTCCTCATGTTAGTATATTCTTGACTAGGCAATATAGTGTATTGTGAGGAATTAGAATCGAGTATTGGATTTGTTACAATACAAGGAGATCATGTTAGGGATTATAGTTCACCACATTTATGGTTTTTTAAGAATAAATTCCCAACACAAAATTTGGAATTAGATATTATGGTCTCTGATTTGTTAAATTGTCGCCATTACCTCTATGGTGAGAAATTCGGTGTGTTTAAGGATCCGAAGAGTTTGACGCAAATATTATCACAAAGAGATATCAATTTTAAGATATCTATTTATGATGCTTTCTTTGAGGCATAGTTCCATCCCTTTGCATGGCGATGACACACTACTTTATGTTATGTAACTCTCCAAATGTGGGGGGCTTCATCACTTTCATTTGTGATGTATTGTCCTTGATTAAAATGCGATTAATGGATATTGTTTCCTCCTTCAATGGATACATCCATGGAGGTCATAACCTAGTATTGGTATCCCTCATAAATTTATGTACAGTTTGGGGAACCTGTTCTTAGTACCATCTGGGTGTGCATTCCAATTAATAACATTACTTCTGTCTTTATAGGACAGTAACCATTGCCCTAGGGAGGTAATGGAATTTGAAACTTTTTGCATGTGTTGACATTGGGTAAATTAAGAAGGTATAAAATCATTATCTTTTAGAGGGAATCTAATGTGTGATGAATTTTAGTCATAGAATCAAAGGGATCGCATATTGGACACATGGTAGTTGACACTAGGGCCATAAGTCTTATGATGATTTTTACATCATTCATTTCAAATTAATATAATCTAAATGAAATTTTATAAATAAAATTACCCTATTTATTTTGTTAAATTTATTATTAGGTAATATGTTTATTCAAACCCCAAGATCATATTTTAATTTATAATTTCCAATCATAATAAAATTAATGTTACGAATAATATTTGTTCATAATATATCCATTGAATAGTGAACATGTGATTAGAATAAATAGAGTGTTTTGATAAATCAAATTGACAAAGGAAAATGAAGTGATGGACTCAAATAGTAGGATCATACCCTATGGGTCACATTTATCATAGCATCTGAGGGATATATAATCACTAGTATTATACATTGACGAAGTCGAAGATGAGATCCAACAACATAGTCATGGGCGAAATCATTAACTGGAGATGTTGAAGCTCATTGAGATCACGAACCAAACCATATACGTAGATCCACACATAAAGGAATCTCCAATGTTCACCTTATACGTTAGAACATTATTGTATGTATAAAATGGGTATGTATCAATTCCATAATAATATAGATATTTATATTTTAATTTTATTAGAATAATGTTCATATTTTCTTCTAATCGTTAGTTTCTAACAAATTTTAATTTTTATACAAGAAAACATAAATTTGTATTTAATTAATATTAAATTCTATTTAAATTATTTATTATGATGAATAAATATATTATTAAAATAAATTATTGGTTAATAAAATTTATTTATTTAATAATTTGTATTAAATATTAATTATCATATAATTTTTGTGATGTAATATGTAATTTTTATAAGGGTCCCAAAACCATTATTATAAAAAAACAAGAATTTATCAATAAATGTAGATTATTTTTTTAAAATTGAAACTATAGATATCTAGAAAATTATTTTTGATAAAATAAATTTTATTTCTAGAATCTAAAAATATAACTTATCCAACGTTGTTTTTCCAACATTTAGTGAGACATCAAATTTATTGGGTAAAAATTAAATATGTTATAAATATACAGTGCGTACTAGGATATCATAATTACTTAAATGGTATGTAATAATTACTATAAAGGGTATCCAAGAAAAAATATAGGTTTACCCTTTAAAATAATACGACTCTATGTTTATTTTTTTAATTTTCTAATGTTTTAATGAATCCTCAAAAAACCATTAATATATTTTATGGTTTTAAAATAATTTATTTAAGAGTATGAGTCAATTATACATAATAAAATGTATTATTATATTATTTTCACACCTTGGAAATATAAAATAATTAAAAACACTCCCAATTTGTAGTGAAAATGATAAAAACCATGGGAAGGATTTCATTTTTTAAATTTATTTTATAAATTCTAAAATCAATGTTTGAAAATTGTAATGAATTACCCAATCATTTCATATATAAATAAATAAAATATCCCACTCATATTCATTATAAATACATGGATCACATACTTAATATTATGTACCCTCTCTATATTCCTACCATGGAGTACAATAGATCTTAGGAAACTCCTCCCAATCATTTGGAGTCAGGCATTCAAGGTAAGAGATCTTTTACTTCTCCCCTTTATTCTTGTTTCTTCATTACCTTAGGCCCTCTAAATCCAATTCCCATTGATTGGATATGATTTTCATCTCCATATTACTATCTATATTCTTTTCAAATGACACGAGTCCCCTTTCACTCAAATCAACTAAATTAATTAATTTGTATTTGACACTGTTATGCTGCTGAAATTACACCATGATTTTCCATAACAAACAGTTATGTAGTGCATACCTGTACCAGTTTTCTATCAATGGTGGTAACATTTATGCAAAAATACATATTGATTAGGGACTTATATATGTTTATTTCACTCTCTTTTAACATGAAATAAAATGTGATGATAAATTATTCCATGTTTTATGAACTATATGGGACTCTTTATCATGAGAATAAAATGTTCGTGATGGTTACACCCAGAATTATATAGCACTCTAACGCATTGGGTAAGGTTTAGTCTCATGAGATGTCATGTTGTGATTGAAATTGGACCTAATACCTTTATGGTATTTTTTCCAGCATGATTTATTGGTATTTATCCTTAACCAATGTTTAGAATGTGGTGTTGTATGTTGTTTCCAGATTTCCCATGTCCCATTTATTTTTTCATGTTGTATCATGACTTATTATTCATTTTTACGATTCTAACCTCATTTATTCCTCATAGATTTTCCTATTGTATACCATGTTTTATTCTATTCATCTTATTCCAGGTTTATTTTCTTACTGGTCTTTATAAATGACCCCTTTCTTATGTATTTTCCAGTGTTATCCGATGCAGTTTTCAGTATGAGCATGTTAATGAATTTTTCAATAAAGATGATGTATTTTTCGTCCTAAGTTTTTATATAATGTACCTAATTCCCATAGTCTCCATAAAACATGATATTATGGGTTTTATTATGTGTAATATTATGTTATAAATCATTAATTAATATGTACTAAAGTGAAGGGTTGTCATAGTTTCTACCAATGGAAAAATTTAATTATTTTTGGGACTAGGATTCAAAAACTCTAGATAAAACCATAGGGATAAGTCTTATTATAAGAAAACAATCCAAAAAATTTTGTAAATAGATCTATTAGTTTATCGGGGAAATACATCCTTGTCTTGATACAACATGAGGATGTGGAAAAGGAACATATGCACATAGTGGTAAACCCTAAAAATCAAATGTTGAGATATAATTGACCGAGAAATGGTGCCAGATAATAGGCATTGCTACACACTAGGTTTGAATCTCCCATGTTATATTCTTCAGTATATTTATAAGCACATTATAAAACCTTATTAAGGGAAATTTTCCCAAAAGAATATATGATAGGAAATAGATAATGTTTAATGTAGATTGAATCATAGAAATACATGATTTAAGGAAATACATATAATTTATATGTTATCTCTTTAATTTAATGGAATTACCATTTATATGTTTAGTAGATTAAAATTATTCATACATTATTTTCCCTTAATTCTAGCCAATGGTCAGTAATAATAGGAATTCAGTAAACAACCAATGTGATAAGAAATGTGACGACTGCCCAAACAAGATTATCAACCCAACAGGTGTGGGAATTGTGAACTTTATTATGATGATTTCTCAGTTCAATCATGTTATGAATATTAAAATAGATCAAAATGACTTACCAATTCCACATAATAAATAACAAGCTACAATTAAGTGTTTAATTTGATAAAGGCCATTGTCATTCAACGGACCATCTTACCCCTTTATCGAGAATGAATGGATCATATCCACTGAGATGATATTATCCACCATCAAATGAAGCGATCTTTACAAATTTATAGTGTATATTTATTATATGGATAGAGTAGATGATCAATTGTGGAAATTGATCAGGAATATGAATACTGAGTAAGAGATTAAAGATATGGGGTGGAAGGAATTATAGAAATTGGTTTTTGATAAATATTAATTTCTACCCTTAAACATATAAAATATTTGATACCACTCCAATATTTATGAAACCATGGGGAAAACCCATGGGATGGTTTGTGGATTTGGTTATTTTATTATATATATTCAAAAACCTTTGTTTGAGAAATGATAAAAATACACCACATATTTCCAATATAAACCCACCGATGAACTAATTTATCTTCAACAAAAATAATTGTACCACACCCTTATGCTATCCTCCACTCAAAAGTGTCGTCCTAAGGTTTCCCCATTATCTTAATAATTTCCTCCCAAGCATTTGGAGTCACACTTTAAAAGTATGAGATATTTTCATTCCCCCCTGTATTCAAGTTTCTTCATTTCCTTATGCCTTCTATTTTCAATTCCTATTGTCTATATATATTTTCACATTACCCTATTAATGTAAATTTTTTGTCCAAATGATGATAGACTCATTTACCTTTCATCATCCCATTTTATGAATTTTCATGTGACACCCTTATACTGATGAAATGCTATTGTGATTTTCCATGCTAAACAAGTTTTTAGTGAATACTTGTACCCATTTCCTACCATGTTTGTTCACCATTATGCACTTATATATATTGATTGTGGACATACATGTATTTATTCCCCACTCAATGATTGTGTAATATAATTTTTTGATAAATGATTCCATGTTACATGATCAATGTGTCACAATTAAGCATGAGAATGAAATTAATGTCATAGGTGAACCCTAAATTATATAACGCTCCAATGAATTGGGTAATTATTAGTCTCATGAGATGTCATATTGGTATAATGTGTGAACTAGATTCCTTTTTGGGACATCATCCAACGTGGTTTCTTAGAAGTTATCCATTTCCTTTGTTTATGATGTAGTGTTATAATTTGTTTCCACATGACCCATTTTTTCATTATGTTATCTTGTAATATATTGTGTTATTATTAATGTTTATAATTTTCACCCTATTTATGCCCCATTGATATTCAAATTTTATAACATTCATTACTATATTCGTGTTATTTGATGTTTATTCCCATATTGGGATTTATACCTCACCCCTTTCTTAGGCATGGCCTCGTGTTATCCAATAAAGTTTTATGTACAAGGAAGTTAATGATGTTTTGAATAAGGATGATGTACTTCCTATTTTAAGTTGTTTTTTAATGTATTTAATTACAAAAGAAATTACACTTTTTGATATTATGTGATGTATTATGTATAATATGATTTATTAAATCATGAGTTAAATATGTAATAAATAGTTGTGTTTCCAAGTTAGTATCAATGGAAATGTTTAGTTATATTTTTTATTAGGATTATAATACAATAGAGAATGCATTAGGGATAATAATAATTAGATGAAAACATCCCAAAATTCTTGAAATTAAATATTAAGTGGTTAATTAAGAATATACATTATTTTATTTAAACTATATTGAGATATTGCCTTGACATAAACATATATAGTTGTAAAATCTAAAATCACTGTATTGGAATAGACATGATTGAGAACTCTTGCATGAAAATGTGCCTTTAGGTACACAAAGATTGGAACTCTTGGGGGATATTATTTTGTAAATTCATAACATCATTAGGAACCATTATAAAGGGAGAAGAAATTACCACAAGATAAATTGTTAGGCAATAGATCATGGATAACATATATTGAAGAAAATAATTTCAAATGTTTAGAAACTACATGTAATTTATAAGTTATACATTTATTGTCATTGGATTCATATTTATATGTTTAATAGTTTAAAAATACTCATACCTACTTTTTCAATTATTCATTCCAATTGGACGAAATAGGAGGAATCATGTAAAAAATCAATGTGATGGGAAATGTGATGACTACACCCATGAGAATCCTAACCTGATGAGAGAAAGAATTGAAAACATTACAATGAAACTCTCATACTGTAATATAGTTATGAATAGAATATTGGAATAGTTGAAGCACCCAAATCCCCCTAAAAATGAACAATCAACAATTGAGAGCTTTAT
Source organism: Viscum album (assembly GCA_963277665.1). NCBI lineage: Eukaryota > Viridiplantae > Streptophyta > Magnoliopsida > Santalales > Viscaceae > Viscum > Viscum album. The sequence goes on from OY728161.1 coordinate 1,559,168,015, forward strand.
ATGTCAAAGGACCCTGATTTATGGTGTAACACCCCAAGATTTCATAGTGTGTTATTTCTTCAAAATAATTCAATAACTTACACTACACGCAACACCGAGTTCAATCACACCATGACTTACCAAACAAGCCATTCAAAAGAGGTTATGAATAGTATTAACTAAATTTTAAACTAATATATCCTTATAATTTTAGAATCCATATTATGAATTTCTTAGACATAATGTAAGAACAAATTCATTTTCAGTATTGCACTTTTATCAACTTTTAATAGTGAACCCTTTTTAAATAAAATATTCTAAACTTTTTGACTAAATGGGGACATCAAAAATTTAAAATGAAACATCCCATGCTTACACGGTATGCTTTCCTTTGAATAATACAGTAGCGTATGTTGTACGCAACTTCGAGTTCTAACACACACCACAACCAATCAAACTAGCCGTTATGAATAGTAATACCTACTTTTTGAAATTATATATATTTTATATTTCAAAATTGACTTCATTTTTGGATTCGGAACATCTAATTTAGCCTAAGGTGAAATTTTGGCACTTTTCAGATAACTTTAATATTTTGATGAATAGTGAAAATTACTAAATTTTAATTAAAAACAACTTTTTTAATCAAAATAATTAAAAGTGATAAATAATTAATTTGAGTCGTTTTAAAGTATATTTAGAATATATTTTTACCATTTAATACAATTTTGGTCATTGGAGATAATTTTATAATTAAACCGGACATAAACAAGTGTCAATCTTTTGATAGTTATTAACTCTTAAAAACACGCTTTTTGTTTTAACAATGGAAATTAATTTTAAATTAATTTATGCCACTTCTGTATTTTGAATTTGGAAAAATGGATTCCATATTTGGAATCAGAATGTTCAAATTGTGTAAATAGGTAACTTTTATTTTTAGACATTTTGAATAATTACTTTGGTAAATATTTTATTTACCAAGGTTAAGGGTAAATCCGGTAAATAAGGGTTAAAAAAATAATATTATAATAATACTAAATTACCCTAAAACATGTCCTAACCTTATTTGTTGATACATGTTCAACCATAGGCATCTTTGGGTCTATTTTGGGACAACATGGATCCACTTGTAGGTGATAGGGACACTTTATTTTAATTTAGTTAAAATAAGTACAAAAATGACATAAGCATATATCTTTTAGAAAACCAATTTTTACATAGGGTTATATATGTTGTATTTTCAACTATAAATATTCATTAGAAATATAAAACAATTTCATACATAATTATATTTTATTTATAATTTTTAGACTTTAAATAATTTAATTTATTTATGACACAATGATGATGCAGTAATTACCATAATAGTGAAAAAATAAAATAATTGATATTATAAATACACAAATAAATATAATTTGAGACTTTTTATGAATTACACTAATTTTATAAGTTAATATGAAATGTTAGGAATTATTTAATTAACTTTTTTCGAAGTAATCATTCTTTTATGAGTTTCAAAAAAATCAACTATTGAATAGTGTCAAAATTGACATAAAAGAGTTTTTAAAACAAATATTATATTATTAATTGATATTAAATTCTTAAAAATCTACGGTTTGGCCAAGAGACTTATATCATGATAGATATATCATTAATGGACCACTTGGGGGTCTCTTGGATGTATATAGTAATTTTATTAACAATATAATATAAAAATACAAAGTGACATGGTAACTGTAAAACTAATTAACTAAGAGTTAAAACTAAAAAATAAGGTTAATATAGTAAACCAAACCTGTCTAAATTCTATTGGTTGAATGTCTTTAGACCTATACCCATCTTAACCTTTGAATAATCAACTTTGGATCCATTAGAAACCGAATATGAATTTATTATAAATTAATATTTCTAGCTTTTTCAAAGGTGCCCCTCACCCCTCTTATAAAAGGGCACTCTTCCTTCTCATTTCTTCACACCTTTAAAGCCTTTTTGTTTCATCCAAACCCTGCCCAAATACTCATTCAACTTCCCTAACTACAACCTAGAGGCCTTAGTTTGATCAGAAAGCCAACCTAAGGAGCCCTTTTGATCAAATCAAAAGGAAGAACCCGAAGAAGAGGTAATGTTTTCACCACCCCTTTTCAAGTTCCTTTCTTCTTCCACTTCTTCTTTATTTGTTATTACCATTCTAAAATAATAACTCTAGTATCTTATATATACTGTGATGTTATTATAAATATGGTACAACCATATTCAGTATTCTATCCACCCTTTGAATAACATGTCACCATACGTGCGTACGTACGGCTTACCATCTCCACGTCGTGGTGTAATTGTTATTCAATATATTATTATTTGGGTGGGTATAATAATTATGTTTAACTCATTTAAATAATATATATAACATGATAATGATTCTGTATATATGATATACCATCCAATTATATATTATTTTAACATCAAAAGAAAGATATTGTCGCTCGTGCGTACGTACGGACTACCGTCTCCACGAACGCGATGAGATTCATTCTCCATCGTATCCATTCAAGTATAATTATCATTTGATGATTTAAAAATAATGTTTAAGGACTTGATATCATTCTTTATATGAATAATATACAACCTATACAAGACAAGCATGGCTTATGTAACAAAACATATAAAAGAAAATGAGTAAGTTAACACCCAAAACGACGATAATACTAAGATATTATTAACAAAGCAATGTTAAAAGATCATATATGATATCATATGAATGTGTATGATTCTTGTATAATTTAATAAAAATTATTTCACTATTATACTGGAGGTTAACCTACCCCCAACCAAGGAAAAGTACAAGGTAAGGGTTTATTTCACAATCTCTTCATTATCCGAGGTTGTTTATACGTAATAATCTACTAGGATCTCTTTATCATCCACATCCATGTTTCTCCAAAATGTATTTCAAAACATTTTTACCATTTACAAGAATATGGTTTAAAGTCATTTATACCCTCTTTTGACTTTTATAAGAGGTTTATAAAGGAATATTTCCGTCGTTTTCTAAACAAGGTGCTTTTTAACCTTTTGACAAAATTAAGGTAAGAATGTTTTTTTTAACTTATACGGCGGGTGCGGTTATTTTCCGCCATTATAAAATCGTCGAAGCTTCCCTTATAATCTTATAAGAATATTTTCAAAGAAAATGTTTTACTCATAAATGATTTCAAAATGAATATTTTAAGAATTTTTTAAAGGTACACATTATCAAGATCATAATTTTAAATGTTTTAAATATTTATATTTCTAAATATTTTTAATTAATGTCCATGTTTTCAAAATGATTTTAAGGATTTATTTATATGGACATGAGAGTTTTTAAATGATATTTCTTTTCAAAAGTTTCAAAGTGGTATGGGACACTTTGTTTCAAAAATCTCTTTTAAAATTACTTCCTTTATAAATGTGTGACTTTTCAATGATTTCGAGAAAAGAGATATTTCTCTCAAATAGTTTTGATTTCATCTATGTCAACATCCTTTGATGGATTTTAATCTTATTTGAAGTTGATTTATTATGATACAAAACTTCTATATTTTATTGAAGGTTTTGTGATATGTTTGACTCTGGATGTACTATTTTTATACCATTCATGGTTTATGGTGAAAATATTGACATTTCGTATGCTAGTTTTAATACGAATGTTTATGTTATGTTTAAAACTTTTTATATGGGAATGCATTGGACTTAGTAATTGATGGGTGGAGCCCGCTATAGCTCCTCGATGCATCGGTAGGTCTCATGAGACAAACTAGTGTCTTGGCACAATGCCATGGCAAAATCTTATTTGTAGTCTTGGCACGAGGCCTTGGCTATGTGGTTATGATATTCTGGCATTATGCATTCCATCATTATAAAAGTGGTTATTGATATTGCATGTGATTATTTGATTAGTAAATATCTATGTGAATAAGTAAATGTCATTATTTCATTTTACTTTTGCCATACCATATTGAAGTTCAAGTTTAAAAGGCTTTTGTTTTAGTTATACATTGCCTTAAATGTTTGTGCTTATTTTTGAAATTTTCCGCTTTATTGTTATCCTTAATGGGCATTTGAGCCCACCCCTTTTCTATGTTTTATTTTTCCCAGGATGTGAAGAAGTAAGTTATGAATGACCTGCAGGGATAGTATGTGGGGATATGAGTGTGGAATATGGAGACTATGTTTTTGTTGTAGTTTTTCACTTTATGATGTAATGTAAAACTTTATGAATATATCTAGTGTTTCCAAGGATACTAACCCAATCGGTCTTTCGAGATTTGATCTTTCTTGTGATCATGCCAATGTTATGTAATAATGCACCGACTCTGGGTAACTGGGGTTGGGGCGTTACAGTTGGTATCAGAGGAAGTTTAGTACAAACCTTGGAAGCTAGATTTAGATAAACTCTGATTAGATCACGTAGACCTAAGATGAACTTTGAGGATTTGTATAGAAGAACTTCCTAGAATTTTTGTATTGTAGAGATTTTTTGAGTTTTCCGAGCAATACATCCTTGTCTGGATACGAGCAGGTAGAGGCGGCTCTGGCACAGATGTACCTAGGGGAAAAACCCGAAAACACCGCTTTGAGCTAGACTCGAACGGGAACCGGTGCACGACAACGGGTCTTGCTGCACTCTTGGTTACGACACTCCCAGGGGATATGCTTAGGATAATTCTCATTTTCGCTACAAACCATTATAAAGGGTTTATGAGTATATACTTCCTCAAAGGAGACATTTTTATGATTATGGATTACATCCATAAACTATTTAATTTATGTTATGTGTTTTACAAGTTTGGGATTAGGTATTGTTATTCATAAACTAATCTAGTGTATGCCATTGTTTAGAAATGGTGCCCAGTAGAAGGAATGAGAACTCCAGTAATTCACATGATCCAAAGTGAAGGAAGGATCGTATATTTCATGGTCTTAAGCTAGAATTTATAAGAGAAATAGTCTCCCATGTATTATCATCATATGAAGAAATAATATCATGTGTTGATAAGATAAGTAAAGAGTTTACTGAGTCCTATGGCTTTGAAGGGAAGCAAGAGAAGAAAAGGATGGAAGAGGGAAAGATGGATAAAGGGAAGAGGGAAAAGAAGAATTTTCCCATATGTGATAACTGTGGGAAGAAACACCCTAGAACTTGCCTGAAAGGAATGGGAGTTTGTTATAAGTGTGGAGGAAAAGGGCAAAAAGTACGTGACTGCAAGGGTAAGAAAATGGTTTCAAATGTACAATGTTTCATTTGCAAGGAGTTTGGACACTACGCGAACCTATGGCCCAGTCATCAGACTATGCCTCAAATGATGCTATTGGATAATAATCAAGTTATGATACTACCACGGATGAAGAGGAATGATTATAGTTCTTGTGTTGATTATGTCATTTGAGTGTTGTATCAACAATTTACTTGTTATAATAATTATGGAGTATATAAGGATTGTACTGTAGTACTATTTCATTAAGGACTTGGGATTGTGTGGAACAATGAAAAGTGACTCAATAGCAGGATAAATTTTTAGAAAATATATGGTTGAACGAATGATAAACAATAATATTGTTCTGATACCAAGGTAGTGATTTTAGAATAATATATGATTGGTTTGGATAAATTATATTGGATATTCTTGACTACCTTGAAACTGATTAATGATTTGTATATTCCATCATTTTTGGGGTTTACAACATTTTTGGATTGAAGGAGTATATCTATTATTCTATAAGGAATAAGGGATCATGAATGTAATCAATAAGGTTTTATGATAATTCAGGATGATGCAGTGTTTTAAAAGAATACATGATGAAGGTGATCACATGTTATTACGCGGCAAAAAAGGATCTTCATTGTGTTTACCTTCCTTATAAATTTTGGACTGAAGTATTATGGATAGTTCTAGTTTGGTTTATTTTGGATTTCCATAAAAGGACAACCCGGAGGTCGGGCGGCAACCCGTCACATCTGGCAAGGCCGCGAAACTTGAACCCACAACCGAAGGTCGACAAGGGTGTATCACCTACCACTGACCCGCGTGATGTCCTGGATTGAATAATGTCGTTTTTTTAATGGTTCTGCTATATGAATTATAAATTCATTTTTTTACCCTAAACATATAGGATAAATAGAATATTATTTTTACGTTCTATTATCTTTTAGAGTGAAAGATGAGTTTGTGGTAGAAATTAGTTAAAGGATGGAACTCTACTTTTCATGAATATATTTTTCTTCTTCTCTTATTCTATGAAGAAATTAATTCTTATACTTTATCTAAGGAATCCTAAAACCAAAAATGTGTTATCCTAATACCCTATGTTTTGTTGAACCGATGGTATTTCAAATCATCATAGATTGATGAATTTAAGGACCTCAATTTTACACTTGTTTGTGATTGATGACCTCAATCACTACGTATAAATATTTACGTTTTTCCTCCAATTATATGTCTCTAATTTCCACCAATGTTCTCCTAATCGAGATCATAATTTGTTGCCGACCCTTTCATTTCTCTTTTCCTCATATTAAGACTAAATTTTAGTAACCTAATTTCCGATGTGGGTTTCCCCACAAAGATATTTTCTATTTTCACCCTTTTATTTTTGAAGAACAATTTCAAATTGCGAGGACGCAATTTATTGAAGGAGGGGAGAATGTAACACCCCAAGATTTCATAGTGTGTTATTTCTTCAAAATAATTCAATAACTTGCACTACACGCAACACCGAGTTCAATCACACCATGACTTACCAAACAAGCCATTCAAAAGAGGTTATGAATAGTATTAACTAAATTTTAAACTAATATATCCTTATAATTTTAGAATCCTTATTATGAATTTCTTAGACATAATGTAAGAACAAATTCATTTTCAGTATTGAACTTTTATCAACTTCTAATAGTGAACCCTTTTTAAATACAATATTCTAAACTTTTTGACTAAATGGGGACATCAAAAATTTAAAATGAAACATCCCAAGCTTCCACGGTACGCTTTCCTTTGAATAATACAGTAGCGTATGTTGTACGCAACTTCGAGTTCTAACACACACCACAACCAATCAAACTAGCCGTTATGAATATTAATACCTACTTTTTGAAATTATATATATTTTATATTTCAAAATGAACTTCATTTTTGAATTCGGAACATCGAATTTAGCCTAAGGTGAAATTTTGGCACTTTTCGGATAACTTTAATATTTTGATGAATAGTGAAAAGTTACTAAATTTTAATTAAAAACAACTTTTTTAATCAAAATAATTAAAAGTGATAAATAATAAATTTGAGTGGTTTTAAAGTATATTTAGAATATATTTTTACCATTTAATACAATGTTGTTAATTGGAGATAATTTTACAATTAAACCGGACATAAATAAGTGTCAATCTTTTGATAGTTATTAACTCTTAAAAACACACTTTTTGTTTTAACAACGGGAATTAATTTTAAATTAATTTCTGCCACTTCTGTGTTTTGAATTTGGAAAAATGGATTCCATATTTGGAATCAGGATTTTCAAATTGTGTAAATAGGTAACTTTTATTTTTAGACATTTTGAATAATTGCTTCGGTAAATATTTTATTTACCAAGGTTAAGGGTAAATCCGGTAAATAAGGGTTAAAAAAATAATATTATAATAATACTAAATTACCCTAAAATGTGTCCAAACCTTATTGGTTGATACATTTTCGACCATAGGCATCTTTGGGTCAATTTTGGGACCCCATGGATCCACTTGTAGGTGATAGGGACACTTTATTTTAATTAAGTTAAAATAAGTACAAAAATGACATAAGCATATATCTTTTAGAAAACCAATTTTTACATAGGGTTATATATGTTATATTTTCAACTATAAATATTCATTATAAAGATAAAAAAATTTCCTAGATAATGATATTTTATTTATAATTTTTAGACTTTAAATAATTTAATTTATTTATGACACAATGATGATGCAGTAATTACCATAATAGTGAAAAATTAAAATAATTGATCTTATAAATACACAAATAAATATAATTTGAGACTTTTTATGAATTACACTAATTTATAAGTTAATATGACATGTTAGGAATGATTTTATTAACTTTTTTCGAAGTAATCATTCTTTTATGAGTTTCACAAAAATCAACTATTGAATAGTGTCAAAATTGACATAAAAGAGTTTTTAAAACAAATATTATATTATTAATTGATATTAAATACCTAAAAAAATAAGGTTCGACCAAAAGACTTATATCATGATATATATATCATTAATGGACCACTTTGGGGTCGCTTGGATGTATATAGTAAGTTTATTAACAATATAATATAAAAATACAAAGTGACATGGTAAATGTCAAACTAATTAACTAAGAGTTAAAACTAAAAGATAAGGTTAATATAGTAACCCAAACCTGTCTAAATTCTATTGGTTGAATTTTTATAGACCTATCCCCATCTTAACATTTTAATAATCAACTTTTGATCCATTATAAACCGAATATGAATTTATTATAAATTAATATTTCTAGCTTTTCCAAAGGTGCCCCTCACCCCTCTTATAAAAGGGCACTCTTCCTTCTCATTTCTTCACACCTTTAAAGCCTTTTGGTTCGGCCAACCCCTACCCAAATACTCTCTCAACTTCCCTCAATACAACCTAGAGGCATTAGTTTGATCATAAAGCCAACCTAAGGAGCCCTTTTGATCAAATCAAAAGGAAGAACCCGAAGAAGAAGTAATGTTTTCACCACCCCTTTTCAAGTTCCTTTCTTCCTCCACTTTTTCTTTATTTGTTATTACCATTCTAAAATAATAACTCCAGTATCTTATATATACTGTGATGTTATTATAAATATGGTACAACCATATTCAGTATTCTATCCACCCTTTGAATAACATGTCACCATAAGTGCGTACGTACGGCTTACCGTCTCCACGTCGTGGTGTAATTGTTATTCAATATATTATTATTTGGGTGGGTATAATAATGATGTTTAACTCATTTAAATAATAAATATAACATGATAATGATTCTGTATATATAATATATCATCCAATTATATATTATTTTAATATCAAAAGAATGATATTGTCGCTCGTGCGTACGTACGGACTACCGTCTCCACGAACGCGATGAGATTCATTCTCCATCGTATCCATTCAAGTATAATTATCATTTGATGATTTAAAAATAATGTTTAAAGACTTGATATCATTCTGTATATGAATAATATACAACCTATACAAGACAAACATGGCTTATGTAACAAAACATATAAAAGAAAACGAGTAAGTTAACACCCGAAACGACGATAATACTAAGATATTATTAACAAAGCAATGTTAAAAGATCATATATGATATCATATGAATGTGTATGATTATTGTATAATTTAATAACAATTATTTCACTATTATACTGGAGGTTAACCTACCCCCAACCAAGGAAAAGTACAAGGTAAGGGTTTATTTCACAATCTCTTCATTATCCGAGGTTGTTTATACGTAATAATCTACTGGGATCTCTTTATCATCCACATCCATGTTTCTCTAAAATGTATTTCAAAACATTTTTACCATTTACAAGAATATGGGTTGAAGTCATTTATACTCTCTTTTGACTTTTATAAGAGGTTTGTAAAGGAATATTTCCGTTGTTTTCTAACCAAGGTTCTTTTTAACCTTTTGACAAAATTAAGGTAAGAATGTTTTTTTTAACTTATACGGCGGGTGCGGTTATTTTCTGCCGTTATAAAATTGTCGAAGCTTCCCTTATAATCTTATAAGAAAATTTTCAAAGAAAATTTTTTACTCTTAAATGATTTCAAAATGAATATTTTAAGAATTTTTGAAAGTTACTCTTTATCAAGATCATAATTTTAAATGTTTTAAAGATTTATCTTTCTAAATATTTTTAATTAATGTCGATGTTTTCAAAATGATTTTAAGGATTTATTTATATGGACATGAAAGTTTTGAAATGATATTTCTTTTCAAAAGTTTCAAAGTTTTATGGGACACTTTGATTCAAAAATCTCTTTTAAAATTACTTCCTTTATAAATGTGTGACTTTTCAATGATTTCGAGAAAAGAGATATTTATCTCAAATAGTTTTGATTTCATCTATGTCAACATCCTTTGATGGATTTTAAGCTTATTTGAAGTTGATTTATTATGATACAAAACTTCTATATTGTATTGAAGGTTTTGTGATATGTTTGACTATGGATGTACTATTTTTATACCATTCATCGTTTATGGTGAAAATATTGACATTTCGTATGCTAGTTTTAATACGAATGTTTATGTTATGTTTAAACCTTTTCATATGGGAATGCATTGGACTTAGTAAGTGACGGGTGGAGCCCGCTATGGCTCCTCGATGCATCGGTAGGTCTCATGAGAAAAACTAGTGTCTTGGCACAAGGCCTTGGCAAAATCTTATTTGTAGTCTTGGCACGAGGCCTTGGAAAAATCTTATTTGTAGACTTGGCACGAGGCCTTGGCTATGTGGTTATGATAGTCTGGCATTATGCATTCCATCATTATGAAAGTGGTTATTAATATTGCATGTGATTATTCGATTAGTAGAATATCCATGTGAATAAGTAAATGGAATTATTTCATTTTACTTTTGCCATACCATGTTGAAGTTCAAGTTTAAAAGGATTTTGTTTTAGTTATACATTGCCTTAAATGTTTATGCTTATTTTTGAAAGTTTCCGCTTTGTTGTTATCCTTACTGGGCATTTGAGCTCACCCCTTTTCTATGTTTTATTTTTCCCAGGATGTGAAGAAGTAAGTTATGAATGACCTGCAGGGATAGTATGTTGGGATATGAGTGTGGAATATGGAGACTATGTTTTTGTTGTAGTTTTTCACTTTATGATGTAATGTAAAACTTTATGAATATATCTAGTGTTTCCAAGGCTACTAAACCAATCGGTCTTTAGAGATTTGATCTTTCTTGTGATCATGCCAATGTTATGTAATAATGCACCGACTCTGGGTAACTGGGGTCGGGGCGTTATAGTTGGTATCAGAGGAAGTTTAGTACAAAACTTGGAAGCTAGATTTAGATAAACTCTGATTAGAGCGTGTAGACCTAAGATGAACTTTGAGGATTTGTATAGAAGAACTTCCTAGAATTTTGGTATTGTAGAGATTTTGTGAGTTTTTCGAGAAATACATCCCTATCTGGATATGAGCAGGTAGAGGCGGCTCTGGCACAGATGTACCTAGGGGTAAAACCCGAAAACACCGCTTTGAGCTAGACTCGAACGGGAACTGGTGCACAACAATGGGCCTTGCTGCACTCTTGGTTACGACACTCCCGGGGGATATGCTTAGGATAATTCTCATTTTTGTTACAAACCATTATGAAGGTTTTATGAGTATATACTTCCTCAAAGGAGACATTTTTATGATTATGGATTACATCTATAAACTATTTAATTTATGTTATGTGTTTTACAAGTTTGGGATTAGGTATTGTTATTCATAAATTAATCTAGTGTATGCCATTGTTTAGAAATGGCGCCCAGTAGAAGGAATTAGAACTCCAGTAATTCACATGATCCAAAGAGAAGGAAGGATCATATATTTCATGGTCTTAAGCTAGAATTTATAAGAGAAATAGTCTCCCATGTATTATCATCATATGAAGAAATAATATCATGTGTTGATAAGATAAGTAAAGAGTTTACTGAGTCCTATGGCTTTGAAGGGAAGCAAGAGAAGAAAAGGATGGAAGAGGGAAAGATGGATAAAGGGAAGAGGGAAAAGAAGAATTTTCCCATATGTGATAACTATGGGAAGAAACACCCTGGAACTCGCCAGAAAAGAATGGGAGTTTTTTATAAGTGTGGAGGAAAAGGGAAAAAAGTATGTGACTGCAAGGGTAAGAAAATGGTTTCAAATGTACAATGTTTCATTTGCAAGGAGTTTGGACACTACGCGAACCTATGGCCTAGTCATCAGACTATGCCTCAAATGATGCTATTGGATAATAATCAAGTTATGATACTACCACAAATGAAGAGGAATGATTAGAGTTCTTGTGTTGATTATTTCATTTGAGTGTTGTATCAATAATTTACTTGTTAAAATAATTATGGAGTATATAAGGATTGTACTACAGTACTATTTCATTAAGGACTTGAGATTGTGTGGAACAATGAAAAGTGACTCAATAGCAGGATAAATTTTCGGAAAATATATGGTTGAGAGAATGATAAACAATAATATTGTTCTGATACCGAGGTAGTGATTTTAGAATAATATATGATTGTTTTGGATAAATTATATTGGATATTCTTGACTACCTTGAAACTGATTAATGATTTGTATATTCCATCATTGTTGGGGTTTACAAAATTTTTGGATTGAAGGAGTATATCTATTATTCTATAAGGAATAAGGGATCATGAATGTAATCAATAAGGTTTTATGATAATTCAGGATGATGCAGTGTTTTAAAAGAATACATGATGAAGGTGATCACATGTTATTACACGGAAAAAAAGGATCTTCATTGTGTTTACCTTCCTTATAAATTTTAGACTGAACTATTATGGATAGTTCTAGTTTGGTTTATTTTGGATTTCCATAAAAGTACAACCCGGAGGTCGGGCGACAACCCATCGCATCCGGCAAGGCCGCGAGACTTGAACCCACAATCGAAGGGCGACAAGGGTGTATCACCTACCACTGACCCACGTGATGTCCTGGATTGAATAATGCCGTTTTTTTAATGGTTCTGCTATATGAATTATAAATTCATTTTTTTAACCCTATACAAATAGGATAAATAGAATATTATTTTTACGTTCTATTATCTTTTAGAGTGAAAGATGAGTTTGTGGTAGAAATTAGTTAAAGGATGGAACTCTACTTGTCAAGAATATATTTTTCTTCTTCTCTTATTCTATGAAGAAATTAATTCTTATACTTTATCTAAGGTATCCTAAAACCAAAAATGTGTTATTCTAATACCCTATGTTTTGTTGAACCGATGGTATTTCAAATCATCATAGATTGATGAATTTAAGAACCTCAATTTTACACTTGTTTTTGATTGATGACCTCAATCACTACTTATAAATATTTACGTTTTTCCTCCAATTATATGTCTCTAATTGCCACCAATGTTCTCCTAATCGAGATCATAATTTGGTGGTGACCCTTTTATTTCTCTTTTCCTCATATTAAGACTAAATTTTAGTAACCTAATTTTCGATGTGGGTTTCCCCACAAAGATATTTTTTATTTTCACCCTTTTTTTTTTTGAAGAACAATTTCAAATTGCGAGGACTCAATTTATTGAAGGAGGGGAGAATGTAACACCCCAAGATTTCATAGTGTGTTATTTCTTCAAAATAATTCAATAACTTGCACTACACGCAACACCGAGTTCAATCACACCATGACTTACCAAACAAGCCATTCAAAAGAGGTTATGAATAGTATTAACTAAATTTTAAACTAATATATCCTTATAATTTTAGAATCCATATTATGAATTTCTTAGACATAATGTAAGAACAAATTCATTTTCAGTATTGCACTTTTATCAACTTTTAATAGTGAACCCTTTTTAAATACAATATTCTAAACTTTTTGACTAAATGGGGACATCAAAAATTTAAAATGAAACATCCCAAGCTTCCACGGTACGCTTTCCTTTGAATAATACAGTAGCGTATGTTGTACGTAACTTCGAGTTCTAACACACACCACAACCAATCAAACTAGCCGTTATGAATAGTAATACCTACTTTTTGAAATTATATATATTTTATATTTCAAAATGGACTTCATTTTTGGATTCGGAACATCGAATTTAGCCTAAGGTGAAATTTTGGCACTTTTTGGATAACTTTAATATTTTGATGAATAGTGAAAATTACTAAATTTTAATTAAAAACAACTTTTTTAATCAAAATAATTAAAAGTGATAAATAATTAATTTGAGTGGTTTTAAAGTATATTTATAATATATTTTTACCATTTAATACAATGTTGGTCATTTGAGATAATTTTACAATTAAACCGGACATAAACAAGTGTCAATCTTTTGATAGTTATTATCTCTTAAAAACACGCTTTTTGTTTTAACAACGGGAATTAATTTTAAATTAATTCTTGCCACTTCTGTGTTTTGAATTTGGAAACATGGATTCCATATTTGGAATCAGGACGTTCAAATTGTGTAACTAGGTAACTTTTATTTTTAGACATTTTGAATAATTACTTCGGTAAATATTTTATTTACCAAGGTTAAGGGTAAATCCAGTAAATAAGGGTTAAAAAAAATATTATAATAATACTAAATTACCCTAAAAAGTGTCCTAACCTTATTGATTGATAAATTTTCGACCATAGGCATCTTTGGGTCGATTTTGGGACCCCATGGATCCACTTGTAGGTGATAGGGACACTTTATTTTAATTAAGTTAAAATAAGTACAAAAATGACATAAGCATATATCTTTTAGAAAAACAATTTTTACATAGGGTTATATATGTTTTATTTTCGACTATAAATATTCATTAGAAAGATAAAAAGATTTCCTACATAATGATATTTTATTTATAATTTTTATACTTTAAATAATTTAATTTATTTATGACACAATGATGATGCAGTAATTACCATAATAGTAAAAAATTAAAATAATCGATATTATAAATACAAAAATAAATATAATTTGAGACTTTTTATGAATTAAACTAATTTTATAAGTTAATATGACATGTTAGGAATGATGTAATTAAATATTTTCTAAGTAATCATTCTTTTATGAGTTTCAAAAAAATCAACTATTGAATAGTGTCAAAATTGACATAAAAGAGTTTTTAAAACAAATATTATATTATTAAATGATATTAAATTCCTAAAAATCTAAGGTTCGGCCAAGAGACTTATCTCATGATATATATATCATTAATGGACCATTTGGGGTCTCTTGGATGTATATAGTAAGTTTATTAACAATATAATATAAAAATACAAAGTGACATGGTAAATGTCAAACTAATTAACTAATAGTTAAAACTAAAAGATAAGGTTAATATAGTACCCCAAACCTGTCTAAATTCTATTTTTTGAATTTTTTTCGACCTATCCCCATCTTAACCTTTTAATAATCAACTTTGGAGCCATTATAAACCGAATATAAATTTATTATAAATTAATATTTCTAGCTTTTCCAAAGGTGCCCCTCACCCCTCTTATAAAATGGCACTCTTCCTTCTCATTTCTTCACACCTTTAAAGCCTTTTGGTTCGGTCATCCCCTGCCCACATACTCTCTCAACTTCCCTCACTACAATCTAGAGGCCTTAGTTTGATCATAAAGCCAACCTAAGGAGCCCTTTTGATCAAATCAAAAGGAAGAACCCAAAGAAGAGGTAATGTTTTCACCACCCCTTTTCAAGTTCCTTTCTTCTTCCACTTCTTCTTTCTTTGTTATTACCATTCTAAAATAATAACTCCAGTATCTTATATATACTGTGATGTTATTATAAATATGGTACAACCATATTCAGTATTCTATCCACCCTTTGAATAACATGTCACCATACGTGCGTACGTACGGCTTACCGTCTCCACGTCGTGGTGTAATTGTTATTCAATATATTATTATTTGGGTGGGTATAATAATGATGTTTAACTCATTTAAATAATAAATATAACATGATAATGATTCTGTATATATGATATACCATCCAATTATATATTATTTTAATATCAAAATAATGATATTGTCGCTCGTTTATACGTACGGACTACCGTCTCCACGAACGCGATGAGATTCATTCTCCATCGTATCCATTCAAGTATAATTATCATTTGATGTTTTAAAAATAATGTTTAAGGACTTGATATAATTCTTTATATGAATAATATACAACCTATACAAGACAAACATGGCTTATGTAACAAAACATATAAAAGAAAACGAGTATGTTAACACCCGAAACGACGATAATACTAAGATATTATTAACAAAGCAATGTTAAAAGATCATATATGATATCATATGAATGTATATGATTCTTGTATAATTTAATAACAATTAAATCACTATTATACAGGAGGTTAACCTACCCCCAACCAAGGAAAAGTACAAGGTAAGGGTTTATTTCACAATCTCTTCATTATCCGAGGTTGGTTATACGTAATAATCTACTGGAATCTCTTTATCATCCACATCCATGTTTCTCCAAAATGTATTTCAAAACATTTTTACCATTTACAAGAATATGGGTTAAAGTCATTTATACCCTCTTTTGACTTTTATAATAGGTTTATAAAGGAATCTTTCCATCATTTTCTAAACAAGGTGCTTTTTAACCTTTTGACAAAATTAAGGTAAGAATGTTTTTTTAACTTATACGGCGGGTGCGGTTATTTTACGCCGTTATAAAATCGTCGAATATTCCCTTATAATCTTATAAGAATATTTTCATAGAAAATTTTTTACTCTTAAATGATTTCAAAATGAATATTTTTTTGAAAGGTACTCTTTATCAAGATCATAATTTTAAATGTTTTAAAGATTTATCTTTCTAAATATTTTTAATTAATGTCCATGTTTTCAAAATGATTTTAAGGATTTATTTATATGGAAATAAAAGTTTTGAAATGATATTTCTTTTCAAAAGTTTCAAAGTGGTATGGGACACTTTGATTCAAATATATCTTTTAAAATTACTTCCTTTATAAATGTGTGACTTTTCAATGATTTCGAGAAAAGAGATACTTATCTCAAATAGTTTTGATTTCATCTATGTCAACATCCTTTGATGGATTTTAAGCTTATTTGAAGTTGATTTATTATGATAAAAAACTTCTATATTTTATTTAAGGTTTTGTGATATGTTTGACTGTGGATGTACTATTTTTATACCATTCATGGTTTATGGTGAAAATATTGACATTTCGTATGCTAGTTTTAATACGAATGTTTATGTTATGTTTAAACCTTTTCATATGGGAATGAATTGGACATAGTAAGTGACGGGTGGAGCCTGCTATAGCTCCTCGATGAATCGGTAGGTCTCATGAGACAAACTAGTGTCTTGGCACAAGGCCTTGGCAAAATCTTATTTGTAGTCTTGGCACGAGGCCTTGGCTATGTGGTTATGATAGTCTGGCATTATGCATTCCATCATTATGAAAGTGGTTATTGATATTTCATGTGATTATTAGATTATTAGAATATCCATGTGAATAAGTAAATGGAATTATTGCATTTTACTTTTGCCATACCATGTTGAAGTTCAAGTTTAAAAGGCTTTTGTTTTAGTTATACATTGCCTTAAATGTTTATGATTATTTTTGAAAGTTTCCGCTTTATTGTTATCTTTACTGGGCATTTGAGCTCACCCCTTTTCTATGTTTTATTTTTCCCAGGATGTGAAGAAGTAAGTTATGAATGACCTGCAGGGATAGTATGTGGGGATATGAGTGTGGAATATGGAGACTATGTTTTTGTTGTAGTTTTTCACTTTATGATGTAATGTAAAACTTTATGAATATATCTAGTGTTTCCAAGGATACTAAACCAATCGGTCTTTCGAGATTTGATCTTTCTTGTGATCATGCCAATGTTATGTAATAATGCACCGACTCTGGGTAACTGGGGTCGGGGCGTTACATATGGTATTCAATGATACATAGAATAAGGTGTTGGGATAAGTGTTAATATAGAATTATGAAGTGATAAACTTTGCTTCAAATAAGTTGTTAGTTCATGAAGAGAACTACCCAATGAATGATCTAGAGATGATTGTAATGATCTATGATTTAAAAATATGGTGGAATTATCTCATTGGTTGAAGTGTGAAATACATTTTTATTACAAAATCCTCATGTATATATTCCCACAAAAAGAAATATATATGCACCAACTATAATGGATAGATTTGATGAAAGACTACGACTACTCAATTCACTACTATCCTGTGAAGAAGAATAATTTGTAGGACTCTCTATGTAGTAAGGATCCGTAAATTCTATTATTTGTGATAATTGCATGGGACCCGATCTTCTTATATTGGGACATGATGTACATCAGAATCCCAATGTAAAGAATGTAATCAATCCTTTTAGAAAAAATTTCTTGAACCTCCCTTATCGAGATGATAAAGGGAGATAAAAAATATGACATTAGAATTAAGAAGAAATGTGAGGCTATATGAAAATGGAAATCCTCAAATATTATTATTAATGAAGAAGGTGTTGTAATAATGGGTTCACGACTATATCTACTATCATATTCCGAGTTTAATAAAGATCTATTGAATGGTGCACATATCTCATCATTATCCATCCATAGAGGAAGAATAAATATTTATCAAGATCTCTAAGAGAATAATTGGTTGGGAATTTTAAAAGATATATCACTGAATATACATCATGATATCATATATTCTAGAAATTGAATGTATAACGTAAAATATCCACGAAGATGGCGAAACCATTACCCATTCCTACATGGAATTGTTAAAACATCACTATAGACCTTATCAATGTTTTTTAAAGACGTCATAAGGAAATAATAATATCTTGGTTATGGTGGGTCATCTTACAGAGAAATAACACATAGTTGATATTAGAGAAGAATTCTCACATGATCAACTAGTAAGGATATACATTAGAGAAGTTGTGAGGATATATGGAACACCGCTATAAATTTTATCTCATATAGATCCATGATTTACCTCTATGTTATTGAAGAGTCTCCAACATGCTATTAATAATGAGTTGAACTACTACACAACTTATCAAAAAACAAATTGATGTCCAGTCTAAGAGGACTATCAAGACACATGAGGATATTTTTACTGCTTGATTAATTAACATTAAATAAGTATGAGATCAACATATGCCAATGATTGAGTTCTCATAATATTATTGTTTTTAGAAAAACATAAAAATGGATCTTGAACAATCCCTTCATGGGAAATGGGGCTGAACACCTTCATGATGGTATGATATTGGGTAATAAAACAACTAGGTCTTGAAATAGTCTAGGAAATGGTGGAAATTGTTTAGATCATTCATCAACATTTAATGGATACTCAGAGTCGACAAAAGAGTTATGATGCATATCATTGCCAAGACATAGAGTTTGATGTTGGAGACATGGTATTCCTCTACATATATTTATTTAAGAGGGCCATTAGATTTGGTAAGAATGAAAAGATTATTCTAAGAAACATCAACCCATTTTATATACATGATCACTTCAATGAAGTAGCCTATCGACTAGAACCCACATTTATTCTCTCAAGTACACTATGAATTAAATGTATCCATCTCTAGGTAGAATATACAAGACCCCTCACAAGTACTGTATCCAAAAATTGTACCATTATATATTGATATATCCTATGAAGACAAGTTGGTGAAGATGTTAGATTATAGAGAAAAAGTTCTATGGAATTATACAATGCACCTAGTCAATGTTCTATTGAAAAACCACATGTTTTTAGAAGCAACATTGGATCTAGTGGAAGTGATGAAACAAAATTACCATCATTTGTTTTAGTGCGTGAAATAAAAATTTCAATGGAATAAATTATCATTAGGGGAATATTTTAATCACCCAAACATAGATAAATAAAATTCACCTTGTTATTTAATTAAATGCATTATTATCTTATATGGTTATATAAAAAAAGAACTTATTTTGTGTTATTATATCCAATCAGATTTAAATTCCATTTAATCATCATTACCATTTATAATAATGATGTAGGGCTATGATAATATTATTAATATAAATATAGGGTTTTGAAAAATACAATTTACATAGACAAAGGATGTGATTCCCTTGACTAGTAGGATCATAACCTATGAAGACCATTTATTAGAACTTACGAGGGAGGTGGAATAATTGTGATTTTCCATTTACTAATCCAATTCGCATATCCAACTACTTAATAATGAGTGAAACCATTTATGTGAAACGTTCAGGCTCATAATGATCATGACCCCAAACCGTATTCGTGGAACCACCCCATGAAAGTCTCACCATCATGTACTTAACACATAGAGAATCTGTAAGGGTATTAAATGGATATGTATTAATAAAATAATATATATATATATATATATTATTTTCAAAATAATAATCTTCATATTTTATTCTTGTCATTTCATTATAAATGTTTTTAATTTTTCTATAACAAAAAACAACTTTAAATTTTAATTTGTATTTAATTATAATTAATATGTTTTATTTGGTGAATTAAGGGACTTTAGAAACAAATAATGTTTTTATAAAATATTATTATTAAATCGTTTTTATTAAATATAAATTTTTATTTAATTTTTATTAAGTAAAATGTAATTTTTATAAGGCTTTGAAATTCTCAAAAAAGGGAGTGGTTTTAGTTATTTTCTATGTCCAAGGTAGGAAATTTATAAAATAACACTCTTTCTAATGTGGAATTGATTCATACTCTTAGTGAAATGATTTCATTAATATTTTATTAATTTTATGAATACATACTGAATACACCGAAACCATTAATGTTTTTAAGGTTTTAAAATCATTTCATTAAGAGTAAGAATTACATCCACATCAGAAATACTGTTATTTTAAAAATTTATTCCCATGGACATAGAAAATATCTAAAACCACTCCCATTCTCAAGTATCCTTTGGAAAAAAGAGTGTTGTGTTTTGTTATTTTATTATATAGAGTCCAAAATCGATTATTGAAAAATGATAAAGAATTCCCCACACATTTCCAATATAAACCCACTAAATATACCATTTATCTTCACATAAAATTCATAGTGCATGTCCATTATCTGACTCATTATCTAGATACCTCAAATGATTCCTAAATTACTCAAGAATCTCCTCCCAAGCATTATTATTAACACATTAAATGTAAGGGATATTTTCATTCTCACCATTATTAGAGTTTCTTATTGTATTTTTCTTTCTATTTCAATGTTCCATTATGAGTATATTTATTCCATGTCACTATTATTTTAAATTATAAATCCAAGTGATTGGAGTCAAATTTCTCTCTCAACAACCCATTTTATGATTTTTTATGTGATTTCCTTAAGCATCCCCAAATCCACCACGATTTTACAGGCAATTTGTTTTGTAGTGAATACCCATACACATTTCCTATCATGGTTGTTCACATTTATGAACTTATACTTATTTTTTGGGGACATACATGTATGTATTCAATAATCCATGATCTTAGAGAAAAATATGATGATAAACGATTCCATGTATTAAGATCTATGTGGAATAATTAAGAAAGACAATGAAATGAATGTGATGGGTGAACTCAAAATTATATAGCACTCCAATGCATTGGATAATGTTTAGATATTTGATACATCATGGTGGGATATGGAGTGAAACTGATTCCTATATGGGATTTTTTCCATCATTATTTCCTGTCATTTATCCTTGATCTATCTTCACTATGTAATGTTTTACATTGTCGACACATTTCCCATGTTTTGTTTATATAATCAAGTAATAACTTTTATTATTATTCATGTTTACGATTATCACCACTTTTGTTCCCCTTTGATATTCCTATTGATTAACATGTATTAATGTCTACATTTTTTGACATGTTTATTCCATTTGTAGGATTCATATCTCACCCCGTTTTTATGTATGTCCCCAAGTTATCCCATGCAGTATTAAGTACAAGAATCAATGTGATGTTTTCAATAAAGATAATGTATTTAATATTTTCTGTTATTATGAAATGTACATAATTCACAAAGACACTATAATTATTGATATAATGGTTTTTATTATTTGTAATTCTAAATAATATCCTTAATAAATATCTAATAAAAAATTGTGAATTCATATTTACTTTATGGGATATGCATTATCGATGGATTATGGAATGAGTTTAGTGTCATTTGAAGTGGGGGTGAAAATAGTTTAATGTTTTGAGGACATATGTTGTGAATATGTTTATCATCTTATGGGAATTGGTTGGGAATAGATTTAATTTCTTTCAATAATAGTTTATGTGTTGGTTTATCATCTTGTATGGTCATTTTAAGAACAAGCTTAACATTCTATTGGGATAGGTTGAGAAAAATATTTAATGTCATGAAAGGATAAGATGAGAAGCTAATTGTGTCCCCAATTGTGGGGGGGGTTTGACACATAATGTTCTTAGTATATAACCATTGGGTGATGTCCAATGTGACCTATTTAATAAATAGTGATAAAAGCCATCCATTTTGATGTCGTAGTTTATCTTTCTCTGACAGTACATGACAATGCTATATAATGTCTCACATTAAGGATGATTATTTCATTGAAGTATCATTAATGAGGGATCGGGTAGAGACAACACATGGAAGTCTTTCAATGTCAGAGGTAAATATTATAGAGGGGAAGAAGGGGGAATCCCATGACTACTGTACATGGGGTATCCCATGATCATCATATAAGTTAGGGCTACAATTTTATTTCATGTGTTTATGATATTTTAATTTACTTTAAATTTGTAAATAAATAATGTGGAGGTAGGTTGTTTTACCTCTTTCATCTTGGATAGAGATGGGTATTACACATAAAGGGTGATTGTTTCATGGTGGAAGGATGTATCTTTATATTAAAATGCCATCATGATAGGTAATTAGTTTTCCAAAAAGTGTCCAACTTTATATCTTATGTGTCCACTGATTAGAGATATCCTATTATGGTATGGCATGGGTACTTCCATGTAGGGGTTGAAATAAAGAGGCCCAATGTAAAAGAAAATATTCATATAGTAAATAATAATTAGGTTACCTATTTGTAGGAGAAATTGTTCAGGAAATGGAATATTTTTCACTTTAAGAAAAGTGCATGGAAATAAGAGTTAGTGGTACTGTCACACGAGGACATAGGGTGCAGTTGAACAAGTCCTAGATTGGTGTGGGCCCCCAAAATACTCATCATTGAAGAAAGCTTGAGGGATGAAATGAGGGACCCAAAAGAGGCTTCATGGATGCGTTTCACATTGGTGGGGTCTTAACAAATGTTTTGGGATTCACAAAGGCCAAGGGTCTTGTGGAATTTAGCGGTCTGATGAAAGTGTTTTTCCAACAAAACATAATAACCCTCCTTTTGGGTAAATAATTAGTTTTAGTGGTGTTGGTTTTGGGAAGTGTAGTTATATCATGTAAACTCAAGAACCTCAATAGGATTTATCTTTATTAAAAAAACATGGAACATCACGAAAGATGTCTCCACCATGGATCGTGGTTCTAAAAACCCTAAGGGAGGTGGTGTTACATAAGGTGGCTACAGTTGGAAGTCCAAATCTTATATTCTCTATGAATAATCTAACTATTGTTAGTTCATAGGTTTTATCGGAATATCCAAGGTCGTGTCACCATGATTGTCAGATATATGGGAAATTTTTATGACCAGTGGATGAAATGGAATTTATTTCATAAAATATGAAGGATTACATGAAACAATTTGAGTATCATAAATATAATGATGTCCAAGAACCAAAGATATGCCACATGAAGGTTACTGTCAAAGTTCCATGTGACTAGGGATTTCCATGAAAATATTCTTCTTAAGTAGTTCATACAATTTTTAGTGGTTACCATAAATATTACATGTGTCCTAGACATTTTTATAATTTGGTCATTCATGAAGGTGCAAACCCTCACGAATCCAATCCCTCAGGTGAATTTTTTGGCCGTTTTGCCCGAATTTACTCCAATCATACAATCCATTCCATGAACTCCCCTATAACATCTGTATTCAGGTGTCAAAAAACGTCACCCTCATGATTGGATCCAATGATAGAAAGGATAATCAGATTCTGAGGGAAAATAAATGAAAAAAGAGGTGGGGACACATCACTCAAAAAATCTGTCTGAATGTACACCTATAAAAAGATGTATGGTTCTCTTATGGGATGGTGGGTTTTCATAAAAGTTAGTATTGTGATATTTTTTCATGAAACTACAGACCTTCACAATACTCTTGTGCATTTGACCCTCACTAACCACAAAACATAACACATCCACAAACTGTAATTCCATGAAATAAATTCCATGTATAAAATTCTGTGACATGATTTCCATGAACCAATAACATCACACCAACTTTAATGAACCCATATATCATGAGTAGAGCTTCATGAAAATGTCTTCAAAACATTATAATTCTTTTAAATATTTTCCACTAATGCATAAAATGCTAATGTGAATCATAGATAGCACGTGGTTTAAAAACATATGATTAAAAAATTCTTAGGATCATGTTAAACTAAAAAAATTCAGCACACTACTGATGGAGGGTCATCATAGGTTCCCTCTATGAAATAGACTACAGCCGTATAACATTAGGCTAAGGGATAATGTGTTCATACTAGATTTTTATTTAGATGATCCCACCTAATTATTTAAGAAATCACCTTGACAATAAAAGTGTAATGGGGATACAGGTGGCCACATCCCAAATGATCATGTGTCACTTATAAAAAACAATAACTGAAATAATCTAAAAACATCAATTGGGTGGCATGGGAGGAAGAGGTATATTTTCCATAGTATAAGGAAATAAATTAAGTAGGATTGGGGAACCCTCCAAAGGGATATAAATATTTCTAGGAACTACAATATGGTTGGAAATTCATAATTAAATGGGCATAAGTTTTCTAGGAATGAATGGTGGTCCATGATTTTGAGGAATAGATGAAGTACGTCATGCTTTACGAGGATGAATTATCCTCAATGTTCTATGTCAACTACCACCTTGACATCATGTTAGTGCTATTGAGTAGGTGGTCACTAGGGACCAATACCATTCTATGGTGTAGCCTCCAGCTATAGAAAAGGAACTTTTTCATCTAGTGTAGGATGCCAACAAGAACAATATGGGAATTTCCACTATCCCATTCAATTAATGGTCTAGGTAAATTTTGAATGAACCAAAAAATAGACTATTTTGGAAACCCCATTAATTACTCATGGAATTCTAGTGAGGTAAGGTGAACTAATAATGAATAATCTTGGAAGAATTTTTATGATAGCTATGGGGATATTATGTAAGTCCCAATTATCCTATTATTATATTAGTCAGATTAATTTCTTTTTTGATCTATCGATGAATGTTGTTTGTTCGGGATGCACACATCGGGGCATGTTCAATCACCAATATCACGGAGAAGTGATGGAGACAGGGAAACTCGTAAACCTGGTGGTGCTATTGTTAGAAAATCATTACAATGTATTCTACCACATCAACCCTGGTAAAAAACAATCTTAGTGTGTTGGACCTTTCATTTACAATGTTGTTGGGTTGCTTCACAAATGAACTGATATGAGTATCAGAACCCCATCTCCCCTCCCATGATAAACTTCTAACCATCTGTCCAAAAATTTCAGGGAGTTACCCTCTCAAAGTGGGTATAGTGGATGTTATTGAAATGATCTGGTGGTATGGATGCTTAATTTTTCACACATTACCTCTATTAATGGGTAAGGTTACTAGAGATGAAGAATGGACCATTGATCAATGGGTGTACCACCTAGACATTCTAGGTAGTGTAGTAGTGGATAGGGTGGACTATAATGTAATCAATATATTGTACAACACATACTAGTTCACATGGAAGATATCATGCCAATAGTTGTTGAACCCAATGGTATACATATATTTTCATTATGAGAACCTTGCCACAATCTTCAGAAATATATGTCACAAGATTACAAATAATGAAGGGAGGAATTGAAATGATCAACCATCACTAACATTTGCTTATAGAATTGAAAATTTTTATATGTAGCAAAGGGATAACATGTAATTGAGGATGATACTGGGGATAAAAACCACCTAGGATGATTATGGAGAGGTCTTGCAACTACTAGATGAGGGTGAGTAGTAGAAAAATCCTTATGTGGTGGAAGTGATGACCTAGAAGATAGTGTCATGACATATATGTAATCAGTAGTTCCTATTCTCAAATATATGGGATCTATAGGAAGGGGAGTGGTGATGGACCGGAATCCTTAGGGTAAATTGATTCATGAAGAAGGTCGAACCATTAGGGAAATCATGAGGGTTCATTCGCAAGGTATAGGGCAGTGACTACACGTTCAAGATGCTGATAGCGAAGCTAGGTTTATCATAATTGAGAGTGATAGTTGTTCTATAAACAAATCACAACCCTCCATGGTATATAGAATAGCCTCGATACAGATGGTATATTTGTCACTAGGTTGGGTCATTCCATGGAAGGCTTATACATTCTCTGATCTGAGGCAATGTATTATAGAATGGATTTGGTTGGCCCGATACAATCTCGGGGCACTACACATCCTCTATCTAGTAAATTGAAGGTGATACTATTAATTTATTCTCCAATGGATCTATTGGAAGACAATTTATCCACGCATATGACTCCTTTAGAGGGTTTAGAGGATGAGTACATAGGAGGTGATGCTTAACCGGACTCACCACTAGAATGTTTCAATAGAATTGACCATGTAAATACTCTAATCATGCAAGCCTTTGATATAACCCTTCCTTTAATATTTCTTCCTAAATTCCTTTTCAATTTTCTAGGAATATATGAGAATTGGGGGTTTTGATGATCCACACGTATAGTCTAATAGAGAGTCATCCTTTATCGGGATGAAGAAATGTATTCTCTCTCATGTTGAGGGCATAGGCGGTCATCCATCAGATGTGGTAGAACCTGAAACTGAGCTGAATTATACAACAGAGCAACCAATTATAGGTTAATTTCCCAGGAATCAATTCAATCTACTCACTAGGATATACCATTATTGTAATCATACTTATCATTTTATCCTTTTTATTAGAAAATTTTCCTACCAATATATGAGTGACTACTAGTTGAATGGATGTTAATTCAATGTTTGTGGTTCCATAACAATTTCAAATGACTGAGTAAATAGTGATTAAATTTTTTGTAGTGATAAAGGGTGATTCTACCCCCTCATACATGGACAAGGAGTACACGAAGATCGAAACTACCCTGGAGGTTCCAAATATAGGGGATTCAAGGAATATGGCCTTGGATGGGAGGGGGGTTAAGATTATACCCATAATAGGGACAAATGTGGTGGTTGTGGTTGAAAATGATTCCATAAACGATCCATAGGACGTCACTAATGGAGATAAAGACTGATTGTAGGAGGTGGAGATCGCACCAGCAATAGATGTTTCTGCAAAGACCATGATGAATGTGTTTGTTCTAGATGTTCTTTCATTGGTGTATTCATTAAATGGGGCCTTAAAATTTGTGGCTGAGAACATACCACCAATATTGGTGGTCCTAGAGGAAGGGATGGTAATTCATGCCTCAAAGGTGCTGTAAGAGGTGGATGAGCATCCCATTGAGGGTGAGGGGAATGGAAAGGATCCATTTCCATAGAAATTGTTGTTCAACCTACACATACTCATTCCATTAGATGATCCAAACACTGAAATCATAGTAGTCATTCCTCCATACGATCCTGTTCTACATTATGACATTAATTATTTTTCTCTATCATCACTGAGAGGAATCGACTCAGTATTCACAAAGTGTGGATGTATGCATATAACATCATCACCGTCACCCAAATATAATATGTACCAAAATTGTTTTGATGCCTCCTCCATTATCTTGTTATCCTAAGGACTAGTGGGGAGGAATATAAAGGCCTCTATAGATTATATTAGTAATTTATCATTGGGTGGGTGAAATATGAGTAGATGTTGTTCACTGTTTCTTTGAAAACTCATAAGGCTATAGGCACCAAGGAGATTTAGGGAGCGTAGTAAGGTTTTTTCTAGGGTCTATAGTGGGTCACCTGCAAGATTCATGCATATTTGTTTGGAATTATATGTTTACACAAGATTTAATAATAATTATCAAATATTTTTGGGTTATAATTATAAAACTATGTCACATATGATAATGTCATAGATATTGGAATGTGGTGATACAAACAGTTCAATTTTTTAATGATGTACCTAACAGGCCTTCTCCATAGAAGGTTCTCAAGTTTCAAAAGGATTCAACACTGATGGAAATGGTGTTACAAGGAGGATATACACCATGAAAAAGAATCCGGGTGGAGTCACACATAGTTTAATATCCTAATTCATAGACCATAAGGTTGTATATATCAAAGGGATGTGTGTGGAACTCAGGGGAAGTACCTCAACACGCATAAAGAGTCTAGGATCTCTTACAAAAAAACATCCCAAAGACATATTTCATAATGAATTAATGGTTGTGGTGTTATATTTCATAAAATTGTAAAATCATCCTAAAAGAACATGGTTTGTATGAAAAATTAGAAAACCAATGTGAATTAGGGACAACAAGACTCAGTTGCACACAACTCATTCCCATGAAGATTTTCACATAGTTAAGATTCATTATTAATCAATTTGGGATTATAGTTTAAGGTTATAGTGGTCCAAAAACATTCAAATGGTTTTATTTCATGATTATATACCATGTAATTTGTGTATCAATGGAATATGAATTCCTTCAATGAATGGTTACCGGATGTGAACGAAAGGGCATAAGAGGCCACTATATGCCACAAAAAGTCTCAAAAAATCATGACGATAATTTAAGAACACAATTCTTGGACTTGGGGGAACTCATGTGTCTCAACATTATTTGATTAAAACTCCCTCCAACCCATAGTCTCACATGATAGATTCTTGATATGTTAAAAAAAGTGTGTTATAGAGTCCCTATTGCTTGTAGGAGAGAGAAAAACATGGGAGAAAGTGAACGAAAAATCCCATCTGGCTGATCATGACTATCAAGGCCTAGATATGAAAATGAAAATGATTTAAAATAAGGGAAAAACAATTTAAATTGTTTGATATATATTTTGTATAATCACATTCGATGAGGATGGGAAAAATATGTGATCAACTGTTAACCATGTTTGAAACATGATTGCTATAATTTGATACTGATGATCCTTCATTTTGGGATGCTACGATGGCATGTTATCCAGTGTGGAAAAGGACCATGGGTGTTAGGGAGCTTGTTTGGTTCTAGAGGATAAAGATTATCCAAATTGAAGAAAACATAAAGCATATAAATGGGGGTGTGGGATGTCTTGAATGGAATATTAAGTTCCATGGGAGATATTCTTCTATGCGCTTGAATGTGTTGGATGAACTTACCAATAGACAGGAAACAAGTCCTACCATGATATGGAATACCCTAAAATGATTCAATGGTAGGTATGGGCCCAATATTATCTATTTTGGTGTCACTACATATCCCATGAGGGTGGAAATCAGGCCACACAAAGTTCTGGGATGTGTAATGGTAGGAGACCAACTATGGTGGGGTGACATCTTCTCTGGTGAGGATATCAAATCATCTCTCATTAAGAGGTTTACCAGTTCTATATAGGGTATGGATATTGTTAAACAATGTTTGAAGATGAAATTAGTTTTTTATTCTTTTCATATTCATAATATAAGATATGAAAGTAATATAAGGGGTAAGGGTTTTTAGATCATAAAATTATTATCACATGACAAATCTAAGTTCCACATGGGGAATGTATTTTTATTCACATGATTATCACATGAGGGTTATTGGTTTTGTATAGGGTGTGGTTTTTTTGTTATATCATGCTTATGGCATGAGGTATGCTAGTTATATGGGCGTAAAGGATTCAGTTTATCATCATTTGTTATGGACATTTGTTTTTCAATTTAAATTCATATATTAGTGACTATGTTTTCTAACTTATTGGTGTTCTGGTGCTCATAAAAGAGGGGTAGATGGTAGTTTAATGATTTTAGTTATTACAAAAAAGGTGAACATGATTCCTATGAGGGATTTAATGGAATGAAAGTGAGATATACCAATGTCAATGGACAGAAAAATTAATATTCTACCATTGAAATCTCGAGAATCTTTGTCCCAGGTATGTATCATATTTATAGGGAATAAATGACCCAATAATGATATGATAATGGGAGATGGTCCATGGATGAGGTTTCATGGAGTCATTATATATCCAATGAGGATGGAAATAAAGTTTCACATATTTCTGTAAGGTAGCATTGTAGGAGATCGATGATTATAGGGGTATATCCTCTTGAACGTGGATACTAATTCATATCATATTTTGATATGAGGACATAAAAGTAAATAAGAGGCATGGAAACAATTTAAAATTATATACTGAAGACATTAGTTTTATAGTAATCCAACACTAGTATTATGGGGTATCCAGATTTCACATATGGTAGGGGTAAAGATTATATTCATGTGATTAGTGTGTTGGTGGGGATTTTACATAAATATAGTAATTATTTTATTCCTCAGTCAAAGTCATGTGGGAACTATATCCCAATAATGGGTAAAGGAAAATGATTGGTTCTTATACCTGAAGTGGAGTCCCATGAGGGTATTTTGTGGTGATAAAAATGTGGGTAATAGATGGCTGTAGATTTTTCAAGACACAGAAGGTATATAAATCACTAAACATCCCCATAAAACTTAAAATCAATCCACACATGGTTCTATAGAGTGGTGGGGGAATGTTCATTCTAATGAAGAATAGATAAATAAAATGGTTTGAATAAAAGGATAAGTAGGACATATGCACATAGTCTAAGGTTAAAATACATAAAACTAGATTAATAGTTAATGGTCATTAAATTTTTACTATAGGGGTATGTACTTTACAGAAGCTCAAGTAGAATATAAGTTTTCAAACTTGACATGAAACAATCGTAGGAGCCCTACACCACATAAAGCAATATTGAATCCTATTCCACATAGTTTAGGTTTGTAAGGAATGAAAAATGGAAAATAGTCAAAGTCGTGATTTTTGGAGTACGTGACAAGTTTTTGGAAGGTTATTTATGTGGGAAAAAATAGATTAAACATGATGTGAATAGATGGAATGCAGGTTCATAAACAATAATAAATACCTTCAATCAAAATGCATATAGTTTAAAGTCACAATGCTTGGACCAAATGTGGGGATAAAGGGACAATTGTTGGGGAATGTTTTTGTCATCCCTAAGAAGATGATTTCTAGGAGTGAATTCATATCCCATGTGGGAGGGAATCAAAACACACATACTTCTACCACATGGAATGGTATGATACTGGAACTAGTAAATATAAAAATCAGATATGATGTGTTAATCCCTTATTTTACACATGGGATAAGTCTAATTTTTATCATTATGTACTAAGAATGTTGATTTATTGGTAATATCACACATGTTATATGAGGCATCATGTGTTCAATACACATGGCATGAAAATAGTTTAACATTGTGCACTAAAGACACTGGACATCATAGTTTAATGGTGTACAACTCAGAATATGACTACTACTTGTTTAATGTTATAGATATTTTCCTATAGGGGTATGAAATAGTTTGTGGTCATAGTGCATGTTACATGAGGATTTTCATATTCTATGGTCATAATTCTTGAATGAGTTGAAAATAGTTTAAGTCCATCCTTCATGGACCATGGGGATACTATTATTTTATGGTCACAGAGCACAGACCATTTGAAAATAGTTTACAGTCATACAACTTAGACAATGTGGCTAAAATTGGCCTATGGTCAGAGTGATTGGACTAATTTCAAAACAGTTTAAGGGAATACTTCATGGACCACAAGGATGCTATAAGTTTATGGTTGTAGAGATCTGACCTATTTTTTTAGTATACGTTCATACTACCAAGACCATGGGGTTCCTATTAGTTTAAATCCATATATCTCAGACCAATTTCATGTAGTTTTATGTCATACTTCCCAGAACATGTGGTTCCTCATGTGATGAAATGCTTGAAAAAATTAGCATTGGTGGGTGGTGTGATAAGATCGTGGACCATGATGACTAACTAATATGCTCCATTAGAATAGAACATATGGAAAATGTATGGTAATTCCAATTTTGGATTCAAATTAAATGAAAATGTAATAGGTATCGTTGACATTCAATGTACCCGTACATTATAACCATAGAGGAAGTATTAGAGGTCATAGATCAAGTTGAATTATTTTTCTACCCGATTATAGTGCATCACTATGTAATTAAATGCTTCAATCCTATTTTTTATGAGTGATGTTGTCTCAGTTAGATGGAATTATACTATTCTATATCGCATATGATGTTTATAAAAAAAAGTACGAGTGAGAATATCTAGAAATACATGGTTATGACTATCTATGTTACATACACTAGGTGTTATGGAGTATCTATGGTGGAACCCTGAGTCATCATCTAATAGTCCCATAGGGATTTGGGAAGCTTCTGAAGCCTACAATATTTGTTCTTGAAAACTATTTTATAAAATATTTTAGAGTCATTCTCTTTGGACACATTTTTATTACTGTATTATTACATATGGTTATAGGAAGTGTGGTTAGATCAGATTATTTACATGGAATGAAATTTCTTTAGTTTGATTACAATGAATTTGGTTCCATTTCCCAAGAGAATAATATGAGGAATAAAAAATTTATGGATGAAGTGGAAACCCATTAAGTTAATCAGAGACTGTGTTTTGAATTCCTTAAAGGGAACTTCTTCTGCATAAGGTATATCATCTCCATGAATTATATGGATGGAAATTCCATAAAAAACACAACTATAGAGGTTTTTTATGTTATGTACCACTCTATAGGTTAAAATATGATTCACAACAACATATCCATTCTTGCTCAAATTATTCTGGTGGGAAGATTCCATGCTAGAGATACTCACCAAAAGGAGTCATCCAAGAGGATATTTTGTTTACCATGGGGGACTTGAGGGCTGAGAGATATAAATACTGACATCCATTTTATATACATGATAATTCATATAATTTCACATTGTAGGGGAGATGAACCATTGATGAGATACATTAATGACCAGGTCATCTAGAAGGTTTCAGAAATGGATTTGTATAAGCTTTAAAATGAATTGGCTAAAAATGTTCCTCAACTAAGGAAGATGAGTAACATCATTCTAGGGACTAAAATTGTTTAGTAGTTAAATTTTACACACTATTAAGTGAATTAAATTAATATTTCTCACAAAAAATTCATCATTGATTAGTTTTATTACAAGATAATATTTACCATTCATGGTTAAAAATTGGATATCAATCATGGAAACCATCGTGATAATAATAATGAGGGTCTGATACTCTACCTCATTTTTAGATCTTCCTTCTCCAAATTGGAAATAGTATGCCATAAAGGCTTGAGATTCAATGAAAAAAATGATCCATAATCCCACTATGTTATGGTTGCAGTTGTTAATCAATCTACCACTCATGCACAATGAGGAAACAAGAAAATGAATATACCAAAATGGTACATTCCAATACAATAATAGAATTGATTTTTATTTAAAATTAATGTCCAGTGAACATTCTTAAGGGGATCCTTGTACGAATTGA
The DNA here is from genome assembly GCA_963277665.1 of Viscum album. Lineage (NCBI taxonomy): Eukaryota > Viridiplantae > Streptophyta > Magnoliopsida > Santalales > Viscaceae > Viscum > Viscum album. The sequence continues at coordinate 1,559,201,467 of OY728161.1, forward strand.
ATGTATTCCAATTCTTGTAATTTGATGGATTTATATAGGGAAATACTAATTTCATGCTACTGGAGGTTCACCGCCCAATGTTCCAATCATCCCATCTGCATGCGGTAATTGAGGATAACATTTATAGGGTCTACTCAAGACATATACATACCAAACAATTCTATAAATAATTTCAACAATTCTATACTACAAAAACATGTATGAGGTGACTCTTTTCAATTTTGAATACCTAGTCCTTGTGTGTAGGAGTATGAATTTGAGATAGTATATGATATTTCCCCATCCCCATTTCTTTTCATATATTGAAGGGTTAAGAGGGCTTTTTCTATAGTGGTAATGTAGTGGAAAAAAGGATTCTCTGGGATAGGTGGAATGAGAACTAGAGGTTGAAGAAAATACTTCTTCATATAAGGAATGGAAGTGTAGAAATACTCATCTCACCGGTGTAAGATGTCTTTTATTTGTGCCTCAAGAAGGGATTACACATACAAACCAGTTTTATGAAAAATTACAACATGTTGGATATGTGGCCTTGGAGGTCCCAAAATTACAAGATACTTACTGGGGAAGTTATTTTATTGATGGTCATGATCACCTCTAGGTCAATATAGGTGTATCTATTTGATATGAAAAAGATTATAAATTTCAAAGATGTAATAATAAATACACACTTATAGGGGTTAAAATTCTTGTTTTGAGAGTGGACAAAGTTGAAAACGTTCTCAATATCCTTGAGATAGTTCTAATGTATATTTTATTTGACCATCAGATCATAAACATCACATACCACAAATTTACCAATAATTTTCATAAATATGTGGTTTATGGCCTACTGATAATTGGTTCCTACATTATTCAAGCTGAAAGGCATCACCAGATAATATAAATAAAATTATTCTCCCTAAATACAGTGTAATTGAAATCTTCAGGGGCCAAATTTATCTAATTTTATTCCTAGTATTTTTCCTGGATGGAGAGGGCATATAACCCAAAAATATCTGTTATCATTAGACATATCCCATGAATGGGAAAGTCATCCTTTTTACAATTGATATTGATATACCAAGAGTCGATACACACCATGATATTCACATTTTTATTCGTGTTTGGGAAAATATATTCTATCCACCTAGGGTAATGGAATTCCAAAATGATGTTGAATTTAAAAATGTTCTCAACTTTGGCGGAAACCATAAAACCATGATAGGGTTTCATATTATTGGGGGGCTATTTGAATTCAAAATTACCCACTGGGAGGAAAAGATGATGAACAAATACCAAAGGGCCTAGTCCTGGAATCTCATCCTAGATCAAGGTGATAATATCATGGTGTTGTTTCATGAAGGGAAGATACTATTTTTTTATTTTAGAGAAATTGATACAATAATCAGTTTCAGCAATATATCTTACTCCATTCATTGGGTAACATTGGTATACTGATCAGTTGTGGTGGTGAAACCCTCTTCAATTGTTGGTGGGGAATATTCGAAAAACTCTTCAACATCTGATAAAAATTATTTAGAGGGAGGAAGTTTCTCTTCTAGTCCATTAAATCAGGTGGTATCACTGGTATATGATTTGTTTTATATATAATTACTATCGAGGGGGTCCTACTGTGCTGGGATAGTGAAAAAATAAGTTGTTGTAATGATTCCATCTAGTTTTAGACCAAGACTTCCACCCTTGATACAAAATGAACTGTGATGAGTAGACGTCCAATGATTTATCTCTACATTTTGGAACATGATTGAATTACATGGATTAGTGGAAATGGGGTAAAATTCAAGGTACTTTATAAGAGTATGGTCTTCAGGTATCAGTCAAGCATGCCCCGTGTTAGAGTACGATGTAATATATGGGAACAATTTTTTATTTTGTACATTGAAACCCTTAATCTTGAGGATGTAGAAACAACCCCTTTTCCAGTGTTGTAGGATATAACTAACTAATTGAGAGAACAAACTTATCATTCACTTCCACTCATGGTTCATCTATAGTAAATGTTAGATCATTGGGGAAATTGATGCACTCAAACCCCCTCCATGTTCGTTATATATTGCAATACCGGATAATGGGCCTCACTGGAGTCCAAGAGGAATGAATCACCTAATAGTACCTCTAAATGGACACTAAGAGACACTACAAAATATTTCACTTTTTTCAACATGATCATATCTGTCGATAGAAGTGCATTTTCTGTTGGTAAAACCTTTTACCAACATATATGTCCCTGTCATTAAACTGTTGGTAAAGACTCTGCCGCTAAATGCTTTTGCGACAGATAAAATCACTCTGTTTCAATTATAATAACACCAACAGATAATATATATGTTAGTTAAAGTATTTATCAATGAATACTAATAACAAATTTTTCTGTTGGTAATAATATTATCAAAATATAATATCTATTTATAAATTACATTTGAATAAAAATTATAAATTTATAGCTATAAAAATTCCATAATATATTTTATAATTTATCATATATAATTCATTGATTTAATTATTACACAAATAAAAATTTACAAGAATGTTAAAAATTGAAAAAAAAAATTATATTAATAATGAAATCTAATACAAAATCATCAATACAAAAACACAAAACTATCCCACCAACAAGACCCCCCCCCCCCACCACACACAAGTACCACCCATCCCTACCCCACCAGCGAGATAGCTCCATCTATACAATGACATTTAGCACATAGAAAACCTCAAGTAGCATCCTTAAACCCACCGAAAACATGAAGTAGCACCCTTCATCTCCAAGATATCCACCACACAATCCAGCTCCAGTGAGAAAAAAACCGATTCACCTTCAATACCAATGATGAGGTCCACATATGCAATTCACCCACTTAGTCATGGCATGATAAAAATGGCGGTGATCACCTATTGGAGGCCACATTGGTGGCAGTAAGCAAGTTAACCCCAATTTTAGAAATAGGTGGTAGAATCATTCCCACGTGAATAAGAAAGTCCCATTCTTACACTTCTGGATAGAACCAGTACATCCCCAATATCATACGAGCAATAAGAAATAGATCGCAATGGATAAACATGTTTAAGAACAACAAAGCACATAAAACCAAAAAAAATTAATATTTTTGTCCAACATGTTTCAGAATCAAACCAATCCAGAAAGGTTTAAAATTTAAAATAAATACAATAAAACTAAAATCATGTGTTCTAGTGGGCTAAACAATTTGGTTGCAAAAGCCTCATCACACCTTATATCTATTTAATATAAATAACATTTTTTCCCTATGCATGATGTTCCAAATAATAATTTTTTCAGCATCCACTGGAAAAATAAGATTTATGTAGAAACCTGATGCCATTTCAAACCTGGAAACCTAAGTCAGTTGGGCATTATCTACAAAATCTAGTGAACATAAGGCAACTCAGACAACATAATCTGAAGTGGCGATAACTGAATCATGAAGTTAAATGGTGGGTTATTCAACTGCTGCAATAGTCAACATACCAAGAACGTTTCTTTTTTAGAGAATCTAGAGAATTATAATTGATACAAAGTAATTATGTTGGTTCAAGTGAATATCATCTCATGAGGGAATAATTTTGATTAAACATGATTATGGATACATATTGTAATTATTTTTTTTACAATTCTCTCTAAATCGGAAAGATCCAAAATTATATGAAAGGTTGTTGAATTATAAAATTAAATGAGAAGACTGAAAAAGATTCCAGATTCCAGATTTCACACACAGGCTAGGTGAACAATCTAGGAAGATTCCAGACCATTTGTGCAAATTATAACACTAAGAATCTCAAATGAAAAATACGTGAGGGGATAGATTGTACAAATAACACTTCACATTGTATTTATAACAACTAATAATATGAATAGGTCTAAAAATATTCCCTCTTCCTTACAGTTGATGTATACATTCTGAACTACTACACATTTTAGTATTCTAGTGGTTGTCTATAGCAGGGTAATAGATTAATTACAAGAGAGAGAAGTGATTGTGCCTTTTTTTCATGGATATATTTTCCCTTTACCTAAAAGTTGAAAAATGTTTGTCAATATTGATTCAGCAAACAAATAAATTGACTAGCTATAGTTTTAGCAAGTATTTTCTTGTGGGAAGGACATCCGGACTATTCTTTGTGACCACACACCACCCCTTCGGAAGCTGACAATGTTGTGTCACAATCCCTGACAGACTGTGTAGGCCAGCCCTTCTATGATCACACTCTCCCTGGAAGGAAAATTTCAGATTTCACAGATTCCAGATTTCACACACAATATGCAGATTCTAGATTTCACAAATAGTTTGAAACCCACTTAACATCTACTTATATTGCACATACATATGAAGAATAAATTTCCCAAAAGAATGAGACATCAATATATTATTAGTGAGAACACTAAAAAAATTATATATTTAAAACCATGGCATTATAAAGAGGTATGGATAATTAAGATGTTGGTGAGAACACTATAACAGCAATGAGGCATCATTGTATTACCTTAAACATGTGGTCATGACATCTCCACACACTTTCTAACAAACTTTGAATGAAGCAACACCATCCATCACTTCATGATACACATTATCAAAGCATCAATGGAATACTAAATGTCCTTGTAAACATATTTGATAACTTTTTTCTTTTCATCCACAAGAGGTAGGAGAATCTGCAAGTAAAAACAGAAGTAAAAAAGTCATCATTCATGTATTATTATCACAAGTCACATTTAAAACATGTTTAATAAAACCATCAATTTTACCATGTTAATACATTTATCCTTATCATGTTGTTAGTAATTTTTGAATTGAATTCAAAGTGATCTACCCCAATCGATGTTTCTGAAAAGCCCATCCAAAACCTTCTCTGATCACAGATTGCAAACAATGGAGGATAGGTTCATTATACTAGATTTATCGCATAGAATTTCCAGAATAGGGTTTCTACAGTAGTGGATTTGAACATGGAAAACTAAACCATCATCCTTTCGGTAGAAATAGACCACCCTTATATGATTGAAGCATCACCTATCCCAACGTTGATCACATGTAGCACCTGTCCACTTTATACATGCACCATCAAGAGTAACTTCAGATCAGAAAAACACCGCAATTAGAAAATAGTTCCCATTTAAATGCAAGATATAAAAATTAAAGAGTATGCTATAAAAATATCACCATCCACAACAAGAGGATTATCTGACCAGTGGAAATAAGCACCTACATGAGTCTTCACTTGATCACAGTTTCTAATGTGTTCCAGAAATTTCAGTCAATGTTTTAATTAGTTTATTCAATTCAACTGATAAAATATCATTATTTTTGTTACAACAGAATTTGTTCAAATCCTTTCAGAGAGCTTCTCACCACCCCCAACCTCAAAATTCATGATAAAAACTCAAACTTTTGATAGACATTAAATGGACCCAGTTGATTTTTCTTTTGTGTCTTCTCTTTGTCTATTGATATATGATCCCATATAACTAGTGAAAATAGCCAACATATTATTATCTAACAAGATACCACAAAAACTAGAAGATTATCCATCTAGTGACCAACCAATTACCACATCCATCCAGCTACTAACCAATTACATAAAAAAATAACCAGTGACAACAAAAAAAAATGACTATAAGCACAAAAATTTATAAGTGACCACAACAACTTAAAATAAAAATGCATAATATAAAAATAACAAGAATTTTATCTATCCTGTTAGAACAAACCAATGATAATGACTCTAATTTCAATTAAGAGTGATGAATAACTCATAATTTTGTACTATAGTAACACTAAATTAAATTCCATAATCTAGTATAGTTATTTTAAATTTATAATGACACTACATTCAATTAGGAATATAACCAAATTCAACAGCTGAAAAACCATTTAGTGCAATGAAAAACCATAGACATTAAGGATGGAGTTAGAAATAAAGTCTTGAAGGAAAATTTCAAATTTTACGAATATTACTAGATACAGTCTCCTAAAAATTGTATTGAGTTAAAACTAAACAAACATGTTTATGTTAATGGATTTCTAGATGATGTTACTTTTGATGAGGTGGTGGAGGTATTTTCCAAGTGTGGGATAACAAATTAGGACCCCGAAACAAAAACACCCTGAGTGGATCTATGTCAACGAGAAAATGGGAAGAAAAAGGGTGATGCACTTGTTAGAGATTTGAATGAACCTTCAGTTGGATGGGATATAGAGATCTTGGATGGAACTCTCCTTTGACTAGGTTTCAATACCCCCATATCGGTGATCCAAGCCAAATTTGAGAAAAAATGTGAGTAATTCATAGAAAACAAGTGGACATGAGAGAAAAGGAAACCTGGTTGAAGAAAAGATGCTTGGATGGGGGTGGCTATGAGGATTAGAATCTGTCGATTCCTACTACAGTTATCCTTCACCATATTCTTACTACTGTTGAAATGAGATCTGAAGTGAATATGCATTTAGAATTTTAAGCAAACGCTGAAGAGGAATGGGCAAAGCTTGGTCCAGTTGACTCCATCCAGGTTTGTGATAATCATCCATAGGGTGTTGTCCTGGTGAAGTTAAAGGATATGAAATATGAAGAATTGAATATAGAGCGATGTTTCGGTGGGAGGTAGGTTGATGCAAGCATGGATGATGGCAGTACCATCTATATGATGGTACGGGACCTAGATACTGATGCATCACAGCTTTAGAAGTTCAGTTCCAAACTAGAGTCAACAAACACGACTAAAATGTGGCTAAAATGAATAGATTATGCACTACCCTAAAACAGATAATTCACTACCCTAAAATTCCTACAACACCTTCAACAAATTAGGCTGAAATGAATAGATAATGGACTACCCTAAAATGAAAAGATGATGCATGACCCTAAAACAAATAGATTATGCACTAACCATTAACAGATTATGTGATACCCTAAAACAAAATCAATTCCGCACATTATTATTGAAGCAAACTCATCGATTCAGAAAAAATAAACCAAACAATAAAAAGGTGGAGACGGCAGACCACAAACTAGAACGTGAATTTATCCTCTGAAATTAGTCATAATCAATTGGCCTTGTGCCTAATAGAGCATCCCTCAGTGAGCTTGGAACGCCCTACAGTCGTCTGACACATCACCATTTGGAAATTTCTACATACAATGACAACTTTTGAGTGACCAAATATGGTGGTAATGGTGAAGCAACCGTGACACTTGGCATCCATGAAGAAGGAGTTCAGAGATCGGACAAGGCGCTTTGGATTTTTCCTCTACTTCTCCAACTCAAGGGGAGGATGTCTCAGATCAATATCATTAGAAATAGGCATGATTCTGCAGAAAATAAAAACACAATCACTCAAGACAAAACCTCTAAGACGGTGGAGGAGATGAGATGCAATGAAACCCTAAAATGCTTTTAACAAATGTGGCTAAAACGAACCTCAATTGAGGTTAACAAACCCTAACCATCGAGAAAAAAAACCCAAAATCAGGATAGGGTTCAGATGGTTCACAGACATTGCAAGGAAGATAATGAAAATCACAGTGAAAAGAGAAGAAGAAGAGAGTGCAGGAGGAGGATTTGCTAACCTGGGGAGACCGCGAGGGAAATTGGAAGGAATGATAGCCCGATTAAAAGCCCGAAGGAGGAGGGAGGTGTGCGGTCGGAGATCCTCCTGGTTGTGGCATGCTGCACAAACAGTAAAGTAATGGGGTGGGGGAAAAGTTTGGTAGGAAAAGTAAAAAAACAACAAAACATTTGTTTACACTGCTCACACACCATTTATCAGTACAAAATTACATTAATCAGTTTGTGCATGATAATAAAAAAATTGTGGTGGGGAGAGGGAGGATGGTGCGGCGTTTGATGGGGAGAGGGTGGCGGGTGCGGCATCTTTCGGGAGCTAGGGCGGCGGGTGCGACAGCGAGGGCGGCGGTTGTGGCTGCGTGTGCGTGTGCAGGTGCGAGGGGGTGCCCTCGGGTTATCAGGGGGGTGACATAGGGTTATTTTTTTAAATAAAACATATTTATATATAAAAATTATTGTGTGTATATAAAAATTATATATTTTGTAATATTAAATAAATATAATATATAATAATATATTATATAAAAAATTCAATATCTAAATACACATTACTTAATTACTTAATTTATTATTATAGAATGAATATAAAAAATAATAAAAGATAATATTTTTTCTTTATGATATAAAATATAAACCTTACTTAATTACTTAATTTATTCTAATATAATGAATATAAATAATAATAATATTTAATTTTTTTTCTTTATGATATAAATATTTTCAATTTGTGAATATCAATTATTAATTACTTATATTTCAATAATGTTTATTATTTCTTTATCCATTACCGTGTTTTTATTTATTTTCTTTATTAAATTAAAATATTATAATGATTTATTTTTTTTATGAAAATAATTCAAATGTTTATTATTATGAAAAACATTGGAAAATATAAGTAGTGTATATATTCATATATATGAGATGTTTTTAATAAAAACTTTAAAAGTGAATATTGACTTTGGTCATAAAAATAATAATATATAGGAAAATTGGTTTCTATTCGTTATTATCAATGAATGGTTTATTGTAACCGGTTTTATTGATGATAAACAATTTTTTGGTAATGATTATCATTAATAATAGATACAAGTGTTGGAAAATAATGTTGGTATTACTATGATAAAGCAATAGATTTTACTATTGGAAAAAGATCTGTTGGTGTTAAATGATCAATACTAGCAGATATATTTATTGGTAAAAACATGTGTTGGTAATTAAAATTAATATAGATAAAATTTAATATCTGTTGGAATTGATCATTTTTACCAACAGATATATTGTCTGTCAATAAATTTCTGTTGGTATAAGTCATTTTTTTGTACTGAGAGTATTTGAGGTACTAGTGGTATGAAGAGGGGATCATTTCCTGAAAATTAAGGTAGTGGATTCCTAGAAATGTGGTGCAGGTATTATCCATTAGAACTAACATAAATTGTGTGCTTGATATTTGGCCACCAAGCATACTCTTTATCCAAATCATTCTATGAGGTTTCTAATCACTCATATCTTAACCTTGAATCAATATGTTGGATGGTGTAAGATTTCATTGTGAGTCCCAATTTATAGAGTTTTTGGGTTTGAATGATGTTGATCCCAAAACTAGTTTCCAATAGGGAGTGACATCACATCATTGATCTAGCCTATGATGTAAAATGAGTGTTTTCGCACATAATAATGAAACCCTATTAATCCCAAACAATCAAGATCATGTCTTGAAACTCCTCACGCTCTGGTTCTTCATCATAGTAGGCCTTGACTCTAGCCACCATTACATTGAATTTAAGGGTAGTTTTAAAGCCTTCATAAAAGTAATGACACATTTTCATTAACAATACTAGATCCTCATTGATCAAAACATTCATGGTCATTCTAGTGAGGTTATTTTTCATATCAAATTAATATATTAGGGGAATATTTTTTTGATAATAGGAAACTTGTTTATAAGGTGGAAAATGGGCACCATTGGATGAACAAATATTTCTAGGATAGTACAATAAATATTCTTATACAAATTATATTGTATAATCCAAGAAACTATTGACTAAATTTTGGTCCCTAGATATCGGGCTCTAGCTAGTAACAACTGATCATGTCACGGTTGTGGTTTAGTTTCATGACCAACTGACAAAGTGGGCAGTAGATGTTTACTTTTTGACATAGATGTATAATGATGTTCTTAATAATATCTATGTAACAATTTTTCCTTGTTTATGTAGCATTAATATTCTATTTTATGGTACTAACTTGAATATTTTTCCATCTCACAAGTCCTCTAGATTTCCTTTGATGAATCAGAAGGAGGTACCTGAGAGTTTACATAGTATTTCTCACTATTGTGAATTTTCAAGAAGTATATGATCATTATGAATTTAATATGGGTGTACTCCATATCATCATCAAAGGAAAAATATATGTCTAGGAGGATTCTAGGTATATCTCTGATTGTGGGAAGCATGATATCACCAAGTGTGAGAGACGGCTTCAGCACCGGTGGGGGACTCTAATTTATATTACTCCATCAGGACCTAGTATTTCATTACATGGATGTATGCAACATAGATGTGGAAAATATAGTCAAAAGTAGAATGAAAACTTCATTATTTTATAGAATGTTCAAGTGATAAGGGATGTTACCATAAGCATGAGATAATTCCTTGTGAGTCAACCAGTCATCATACTTCTGTGTCCCATAGATGGGAACTTGTTTTCACTCACTAGAGTCTTCCCTATTATTATCTGGAACAACCGAGACATGCGTCCCCTATTTTGGAATGGCGCCCAACACGACTAATTTGTGATCCACATGGTTCTGAAGCCAATATATGAATATAAAACATTCTATGATGATGTGTCAAAGGATCATGTGATATGGGTAGCGATCAGAAATATAATTGAGTACTAGATCCCACAATCTCATTTACATTGCATACAAAAGGACTTGATTTTACAAATAAAATATGGATTACATGGAGAGTTTGTAATTTTTTAAAGAATAGGCCATATTTATCATGTTTGGGAAAGAAACCATGGAATCCTAGCATTAATGATGGCCTATAACCACATTATCCCATCAAGGTGGAAATTATTGATTAGGCTATGCTGGGAGAGGTTTCTATGGGAAAGGCTATGAATAAATGAACATCAATAAGAGAGGATATTCTAAAAAAGGGGATTTTAGGTTTACCAACTTAGAAAACTATTCAAGAATTACAGTGAATATCTCTTCTTTTGTGAATCCTCTCATGGGAGATGGATTGGGAAATGGGCATGACTATTCTTGAGTCTACTAAATGAATTATTCCAGAAGGTATGTGTTTTTGTAGAATTCTAGAAATGAACTGCGGTAGTTTAGGGTGCTAAATAAAGAAACCATATCATTCCTGATATTCTCTATACATAGTATGAGAAGTTATTCATTAGAAAGAAGATTGAAGTGAGTATGTCAGTACATTCGATAAGGTGAAACGGTTTTTGAATTAATCATCAGGACTCTTCCTAGCATTAAAATGTTTGGTGATTCTTGTCTTGTGTGTGGTGTAGTTGACCAATTACATGATCAATCGTTGGAGATCCTCCCAATTAGTAATAGTACCTATTGGAATTTGGATGTACCACAAGATTATAGTCCCTTCCATTGTCTGGAAGAAAAATCAATGTTTGGAGACATACATATTTTCTAGAATTATGAATATTGGTATGTCCTTTATGTGAAGTAGATAAGATGAGATATTAGTTTACCTATCCCATTGAACAATGTGAAGCAAGGATTAACAAATTTTTGAGGTTCTTGGACAGTTTCCACCCATGGTGGGTATGACTATACGAGAATGGGGATTTCCAAATTTCATGTTTCTCAAGCCTCAAGTAGAGTAATGATAGAAGATATCACATCAACATATTGTGGGTCTATAACTACTAATTCATATACCTGATCATAAATTCAAATAGAATAAAGACCTTGATCTTGGTGTGGATAAACATGATTCTCATGTGGTGTGGGTGACACATATCTCTATAGCTTTCTATATCACAAGGATTTGGATCATCCCAGATGTGTGGAGACACCATGTTCAAATTGCGGCATATTTCCAAGGACTAGGTTCCCACTATAGGAGATACAATGTCTTTTATGTTGTTTTAATGATCTGGACACTACTCAGAAATGAGATTAGTGGTGAGACTTTTGTACTCTTCATTCTGTTGGAGAAAAGAAGACATCATGTGGTATGAAACATCTTTTGGTGTAATATTTGATGGACCAAAGGGTTTTATATTTTACTTCAAATTTTCATATCAATAATGGCTATGAATCAACATCTCAGTGGAGAGAATGCTAAGGCTGAGATACATTCTTAACTAACAAAAACTGACACCTGTAATGTGGTGTCTTGAGTATTTTGTCACCCCTTGAGGTGGATTTTATACATCATTCCCTATATTGGAGGACCTATTCCCCCAATAACTAGTGGTTGGGTAATTATCATAGTTATTATGGTTTTAGTTAGAGGGGAATATTTTTAATCATTAAATAGGATCGACTTTCGGTATTGTCGCTATCGTAAGATAGGGATGAAATTGATGGTAGTATACTCCCCCGAGCCTCTATAATATATGTATGAGGATTACATCACCATGACCCAAAGGAGAATAGATTGTATTATTATGTAGTTTTACTAGAGGGTATGGTAATATCCATATGGATCTGGATTATAAGATTCTTGGAGAACTTCTATCCCATCATTCCTTCACTACTTATTTATGAAATCAAATTTCTTGTGGATCCTCAAAATAGTCAGTTTTTAATCACGAAGGTGGTGAATCATTTACCAGATAAAATCATGTAAAGACACTACCCTGTCATTGGTGAGGGATGTTGAGATGATAATATCTATATTTATAGGTGTCTAGAACAACCCTGATAGCTAGTTATTGTCCAGAAACTCCCACATGCCTTCTTTCGTAGGGGAATGGTCATCCTCATAGTTTCCCCAATCATCGATTGGGGTAGGATAATGTAAATTTGGTGTCACTAAATTGGGCCTTCAATTCTGCTATTCACCATGATGATGGGTCCCCACATGGGTCAAATACATTCTTTTTTATTGAACTTCCCATGGAGGTATACTTAACATCATGATCATGTCCATATGGGATATAGTTTTTTCCACTCTATAATGCATAAGGGTGAAAATAGTCATTTAAGTACTATTAGAGTTCTCAACATTATCTGATGGTGTCAAACCTAACCCATAAATCTCAATCACATCATTTGTGGAGGTAAAGTGTAGGGGAAATGGTGGTGATGTGTGTAGTTCCACTATGAGTCCTTTGAAATAGGCTCAAACATTAGCCACCTCTTTGTACCTATGAAGGAATATGGGATTCTTGTGGATCTTGGCATCCGATACTTTAATCTTTAATTGTTTGGAATCTTTCCAAGACTCTGGTTGCTGAGGGGAAGATTCCCCCATTGATTCATTCATTTCTTCTATATATTAGAGGTCAATGATATAATGAAACTTCCGAGGGTTCCAACTATTATTAAATAAGAGTTCTTTAACAGTGGATTACTATGAGTCTATAAGGTTTCCCCCATGTGGGTTGTTTCACGCTCTACATGTATTGTTCCCAAAACTATTTTTTCACTTCATCCCATGGGTACTTTTCCATTGAAAGTTATCTCATTGGCATGGGGAAGAAATCCATGATTATTAGTGGCTGTATTGGGAGAACATTCACATAGGTTGGTAGCATCATGTGGAGGACCTCTGTGCTGTTTGACAGCAATGTGGGGGTGAAATATATATTTATTAGTTGGTTAATGGGGAGGACCAATGTGCTGGTTGGTGGAAGAGTTGGTAGGTCCTCTACATTCATTTATGGAAGCATATGGAGGACCTCTAAGCTGGTTGATGGAGATGTTGGATGTACCTAAAAAATGGGTTTTCTTATCATGGGATGGACCATAATATGTGTTGATGATGTAGGTGAATGAGAGAATCAACTAATACTACCTTATAAGATGTCAATATCTTGATCCCATGATGGAATCTTTGGATCCTCGTACACCTTTAGTAGTGGTCCCGTGGGAAATGAATATGGTGGTTCGGGACAAAAGAGTTTTTGAATATTACCTATATTGAGAAATATCATGGTTCTACCCCTAATGTTTTTACAGGGTTCTCTAGATTGGGAATGAGGGACAAGTGTTTCAATCATCCCATTCTTCATAAAATTGGACCATTTGATGCTAGTACTGATGAGGATAGGTGGGACACCTCATTGAAATCTCCCATGTAGTGAACATTGTAGGTTCAACTGAAATATCTTCTAACTCCTTAGAGTATGGGAGTGACCAATTAGAGCACTCTGGGGATATTCTCTCAATGATTTTACCCATTGGGTAGTTCTTCTAGTACAATCCTCGTGGGAGGTAGTGTAGATGAGGCATCGATGCCTCAATGTCATCTCATTCCAAATCCCTTATGGGAATGAAAACATCTAATTCATGCTGATTAAAATGGGTTTCTATGTCCCCCATAATGAGGATTTCATAGGATGGGATGAGGCGTGGTATCCCTGTAGCAGAATGTTCTATCAGAGTAAATGGGGGATATAATCTTGTGATATTACAGCATCAACATTTCCACTACCCAAGATTCTATTGGAACAATGTCACCGATTTATATTGGATTGATTCCTCTAAGGCCTATGTTTTTAGCCATCTGTATAGGTACATAAATGGTGATTCCCAATGCCCCAACATAATCCAATATTAATGAAGTAGAGAAAGATCCACATTGATGATGTGATAGATTCCTGGTACCCAACATTATCTTCCACAAGTCAGATGTGAGTTTCATGCCAGTACAACCATTTTCATTGTCGGACGTGGTGCCAAATATCTTGATCTAGAGAGATGAAAATCCAATGGTTCACCAAATTCTTTATCTCCCCATGGATGAGGATAATAATTTCAGGTTGGGTTTATCCTTATATATTTTGGACGATTTTTATGGAATTAATCCATCCCTCTTCCAGGAATTGATGTACCACTTCCTTTTCCCCACATTCCCATGATCCAAAGAAGATAGGATTCCATAAATTTCATCTATGTTGACTTCTTCATGATAAAAATTGGATGATGGGATGTCAGTTACTCCTTCTATGGATTCCTCCTTGGTTCCTACCACCTACTATAAGTCTCACTCATTGATTCAAGTCATATTCTTGAAACTCATTTTAGTTACCATCTCAAGGAGGATTATGATTAATTATGAAACATCAATCTAGACAATGAGGAATCATCTAGTAAGGGTAGGTAGTATCATTTGGAACATTGGTTATTACTATATGTTGGATAGACTAGGAAGCTGTAAAATATTTTCTTTTAGAGGGAATCCCATGTGTACGGAATCATAGGTTAGGAACTGAAGGCATACCTTCTCGACCACAAGGTAGTTGATGCTAGGGGCATATGACGTTCTATGTTTATTTAACTCATGAAACCCACGTTTAGTGTGTAAAGTATGTATTATGGTGACATTATTTATTGAGATTAATTTCTTATAAAGGCTGAGTCAGAATAGGATTAACATCTCATGAGGATAGGTTGGGAAGACGATTAATGTGTTCAGAGGATAGGTTGGGTGTAGGTTTAATATATTGTTGGGAAAGGTTGTGTGCAGGTAAAATTTCATTCAGGGATAAGTTGGAAAAATTATTTAATTAATTCTATGATATATTTGGAACATGTTTAGTGTTTTTCTCTGATGGGATGGGTAATAATGTTATCCCTTGGGGGAATATTTCACACATGATGTATTCGGGATTGAACATCAATGAGGTTTCCTACTAATAAGGTATTAGATAATGTGATCAAAACACCCATACATTGATTCCATGGTTTTAGGTTGTGTGAATGGACTATTCAATGTATTTTAATGTCTTGTGGTAATTATGTTCATCTCGTGGATGGTCTATCGTGTTTGGATGATTTGGGTATTATTTATGGAAGGTAATTTATGAAATATGATCAATCAATGGAAGGAAATAAGGTGAAATATGATAATGATCATACATATGGAATCCCATGTTAATCCATTAGAGTAAGGCTATAGTTTTAAATCATGTTCTGAGGATGTTTCCAGGCATTTTAACATTGTATGACTAGGATGTGGATGTAAGAAGTTTTATATCATGTAGCTCAGATGTTGATGGGACGTAAACCCTCATAAGTTCCATGTAAAAATTAAGGGAATACATTTCATAAGGAATATTTAATGAGACATGTAAGTAGTTTCCATGAAATATTTCAAAAATAGAGTTAACATTTCCATCTCTCAAGTGGTTCTGGGTGTAGCATGGAGATGGAACTGCCATGGAGGAGTATAAATCAAGAGGCCAAAAATTATGTTACCTATAAATATGAGAGTTATAAATTATGAAACCTATTCTTAGGTGAAATAGGTAGGGTAAAGGCCAAGGCCTCACTTGTTGTAATGTGTGTGGACATAATAGTTGGTGGTACCAGTCGCATCCGGACTTAGGGTGTATATGGACTAGTCATTGATTTGTATAGCGACCCTAGGAACTCAAATTTCAAGAAATGGTTCGGGATTAAAGGAGTCATTATTAGGAATCTTGAATTATGGGTTTCAAGATGATTGAGTCTTTGTGAATGCTTTTGGTTAATGAAGGAAAAGGATCATTTAGTGGTTAGGGATCTCATGATAGAGTATGGTATCCAAAACAAGTGGACCCTCCCTCAGGGTAAAGACTAGGTTCCCATCAGCTTAGTTTCATGAAGGATAGGTATCTCACAATATCAAAATAGCCTAAAAGGTATTTATTCTTACACAATGAACATGAAACATCTCAAAATTCATCTCCACTATGAGTTGTGGTTCTCAAATACCCATGTGAGGTGTTTTTGTGAATGATATTTACATTTGTATGTGCATATCTTATTTCCTTCTCAAATATTCTATGTATCATGAGTTTAGAGATTTTATTTGAATCAAATAGTCAAGTACCTTGAAAGTAGTAAATTGGGGGGGTATTTATAGGCATAGATGATGAAAATTCATCAGTTTTGAGAAAGATGGATGCTTTTTTGAAACCTTGTGAGCTTCATGAATAGGTGGAGGTACATGAACCACAGATACATTTAGTGAATGTCACAGTGGAAGTTATGTTCTACTACAGATTTCAATAAAATGACACTCTAGGAGTTGGACTCATGAAACATATAGTTTACCATCTATCCTCCATGTAGACAGGAACTTCATGAGCTTTAGTTGGTTTCAAATGTGTAGTCCTTCATGAATCTAGTCCCCTAAATATAGTTTGGTCTGTTTTGGCCTGAATTCATTCCAAGAAAACCATGCCTCCCTCATCCTCTCTTGTTTCACTAATATTTTTCCATTGAAAAAAATATAGATAGATGATGGATTTACATTTTATTTACTTTGAGTTAATGTATACACCAGGTAAAGGAAACTCTATAGTGGCACTATAGAGTAAGAAGTCATATTCTTAGTTGGATGGAATGTATTTACACCAATGGAAAATAATTTTATTCATAGAGTATATGGATAAAAAATACTCAGATGAAGGTGGTATTGCAATTTTATTTATCATATTTTTTGTTCGTGATTTGGTTGAGATTGTTAGAGTTTCTCAAACATCTAGTCATGATGGTGTTAATATGAGGTCAAAACACAATTTTAGAGTTTTCATTGGGAGATGGATGTCTGATGTATGATCATTGATTTTGATTAGATAGTTGATTGTTATTACTTTGGCTGGTCACAAACAACATTTTAGTGACTACCACCATTCTAGATGGAATGTTATTCTTGGGATTCAAAAAATGTATAAATCATTGAAATCATTATTCTTGTGTGATGGAATGAAATGAGATGTATTGGAGTATATCTTGAGATGTCTTGCCTATTAGAAGGTAAAGGGAGAGAATCAATGAACAACATGTTTGTTGTAGTCATTAATGATTCCCACGTAGAAATGGTTGACAGTATCCATGAATTTTGTAATAGGTATACCAATTAAGGATAGAAAACATGGTTCCATATGGTTGATTATGGATTTGATCATAAAGAAGACTCATTTCATCTTTATTGGTGAAACTGAAATAGTGGAAAACTTTTCTAAAATAAACATTTGAGAAATTAGAAATAATCATGGACTTCCTATCCAGATTTTTACAATCACAAACCATATAATTACACCTTATTATTTTTAATTCATTAAAAAATCCCTTGTAAGACGATTGAATTTTATTATAGCTTATCATAATGAAATGGATGGAAAGTGTAAATGAAAAATAATCTTGTAGGAAAACATTCTTAGGGGTTGTGTAAGAATTTTTGGTGGCTCCTGGAAGGATCATTTAATTTTAGAGGAGTTCTTATATAAAAATAGTTATCAAGACTCGATAAATATTGTTTCTTTTGAAGCATTGTACATGTTTTCATAACATTCTAAACATTGTTCATTGGAAATCAGTGATGAATCATTATTTTTACTAATACATTAGTATAAGACAAAACATAAAATCAATTTGTTCATAAAGACAATAGAGATGGCTCACAGTAGCCAGATATCCTATGTGGATCATCATCAATGACCTTTTTCATTTTAGCATAGTGATCATGTTCTCTTCGGAATCTCTATAATGAACAGGTAATTTCATTTGGTAATAAATTAATGTTATCTCATTGATATATAGGTTATTTTGAGATACTTTAGTTAGTTGGTGAGGTTTCATATTATATGGATTTCCCACCAAAGTCATGTTAAATTTTTAATGTGTTTCTTGTATCTTAGTTGGAGAAGTATCAAGCAATTAATGACTATGATCTTTAATATGAACTTGTTTACCTTGTGTTTTATTGCACATTGATTCATGTACCTATAGATTTTGGAGAGGTAAGAAAAGATCTTTTTTGTGAAATTAATTAGTCCAATGTGGGTTTTATGGAAACATTTTTAGATTCAGTAAAACAATTTGGAATATAAGAAGGAAAGGGTGGCCCAAAATAATGTGGCTAAATGGGGTGGTATAATTTTTTAGGATGGTAAGGACAATGTTGGAGGAAATTTTGAACCCTTGGTTTCAAGTACATGATCCATTATTTATATATTTTGTGTCAATATATTGTTCGAGTTCAATTTTTGGAGGTTCTAAGTGTTTTTTTGTGATGTTTTGGAGGCTTTTCTACTGGTTAATAGTTTTTGAAATGTTTGTAGGAATCATGAAGGAATTCATGGAAACAGTGAAATGGAAGAAAATGGAGACTGAAAAGGTCCACAGTTTGGAAAAATTATGAAATTTCCAAGGATAAATGGTTAAACTTGAAAAAAATGGAATTGCATGGTTGAATCATGGGTTTTCTAACCATGTGAGAAAACCGTTTAAGGTATTAATTAATGATAGTGGCAACCAACTGTTGATTCAAGGTTTTCTAAACCGAGCATCCTAATCATGAAATATATTATTATCCCTCCTATAATTATGGATTTAATCGAAATTATCTCTTTTAACCCTCATTTTAACTTAATTGACCCTTGAATCAAATTCCATTTAATTACAAGTATTGAGAGATGATACCATTTTATCCATGAGAAATCCATTATCTATTGAAAGTGTGTTGGAGGCCTAGTTTCATCAATAAGTAATCATTATTCTTAATTATTCTTAGATCCAAGGTTGATATATTCCTTGAAACCACAAATATATTCAATTATGTATTGGTCTTAGTGTTATTATTTACATGAATACAAAATCTTATTGTATCTACTAAAGGGAACATGGGATGTGTTCAAATCATTATGTTTTGTTGTTTCGTTCATCATTTTTCCATTATTTTTGAGGTATATGGATTCTCTATTGACTCCACATGATTTATAAAATTATTTTTTTAATATTAATGAAATGTTTTTATTTTAGTTTTGGTGAAATCCTTTTGATATTAAATTTTGAAATTCCTTTTTTGGTTATGGCTTAGAAATTTTGGAGAAATGTTTTTTTAAAACCCCATTGTTATTAATTTAAAAATGTTGTTTTTTTAAATTATGGATTATTTTGATTATTTTAAAGAGTTTATTGGAAATAAATTAAAGAAAGGAACGTATTTATTAGGATGCATTTAAGTGATTTTGGAATAAATTGATGGGTGTGTGTTAGATAGGATGTATAATGGTCATGATGTACAACCATCATAATGAGATGAATATGGACATGATGATTCACCATTAATGGTGACATAAAGCTTGATGGGGTGTGTGGTTGTTGGTGAGGAAATGGAAATTAATATTCCACATCAAATTAAAAATGTTTTAAAATATATTTTGATTATTTCATTGGAAAAAAAATCATTTATATTTTTTATATAAATTTTCTATACTCATTCTAAATTTTTTTAACAAATGTTATAACATGATTTGTCCTAATGTCATGATTTGGGAAGTCATTGGTGAAATCCTTCTTCATTTAGACACCCCTAATCATTTTGAAATATTGTGTGTTTTTATATTTCCCCAATATAGACACAGTTAATGCAACGAGATGTTAGTTCTTTAGTGTTTTTTATTGATACCATGGCATGGAATGTGGAGTTTGGTGTCAGAGTAGATGGGGGGTCTTCCTGGTTTATGTCACATTGGAGTTTTGAGTTTTGTGTATTTTTTTCATCTTGTGTATTTAAATTTCTTCTGTTATACTATTTTACTATGACACAGTTTTGTAGTTTGGTAAAGATTTTAGTTTAATATTACACTCTCTAATTATATAGATGTTTATGTGTAATTTTTTTGTGGATGGGAAATTTTATCTTTCAAAGGAAATACCATCTCCCAAATATTCTTGAGGCCCTTGACATATATTTCGAGCTTTTGGTGTCTTGTGGATATCACCTAAGTCTTAGTACCTCCGTCATCACTCATAAAAACAATGAGGAGGGGTGTGATGTTACAAAATAACCCATCACATTTCTTATATCTTTTCCCCTTTTTGTTTTTTGGGAATTGATTTCCATCATCTCATCAACGTATTCATATTACATATGTATAATATATGGATACCCCTGCCTCTTTCAAAAGGATCCCCACTGTGTGATACCTATTTGACATCAATTTGTAATAGATGTTATCATTATCATCCTTGTTTGTATTTGGATTTTATGCCTTTTTAAAATAGAAAACAGTTTAAAATGTAACTTCTTATGTATCAATGTAAGTGCATCTGACCTCATACTTTTTTCTCTATGACATATTCTTTTATTCTACATAGTGGTTTGTGTAGTACACCTTTAGAAATCATCATCCTTGACATCCAAAATTGATATCTTGGAATTAATCTTCTTTATAGGTGGATTCAAATTTATCTTCACTAATTTCATAGCTAGAACAACATCTTACATTTTCTTTCTTTTTTTTCTAACATGACTGAGAGATTTATTGTGAGTACCTGGATATTGGTTCTCAATACTCCCTAAATTGATGAATAATGATATTAAATAAAACATTTATCATATTTTCTATCATAATATTACTTCATCTAGGATACAAATTCTATTTTAAGGTATCATAGTGGAGTTTATTTATATACCTTCTTAAACCTTCAATAAATCCCTCCTACTCTAATAGTTTTTCCATTTGAACAAGAATTAAAAAAATAAAATACATACCATAGGAATCATACATAATTTTTGGTCTCCTTGATTAAGATATTATCACTACTTGAGTTATTATAAAATCATTTTTCTTTATTTTCATCAAAAAAACATCCCATGATTTGCCTAATTATTACACAATAGTATAAATTTTGATCCTCCTTCGTTTGGGGAACCACAATTCTTTATTTTTCATGGAAGAACTCCTTTTATTTTTTATATTATATCTATAATTCTATTAATTGATTCAATTGTTGAGGAAAAATTTAGAGGGATTTCTTGTAATGGACCATGTATTCCTGAGACATTATATTATCATTTTTGGGTGTTTTTGTATTTTAGAGGAGGCCTGAGGAGGATCCACATTTTTTGGAGGAGTAGTAATGCTGCATTAGGAGATTTGCAACGTGTAAGGTCTTCTTAATGTGAATTTGTGGATCACAAATTATTTAGCGGGATACATTAACATCATACATACAGATAAGAGGGAACCAATGAAATGAATTCATGTTTTGAAATTTGAATCCATGATGATTAATTAATCCAAGAAAAAGAAACAAATTTTTAAGAAGATATTATAATATTATGCAAACATAATATTTTGACAATAATATTGTGTTACTTAATGTGAATATTCCATCATTCTAGGGATGAAATCATTTTATTCGGCTGATTTTATACATTAATCCATTTATTACTCTTCCCTTGTTTGTGGAGAACCCAAGGAGATTTTGGATGTTTTTTCAACCCTCCACCCCTCACCAAGATCAATTGGTTATGGTGAATTCCTAATAGAAATAGATGTAAATTACTTCTCTTTATTGTCGTTGTGTTTTCTAATCATATCCCAATAATTCACTAAGGCGATGTTTCCTTTCATTTTGGTTGTGATTTTGGATATATTTTTGACATCCCTTGATGAATAGTAGGTTTATTTGTGGGATTTTAATTTTTTTCAGGCTGGAAGGATTTTTTTTTATTCACCATATAGTGTGAAATGATTTTGAAAATTTTCATTGAGGATGGTAATCCTTTATTTCTCACTATTGTGTATCATGTGGGAGGGGTTCTCAGGTTTTTGTGATTGGGGGTTTCTCGTATAAGATTATTTTTTAAAAATATAAATATTTGGATAATTGAAATTGATGGGTGAATGGAATGATTCAAGTTATTTGATAGATTTTATATTATTGTTATATTCTGATTGTACGATCTAAATTCCCCAATAAAAATCAAAACTATTCGGATCCTTTTGTTGCAATGTAGTTTTTTTATATGGAAACCTTTTTTATTTTATTTTCATATCTTAAAAAATTTTAAATTTTCTAACCACTTATATTTGTCTAATGAATTGGGTTCTCATGGATTTATGTATCGTGTGACAATTCCTATAAAATAATGTTAACCGTGATAAAATAACCCTTGTTATTTCTATAAAACGGTCTTCTATGTGTTTTGATGTGAGGTCACTCTTGTGGGCCCATGATGTGTGGTTAAGATTTGATGTCCGGTAATGATGGTTTTTTCCATCCATTTGGGGTGGCTAGGTTATAGTAGTTGGGACATTATTTTGGGAAGGAGGGATGATGGTTGTTTGTCCATGAATTTCGGATGATGATGTATTAGTTGTTTGTATGTAATTTTGTTGTAGAGCGATAATGGTTTTTTGTTGTAATTTTGGGGAGGAAAGGTGTTATGGTGTTTAGAAATTTTTTTGGGTGGAAGAGATACGGTTTGTTTGTACATTATTGTGGGCTGGAGTTAGGATGGTTTAATGGGAATGATGATCTTCTTGTGCTATGTGGTCTCATTAAACAAGATTCCCATGTAGTGGGGGAACAATTATGTTGATAGGTATTAAAACGTTTGGGGTCTAGTTTGGTTAAGGGGGTTTAAAAGGCTATTGAAAAAATAATGTTTATTGTGTGGTTAAATGTAGTTGTAGGTAGATAATGAAATGAATGGGATGTATAATGTAATTGTTTGGTGTTGTGAGATGTGGTTTATATATTTTATTGTGTTACACATTTCGATGTTGCATAAAAAGTGGATGTGTTCGAAGTTGGTTAATTTTTTTTTTTTTGTGTGAACCCATAGGTTTGGATTATTTGTGGATAAATGTATACATGTATATTACTAGTGATTTTAATACTGACCCCACTTATGAAAATAACTATATGAATATACCCATATTTTCATGGTGGGGTGTTCTTCCAACATCCTGATGAGGAGGATGGTTTGGTGGATTCATTCTCATTCCTTCTCCCTCTTCATAGCGAGTAGATATGAACATGCAGTTATGGTTTGGGGACATTAATTCACTAGGTGATGAGCTAGGCGTCTTCAGTTAAGATGTGACATGATTTTTTTTTGGATCGGGGGGGGGGGGTAGGTGTCTTTGTGGAAAATATTATATGATTTTGTGGTGGGATGACTTACGATGGGTGTCATACATCCTAAGAGGAGGGAACTAGTTTCATTTCTTCCATATTCATGTTACACTACTAATATGTTTATGGTAGCAGTTTTGATTTGATGGACCAGGTGTCTTTGGGTGAGATGAGATTTTACCATGCAGTGGGGTGGTAGCACAAGAGTTGGTTGGCGGGATGTGAATTTACGATGCTTTTGAGAGGGGGTATATGTTATTTGGATGAGATTGGAGTGTCATTACATATGTCATTGGGGTATGGGAGAATTAAATCACTAGGAAATAGATGTGGTGTACCTTGTAATCGATAAGATTCATATTATGTTATTATTATTGGATTTTTTTTATATAGTGAGAATGTGTTGGTGTGGATAGATGGATAGTTATCCTGTTTAGGTGTAGTTGGTTTGGTTGATTGCATAGGTGTGAATTAGTATTATTTATTAACATTTGAACAAGTTATAGTTGTTTCTTGACTAAGTATACTTGTATTATTACCCTACATATATAAAATGATTTTCAGGTTTTAGTATATTTATGTGGCTCGTGATAAAAAGGAATAGCATGGACCTCAAGACAATTGTTGTGTCACTACTTTAGATTTCCTTTTGAAGACATTTATCTTTATATGTTTTATTTATTCATGAAGTGTGGGATTTTTTTTCATTTATTGTTATTTCATGGAATTTCTTATGGATGATTCATCTAATCTCCGGATACAATATTATTATAGAAGGTAATTTCTCCTGTTTTATGATATTTTTAGACCATCAATTCATGTTTCTATCCTAGGGCCTACTATAGGTGGGAGTTAAACAAAAAAAGTAATTTTTTATTATCAACTAAGAAAAATTCATAGTCCCTCCGTTACAAAAAACCTCAAGGAGGACAAAATTAATGTAAGCCAAGTGAATATTTCTGCACAATGATGTGACACTCCTACGGAAAAAACCCCAAATATTCAGAAACGATTAATCCCTCTCCTGAACGCCTGAGAATTGAAAGGGATTCTGAAAGAAATTTAGTATCCGTAAAACTATGATGAGTGGTTTTACCTGAGTTAGCATCCATAGCACACCTTATGATAATATATACCAGGTCACAAAGAGTCTCTTGCCTCCCCTGGAAAATCTTCACCAGGACTTCAGTGTCCGACTCTGCATCCGACACCTGGAAGTCATGCTCCCTGCAAACTTGGAGCCAGGTAATGAGTTCCCATGACTTTGCCCCTATGGAATGACCCAGACCATAGTACCTTATAAATGCCACAATAATGGAACCGCAAGAATCACGTAGGTCTCCTCCACCTCTCACGAATTCTTTTTTACGAGAGCCATCCATATTGATTTTTAGCCCGCAGGAAGGGGGGTTCCATCGAACCAATATACCTCGCAAAATTCCATGTGAAATAGGTCCGTTTAGCATGTTTCACACCATGGATGATTATTGAAATCATTTCAGTAACCTGAGTAGTTAATTGATTAAGGACCTATCCCTCTAATTAAAGAACGATAAAGAAGCAAGAGAACCTAGTTGTGCACGATTCCTTGCCTCCCATATTGTACAGAAGATGGATGCCAAGGATGATGGCCCAAACATTACATTCCATGATCTTTCTCACCACACCATGGAGCCATGGGTACAAGAGTTCCTGAAAGGAGGGCTGTTGAGGACTGATCCTTAGCTGTGGGAAAGTGACCACAGTTCAACCGCATAGTCACTCTGTTCAAATAGTTGATCAGTATATTCCCTCCTAGAGTTCGCACAATAAAAGAATCATGAGGATAAATGAATACCTCACATCTGAATGCTTTCAGTTGTTGGTAAATCCATTATCTTAATACACCAAAAAAGGCAGATCATTTTTGTGAAAATTTCGTTACACCAGTATTCCTCATCCCTCTCCTCCGAAGCATTCCCTATATGTCTAAATCTCATAAACTCATGGGTGTAGAATGCTCCCATATTCAAAAACGTGAGAAAACAACTATCCTCCTCTACAAACAAGTTAATAATATCAAACAACACCTTTATCTCCTCATTAAGGACTGACTCGACAAATGTAGGTCACTTTTTGGCATCATTGAATGATATATCGGGGGAAGGAGAGCCTGGAAAAAAAGTGCCTCTCCGTCACCCAGTTATCCTTCCAAAAAAATGGCTCCTCTTCCTTGGATCCACCGAGTATATTCTAAAATATCATTAATATGATCAAACATGAATTATGCCAATCCAGTAAAACCTATTCTTTTACATTCTCCATATATTTTATAATCACAATATTTATCCTTGAATAATGATGCCGACATCGATCTTCCCGTGATGATATCACATGTAAGTTTTGCTTACTTGACCTGAATGCTTTCAACAATATCATATAACCTCATGCCACCCTCCTCCACTAGTCTCAACATATAGTCCCTAGATGCCCAATGATAGCATCTAGTTTGTTTGTCATCACACAAAAAAGTAGACATATCCTTCTCCATCCTTGCAATGGTCTCTTTCGGTGGTTTGATGGTCAACCCAACTTGCAATACAATGGAGGTGAGATAGTTGTTGATAATCATGTTGTGTCCCCAAAAGGATAAAAAAAATTCTTCCTAATCAAAATTCTTCCCAAAATTCGATTCTTGATGTCTTTAATGAATCATTTCATAACACTCCCTGGAGAGAGCGGAACCCCATGGTACAACATAAGAAGCTTCCTCCATTGGAAACCCAGGGTCTCTTGAATAGCCCTGCATCGTCTCCCTGGGGCACTTGTTGGATATTTAGACATGGATATTCCCTAAATTGATATTCTGCCAACTCAAAAAACTACACTAAGAGAATACCCATGAGTCCGATCAAGGATATACATTTTCCATTCAGAAAAACTAGAATGTCGACTACAAACATCAAGTGTGATACTGCTTCCGTTCCTTTCGTTCTGAATAATGGTTCAGGTTTCTCATTTTTCAAGCCCTTATGGAGATTTTGAGAGAGTGAATCATATTAAAAAATAAATAGGAAAGGTGAAAAATGATCACCTTTCTGAATGCCCCACACCGATTTGAAGATGCAAAAACACTTCCCCATTAGGGGCATTGATATACACGAGGATGCGTAACACTGAAAACAAATATCGAAAACCCATTCATGAAACCCGAACATACACATCACACAGATTTTTAAGCTTAATTACAACTTGACAAAGGCTCTCTTCATATCTACTTGGAATATGACATTAGATCCAACCACCCTTCTATTAATATCATTCACATGTTTCCTAGAAATTCATACGGCCCCCTGTATACTTCTCCCATTGAAAAACTGATGTTTCTCTCTAGAAACTAATCTCAGAATGATCTCACTCATCCTCCTCGAAATTATACATGCCTGTATTTTGTATGAAATTTTACAAAGGATTATGGGTCTGAATTTACCAATAGTGGTGCGTTCTTTGACCTTCCGGATGAGTACCACCCCGGAAGCAGTCACCGATATATAATTCATCACCCCGAAAAAAGTCGTCTATGGTCTCCACCACCTGCTTTCCCACCACATCGCATACAGCCACGTAAAATTCAATAGGGAAACCATATGGGCAAGGCACACCTCCATGAGGTATAACAAGAACTGAACCATTAATCTCCTCTTCACTTGGAATTGCTGACATAATCTCATTGTCGAAGGTTTTCATCATCTACAGAATCCCTTCACAGAAGGCCTCCGTCTCTTCAGGGCCTTGGTTATCCACATAGCTTGAATTCCCCACTCCGGCCAAAACAATTTCAAAGTAATCTATAGCCAAACAGCCAGTAGCCTCCACATATGACATATAGAACCAATTACCTAATCAAATGATGAGCCTCATGTTACTCTTCTCCTTCAGAAATGTATTGAAGTAAGTACTATTTCATTCTCCCACCTTTATCCATCTAACTCTAGATATTGATTTGTAATCGTTATCCATTTCAAGAAGTTTCACTGCAAGAAAAATGCATTTATCACGGAGTGAAGAGAACTTTCTCTCATCCCAGTAATTTTGCAACTCTTCCTCAAGCTTTACAATATCTACCTGGATGTTTTCCACTCCCATGTCGTCGATGGGTCTATGTGTTATCCATTTGAGAATTTCATTTTTGAGCCTCTTAAGCCTAAATATAAGACCATGAAAGGACATAATTCCCTCCTCGACTCCCCATGAGCTTCTAACTGTTGACATGAAATCACCTCCTGGTGCCATTAAAAGGAATAATGGAAACACATGTGGCCAGAAGTGTTCCTATGGAGTTCTACATGAAGCGGAGAATGATCAGATAAAGAGAGAGGGAAGTGTGTGACTGACGCCTGCTCGAATGAGTCGATACATAGACGGTTGTGAAGCATCTATCATACCAGCTCCATATTTGACTAGTTCCACTATGGTTATTGCACCTGATGAAATGATTAACTTTGAAGCCCAAGTTGAAAAGTCCCACCGAGGAGATGATGTTCCCAATGTATGTCATCCCACCATTGCTACCTGATGAACCCCATTTCTTTTATGAAGGATCGGTGATCGTGTTGATGTTTCCACCCACGAACAATGGAAGATAATCCGTCTAAAAGGATCCATGGAAGCTAAATAGTTCCAATCTATCAATACTCTAGTTACTATAATAAAAAATGAAAACATGATCTTTCACCCCGCAAAAGAGATTTTGGTATTGATACACTGTTTCATAATGATAACAAGATCTACCCTAATCAACTGTTTCCAGCATATCTAGATAAATGTGTTTTCAGAGAATCCTTGCATGCAAGAAGCGAATCCCATCATCCTCTCCAGCATAGGGAGCTTACAAGAGCCCTGTTTTGGTTCAAGAATGGCCACCACATATGCCTTGGATTTCGTTGATTTTGTTTCCAGAATGGAAGATGTTGTAGGAGCCCCCATCCCTCTCGCATTCCAAATTATCAGAAACACCATTAGATACTAACACTCTAGGAATTATAACCAGAAACCTCGGATGGGGTAAACTAAAGGGCTATACCAGCCTCATTTGATTTAGAGCTTGTTATTGGACCAGGGGATCTCTCAACTGAGACAACTTGGTGGGGAGAAAGATTCTTCATCTTATCCCCTTTCAATTACTCAAGTGGTGAAAACCTAGCCACCGATGAGGGAGGCATAGAGAATTCCTCTCCATCCCGATTAAAAATAGAAACCAAAAGAAATCACTAAGTGGACCCCCATGAAGACTTCATCTATTTCAACAACCCTGCCAAAAACGACTCCTATCGAGGCAACCCGCTGGTGGATGCTGACCCATTTTGGAGAAGAGATATATGAATAATGTATGGGGGAATCTGGGAAGAAATATGGAATGGGGAGGAAGGTGTTAATAAAATCCAAGGAGGGAGATGGATTAAACAATCCAGGGTATCACACCCCCCAGATTCTCCTAAAACAACTGGGGTCGGGTCGATAATGTTAGAGCCCCTACAAATTGCAGGCGACAGGGAGATCAAATCCTTTGGGGGGAACCTATCATGAGAAGGTTTGATGTATCCAAAATGGTCGGATCTGTATGTGACACGTGCCTATCAGGACCATCATTTTAATTTAACACCCCAGATGGGGTAAACTAAAGGGCTATACCAGCCTCATTTGATTTAGAGCTTGTTATTGGACCAGGGGATCTCTCAACTGAGACAACTTGGTGGGGAGAAAGATTCTTCATCTTATCCCCTTTCAATTACTCAAGTGGTGAAAACCTAGCCACCGATGAGGGAGGCAGAGAGAATTCCTCTCCATCCCGATTAAAAATAGAAACCAAAAGAAATCACTAAGTGGACCCCCATGAAGACTTCATCTATTTCAACAACCCTGCCAAAAACGACTCCTATCGAGGCAACCCGCTGGTGGATGCTGACCCATTTTGGAGAAGAGGTATATGAATAATGTATGGGGGAATCTGGGAAGAAATATGGAATGGGGAGGAAGGTGTTAATAAAATCCAAGGAGGGAGATGGATTAAACAATCCAGGGTATCACACCCCCCAGATTCTCCTAAAACAACTGGGGTCGGGTCGATAATGTTAGAGCCCCTACAAATTTCAGGCGACAGGGAGATCAAATCCTTTGGGGGGAACCAATCATGAGAAGGTTTGATGTATCCAAAATGGTCGGATCTGTATGTGACACGTGCCTATCAGGACCATCATTTTAATTTAACACCCCCCCCCCCCCGCCATGCAAAGGAAAAATCATATGTCGTATCTACCGTCGGACCCGGCTACCCCAACTCCCCTAAACCACCGCACTGAGATCCTAGTAGCCCCGAGAAAGAACCTGCACTAGACCTCTGTTTTCTACAGACTACTGATGAATTCCATTGAAGACCATACACCAGAATGAACCTCGGTGGAGATTTGAAAATAATCCTTTTCCACCACTGACAATCATCCCCGAATCATAAAATTTACCGCTCTGGGAGTTTTGATGAGAGGTCCATTTCCACACAAACTGTTCTGGAAGCTATAGATCTATAGAAATTTGTGTCATCATTTGAACAAAGAATCAAACCCAAGGAATTTTCCACTGATTCCAAAACCACAAGATTGGGGAAAGGTAATGGGAGGCCAGGCAAGCTTACCCTAATGGCCGTCGAGGAGGTTTCTTTGCATAATGGTGGTCCAAAGACTAGTGGGAATGTAGAAAGAGTCACGCTCCACACCAATGATCATCCATGGCCCACGAACTCACAGTTTCATCAATGTATGAATAGTATATGCTAAACAGAACCCTAGAAAATTCAGAAATAGTCACTGGCCGCCGAAGCCCCCATGAGTCGACAAAGGCTTTGAACACAATCAACGAAGGTTCGTTGACGTTGAACTTATCTTTCAAGGAGAGATCATGGAAAGTAGAAGTGTCCTAATGTTTTTTCTTTGTCATCTCCAACACCATAATTCCATACACCTTACTAGTATGCCTGGAACCAATTACAATCAGAGGAGCACAAAGAATATTAGAGGATACCCCGCCGCCTTCTTGAGCTGATGAACCCTACCTGCCACAAAGAGCTTATTTGAAGGACATATCCTTGAGACCTCAGACCATAGACCCATCCTCCATTATTTAGTGATGAGGTGGAGCCACACCAGCAGCATCGTGAAAAAAGCCAGTGGGGGAGAAAGAGTAGGTGGAACAGGTGAAGTAGGCGGAGCATCTGTTTTCTACAATAAGTGGGAGTCAGGTGGTTATTATCACTCTCCTATCATTATGGTATCTTTGTAGGAAGGGGTTCATGAAATCATCTTATTCTCATTAATGTTTTCATCCTCTCTTCAAGGTCATTGATTTTGTTATCTTTATCATTAAATTTTTAAATAATTTACTTAAAGCATGGAGCTTATTCTATACCTAAATGTATCCTTTCTTCATGTTCTGCTTTTATTTATTCGATTCTAGCATTGAACACTTTATCCATGCCCATTTTCTTTAAGATTTATTGGGATTCTCTTCAATAATTTTTCCTTATTCATTTTTATTCGAATTTTCATCATTCTAAAAATAAAGGTGACTTTTTAATTCATTATCCTTTTATTTTATATGGATATATCTACAATCATTGAAAAATATTTTTATGAATTTATTCCATCAATAACAAATATCATCTCCTACCAATTCCTTTTATTATAAAATTAATGTTGTTTTCTCTTCATCGTAATAATGACTTAACCTTGTCAAACCTAGGAGAGTCACAAATTTCAAATCATTTTTCCACATATGGTTAGAATTAAAAATATTATTCTGATCAAATTTTACCATAATAGGAGAACAAAACATCTAGGATTAATTCATCTAAATCACATTTTTTTCAAGTTAATACAATGCTATTATCGGTTATCCTTTCTTATTTCTAAAATATATCATTCAATTGCCCAAAAATTACTTGCAATGATTTAATTTTTTTTAAATTCTTCCTCAATTGATTCCTTTAATGAATCATTGACTAAATAAATGTCCAAAATGATTCTATAATATTTTACAAAGATAAATCCAGGCCAGATCAACATAATCATTAATTCATCAACCACTTACCAAGGAACTTAAATATAATTTTTATGAATCATATGAAATAAATTTTCCTTTTTTGTGAATTTTATAAATAAACTATGTGAAAAATCATTTTTTTATTCAATTTTCATCACTACATCATATCAACATAGTGAAATAACAAATTCATGTTAAATAACTTAACAAATAGATTGAAATAAATATATTTAAATAAATTACACAGTGATATAATTATTGTGGTGGGGAGTAAATAATAGAATGAAAAGTAATATAAAATTAAATCACCTAAATGTTAAAAATCTCACATTTCCTAAATAGTCTTAACCACTCAACATTGAGAGTTCCGTTCTATGATCTATAATTTTTTATTCTTAATTCATCTTGATCTATTTTTTTGGTGAATTCATAAATTAAATCTGGGCATAATTATTTTATTTTTTCTCCTTCATTAAGAAACATCTATGTTGAATTTATATATATTGTTTTATGATTGAAAATGATTAAGAATCTATCCTATTTCCACAAATTTTGTCTCCCCTTTACAATGGTTTAGGGATTGGACACTATATCCTATGGGTCACTTCCACTCATTGTCATTTGGATTCCCACTACAAGTGGAAATATTTATCTTCAAATAGTTTATTAACATGTACGTCCATTCACATAATCAAAAAAGTATTTGAAAATGTGGATAGATTCTATGTTATAATTCTATATGTTAATCCTTCAAACTCTATAAAACCACATTGATGAATCAATTCATTTTTCTATATCAATAATGGTAAAACATCTCTTTTTCTATAGGCATAAAAAAATAAAATATCCTCTTGGAATTTGCTTCGACGGTTTCCAAATCATCAATCTTCCACCATCACAACTAGAAATTATTATTTGTTTCATATGATATTAACATATGAAATTCCAGAAATGTTCAATATAATCTCCTGGTTTATCTCCTGTATATGAAATAGGGAGTCTACACACCCTTTAACTAGACACAAGGTCATGATCATTATGGGCTTTGAACACTACATATAACCCATCTGATACAAATCCCTTATCTCCTCCATAATTGGAATCATATAATTAATTCACGGACTAGAAAATGAATTTATATTTTTGAATTAAATGTTAATTTAGTACCTTGTGTAATGCTATAAAAATATTTTGAATCATGTTATAATGATACACCAAAGACACGTCGCCTTATTGTGGAATCATTCTACAACAATCTAATGAATCTCCAAAATGAATCATCCTAATATTCTAAACCAAATCAAACAATTCCATGAATCATTACCTATTAAAATAAATAAGTTTTTTCTCAAATAAAAAACCAAAATCCATGGGTGCGGTATTCTTCTCCATCTTTGTTTTATCTCACTTCTCCTCCTATAAACCACAACAACCTTTAAAAACCATAATTCATGTCTTAGGATTTGATGTCTTGAATGTGTATAATCTCAAACCTTCACACCAAATTATATGGTGTAGAAACTCCTTTATAAGCCTCATTTTTCGTGTATATATTTTGTACGAAGGGTTCTTCACCGCGACGTTGAGATAAATTAATGGTTATTTTGGACCTGACCCACCAAACACCACGACATGCACAATACAATTTTAGGTAATTTTGGATACACATGACCAATACCATGGTTATTGTAACAATCCATGATAATATATATATATATATATATATTCCCTTATAAAATTTCCTTATTTCTAATAACTTTCCTTATGCACAACATTGAGTTAAAATGAATCATGTTGTACAATTCCCATTTTAATATTTAATTTTAAAATTGAAAAAAAACCTTCCGATTTGCGGTATAAATGTGATTAACTTAATTTTTAAAATAATTATTTTGAATACATTTATACAAATAATTGATTGTATTTCAACGGAAATATTCCATAGATATTAAAAAAGTTATATTTTTCATTGAAACTGTTTTATAAACGTAATATATTTTAATATTAATAAATTATTTTAATCACTATTAATGAATGATTTTAATGAAATTTATATATTATACAATAAAATAATTTCCTAAAATAATTTATTTTTTCAATCAATTATGGTATAAGAATAAATTTATTTTTATATTTAATAACACGTTTTTATAAAAATAGTATTCATTGTGTTTTCATGCTTATTTTAAAGCGGATGTCTTCCAGTTATATAAATTTAATATTAAAAAATGGATACCATGTTTTGAATCTACATAAAAATATTTGGTATATATGACTACATTATTGTTTTCCATAACAATAGTAATAGTGGTAGATATTTTTCACCTCAGTAAGGGTAAATAAAGTAGTTATAGTTTAAAATAATTGTACATGGTTTTAAGAAAATATATAATACTTCTATTAATTAGGTTTAATTGGTATAGTACAACCATACTATTCTAATATTATACGATATGAACAAATGGTATAATTTGTTTTGAAAATTTTCATTATAATATTTTCATAAAATAATAAACCCAATTTCCACAATCTATGTTCTAATAAATCTAATATTTTATCATACGGTTTATAAGAGTTTATTTTAGGTTATTAATTTTTATTTTAAATATATATTAATTATTTTAATCATAGTAATTTATTTTTAATGAAGGAATACTTACCATAAATTTTTAAACAATATTAGCACAATACATATTAATTTAATAAGAAAATAAAAGAAATAATTTTAAAAATATAAAATATAATAGTTTTTTGATGAATTTTTATATTAGTTTAATTTAATAGATAAATTGGACATATTAGTGTGGTTTTATAAGTTTATGTTAGACTTATATTTCTATCCTTATTTCTTTTTTTTTTTGAAAAAATACGTGACTTGTTCATAAAAAAGCCTTTAATGTTATGTTATTTAAAACAACATATTATGAAGTT
Organism: Viscum album; assembly: GCA_963277665.1. Lineage (NCBI taxonomy): Eukaryota > Viridiplantae > Streptophyta > Magnoliopsida > Santalales > Viscaceae > Viscum > Viscum album. The sequence continues at coordinate 1,559,236,131 of OY728161.1, forward strand.
ATTTGAAATCATGAAATCCATGAAAGAGGATAAGGTGGAAGTGAAATGTGCTAAAATTTTATCCATTGACCTTTTTATGTAATTTTTTCCTTATATATTAATGTAAAATATTTGTTTTAATATTTTTTTTCTAAGGAAAAGGATAATTTTTTATAATAAGGGGGTTAAACAAAAAGATATGGTTTAAAATAAATTTTAAATCCATAAAAATTTTAATACAAGGATTTAGTTACACCGTACCCACTATTATTTTGTAAATTTTTTCACTATTTCAAACATTCAAATGAAGTAGAATGTATTATATTTAAATATTTTAAGTAATTCAATTAGTGACATTTCTATCAACATAAAAGGTCACCACCTCTCCTATATTATTAACACCACCATAATCAGTATATAGAAACCAAACAATAAAAAATCATATTAAAAACATAATGATCATATTTTTGTAGGTTTTTATCATCAAAATTGTTTTCCTAGATATTTTGGGAGGAAATCCAAAAGTGGTCTCCCAAACGGGGGGTAATAATTTAAATCGATCACTTTTATTTTACTCTTTATACAATAGTAATTTTTTTATTAATCATAAAATATATAAAAATATAATTATCTTACATATATTTAGATGTTATTATGTCAATGGAATAATATTATTCATCATCCTATTCCATAATATGAGAAATGAAATTATCTCTCATACGTGTCTTTGTAATTACGCCACCATAGTGTTTTACGATTCATTTTCAATAACCACATCATATCTATGTTTAAAATTATTAATTTAATAAATATATATGATATCGATGATATTGTTATGTTTTTAAATGGTGATTTTTTATTTTCCATTATTTTTTCTACCCATCTAGGAATGGAAACATCACTCATGTGCACGTATAGACTACCATCTCCACTAAGTGATAAAAAAAATTTCCCCAAAAAAATATAAGCATTGATTAAAAGATATGTATAATTATTATTTATCATAATCATGGAATGATTGAAATTCTAAATATCAAGTAATAATGATCAATTTATATGGGATAACATTTATGAACCAGAACATTCATTAAAAATGAAACAGTTAACACCCAAAATGATGATTTTAAATAAAAATATTTACTAAATGGGTGTATACATGTTATATATAGACAGTTTAAAATTTAATAAATATTATTATGGGTTTTTATATAAATATATTACGTTTATATTTATTATAAATTATTTTATAAAACTTGTGAAGAAATTCAAACACGAGGTAATGTTTTTAAATTAAAATTTTATTGTTTACCTGTATTGTTTATTACTATGTTTCTGATGTCGAAATTTTATAACCCATCACTTAGAAATCTCTTGAAATTTAATCACCATGAGTAATTTAAAATCTAAAAATGTTTTATATTAATTTTTCTCTCATTAGGTATTCAATATATTCAATGATTGTTTTAAAAAATCCGTCTTAATTTTATTATTAGGCCAAGAGACTTTTTATTTCCTAACCATATTTTCCATTAAATGTATTTATTATTTCTTTAGTATTACACAATTATTGTTTAAAGAAAATATCATGAATTTTAGTTTTTATAAATAATTTTTAAACAAATATTATTTTATTTTTTTGAATGAGGTACTTTTTTCTTTTTAACAAAATTGTTAATGGAATCATTTTATAAAAGTTCACGACATGAATAAAAATTATTTCTATCATTAATGATCAATTATTTGAATATTAATTATCATGATTGAACTATTTTTTTAAATAAAAAAATTTCTTTAATATTTTGGCATATTTATTTATTTTAAATAAGAGATTGTAATGTGAGAATTTTATTTTCAACATGAAATGTTTCAATGACATTTAAAAGGAATTTTTAATATATGATTACATAGTTTGATGAAATTGATGATTTATTAGAGATATAAAATTTGTGATACCATTCCTATTTTTTCTTCAGATTATTTATTGTTATAGTGATGATATACTGATGAAACTTTTCATCTTTTCTATGGGTTATATTATGATAGAATGATAAATGTTTTCATTATAACATGGTATAAATATTAATGGAATATGAATCTATGATATTTTAATGAGAAATTAGTACATAAATTAAGTGGAACTTGAAAATATTAATGTTTTATTATCTCAAAGGGTACATGGAATATTATACATAGCCTGAATTATAGAACACAACAGGTTATCCCATGATAAAAAGTGGGTGCAAAGGAAGTTATCCCATTCCAGAAAGAGGGTACGTGGGAGAATATCCCAATACCAATCTTGGTAAAGGGTATTTTATCCCAATCCTAACATGTGATGAATTTATTTGTGGGTTTTATTGACATATATTTCCTTGATTGTGATAATTCCACACATTATACCACTCTTATCTGATATGAACTTATGAAAGTTTTGTGTTCTCCTAGATCATATTCTTTGACCACTATATAATTCATACATTATGTTTCTACTATCTTTTATTCCATGAATCATTATTATGATATATGATATAATGGTTGTTGATTTAAAATGTCATGATCATGTTTTCATACCCTTATGGTCATATTATTCTTAAATTGTCATTATTATCTTCTTTGTTTACACTTAATGAGAACCTATTCTCACACATTATTATTTCTCGTTTTCCCTAGGATATTAATAATTGTTTTATATATTATATTTCCTTGTATGTTTCTAGTTGGGAGGAATAAAATTGGTGATTCTGTAGATATTTTATGAACTAATTGTCTATATTTCCAATATTCCAAAAACATTGAATCATAACAGTTTTGGAAGGGATCGTAATTATATATAATGAATATTTATATAATAAGATTAAATGTTAATTTATGAAATTATTTTCTATTATAGTTGGTATCTATGAATTGATTGGTTATTTTCAGAATGATTGTTGGAAGGAATTTTGTGGGAACCCTTAGGATAATCTTAAGTGTATGAGAAAATCCTAACAATATTTTATAGAAAAGATTTTGGTTTTCCTACAAATTACATCATTTTATAGATACTAATAAGTAGATGTGTCAATTGATGAGTGGGAATACGACTGCACACCTGACTAAAAAATCATGGGGGTATATTCATAGTTATATTGAAATTATCATTATAATGTATTATGATGCGTTTGATATGATAATGACAATAAATGATCTTTGTTAAAAATTGTATATTTTGTTTAAAAATTATTCAGGATTTTAATATCCTATAATTATTTTCATTATTATATATTTTCTCATAATTATTTTTGTCTTTAACATTATTTTTTTTGGTTTTAGTCAATAGATAGAACTTGAAGGAACCATGTTAACACCAAATCTAATGGATAATGATATTAATTTCATGCTGATAAAAAAAATCTTATGAGATATTGAATTAAAAATATCATTGATATTCTCAGTCAAATTTATTATACCATGAACCACACATAGCATTAAATGATCAATGGAGGGAATAATTAAAAATTGATTCCAATATGAGGAATCATCCTACATATTTTAGTGTTCCCTATAATCTACATTTTTATAAGAAATGGATCATTTCCACAGAGAATATAATTTCAATTATATAGTATTTGGGGTGAGATAAATGTAATTTGGTTATTTATCCTTACGAATGTTATGTAGAAAAATGGTGGACTATCATCATGAACACAAGGAGATAAGAAGAAATTAACTCTGAGGAGTGTGAAGTGTTTAAAAGGTTATTTTTCAATATGAAAAGTCCACACATTCTTAATATGAAAATCTATAATAAATTATTTGAGTTAAATAAAAAGGATGATGGATCTATTAGTACCTGTGAGGAAAATTATATAAGACCTGCAAGGTAAAATTATTATATTACTATTGAACTAAAACATAAGACAAATTGATTCATTAGTGCCCTAAAACCATGTCTTTTAAGAGAGTTATCTCTAATGGATAGCAGTAGCTATGATGAAATCAATCTATGTGTTAATAAGTTATATTTTTAGATTAGATCTACCCATAAATCATCTATTTTGAAAAAATAATAATGGAATTATATGGAAATTATAATAAGAGAAACCATAGAGAGAAGAAGATGAGTCTTTTATTATGTATATGTGTTGAAAAATTCATGGAGGAAATTTTCAAAAATGTATTGTAAATGATTTTCATGTGAAAAGGAATTTCATTAAGAAATTGAATGAATAAGTGATGAGAAGATGTTAGATAATGATTTGAAAATACAGAAAGTTTCAATGAATGCACCACCCACACTCTAGCGTTACAAATACAAGGAGTATATAAATTATGGAAAATAGTTCTAAAATCCAAGGGTTAATGGTGATTATCAACATTAGTAACAACTTAAATCTATAGACAATGAGAAATATCATCTCTAAACTATTATTGATGTGTGGTATAATAATGATGTGGTGAAAGGTATACTTACAATCTACTCCAGATATGATATTGTCTTATTTCTTCATGGAAGAAACCACCATTTTATATCTGATGTTTTTTTAAGGGTATCATATTACCACCTAAAAAATTAAATATTTAATTTACATTGAAAAATTCCTAATGGTATGATGATAACATATTGTGCATGTGATTCTTCTCCGATTGAATTCTTTTTTAATATTATTTCTTAAAAACTAGTTACTTTTTCAATATTTGAATTTAATGTTTTTTTGGTACAGAATTATATTTTTTTAATCTAAATCCTATATAATTTAAAATTTAAGAGATTTAAAATCTATTATTCAGAAATAACCTATGATAATCTATCAGGGTGGGGATAAATTATATATTCTAATGGAAATTATTTCCACTATATGCATCTTGATTCATATTCAAAATGTTTTTTTATCATATATGATTAGAGAGAAATTGAACATCAAAGATAATTATATTGTATGAGAGTTTTTTTATGTTCATTGAGAAGAGTTCCCAAGTAATCCACTGAATCACAATTTTTTGTTATTAATAGAAGTCATACATAATGATTCACTTATTTCAGAAGATACATTCTGAATTTTTCAAATTGAGTTTTTGTAATTGATGATGCAACTAAAAAATAATATTGATAAGGGATTGATTTGGATGACAACATTAACATGGGGTGAACCTATTATTTTTACCTATTAAAGATAGATCAATGTTGTTTCGAATTGATTATCAACAACTAAATAGAACAAATTTTTTAATAAAGAACATAAATGTCATATTGATTATTTTATTGATTAACTATTAGGATGTCAATATTTTTTCAAGTCTAATAATTGGACAAGATAATATCAATTTATCATCAAATAAAATTAAATACCCAAGAAAATTACACATATTTGCTGGTGAAACAATGAATATATAGTGATTCTATTTTGTTTAACATATTATCTCACTATATTCATTGATTTAATCAACACAGTCATTATAGATTACCTTGAACCATTTTTGGTAGTCTATATAGAGGATATTATAATATATTCCATGCTATTGTATGATTATGAAGATAAAATGAGAATTATACAGAGTAGCCTAAGGAAGGAATAATAGTATGTAAATATTACATTGTTTGTATTTTTGATATAAAAGGTTTCATTTTTTAGTCATATAATCTCAAGTGAGGTTATATCAGTTGATCCATTGATGGAAAAAAGATATTGAACATTGACCCATTCCCACAACTATGACTATGTATTATATTTTTTTTGGAATTGATACAAATTATTGACTCATTATGTATAATATTTCATGGATATCTTATAAAATCCCTATATTAAAAAATAATTGAGTCAATTTCCATCAAAAATATGAATGTGTGTAAATTTTAACATAGCATAAAATTTGGTTATTTAGTGATCCTATTTTCAAACTAACCTATAGTGGAGAATGGTTTTTGACTTATATAGATACATAAAACAAGAAGCAAGGATTCTTACACATATATAATTTTTTGGGACAAATTATGCATTACCCAAAAAGAGGGCTCATGATTAAATTACTCAACTCTTGATTTAGAGTTAAGAGTTGTAATTGTTTTGTTGAGAATATAGAAGAATAATATTTGTAGAGGGTGTGACATATACAATAATCAGAAAAGTTAATTATACATATTCTCTAAAAAATAGTCTATTATACAACAAATAATATTATTCAAGATGATTAAATATTATGACTACTCAGTTAGAAACCACCAAGGGAAAGGGAAGAATGTGGTTGATGGTTTGATTTGAATGGTTCATGTTATTTTATTTACCATATAAATCACAAAGGATCTAATTTTCATATATTTTCAATGGATGAATCTTGAAATAATTATTTAATTAATTAAATATTAACTATCTCAAATGGGCATTAAAAAATTTACCCATGTGATGTTTATAGAGGCCCATAAATAAGATTCAGAACTAAAAAATAAGGTGAAAAATGTTCTCATGTTTAGTCTTGATTATGATGGAGTCAATACGTTAAGTGACTCTGTATGTGTCACATTGATACCATAATTAAAGAATAAGTTATTGGAAAAATTTCATATAAAATCATTCTCTATTAATATTGGACAAATTAATATGTACATTTATCTAAATGAGTATTTATTGTGGGAACAAATAAAGAGAGATATTGGAGAGTATGTATATCAGTGCTTAGTATTTCAGCAAGTTAAGGATGAGAGAATGAATTCTATGGGGTTTTTATACTCATTACCAATACCGTAATGTAAATAGGAATGCATTTCCATAGATTTCGTTTCATCAGACTCCCCAAAAGATCCAAAGGTTATAAGTATATTAGGGGTGTAGTCAATCACATTAACAATTAAGAACACATTATTACCATCATGGATGACTTCTATCTTGATCAATTTTCATAGATATAAATTAATGAGGTGGTAAAATTTTATAGAATACCAAATTCAATTATCTCTGATATAAATCCATGGTTTACATAAATGATCATGTGAATTCTTCAACAATCTATTCATATAGAGTTATGTTTTAGTACTACCTATCACTATTAGACAGATGGTCAATTTTATAGATACATTTAGATAATAGAGGATATACTAAGATATGGTTCTTAGGGTTTTATAGGTGTTTGGGATCAATACCTTCATCAAGTAGTTTTTTATTAATACAATAGATTTCAATTTAGAATTACGATGACTCATTATAAGTAACTTAATGTAAATATGTAAAATAACCAACCATGATTGGATGAATTTATGGAAGATAAGTTATTGGGACCTGATCTTTCTAGGAAAATGGTAGAGAATATTAGATTTCATTAGTAAAATGTTATGGAAACATAGAGATAACAAAAGAATTATACTAAAAATAATCACTAAGATAGGAAATTTCAAATTAGTGAGAAGGAAATCCTATGAATATTTATATTATTGAAGGTTATGTGATTCAATGACACGGGGAAGATGAGCTATATGAATATTGGTTCCTTAGTTATTATTGATCATGTTGGGACAATCGCTTAACAATTTGAGCTTCAATTGAACCCATATCAAGTTCATCGTGTTTTTAATTTATCCCTCCTAAAAATTAACATACCTAATCATCAACATGTACTATTCTCATGGTTTATAGTAATGGATCATGATCTTTCCTATGAATAAAAAACAATAGAAATATTATATAATAGAGATAATGTACTATAAAAAATAATACTCACCAAGTTTACGTTCTCTGGATGAGTAATAAATTCATAGAAGCTAAATGTGAATCTGATTATTTGATAAAATAGACATATCATCAATTTTTTGTATCAAAGATAGGGCATTTAAATGTTAAAATAATTTTATGTGGGGATATAATGTAACACGCCATGATTTAATAATGTTATCCTTTTAAGTAAACATGTTCTGTTGGATATCATTCTTTAAATACGATAATGAATTTAGAAAACACATCAATTTATAGAATTATTATTATTTAATGTGACTTTCATTTCCTAGATGATGAATTAGGGGGTATGAAGAAGAATAACTAAATTATAGGAAATAGTTTTTACACATATATAGAACTAATTAATTGGTCATAAATTGATAAATGTATTTAAAATTAAAAAATTATATTATTTGTAAAATTGTATATATATACACAATGTTCTTTTATATTAATTAATTATTTTAAAAACTATTTATAAATTAATTTATAAAAATATATAGATTATATATTAAAACCCTTTTTTAAATATTCATCTAATGGTTTATAATTGTAATATAATAAGAATATATCTAGTGTTATTCTTAAAACAAATTATATAAAAACCGGTTTCCTATCATTTTTTATTCATATTTTAAAATGGTCCTCTTCCACTTAAATAAAAAATTTATACAAAAATTGATAAAATATTTGGAATTAGGATTTACAAATTTGGTCAATAGATCAAATTTATTTTTAAACATTCTGAATAGTAATTGTGGTAAGTATTTTTCACCACAGTAAGAGAAAATATGGTAATTAAGGTTGTTAATAAACTAATAAGGCATTGAATATATATTTATATATTACCTAAATTTTTTATAATTAATTGTTTTGTGTGATCATCCAAATTCAATATTCAGTTATATGTACACATGGTACCATTTTTATTCGATAATGACCTCAATATAATTATATGCAAAGAATAAATAAAAACTATCAATATTTTAGATTTAGTAACACAAATATTATATTATAAGGATAATATATGTTTAGGATTCGATTATATCTTCATTTTAAATATGAAAGATAAATTTTTTGGTACTTTTTTAGTGGTGTAATAATTACCTGAAATACTTATGTAACACCAACCCAATAGTGGTTGAAGTTATAAAAATATAAATAAATAAATTTAAAATTAGGTAAAGTAATAAAATTTGATGAATAATTATGTTCCAAGATTTTTGTAGATAATTATAACATATTAGTTATGTGACATATTTTTTTTATGAAATAAATTTCAATGTTGTTGACATTAATATCAGAATATGTGAATAGTTATAAAATGAATTTAATAGTATTTTATGGTAAAAAATATATAATTTTTTTAAGTCATAAAAATCATTAAAGGGAAAATGGAAGATGTTATAAAGTCCAATATTTAATATTTTGACTAGTTGTGTTCCCATTTTGACTGATTATGTATAATTATAAATCATTAATATTGAACACCATTGGCATTGGGTTTAGGATACAAATGGATAATGTGGGGTAAGAAAAAATATTAATTATAAAATGTCTTTTGAACCAATAATTTTTTTAATTAGGTATTTTATTTCATCCCTAAGCTATCTTAGTTTTGACATTTTTTCCACTTGGTGAAATTTTCCCATGAAACCAAATTTAATAGATTTAATTTTTTTAAGTAATTCAATGTTTGTCCTTTCATTCACAATAAAAGGAAATCACCTCTTCTCAATTATTCACTCTACCTAAGGACCCTTAGATAACCCATACCCTTACAGAGTGTTATTCTAAATATCATTATCTTGGTATTATAGGGTTTGGTATCATTGAAAGACCATCCTTATAATCCATAAGAAGAATCTATAGGAGATATCTCATAGAAAAGATAATAATTTAAAACGATATCTATTATTTTACATCTTCATTAACCACATTAAATTTTGTCAAAAAAATTACAGTATAACAACATAATTATCTCCCATGTACTAAGATGTTATTATGGGAATGGAATAACCATATTCAACTCATTTTACCAACAAATTGGGAATGCAAGTAACTCTCGTATATTCATGGGAACTACCAACTATATGAAGGGATATGATTCATTTTGCATCATCATATCACAAGAATATTTATTATTATGTATTTAATAAATATATTTCATATTTATGTTGTTATCGTGGTTATGGAAAGGTGAAATTTTATTTACCATTATTTCATCCCATATATTGATTAATGGAAGCACCATTTGTGAACATGCTTAATCCACAGTCTCCAAGAATTGATGTAATTAAATATTCATCACCAAATAACATGGATAGTTATAAATTTGTATCGTGTGACTAAAAATTACGCTCATGACATTATTAATAATATATATATTATGAAACCAAGGTAATTATACAAATACCAGAACAACCAAACAAAAAAATTCATGATAAATGGAGCAATTAACACCCAAGAATTATGATTTTAATGAAGAATTAAATGTATGTGGGTGTAAAAATATTATAAATTAATTATAAATTTTATTATAAATATTAATACTTTATATATCTATGTATAATAAAGTAATATTTATTACATATGGGGATATAGTTCTTATGATTCATGTTTAACTATTGGTGATGGGTTTATGTTATAATATAATTGTTTATTAGGATTGTTTATGCTTATGTTTTTGATAATGAATTTTTATTTTAAAACCATCAAAGAACTCTTAAATTTTATATTAATATAGATATTTCAAAATATTACATGTATTCCATTAATTATCAAATCTCCATGAACTCATGGAATCCAAATAATTTTATTTATGGAAAACTAACTTTGATTAACATTTCAGTTCAGAATCTTTTTCTTTCATGTCCGTATTTTCATAAATTTTTAACAAAGATGTCGAAAATGTTATCCAATTATTTATATAGACATATTTACCCATGTTTAATTTATTTAATTTTTTTTTCAAAATTTTTATTCGTTACATTTTCAGAATGATGTACTTTTTACTTTATACCAAATTTGTGATGGTAATATTTTTTTATGTACACAACATGAATGACATTTCCCGCCATCATCAACACACAATGATTTGAATATTCCTTTTTATGATTATGTGGTTATTCTTTTAATAAAATTTTTATTAATTTATTAGAATATTTTATATTTTAAATATGTGTTTTCAAAATGAAAAGTGCATTTTCTTAATGAAATGTTATAAGGATCATTAAAAACAATTTCCATCTATGATAACATAATTTGATGTAACTTATGATTCAATGGGGATATTATTTAATGATAAAAAACATATAACTTCATCAAATAGTTTATATTTATGATGGTCAAATATAGTTGAAACCTATTTTATATTCAATGGGTTAGGTTGTAATGGAATGATATATGTTTTCATGATATTTTGTCACACATGTGAATGGATTGTTAATATGATACAAGAATGTACATAATTATTTATATGTCCAATTTATTGGGTAAATATTAAGGTTTTATGAGATAAATGGGTATAGTAGAGGTTATAACCCATGTATAAAAGAAGGTACAATAGAGGTTATCCCAATCCTAAAAGAGGCTACAGAAGTGGTTAACCGAAGACTAAATGAGGCACAAATGAAATAATACCTATCCTAACATGTGATGAATGTCTAGATGTGTATCATTGAAAAAATATCTGGATAATTAACAATATGATACAATTTATTCAATTTATATATGATTTGAACTTATGCCAATGTTTTTTCTCTAGGATCATTTTCTTGGATTCAGTTATAATTAATGTATATTGAAATGCAATGATTTATTCCATGACTAATGATTATGATATTTCATATCATATGTATGAATTTTAAAATGTTTGGTTCTAGTTATTTACCCTTATGCTAATTTTATGCTTAATTTATTTTTAATTTATTTCTTATTTACCATTATAGAGAATAGGAACTCTCCCTTTATTATTTTACTATTTCATAATGAACTGAATAAATGTTTTATGTATTATAATTCTATGAAAGGAACTAATTTTTAGAAACATAATTTGAGATTAGATAGATATTTTATGAACAAGTAGTTTTTGCATCCAAGTTTCTAAATACACTAAACATTTATAGTTTATAAATATATCATATTGATTTATAATGAATATCATTATAATATAATTTAATAACTTATGTATGAAATGATTGTGTCATAATAGTGTTATCCTTCTACTAGAATATATTTCTCACTACATTTCACCTGTACACCACAACCATCTCCATAATAGTCCTGGTCTCCTGAATTTCCCATATGAGATAGGTTCATTGAGATGCCAATATAAGGACTACCATATTACTTATCCATTCATAGTTACCACATTTAAAACATTTTTTATTCATCACGAAAAATTTCATTGATGTTGTCGCACTTATCCAACTCCTCCAAATTCCATGACCACTTGTAAGGAATGACCTTGATCATTTTTTGAATATTTTAATAAAAAAAACTTCAAAAATCGTTATTTATTTCTTTCCATGGACATGTTGCACTTGGATGTAGAGAACTCCATGAACATCACTTCATGTATGCCACCATACATGAATATCATGGAAAATCATCAAATTTTCAACACACCTAAAATGTATAACTATTAATCATGATGTCAACAACATATCATGGAAAATACTATTTGGAAAAACCATTATCCCAAGAATTACAATAACATTTCATTCACCATATTTATGTGTTTTTAATAATGATATTGTGAAAAAATTCAACATCCACCATAGATATGAGAATAGAACTCATGTTAAAAAAATATTATCATAAAAATTCCAAAAAAAATCCATTTGAATTACTAAAAATAAAAATGGTGATTACATGGAAGATAATATAGATTATATAAGAGAGAAAAAATATTGGGTCTTTATTCTTCATCGTATCATTATTGAAATTGATGATTTACAGGAATTTATTTTTGAATGAATAATTACCATATTTGTAATATTCTTGGTGAATGTATGAGAAATTTTGGAACACAGTTTGGGTAATATAAAATTATTAATATAGTTAACATAAAAAATTATCAATGTATAACCTACCTCCGTTCATTGAAAAAACGACATTTAGTTTTCTATATAAATTTAAAATTGAAAACACTAATAAAAGATTACTGAATGAAAATGGAATAACCTATAAAATTGTAGCCTCTCATTAGAATGGGTTTCATTCATTCCCTTTATTTCCATCGATCTCAGTTCACGGTTCTTAGATTCTTCTACAACCTCTCCTTCAGTATCACTCTTAAATCCTAGCGTCATGAATCACTCCATAGGTTTTGAGGATAAATATGTTCAAATAAGAGTAAAATCCTGGTATAGGATTTTATTACCCATAATGACATAATTAATTATATTTACTTTTTTCTTTTAATTATTTAATATGTCTATGAAATATAATCCCTAGTTTTTTGATGTCAATGAATGTTACCCCAACCAATGGGTAAATGTGATTACTTAAAAATAACTAATGTGTTAATTTTTAAATTTGAAACTAAATTTAATAGTTGTAAGGAATTTTATTACATATTTACATTCTCACAATAAAAATAATAGTTTAATCTCAATATATTATATTTATCATTTTAATATTCTCACAATTTTGTACCATCTTATACTAGGGGTAAAATAAACTCCCCCAAATTAATAGAACAATTTGAATTTTTTTAGTTTATAAGATAGGGAAAATTTACAATTTTCACCATAGAGAGAGAGGAGGACACTAAAAATGAAATTAATTTTATGTACTGACTTGGATAATTAAAATTCACAACATTCTATGAAACTTTTCACCATCGAAAATAGATTAACTAGTGTTACTAGATGATTAATCACTAAAATGACCCCTTATGGAAAAAACCTACAATAACTAAAATTTCATTCATCTAAAGGGTCTAATATATAAACAAACTCGATAAAAACTTTTATAATAAGGAAATATCTCATTTTATTAAAAAATGAATCTTCTCTATAAAATACTTCAAGAATAATTATGTGAAAATGTGCCCCTACTCAAGGTATGTATTTTAAAACCATTACAGCCAAAACATATCCTTATCTAAAAGAAATCCTATCGCATGAGATGAAGTGAATTTATATATTACAACCTCCTTTCTCCAAATGATTCATTGATATGGTTATCTATAGTGGAAGAGAACCATTCCATGCATCTATTGATCTCTCAAGATGGATGTTATATGAAAAAACATCAATAAACAATCTAATTTTGATTGATTTGAAAAATATTTTTCACTGACAATATAGGATTTTTAAGGAAACATGATCTTCAAATACCACTCCTCTGGTCTCCTCTCTTACTAACTATGAAAAGGAAATAATGTGGTTAGGTCCTAACTCAAGATAAATATTGGACTTGTTCTCATCCTATGTAAAAAAACAGATGATAAACATACATATACAAATGAATCATTAATAGGTTTTATATTTTCTATAAATGATATTTTGGTTGTGAATCCATTGAACATTTATGAAAGATAATGTTGATCACATAAGGAAAACCACCAACTATGAAACTATCATGTCCCATCAAATTTAGAATTTAACAAAAAATAATGTTGATGTTCATGACTCTTTAGATGTGTAAAAAAGAAATAGGAATGTAGATTCTCAATTGCAAGAGGGGGTGAATTGTATGTTTAAAAAATTTCGTTTTTAACATTAAGAAAAACTATTTTTAACAAGGTTAAACAAGGTAAATTTACAATACTGCTTTTAGTTCTACAAACATTCTATGTTCCAGAAATTTTGTTTTGAAAATGAATCTTAAGGAATGTTTACAAGGAAAAAATTCTACTTTAAAGCATATAGAATCTTACTTATCAGAGTATACAAAGAAACAAGAATGTATAAGAATGTTATACACTCTTAATTTATTAAAATAATGTGGAAATAAACTTGAAACAAAACAAGTAATAGGTATTAAATCTTTTAACCAAAAGAGTACGGTAAGGAACTACATTGGATAAAGGTACCTTGATTTATACTTTCATGAATTTATCTCTTACCCACACTAGGGTAATCCCTGAATAGGAATATCATAATCTACCTTGGTATCCCCACAATCCCTTGAGATTTAAGATAGTCGGAACCTCTGTCTTCCTATCTGTGGAAGTCCTCGAACATTAAGGTAGTCGACACCTCTGTCTTCCTATCCCAGAATTCCTCGATTGTAAAAACCAACAATCAGAGTTTCACGATGAAAACTGAATAAGATGTTCTGTACACACAAATAATGAGAGTCTCTCTCTCTAGATATCACATCATCAGAATGTAATCTCTAGAGTGATCGAGCCGTTATTGATCTCTTTCAAATGAGCTCCTATTATTAGGCACTTCTGAAACGGTCAAATTCCTCTTTCAACGATTATATTTTCCTTGAATTTTGGAGGGACCTGTACATGTGTCACTCAAACAAAGGTTTTTCAGACTTATAATATATGACATTATTTCATAACAATAATATGTTTAAGAAAAATAAGGTTTCTCAACCAAATATATTTTTAATATTTAAAGGGAAAACAAAGTTCAGAGTCTAAGAAAATAAAAAGTTGGAGACTATAAAACTATGATATTAGGATTCTATTTTCCAAATAATTTAATACCTGAGTTCTATAGATTTAGGACTCAGCATTATTTTGAATTCAGAGTCTGAATTTTGAAGAATTCGGATTCAGAATTCGGAGGAATTCGGACTCTGAATTTTTCAGAATTCAGAGTGTGAATTATGAGGAATTCGTAGTCTTAATTATGGGGAATTCAGAGTCTGAATTCTATATAATAAGGAGTCCAAATACTTTGGAATTCAGATTCAGAATTTCAGAATACACTATACCTAAGTATTTGAAGGATTCCTAGATTTTGAGATGTGAAACCAAATTTTAGACATAGGAATAAAAAGAGTTTGATTTAGAGATACTATAAAATGAAAAATAAAAACATAGCTAAGGATAAATTTTATTTTTGAAGAAAAATTTTCTTTACTAATATAATTCTTAGGGAAAAAATAATTTTCTTTAAGATAGAGTGTTTTTTATTTTCTAAACATAGAGAAATGGAAAAGTCAGAAGAAAACATTATTGACTCAATAATCTCCCTCTTTTTGGAAAGCACAAAAATCCTTTCGAAAAAGAATATAAGGACTTAGAGTTTTTCATTATGAACATGAAAATAATAACTTATCTCCATTTAATAATGAATCATGGTGTAGACGACTACCTTACCCTTTGGTTTTGTAATCCCTTAGGATTATATTCATGACATCCTTAAAAGTATTTTTCCATTTTCTATATAAGGAAATATTCGTGGATGAAACACCACTTAGATAGACTCCCTGTGACTTAAGGAATTAATTTCATTACTTAGTATTCTTTTTATTATTCCTTTATCCCACTTTGTGATTTTCAAAAAAGAATAAAATGAATGCAAAAAAATATGGTATAAGAAAAGTTAGTACTAATCAAGAAATACACATGATGGACAACCAAAATACCATTATGATGGGAAAAGTTTATACAAAGAATTAAACATAACAAAATATTGGAATGGGGTAGAACTGTCCTTCTTTCTCCATCGGTATTAACTTTTTTAAAATGGTTTTCAGCTTCATTATCACCATGTGATCTTCTTCCACATGCTTGAGAAGCTGATCTTGATCTTCATTTTTCTTCTCTAAGGCTTTGATATTTTTTTCATGAGCCTTAGGAATATCTTCCAGTGCCTTCAAGACTTATTCATGAATATCAAGAATCTCTTCAAAATCAATTCTGGGATCCCTATTCCTCTTCCAATTCATAGATACTGAATTAAGCTTCTCATTCATGTCCTTGACTTCTTGCTTATGAGTTGTCTGTTCGAGAGTCATATTTTCCTCAAAAATATTAGTAAGTTCATTAATATTATCATCATTAGTGTAAAAATAATCTTACACATATTATTAGAATTAATCAATGACCCTCAAGTCTTAGATTGTCTTCCTTGACCAATTTTTAATTTTCTTGCATGATCATTTAGGAGCATCATATTCAATGATGAATGTTTTGAAATTGGTCTCAAGCTTGAAAATTTATCTATAACCAAGGAGACTAAATCTGATTTCTGGTTTATCGAATGTTGAAGCATCTGGAACCTAAAGTCTATACTTGTAATTAAAGGAATGTTATCAACCAACATATTCAAATATTGTACCAGAAAATCATGTACAAAAGATGATGATTCTGAATAAGAGAGTTTGGTTGGTGAGGATTCTTTTTCTATCTATTCTGATTTCCTCTTCGATGAAGAACCAACTTATTTCTTTTTCACCATATATTTATTCGGTGTATCAACCCACACTTTCATTCTCTTATTTGATCTTAGAATGATATCTACCTCTTTTTGTGATTCAACATCAATATCTGATAACTAAAAAGGCTTTTCTTCCTTGAGATTTTCTTTCTCAAAACCTTCCACAATATCCTTAGGCTAAATGACGTCATGGTTTCTACTCTCTTCATCAGATAATTTTTTGACATCTTCCTAAAATTTTTCTTCTTTTTTGGGTGTAGCATGATTTAATGATTCGGCTTCAGAAGTTCAGATAGATAGTTTCATAGAAGGACTCTCTTTCTCATGATATTACTCTACTTTCCTTATCATGTCATCATTATCACCACTTTCTCCTTCTTCTTCATCTTCTTCCACTTCTTTTTGTTGCAAAATATTTTCTTCTCATTATATTTATGGAATCACAAACTTTTTTCCTGGAGTCATAGGGAGTGATTCATTCAAAAATGATTCTGATAGATTGATTTATTCAAAGTCTTTCTCAGCAGCCTTGAGAAGGGATTGAACTATCTCGGTTTCAATCATCTTCTTCTTCTGCTTCTTTTTTTCTTTCTTCTGATGATCTTCATCAACTATCAACTTCATGGATTTTTCCTTAGTAAGGTCCAAGACAAACATAGGATCCTCTTCCTTCAGGTTCTTTTTTACATCTACCCACATAGCCACCACTTCATCAGGTTAAGTTTTTGCTTCTTTGGCATAGGTGGTGTTGATTGAGTTTTATTAGCTTCGGGAATTTTTCCTTTCTATTGGGTTACCTTTTCCTATCCTCTTATTTCTACCCTTATTTGATGTATCAACTACTTCCGGTTTCTTTGATAGGGCTTCGATTTCAGCTTCAGATTTTTTTTAAAATTCTTCTGATTAACTAAAAAAACCAACTACCATTATCCTTAGAGTATTATCACTCTGAAACATTACTTTGAAATTACTTGTCTTTGAACTGCAAGGGATTTTAAATTATTCTAAAAAAAGAACTATAATTTTGGAGATAATTTCCCAATAAATAATGATTGAGACTTCAAATTTCCATTCTTGATATTCTCAATTGTATCCATGATATACTTGACCAAGCGTATCTTCCTGAAGTTCACCAAGAAATCTAGAATATGGATGTCACTTTTCTTCTGGGAATCCTTATCCACTATTCTCTAATAGATAAATCCTTGAACCCATAAATCATGAATCTGGATGTTTATAGATAGATAAACCATATTCAGAGTCTTCACCGCTGAAAGGCCAAGACATTCTACAACTTTCTCCTTATCAAAAGATCCAGATGCATCTATTAGATTGTTGGTACAGAACTCTACTTCTCCTTCATATGGAATTCCAATCATGCTCGCTACCATAGTGTAAGAATGGGAGTATATATTTCGATAGATCTTTAAGTAAAACTAATCTCTCCCTCCTTCAATGAAGAAACATACTATATCATAGAATTCCACTAACAACTCCAGATAAAACAGATCACGTGCTGTCGGTTTTGATATACATAGGCTCTCCCAGCCATTCAGCTTGATATTCTTTGAAATGATTGAATCATACGTAGAAGAGAATTTCAAATCAACTAACCACTCTCTATATATTTTCCATTATGATATTTTTTTATAGATGAAATTTCTTTCTAAAGAGAATCATGCACATACATTCAGATTTAAGAAAACCCTGAAGATTTGGATCAACCATAAGTAGAGCAACAGGGTTTCAGCATGCCAGATCTTTCAATATCTATATGGTACAACCATTGAGGGGTCCTTATATAGGTGTCTGAGATGACATTTCAACTTCCTTGATTGATCCAACGGTTGAAAAACTCTTTACCAGATCAAAAAGTTTAGATAATAGCCAAAGAAGGAATTTGATAGGTTCCAATCTTTTGAGTTTCTAAGGTTAAAATTCTGATTTAAGGAAAAGTGAATCTGAAAAAATTTAAACCAAATGAAAATACCATTATGTAAAAAGATGATTACAAAAATTTGGGAAATAAAACATACCTTCCGGATTACCTGGAAAATTATTCATAATAAGGAAAATGCTTTTTTATGAAAATAGACTTCAAAAAATTTTAAAATAAATTTAAAGGAAAAATTGAATCCAAAAATTTTGGGTACCGAAATTTTTATTATGAAAATCTTGATTATGAAAAATTTGGTTATGAAATTTTTTATTATGAAAATTTTTATTATGAAAATTTTATTATCAAAATTTGATTTAGAAAATTATGATTACGAAAAATTTGATTATGAATATTTTGAGAACTATAACTTTTATTAGAAAAATTATTATTACTAATATTTTGATTACAAAAACTGTGATTAACAAGAAAATGTATCCCCCTATGAAATGGACATTCATACTATAAAAAGATATGCTTCAACAAAATGTTAATAAGGAATATTACCTTACGATTATCATTCCTAAATTTTCTTTAATATATTCAAATATATCGATGGGTAATGATTTTGTGAAAATATTAGCAAGATGATCTTACATTAAAATAAATTAAAGAATGATATCTTCTTTGATTTTGTAATCCCTAAGAAAGTGATGCCTAATATCTATGTGTTTTGCACGAGAGTGATTTGAACGGTTTTTACTTAAGTAAATGGAACTAGTATTATCACACAATATCTGTGTTTTGGTAAAACTCATTCAATAGTATGTGAGTGTGTGTTGCATCGACAACACTTGAGCACAACAACTTTCAGCCAGTACATATTCAACTTCTGCATTGGAAAGTTCTATTGAGTGTTTCTTTTTGCATGACATGAAAATAGTTAATATCTTAATAAATGACAAGTTCGAGATATACTTTTCCTATCCATTATATATCTAACAAAGTCATCATCTGAAAATATTTTTAAAACAAAATCATTATGAAAAGTATAAATGCGTCATAAATCCATTGTTCCCTTTAAGTAGCAAAAAATTGTTTTCTCTTCCTTTAAATGGGATTCCATATGATTGTATTGATATAATTCACATAAGTATACTGGAGACATTATGTCTTGATGACCAGCTTTAAAGTATAGTAGACTGACTATCATTCCTCTAAATGATGTTTGATCTAATGGTGTCCCAACATCATCAATATCAAGTGAATTTGTGGTACTGATGGGTGTACTTATAGTCTTAGTGTTTCCATAACAATAATTTTTATGAATATCCTTAATATAATTATGTTTAGATATATAAGTTCCTTCTAGTTTTTGATCGATTTGAAATCCTAAGAGAAATGTTAACTCACCCATCATACTCATTTCAAACTCTGATTTCATTATATCCACCAGGTATTCAGTTAAAGATTTCTTAGTTGAACAAAATGTAATGTCAGCAACATAAATTTTAACAATTTTTTTTTTCATATCTTTCATTATAAATAGGGTTGGATCATAATTTCCCTTAACATAATTGTTTTGTAAAAAAATTCTTGTATGTCTATCATACCAGGATCTAGGGGCTTGTTTAAGTCCCTATAATGCTTTGGTAAGTTTTGAAACATGTTCAGGATGTTTTTTGACATCAAAATCAAAAGGTTGTTCAAAAAAAATTTCCCTTGGACATATCCATAAAGGAAAGTACATTTTAAATTCATTTGAAAAAATTTAAAGTTGAAGAATACTGCAAAGGAATGTATAATATAGATTGATTCATGTATAATTACTAGAGAATAGGTTTCTTCATAGTATATTCATTCTTGTTGATTATAGCCTTTAGTAACTAATCTAGCCTTATTTCTTACAATGATTCCATTTTTGTCAGACATATTACTAAAGACCCATTTTGGTAGAATAAAAGATGTTTCCTTAGGTCTTTCAATCGAGGTCTAGACTTTATTCCTTTCAAATTAATTTAGATCATCTTTCATGGCTTTAATCCAATCATCATATCCCAAAGAATCATTACAACTTTTTGGATCTAATTGAGAAAGAAATGTTATATGTTTTACTTCATTTCTTATGGTACTTCTAGTACTTATAGGTGGATTTACAACACCATTGATACTATCACTGGGCTGATTCTTAAGAAACAACTGATTTTGGTTTTTTAAAACCCGTTCATCAACATATGGATGGAAATATTCTGTGGTAAAAGTCTCAGAAACATTTTCATGAACATTTTCATTATCTGATATATCTTTTATCAAGGGTTGATAAAAAGTTTTTGGAAACACATCTGATGATGTAGGTTGATGTTTTTAAAAAATAAAAGGATCAATTTCATCAAATTTTCCAGGTATTGTTTCTTCAACAATACAAGAATTATTATTAAAAACTCTATATGCCTTAAAAGTTGTGGAGTAGCCTAGGAAAATTCCTTCATCATATTTGGGTGCAAATTTATGTAAATTATCATTATTATTAAAAATGGATACTTTGAAACAAAACATAATAATTTTGGAATGTCTAGATTTTCTACCATTCCACAATTCATATGGGGGATTTGTTAAGAAAAGGTCTAATCAAAACTCAATTTTTAGTATAACAAGAAGTACTTACACCTTCCACCCAAAAGTGTTCAACTATCGAATATTCACTCAAAATGTTTCAAGTTATTTTTTTTATGAATTTTATTTCTTCTTTTAACAACACCATTTTGTTGAGGAGTTATTGGTTTTGAGAAGTAATGAGTAATTCCTTTTTTAATACAAAGAGATTAAAAATCAAAATTTTAAAATTCTCCTACATGATCACAATGAATTGATATCAATGGAAGGTTTTTTATCATTTTTAACTTGGGCTCTAATATTTTTGATATGAAAAAGCTTCATATTTCTTTTCTAGAAAATAGAACCATGTAAATCTAGTGTTATCATCATCTTAGACAAATACATAATATTGTACTCCAATGTTTCCATTTTCTGTTTGACCCAAAAGATACATATTCACCAACTATAATGCATCAATAGTTGATAATTCACTAATTTATTTGAAACATGAATTAGGTTTCTTGCCATATTGACAAGGATCTGTGACTTTTGAAGAATCATATTTACGCTCTGGTATATCATTAAAAAGTATTACAGTGTCCTATCCTTCTATGCCATAAAAAAGATTGATCTTCCATTGCACTAAGGCAAGGTAGATCTTGGCTTCAATGGTCATCTATGTTCAGTGTGTAAACATTATCTTGCCTTAGGGAAAATAGAATAAATGCTTTCTAGGAATTTTGTATTAAGAACTTATCATTTCAAAAATTCACAAGGTAACCTTTATCATAGAATTGAATTATGATAATAAGGTTGTGATTAAGACATTTAACAAATAAAAAAATTGAAATCAATTTTTTTACTAGAAGAACATTGTTATCGATACCGATAATTTCTCTCTGAGCATTATCTCTGAGAGTTACTATTCCTCCCTTCATCTTGATAATCTTTTAAAATAAGATTTTGTTACCAGTCATATTTCGGGAACATCAACTGTCCAGGTACTATGTATTACTATCGGTACAATCATTATTTCCTTGAAAATAGGATTATTAGATCTTCAGAATCAAAATTTTCTTGGATTTGGAAATTTTAGAAAGCAATATTTTTGGAATCCACATTTTCATAGAAAACTAATTTATGTGAAAACCTAAAGACTGAGTTTTATTTAAAGAAATTTTTTTCCCAATGTCCACCACACTGATATTTAGTGAAGAATGGATCACATTGAGAAACAAAATAGTTATTACTAAATACATGATTAGAATGAGTATAACCAAAACCATAACTATTCCATACAGGTCGAATTTGGGAATACATCTTATCCAAGTTTTCCTTACCAGAGTTAATGATTGACAAACACTTCCTCAGGGAAAATATTTCTAAATTTATTTTAACAACCAAGTTTTATTCTAAAAAACATTAGTTTTAGAAGTAGAGGTATTCTCTTAAATTATTTTCTTATAAATTACATGTTCAATATCCTTAGAATGTTTATCCTTTTCAAAATTAATTACCTAATGGTTTTTTGAAATATTTTCAAAATCATAAATTTTCTTATGAAGATCTTTAGAAAGACCTGATACTTCATTAGTTAAAATATATGTTCTAGAATTTTTCTTATCAAAATTTTTCGTGAGTTTAGAACTTTCATTCTCAAGAAGTATAGAAAACCTAGACACTACTTAATTAGTAGGTAATATATTATATTTATGAGAATAAGATTCATCAACTGAAGAATTATAAAATTTATTATCAGTATTATTTGATTTCAAGGATACATTTGTGATAGATTTAGTATTGTGTACCATGGCCATTATAAAATTATTTACATTGGGTAATTTTTATAGTAGACTAAGATTCTTCTGACCAGAACCTCCCCCCTTTTTGGGGGAGGGGAATATTAATTCCCCATGATAGCAAGGCCTTTGTACCATCCCTTCTCCAATCCTGACTATCTTCCACCATTTTCGAATGCATTAGTGAGCCCTAAAGTTCCAGGTCTTTTGGATGGAAACCTTAATCTTTAGATTTCAACATCCAACTTCATAGAATCCTCTTCTCTATTGAATCTTACTCCGGTTGCATGGTTTAGAAAGAGGAGACCTTTCGTCGATATATTCGACATGTTTGTTTTCTCCTCTTGGGATCTTCAAGAAAGGCCGACCGTCAGGTTGCTGGACATGCGACATATTATGATTAGTTTTTAGTTAGAAGAGGACCTCATCAAGGCTTGGTCAATAGATCCTCACAGTTGCAATGGTATTCGGTTATACCTTCTTTGATGGTTGTTTGTCATTCATATGAAATGAGCTTCACCACCGGAAGTGGTTTGGGTCAGTTTCCCTAATCTCCCATTACCTTTTTAGAATGCCTCTGTTATAAGAATGTTGGGTTATATTGTGGGTAGATTTCTGTGTGTGGATAGCCGCACTGAAGTGGTGTTCCATCCGATTGACCCTCGTGTATGTGTTGAGGTGGATGCTTCTAGGGTTCCTTTTGGGTTTGTTTGGATTAAAATTGGTGAGAAATATAGGTGTAAATAGTAGGTTACTTATGATAACTGGTATGATTTTTTCTTGACTTGTAATAGTTTTGGACATCTTCCGAAGAGATGTCGAAGAGATTCATCAACACAGGTGTTGAAGCCTTGGCCTCGGGAGTACCAGGGTTCGGTTAGGAGGGAGGATGCAGTGGGGAAAACCCCTGTGACCAAGCCGATGGTGGGTCTGGAGTTGAAGAGACCAGATGTTGAGGGGGAAAATGGGGGTCCCCAGTCGTTGGGCCCTTTGGTCCAGAAGTTGGTAGAAGGGGTTGTCATGGGTTCTGATAGGAATGGTTTTATCTCATCCTTGATAGATTTAATGACGACTCAATGCAATCCAGAGGTGCCCGATGCAGGCAAGAGAAAAATACAGGAGAATTCTAGCAATCAGAGCTCTTAGAAGAATGGTGACCTGTCTATTGAGAAGAATTTGGGGGATCATTAAATTATTGATGCTATGGATATGAGGGAAAAGAGGGCGGAAAGTGAAAAAGGTGACTTGGAAATGGAATTGGGCAGAACAGGGAGATACCAGGATAGTGGGGGACCAGGTATCTCACCTAAGAATTTACTTTCATTGAGTAACAGGTTCCAGGGACTTGCTGAGGAGGGTTTGAAATCTATTCCAGCAGAGCAGGATGAATCTTTTGAGGTCAGTGTGAGGGATTTCGTGGTAGGGGAAGTTGACCATGAGGATTCCTGTAAGGTTATAGAGGAATCCACTATGGTTAATACCATTTTTCAGTAGTGAAAATCTGCCGACTTGGGGAATTTTGTGGAGGGGAAAGGTAAAGGAGCATTTAAAGATGATGGCACCACGAGAAACTATCAGTATACTATTGACTGCAACATGCCTGATCAGTGGAGAGGAAGAGATGAGGAGGTAATGGAATCAACCACAGATAGCATCCTTTGGAGGAAGGGGATTCTTTCCACATGCGATAAGGAGAATATAGGTGGTCTGGTCAATCGTTCTTTCAGTGATATAGTGCAAGGTGTAGATGGATCCTGGACTAAGGATGGAGGAGTTGCATCTGCTACTCAAAAAAGAAAAGGCAGAAAGGATTAATCTTATCTTCCTCGACCGTTGTGCACCAGAGCCTACTTTATGTGGGATCATGGGGTGACCCTTTCTTTTAAACAAGGCAACCTATCCAAACTAGATGGTCTTGGGCGAATCACTTTGGATGATGTGAGGTGGGACTATAATGGTGATTTCATGAGGAATTTTATTCCGGCTTCTGAATGGGTAATGTC
This sequence comes from Viscum album, assembly GCA_963277665.1. Taxonomy (NCBI): domain Eukaryota; kingdom Viridiplantae; phylum Streptophyta; class Magnoliopsida; order Santalales; family Viscaceae; genus Viscum; species Viscum album. Next base: position 1,559,261,421 of record OY728161.1, read on the forward strand.
CACGTGGACGGGGACTCCTGTGTTGGTTTCAATGATGGGTATATAGATTATGGTTTTTAGTTTTTTTGGTTGCTCTGGGTGTTTTTTTGACTGTTCGGATTTGGATTTTTTTGGGCTTGAAAGTGACTTTGGGTTTCTCACATTTCCTAAAAGTGTTGGAAAAATAAAAATAAAAGAATTTCAGTTCGTTTCTATCCCTTTTCTTAAGCATATGACAATCTGGACTTATATTCCCTGCTCTTTGGCATTTTTGACAAGTGACTTCTGATTCATTCTTGTATTTTAATTCTTTCTTCATAAATATATACCAGAATTCTTTCTTCCAAACAATATTTTTCATTCTCTTTGAAAGATTAGATAGTTCATTGTTAGAATGTAAAATTTCACATGATTTAGTTAAAACAATGACTTTTATATAATTGGATCTTGTAAACCTTTATGGATTCTTGACTGTAGTAGTAGTAAAAGATACACTTCCATTTCCATTATTCTTCTTATTCTTATCATCATCACTTTCCATTATTTCCTCATGTTGAATAAGAGTGACAAAAAATCTCATCAAGAGTAATCTGAGATAATTTTTTATTCTCATTAATAGCTATTATCTTAGATGTCAACTCATTAGGCATGATATCTATAATCTTTTCCACAATTGCCTCATCCTCTAAACCTTTCTATTCCATAGATTGTAAGCTTTTAACAATTGTTATAAATCATTTTTTTACCTTGAATATTGGTTCTCTACATGGAAATAGAAATACATGACAATCTTCTATAAGAATATATCTTCTAGTTTCTATATCTTTTGATGTACCAAAATGAGTAACTTTCAATTTATTCAAGATATAGTTAGTATCTTCACAAAAATAAAACTGACTATATATATTCCTAGTCATGGAACACAACAAATTATTACATACCATTAAGTTTAGTTGATAATCTGACTTTTCTTTATTGGTGAAATTTCGGACTTCTTTATCAAGAATCTTGTAATATCGAGTAAGCATAAAAAAATTGTCCACTATGGTATTAATAACAATAGTATTCATATGATCTCTACAATATTCATAATCATTCCCATCAAATATAGTTGGTCTAGTAGGATTTAGATTCTCAATTTAACCAACATTCATTCCTTCCCTCTAAAAGAAAATATATGTCCACAAAAACAAGTTAATAGTGAATGTCTGTAAACAAAAAAATTCTCAAGAAAAAAAAAAAATTTAGAATAATGAAAACATGAGAAGTAAACATATATGTAAATATACGTATTTTGGAGACCTCCTCTGATACCAATTGTAGGATCAAAATATGAATGTAGATTCTCAATTACAAGAGGGGTGAATTTTATGTTTAAAAAAATTATTTTTAACCTTAAGGAAAAATATGTTTAACAAGGTTAAACAAGGTAAATTCACAAGACCTATTTTAGTTCTACAAACTTTCTAGGTTCTGGAAATGTGGTTCTGGAAATGAAACATAATGAATGATTACAAGGAAAAAGATTCTACCTTAAATCGTATAGAATATTACACATCAGAGTATACAAAATAAAAATAATGTATAAGAAGGTTATACATTATTCCTTTATCAAAATAAAACGGAAACAAACTTGAAACAAAACAAGTTAAAAGTATGAAATGTTTTTAACCCAATTATTACGGTATCCAACAACCTTGGATAAAGGTCCCTTGATTTATACATTCAAGAATTTATGTCTTACACATAATAGGGTAAGTCTTCGATAGGAATATCAGAATCTGTATTTCTTTTCTTGCGAGCCCTTATACATTAAGGTAGTCAGAAAAACTGTCATCCTATCAAGAGAAGTCCTCGAACTATATGGTTGACAGAACCTCTGTCTTCCTATCCCTGGATGTGATTTATTGTACACATTAACAATTGGAGTTGCATGAAGTAATCTGAACAGGATGTTCAGTACACAAAAATTATGAGAGTCTATCTCTCCATAAATCACATAAGTAGCAAACAATCTCAAGAGTGATAGATTCGTTGTTGAGATCATTCAAATGAGCTCCTATTTATAGGCACTTCTCCAATGGTCATATCCTTCTTCCAACGGTCATATTTTTCCCTGATTTTTGGAGGGAATTTTACACATGTCCCTCAAACAATGGTTAGTTAGAAAAAAAATATAAGACATTGTTTCATAACTATAACAATTGCATACAAAATAATGTCGCTCAACTGAATAAAATTTTCAGAATCTAAGGAAAAATAAAGTTTGAAGTCTATGAAAATAAACATTTGGAGACTATAAAACATGGATATTCAGATTATATATTCCAAATAAATTGGAACATGAATTCTATGGATTTATGAATCTGAATTACAATTAATTAAGAGTCCAAATTATATGGAATTTGGAGTCTAGATTCTGATGAATTTAGAGTCCAAATTATATGGAATTCGGAGTCCAAATTCTGAGAAATTCGGAGTCATAATTATAAAGATTTTGGAGTTTGAATTCTGAGGAAATCAGATTTGGAATTTCAGAATATTCTATACTAAAGTATCTAAAGGATTCGGAGATATTGTGATGTGAATCCTATTTTTAGAATTAGGAAAAAAGAGTTTGATTTTGAGAAACTATAAAATTAACAATTAAATCATAGGTATGGATAAATTTCCTTGTGGAAGAAAAATTTTCCTTATTAAGATAATTCTTAGGGAAAATATCATTTTTCTTTGAGATAGAGTATTTGAGATTTTCAAAACATATAGGAATACAAATTCATAAGGAAACCTTATTGACTCATCAAGATGATCCTACTCTATTAATCCAGACCCAAATATTACACCTACCCAAAACAATAATATATGTAACATCCTAAGGAAATATTCTCTTCTAAAATATTAAAATAATTTCAATGTAATAAGAAATCCCGTAAAATAACTAATATATATACATAACTAAGGGAAGAATATTGAAATAATGAAAACCACTCATTACATAAACAATTATAATTAATAAAAAATAACAAAAAACTACTATCCACCTGAGAGTGTGGTAAAAATTTGTCTTACCCTCATGAAAACCCATCAGGCCCATCAACTGAGAACTCCTGGTCACAAATGACCACTACATTTACATCATGATCATGGTGATATCTAACATAACATATGAGTTTTGGGAAACCATCATTGAAAAAATAAAATAATCATATACACTTTGAATAATCTTTAGAATACTAAGAATCTAGATACTCATGATCCTTATCAATTATATAAACATAGGTTCCTTTACTATAAATCTCATCTACCATGCCTCTGATCTATCACTAATTCCATAAAATCCATTAAAAATTAAATTTCATAATAACTAATATTAATACATGCATCAATGTCTCAAATTGTGAGGGGTTAATACATATTTTCCACTATCTGAAAAAAACTAGGGAATTACCACAAATGCCTAATAAGATAAACCTTGAACTATCCTATAGAATTATCCTATATTTTCCATAACCAGAAGATATTTGTTCCATGATAAAGTTCAAAACACAATATTTCTAGAATATAAATGAAATTAATTGAATACATCATTATCTCATTAAGGATCAACAATTCATCATCCTTTTAAAACATTCATGAATTTTTACACATTCACAATAAATGGATTCTCACCAATTCACATAGAACATGAATCTATGATATATATATGTTGGATAGATGAATATAACTACTAATGTTTGGTCCCCTCTTTCCACATATTAGGTGATCACACTACCTAAATACCCGAAGGAATATATTTTTTATTTATTTTGAAAATCCCATTTTACAGGTTGAGTGGTAATATTATCATTTTCTATAGTCTTAGAAGAAGTAAGACGCAGTACGTGGACATTAAATTCCCATGGATAAATCACCCAAAAAACTCACCACCCAGCCAATATAAAATATTTTACCATACCAACCGACCTAAAAATTTGAAAAAAAATAATCATAATGAATTAATGCATTGTCCTCGTACCATTGGAAAATCCATACCCTCTCATTCATCTAAACCCAAGACATTTGCTGGTGGTTTCTTCTAGCTCTGATCTCATCTAAGTCTACACCAGAGTACATGAACTGAATATTGTTGTAATCATATATCTATACACTCTGTAGCTATTACACGCCTCTTTATTTTGATAGTTATGATAACCAAAACCCCCAACTAGATAGGAAACAAACCGATGATGGTGTTCATTATATGGGAGCGACAAATTATCCATCTATGAATATTATTACACTACTATATCTTTCACCAAATAAATATCATGTAGGTAATATCAATATTAATAGATAAAAATCATGTATAAATGATATCAATCATATAAAGGTATATCTATAAAACTGTTTAGATGACATCTTCTATTAAAGGTGTGTTTCTCTCATTTCCATTTATTAACTCCTCTATGATATGACAATCTAAATATTCCACCTCTTGTGTCTATAGTGTAGGTTTTTTTACATGAAATAAAAAACCACAGATAAAAAAACATATTGTTTATCCTACCACATGAATCATCTTAATCAATTACATCATCATACATGTCTAGAGAATAACCCATGGGATCTATGGGCATTTACCTGTACTTGAGAATTTCTTCATCACCCTTCAAAGGATTCAATATCAACATATGAAGATTCCTCTCAAATAGGAGATCAAACTAAATCCATTGTAATGAATTTTAATCGTGAGTTAGATAAATATCAATCAAATAATGGAACCCCATTCTATACTGAAAGCTCAATAAAATTTTCAACTTCTGTTCAGTAAGTTTTTATGTGAGATGGAAGGCAGAGTCTTAGACTAAATAAAATACTCTATAACACGAGGATCATGATTTCCTCACGATTCTAGGAGGACTCAATCATAATCACACAAAATCAATATATATAATATAGGTATTATTTTCATACATTGAATAAATTTAAATCTAATATTTGATAAATATCCAAACTAGGATCCATAATGGGAGAGAAACTACTTCAGATAATGGGTCTAGTGACATTCTCAACCGAGTCTTAGAAACAACACCTCATCACTCACTATCCAATGGAACGATGACTAATGATGTGCCCATTATTTTCATGAACCCACCTTTCAAAAAGATGTAGATGTCAATGAGTGATTCCCTTATTGGATAGGATGATCCCATTTTTAAATGAATATTATAATGATTAAACATAAAAAGGACATGGAGGCTCATAACTAAACAATATAAGATCCATGTAACGAAAATCCATTTAATAACAATCATTATCTTAGTATTTTGGGTCGACTAACCAGTTATCATAGTTCCATAGAAAGGATATTTCATCCATCTTTCATTCCTCGATCTCTATAGTATAATATTTTAACTCAAAAACCCCTTTAAATTTTTTTAAATAAATTTATAAACTCCTTCTCACATGACATGTAAATCGAATCATTATCCATATGATAAGTCCACTTTGATACCTCTATAACATGATCCATCCCTAGGACCCCTCATCGGCAGTGGTATGTTGGGAGGGCCACCCAATGCCTCCTCCAATATGCCAGGGGAAGGTTACTAACACCAATTAGTGTATCATATGTAATGGAACGAATTATCCAAATTCACATGGACACTATATACACCTACACCCATGATATAATAATATTTAAATGATAAATAAAAAAACTTAAATTCTTATAATATATTAGAAAAATACTAGTTTAAATAATGATACTCTAGTAAATAATATCAAGGGGGAAGGAAGCATGAACAATAACTAAACTGGAAGACTAAAAAATGACACTATGATTAAGAGGGCATTGAAATATGCTAGACCAAATTAGAAATTTCACCTATAAAAATCTTCTCCCAGTACCTCTGGGATATTCCAATAGTGCATCAATCATGTTTACAAAAATGAATCAGGACTAAACAATACAAACCTACTCTATATTCACCAAGACCACATACAAACCCTTTTTCAACTCGACAGAAACAACATGTGTTGGAATAGAAATTATGCGAGGATGAACATAATCATAATTACTAGGAATTCCCAAAATCATAAATTAATGTAAAAAAAACAAATAATATAAAAACTCAAATAGGGATAATTATCATGGTGGAATAAAATGACAAAAACGTGAGATATATTTTAAATATGTAATTCTTTTGAACACAAATATGTATCTGTTATCCCTGCTCTAACAAATAATGGTTCATATCTCACTTGAAACTCAGGATTCTAATAGTTTCCAAAGTATATTATGTATAAAGTGTATTTCCTATAAGATTTCAACATGTCTATAGAATCCTTAGGGTTCTTGTGGTGTCACATGTCTTGAAAAATATAATCTTGTTATCTATTATTCCACACTTATATTAGAATCCATTTAATAATACCAAATCCTCACCATGGTATGAACATCAGTCAAGGATGGGGGGTAACACATTATTGTTCTTCAAGTGAAACCCCCCTCCTCTAACCCATTGGGTAGCTCACACCTTACCAACTTATGGATATCATTTAAGGGTGAACTAACACATACTATCATTTCCACCAATATATTCATTAAAAGATACAGATTGAGAAATAAGAAGCTATCATACTATTCATAACCTATCCATAAAACAATTATCATACAATCATCTCAATTTTAACTACCCTACTATAAGGATCATTCCTTATATCAAATTAAAACAGAGAACATTTCCCTCAATGAATGGAACATCATTCATGAGGGTCACACACAAAAAATGGGGGAGGAACCCAACTGATGAGAGAGCATAGAAGATGAGAGAACAAAACATATGAGAGAACAGAACCAATTAGAGAACATAATAGATGAGGAAAAAACATATCATGGAGAGGTTCTAAAATATTTAATGGTTTTATAATCGCAATTAGACCAAAGTATTTGACTTACGTATATAAATCTAAAGTTTCCATATATCATTTCATAAATTTCCTTTTATGGTTGACAAAACGACCTAATTGTGATTCAAAAAAAAATACCAATGTTATGATACCATTTTATAAATATAAAAACAAAGTGACTATATAAAAAAACACCATCATGGTTATACACATTCTAGGTAGAATACCAAAGGAACAGAACAATGCATGTTCAGGGTGTGTGTCCATGCCCTGCTGGGTGAGTGGTACCCCAGGCAATACTATAATTCTTACATGTATGCACCACCAAACTTAGGATGAGTTAGGGTGGACCATCCATTATAGTCTAACCTAGCTCACCCAACTTCCATATTGTAGGTGTTCCAAAATATAACCCCTCATGTAATGTATTTCTAGGTGTGATGGGTAGTGGTAACTCCTCCCACGTATCACACATCAAACCACAACATGGTCTTCTTGATCCTCTACTATAGATAATAATTTCTCTATCCACACTGACCATGTTGGATGATTTCCTCCTTGAATCTCCACCTCACCCTACTAGCATGGGTACTACATTATTGTTCAATTCCCATGGATCCACTTCCAAATTGCCGGATTCTATCCACACATGTTCTCTATAATTTCTCCCTATATCCAACAATTGTGTCACCCCATGCTACTGGAGACAAAAACTAGTGTCGAAAGAATATCATCCAAGAATGTGTCCTCAGAAACATCAATATGAACATTCACATGCTAATTAAGAATAGAAAGTATAAAGAATAGAGGAATGATATGAGAGAATATAATAGAGAAGAGAAGATAGAAAGATAATAATTCCTATCCAAAAAATTCCCAAGGTACAAAAAAGATAATTTTTTAATGGGGTTTGATGAACAATAAATAGAATAAAAAATAGAGAACTAAAAATAATATTGGAATAAATTACACTAGTTTTATTGTAAATATTGAAAATATAACATAAAATTCCAATATAAGAAACATAATGAAAAACGAAAAAATTCATAATAATATAACCTATTTTGAGTTGAATTACTCATTAGTTACGGTATTATTCATGATCTTTATTAATGATAATCTGGATATAGAGTTATATAATTTTTCAAGATCACATTCATTATTAAATCTCTAAAATCATAAGTTATATTGGGTCACCCTATGGATTTATTAAAAATATGTGTAAATAAGTATAAATTCCATGTTAAGGCTTTTATTACACAAAAATGACCACATTAATTAAATCAATCAATTTAATTTCCATTAATTTATTGAATCCATCAAAAAAAAATCATCACGGGTTAATTCCACGATTAAAATGTAACAGTAGTGGCATTTATACCATCTGATGCTTTGTTTAGGAGATATAATCAATTTATCAAAAATACACATGCATGAAATAATAATAATCTTATATTTTCAAAATGTTAATTTTGGGGTTCTGTTACCCTCTAAATTCAATGGTGGATCATCTCTAAGGTAAAAATCATTATTGAAACAAACATTACTATTTAAAAATTTAGCATGGGTTTTTGAACGATTTATTTTTACTCTTTTACCCCAATAGATGTTATGTGCCTCCAAAACTCAAAATCAAGTCATAACTCAATCATGAAATGTTTTGTTAACTACAATGATAATATATGGTCTATTATTATTATTATTGGAAACTATATATATAATATTTATAACAAAGATTAATCAAGTACCCTGAATGCTAGCTTATAGACTATGGCTCATTGGGAGGTAGACATGAGGTCATGTGGTGCTAAAATTTACGCACTATTTCGGGAATTTTAGCTGGGGAATTACACATATATCATCAGTTTCCTATCGAATTGATATAAATAGACCATAATACGTGTAATGACCTGATGTTTTATTAATGGGAATCTATCTTTATAGTTATTCCCTATAGTATAATCACATTGTAAAGCACAATGACATATTATGAAACTAAATACTATGTAACCATTAAACATAATTTTTCCACTTCTATGGTTTGAATTTCAAAAATCTGACAAACACTATTGTGATCAGTAAGATGATTAGTGTTCGATAGGAAACATTTAATTTTTGGTGAATAGTAACACAAACTAATGAATAGTAATCCACCCTTATGAATATTAATATGACCCTTATTAATATTAAATCTTACAGAATATGACAAAACTTACCCATGAATAATTTAATAAAATTTAGGCATCTTATAAGTTAAAATTTGACCGTAGTAAAAGTTTTGGTATTTTTGCAATTCATAAGTAAATATTTATAATTAATTAATTAATTTAAATGAAAATTTATTTTATTAAAATGTGTTTATAAATTAACAAATCTATGTCTTATAGTTTTAAGATAATTTTATAAGACCTTAGGTAATTTTTGAAAGCATTATAAAATCAGTTGTAATTTTAAAATATGTAATTTTCATGTAAATTGTGATTTTAATTAAAAAATAATTATATCATATTTAATTTTTTTTAAAAATATGGAATTCATTTTTGGATTATAAATGTCAAAAAATGGTTTGGGTGAATTTTTGGGGTTCTTCTGAAATACATGAATTTTTTATGAATAGTGAAATACCATAATTTATAAAAGAAGCTAAATAAGATAATTATATATTCATGCATGATGTTCTATAGATGTAATGTATTTTGGTTCGGGTTCACATGGTAAAATTACTATTCTTGGTCATGAATAAATCATTATTCCTTGTCTTGTGGTGAATTAATAAATTAATGAATCATATATTGAGAAATCCCTTCTCCCCTCTAATATAAATAGCTCCTTTCACACCCTTCTTTCATCACTCCACTAAAGCTTCAAGACTTGCCTAATATGTGCACATATAATCATACCTATCCCATCCTATACTTCCAAGAGCTTCTGGTCTCATAAAAATACCAAGCCTATGTCCCTTAAGGAGGATCTCAAGGGGAGGATTCAAGAGGTAATTTCTCATCCTATTTCCTTTAATTTCCATTCAATTTTATGTTCTTTTCTTATTATATCCCCACATATATTCATTTAAATGGTATGGTACAACCCATATTATACATATAATGGAGATTTATGATACTAATGGGATATTATACCATCCAACCCCCTTCTCCTATTTCTTTTTTTTATAAAAGAAAATGTTGTTCGTGAGGTCTTAATCTATCACCTTCAAGAACGACAAGTTTTCTTATTTACATTTATACCATCAGATCTGGTAATGAAACCATTTTTATGGATGATCCAAAATTTTTTATATGTATTATGTCCTATTTAATGTTCTGGAACTAACTTATGTACATATTACTAAATGATAAAACAAAACAAGTTTTTGTTGTCGAAAAACCGCTCTAATTAACCCAATCAAACATAATATAATTCTTAACTAATGACTCATCCACATGGTATATAATGGAATTCGTTATAAGATAACAATAAATTCTGGAATATAATTAATAACATGTAATATGAGTTTTGGATGTTTAACAATGTTCTTCACAAACTTTCATTTATTAATACAAGTGAACCGCTCAAGAAAACCAAAAAAACAGATATTCCATAATAATGTTTTTAAACTCAATATCTCATCCAAATGCCCTTAAAATAACATAATAACACATTAATGAACCATATTAATTTAAAAAAGGTTCTATAATTTTTAATTAAATAATCTAATTTTGTTTTACAGGACATTAAAGGGAAGAAATCATTTGGATACAAGGTAAGGGGAAAATCTCAAACCCAACCTTCTTTCATTGGGTTCACCCTCTTTCACTCCATTTTTGGTATAATCACTCCTTCAAAATAATTTTTTCATCGTTATATTACCTTTTCTAGAATATAAAAGCTTTTAACAGAATTTAATGACAAACAAATGTTTTAAAAAAGAACTCTTCTTTCAAAAACACACCTTTTACATCTCTCTCAAGGTGGATGGTTGTCGTATCTAGTATGTTATTGCCACATAATTTTGGGAAACCAATGTTTATAAAAGTGTTATTATGAGAGGAAAACCAATCCTTTACATGGGTTTATTATGTTTATTTTTGATAAATTTTCATTGTGGAATGCATGATAAATGATAATGTTATGATGTGATGGGTGCGCTCGGAATTATATTGCGCAATATGAATATTCCGATGTGACGGGTGCGCCCAGAATTATTCAGCACTTAAATGCATTAGTTAAAGTGATGAATCTCATGATTTAATGTGAAATTTTATTTATACAAGATTCTATCTTTGTTCATATGTATGTGTGGTAGTTAACCACTAAGACACAATGTTTCTTTTTTATGCAATACCACATTTCAAGTCTCTTATAAATCATTCCGATCATATTCATGATTCATGGCCTATTTTAAGGTTATGCTCACCCTTTTTTATATTTTTTTCTTATATATCCTCTTACTAGGCTTTTATCTCACCCCTTTTTATGTATATCCTTAGGTGATTACAAGTACCAAGGAGAGGTCATGTGCCAATAATAATCTATAGAAGAAGGAAATAAATAAATGTTTAAGTTTGATGTTGTAATTTTTATGTATGGTTCTAGTTTTCCCAAGACACTAAACCTTTGGATCATATATGTGTAATACAATTATGGTTCTTAACTTTAAAATTATTTTATAGTAATATAATAAATGGTCAGTTCACTATAGTTGGTATCTGAGGAAAGGTTTAGTTAAATTGGAAATTAGGATTAGTGAACCCAAGATTTAACCTCTAGTAGGAGACAATGTTCATATATGAACACAAGAATATTTGAACAGGGATCTAGAATGTTATTATTTTAGTGAAAATTGTGAAAATTAATCAGTTTTATATTCATGAAATGTTGGATTATGTATCTTTATAACCTTTCTTATTTTATAAAATGATGGAACCGAGAGAAACTAGGCCAACAACTCGTGCAAGGGCCAATGCAACAATTTCCCGAAAGAATCCTCAATGATTTGGGAGGTGGAGATCAAAAAATCATGGAGATTATTACCCAATTATCTAGGGTTATGAATAATAACCATAATTGTGGGGAATTCCCCCCTTCAACAAAGATGGTGGAACTGGCTTTCGAGTGTTTTATGTGGAAACGACAACCAACATTTAGTGGATCTTCTGATCCACTAGTAGCGGAACAATGTGTCAAATCCTTGGATAAGATCATTTCTATTCTTCACTGTTCTGAGATGGAGAATGTGACACTAGACGTTTATCATCTAGATGGATAGACTGATCAAGGGTGGGATTTAATTAATAACACCAATCCAAAGGAGAAAATTGAATAGATGTAATGGGAAGACATTAAGATAATGTTTCTTAACAAGTATTTCCCAAGAACACATCACACAATGATGGAGAGAGAGTTCATAGAGCTAAAGAAAAAAGAATGAGAATCTTTCACAACCGACAAAGTTAATTTCACAAGGTTTGTAAGGTATATTTTTGGTTTGGTAATCAATAATGATAGTGAAATTGATAGATTCTTTAGTGGATTAAAACCACACCTTTGAAAGGCTGTTGAAATTAAATACATTGGGAGTTATTAAGTAGTTGTTAAATGTGTTCTAAAATAGGAGATTGAGTATGGAGAATGGTCCCATGGATATGGTGACAAAAAATGAAAGATGGAGTTTTAGGCAATTGGATCTAATGAAAAACGTGGGAAAAAACTCAATGACCCACGTACCAAAAATGTGGGAAGTTGCACCATGGGAACTGCTTCAAAAGGATGGGGATTTTCTTCAAGTGTGGAAAAGAAGGACACCATGTTAAAGAGTGTCAAAAGAAATTCAATGGAATGAGAATGTGGTGGGAAAAATATAGAACCACCCAAGGTTCAATGCTACAATTGTAGGGAGTTAGGGAACTATGCAAGAAAGTTCACTAAACCATGTGTTCTCAAGGGTAATCGGCATCAACTGCAACCAAAGTGAATGGAACAAGGGAAGCCTAATTCCATTACTACTAAAGAAGTGGAGAAAGATAATGAAGTTGTATAAAGTACACTTTTTATTCACTTAAGAATGGAAAAAAGTAATACTTTATTCTGGTTCTACGCATTCTTTTATATCATCCATGTTTTCTAGAACAATAGAATTGAAGCCCCAAAACCTTAAAGTAGAGACATCTGCAAAAACACCAAGTGGTGCAATCATTGCAACCCAAGTGTTTGAATCTTCTCGTGTTGGCGTATGTTAGAATATTTATCCTCTGAATCTCATAATACTTCCCTTGTTAGAATTTGATGCTATAATGGGAATGGATTTTCTCTTGTTATATAGAGCACATATCAATTGTCGGTAAAAGTAAATATCATTTCATATTCTGAACCATCCTATGTTCGACTACAAATTCAGGGAATATCATGAATCTACTTTAAAAAATTCTTCAACGGTGTGGGTGTTGATTTCTTATGAAGAAGAATACATCACCCAAATGGTTGAGTCAAAGGATAGTACCATCCTTGCGGGAATGCCCATCATTAGATAATATAGTGATGTATTTCCTAAAGAGTTACTCAGAATTCCCCCATATCGTGAGGTAGAGTTCTCAATAGAACTCATACCCAGAGAAAATCCTATCATAATGTGTCCCTATAGGATAGATCCTTTAAAACTGATGGAGTTAAAGAAGAAGCTGTAAGAACATCTGGATAAAGGGTTCATATTCCCTAGTGCATCAACTTGTGGTGCCCTAGTTCTATTTGTGATGAAGAAGGATGAAAAAATATGGTTATGTATCAATTATCAGGAACTCAACAAGATCACCATAAAGAACAAGTATCCTTTTCCATGGATTGCCGACTACTTTGATTAGTTAAGAGGAGCTCAATACCTCTCAAAGGTGTGTCTTCGTTCTGGATATCATCAGCTAAAGGTGAAGAAGGAAGATATTCAAAAGACTGCCTCCCATACAAGGTAGGGGCACTATGAGTTTTTGGTGATTCCCTTAAGACATACTAATTCCCATGTAATCTTTATTAATTTACTGAATATGGTCTTTAGACATAACCTCAACAATTTTTTAATAGTGTTTATTGATGATATTATCATCTACTATAAGAGAAAGTAGGAACTTGAAGAAAATCTAAGACTTGTGTTGGATACATTGAGAAATGATATGTTATACACCATGTTCAGAATGTGTAACTTTTGGGTAAAAAATGTCACATTTATGGGACATGTGATCAAAAGTGAAGGAATTTTTGTGGACCCTTAAAAACCAAAGGCAATTGAGGAATGTCCCAGTCCCTCTAGTGTCATAGAAATCCATTGTTTTCTTGGATTAGCTCGGTACTATTTATGTTTTGTGAGAAATTCCTCTTGATTGTCAAGCCTGCTAACTTAGTAAACTAAGAAAGGGGAAAGTATGTATGGATAGAAGAATGTGAGGGAAGCTTCAAGGACCTAAAGAGATGGCTTATCACTGCACCTATACTTACACTACTGAAAAGTGGAGAATATTTTGGGATATATAGTGATGCATCAATGAAATTATTAGGTTGTGTACTCATACAAAATGACAATGTGATAACCTATGCCTCAAGGTAGCTTAAAATCCATGAGAAGAAATACCCGACGCATGATCTAGATATGTCATCTGTGATTTTTTCCTTGAAAATCTGTCAGCACTACCTCTATGGAGAGAAGTATGACAAATACACCGAAAAAAATATCCTAATGTATATATTCAAACAAAAAGATATAAACATTTGTAAAATGAGATGGTTAGAGATAATCAATGATTATAATTTTTCTATTCATTGTTATCCTATAAAGGATAACTTGGAAGATGATTCTATAAGCAGAAAATAACCTGCTACTCAATCCATGTTATAGATTGAGAAAGAATCTATCTTATATGATATGAAAAGGATGGTTTTATAAATCATAAGGGCATGGGATACATACTTCATTTCCCAAATTATTGCTCAACCATCCATCCATAAGAAGATTAAGGAAACAAAAAGGGATGAGGTGGAGATACAAAAGCGGGTGAATGCACTACCTGAAGGAAAGATGAAAGAGATCCATATCGATTATTATGGTGTGATTCGATTTGGAAAATAGCTTTCTGTTCTTACATAACCCAGGATATAGAAGGATCCATTGGACAATGAAAATATCTCAACATTGTCTTTCCCTTTTGGGAGTACCAAGTTGTACTGTGATCCCCAATAGCACTTTTGGTGGGATAATATGATGATGGATATTGTGGACTATATATCAAGGAGCTTGGTATGTCAGAAAGTTAAATAATAGAAACAAAAGACTAATGGTATGATGCATCCATTTCCTATTCCCATGTGGAAATTGGAGAATGTAACTATGGACTTTGTAACGGGTCTCCTGAAGACGTCGAAGGGAAATAATGCAATATGGGTTGTGGTTGACCAACTCCCCAAGACTGCCCATTTTATCACTATTCGGGATGACCTCTCACTTGAACAAATTGCAAAGATATATGTGAAAGAAGTGATAAGGCTACATGGAGTCCCACCCTCTAATGTCTTTGATTGTGATCCAAGGTTAACATCTAAATTTTGTGGTAGCCTTCTACATGTTTTGAGTACTGAATTAAATTTCAGCACAGGCAATCACCCCCAATCTATTGGAAAATATGAAAGGACTATTTAGATGCTTGAAGATATTCTATGAGAACGCTCTCTAGAATTAAATGGTGTATGGGATCAGCATCTCCCATTGGCTGAGTTCTCCTACAGCAATAGCTTCCTCTCGAGTATTCAAATGGATATGTATGAAGCTTTGTATGGAAAGCGATGTAGAACTCCATCATGTTGAGATGAAGTTGGGAAAAAAGATACTTGGAACTGATATTATTAAAGAGATGATAGATAATGATCATATCATCCAAGAACACATCAAAGATACTCAGAGTTAGAAAAAGTGTTGCGATAACAACCATCGATGGGACGTGGAGTTTGATGTTGGAGATAATGTCTTCCTTCAAATATCACCATGGAAGAGAGTCATGTGGTTTGTAAAGAAAGGGATGCTAAGATGAAGATACATTGGCCCTTTTGAGATCCTCGACCACATAGGATCCGTGGCCTATGGACTTTCACATCCACCAAATATGGGTATAGTTCATGATTTGATTCACGTATCACTATTGAGGAAGTACATATGGGATCCCTCACATTTACTGAAATTAGAGGTGGTACCACTGGAAGATGATATCTCGATTGAGGAGTAGCCAATGAAGATCTTGGACTAAAGAGATAAGGTTCTAGACAAAAAGGAAACCCACCTTGTCCAAGTGTTGTGGAAGAACCATATGTTTGAAGAAGTTTCTTAGGAAGCATGGGAGGCGATAAAGGAGAAGTATCCTCACCAGTTTCTGTAAAACGAAATTTCGAGAGTGAAATTTCATAAGGGGGAAGAATGTAATGACTCGATGTTTTATTAATGGAAATCCATCCTTATAATTATTCCCTATATTTTAATCACATTAGAAAGAACAATGAAATATTATGATACTAAATACTATATGACCATTTAACATAATTTTTCCACTTCTATGGGTTGAATTTCAAAAAACTGACACACACTATAGGGATAAGTAAGATGTTTGGAGTCCGATAAGAAAAAACATTAATTTATGATACATATTAACCTACCCTTATGAATAGTAATATACCCTTATGAATATTAATATGACCATTATGAATAGTAAATCATCCAACACAAGAGTAACCATTCCCATGAATAATTTAATAAAATTTAGGCATATTATAAGTGATAATTTGACCATAGTAAAAGTATGGGTATTTTGGTAAGTCAAAAATAAATAATTATAATTAATTAAATAATTTAAAATAAAATGTATTTTATTTAAAAAAATTCATCTATTAACTAATATATGTCTTATAGTTTTAAGGAAATTTTTATGACCTTATATAATTTTTCAATAAATCATAAAATTAGTTGTTTTTTAAATGCTCTTCTTTCCAAATTTTTTTTATTATAATTAAATATATAATAAAAAAATATATAGAAAATTATTTTTGAAAAATGGAATTCATTTTTGGTTTCTAATTTTCATGAAATCATTGGGGCGATTTTATGGTATTTTTTTGAAATACTTGAATTATTTATGAACAGGGAAATACCATAATTTACAAAATAAGCTTAATAAGTTTATTATAGAGTCATGGATGATGTTATGCTGATTTAAGAATAATTTTTTTCGGTTTTAGATGATAAAATTACTATTCTTGGTCATGGAAAACTCATAATTCCTTATCTTGTGGGGAAATAATAATTTAATGAATTATATTTTGAGAAATCCCCTCTCCCCTCCACTATAAATACCACATTTCCCACCCTCATTTCCTCACACCTCTAAAGATTAAATCCTTGTATAAACTCTGCCCAAGAATCTTCCCTAGCCCCTCCCTAACATTCATGATCTTCTGGTCTCAACAAAATGGCAAGCCTAGGTCCCTTAAGGAGGATGTCAAGAGAAGGATTCAAGATGTAATTTCTCTTCCTCTTTCCTTTATTTTCCTTTCAATTTCAAGTTCTTTTCTTATTATCTCCCCACCTATCTTCATCCAAATGGTATAGTAACTATAGTTTTATAAATATACTATAATGTAATGATACTAGTGGGATATTATACCATCCAACCCCCTTCTCCTCTACTTTTTTTATAAAAGAAAACGTTGTTTGTGAGGTTTTAATCTATCACCTTCAAGAATGAAATGTTTTCGTTCATCATTTTTACCTTAATATCTAGTCATGAAACCAATTTTATGGTAGAACCATAATTTTTATATTTATTATGTCATATTTAATGTTCTGGATCTAACTTACATACATATTACTAAATGATTAAACAAAACAAGTTTGTTGTGGACGAAAACCCTCCCAAATTAACCCTAACAATCACAATTTAATTCTTATCTAATGACTCATGCACATGGTTTATATTATAAATCATTATAAAATAATTTTTACTTATTGAATAAAATTAATATCATGTAATATCATTTCTGGATGTTTACCCACGTTTTACATGATCATCCATTTATGAATACAAGTAATCCGCTCAAGAAAACCATAAAAACGAACATTCCCGAACAATGTTTTTAAACACTATAACTCATCCACATGCCCATAAAATTACATAATAAAACAATAATAAACCATATTCATGTAAAAAAGGTTCTACAATATTCAATTAGTTAATCTAATGTGGTTATACAGGACATTAATGTTATGAAAGCATTCAAATACAAGGTAAGGGGATAATCACAAACCCATCCTTCTTTCTTTGGGTTCTCCCACTTTCACTCCATTTTTTGAATGTTCACTCCTTAAAAATCATTTTCCCATCATTATAATAACTTTTATGGGATATAAATGTTTTCTTTTTAATTTTATGACAAACAAATGTTTTCTAAAGAAACTCTTCTATCAAAAACAAACCTTTTACTTCATAGTCAATGTGGATGGCTATTGTATCTAGTATGTTATTCCCAATTAATTTTTGGAACCCAATGTTTATGAATGCGTTCCTATGAGATGAAACTGATTACCTTCCATGGGTTAGTTTTGTTCATTTTTTATATATGTTCATTGTTGAATTCATGATAAATTATTATGTTATGATGTGATAGGGGCGCCTAAAATTATAAAGGGCAATACGAATGTTTCAATGTGACAGGTGCACCCTGAATTATATAGTGATATAATGCATTAGGTAAAGTGATGAATCTGATGAGTTAATGTGAAATTATATAGGGAAATTATGCTAGATTTGTTCACATGTATGTGTAGTTGTTAACCACAAATACATTATGTTTAATTTTTGTGCATTTCCACATTTCAAATCACTTATAAATCGTTCCTCTCATATTCATGATTAATTGCCCATGTTAGGGTTGTGGTCACACTTTTTTATATGGTTCTTATATATCCTCTTACTAGGATTTTTGATCACCCCTTTTGATGTATATCCTCAGGTGATTAAATGTACTAAGGTGAGGTCAAGTGCCAATAAAAAGATAGAGAATATAGAAATAAATAAATGTTTATGCTTTATGTTGTAATTGATATATACGGTCCGAGTTTTCCCAAGACACTAAACCTTTGGATCCTTTATGTGTAATAATATTATGTTGCTAAACAAAAAAATGATGTAATTGTAATATAAGAAAATGTTGTGTAGATATAATACATATTATTTAACAATATAAACATGTAATATATAGGATATCATTATTGTATGGAATTATTATAACACTTTAATATGAATAATAATACAAGGATATTATAACATTAATGTTACCAGAAATAAAAATAAATATATGATAAAAAATACCTTCCAGTAATTGAATTGAAAAAAATAATTTCATTCTTGGGTACTAACTCCAACACTAAATAATGTCATGTATATTATGATTGTATTCTTTAAAATACACATCCCATAATGCGTATTCACTAAATTTTATTATAGTAAAAACTGATTCAAAAAGTATTTTTCTCCAATGGTGGACTTAAATTAAATGAAATTTGAAGTCCCATGCTCTGATATAATGGTCCTTACAATTTTCATTAAACTCAGAATATTCCTAAAAAAATTCCATTTTTTGGGAGCGTATAAATCACTTTATCCATGAATTATTTGATGTCTCTCAATATGTTACTCAAAAAATTCATTATTATATTCCGATCCATTTTCATATAACAATATATTGAAGATGCTTCTAATATTATTTTGAGGACACCTCAAAATGTTCTTAATCCTATCAATAAACTTTGATTTAATTGATATAAAATAAACACAAATAATATGGGTAAAATCATAGAAAAATTCATGAAATAATTTTTTCCATTGGTTGATTTCAGGATCATCATAACACACACATATAACTGTTTCACCTCAATATGGATTATGATTTTTATATTCATGGTTTTTTACTGATGTTAAATATTTTTTCTCTACAAAATCTTTATAATGGATTATATCATTCATAATTCATTTTTCTTGATTCCTCATAAGAACATCTATTATAAGGTTATACACATTGTTTTTTCCTAAAATGAAGAGTCTTATTTTCCCAAGATAACCCACCAATATCAAACTCATGCAATAAATATTTAAATAATATGAAATTTGAAATAAATATCCACATTTTGATTACCACTATATAATGATCATCCAATCATTCATCCTCCTTGTGAAATTTCTATTCATTTAAAATAATCCATTTTTACCAATGTTAGAATATTGATATACACTTCAGTGATTGTGACTCAACCCATTAATAAATAGGGAATCACTAGATTTAAACTTCATTTTAGATATTTTTTTTCTTCCAACTCCATTCATATTTATTGATCCAAAATCAATTAATTTAAAAACACCTCAATATAATATTTGGAAATGTTTTCAAATTTATTTATTATACTTCATGTGTGATGAATTACCACTACAATTTATCTAATTATTAACACATTTTTTCTAATTTATAAGTCATTTCACCACCAATAATTGTTTTTATTACTTATCCTTCTGAAAGATTTGGAGTTTTAATTCTTCATCAGATTATACATAATTATTTCTAGATACTTTTTTAATGTGATTTTGTGTTGATCACAAATCTCACAAGTATCCCAAAGAGAATAAAATGTTATTTTACAATTTTACCTTCCTTATTAAATAATAAAATATATAGACTCTATTAACATAAGAATAAATTCTACATCATTCACACCCTCTAATATATTTTTGGATTAAAACATTACACACCCAAAAATAAGTTTTGTGTCCAAAAACTTTAAAACATTAACTTCATCATCAAAAATATAATCTTATACTTTTTAAATTTCGTTCATAAAAATTTTGTCATAATATTTCCTTTCAATTAAAAGTGAACTAATTTCATTCAAATTCCTCATTCTTAAAGACATTATCCTTTAAAAAGGATTTAGTCATCAGATTATTCTCAACTTCTATCTACTTACACACCTCATTTTTTTTGGAATTTTAACACTATAACATCAATTAATAATGTGTTTATTTTTTATCATTAATATTGTAATTAACTTCTTCACCATCTTGTCACTTATATGATCATTTTGAATAAAAATTCCAATATCAAAATCTATAGGCCTTGGTAACATAATAAAACAAAAATCAAATATTCATGAAATGATCAAAATTCTTAGTGGATTTATATTAAAAAGCAATATTTTATAGTTTTTGAAGTTAAACATCTAGAATTATGGAATTTAATTTTCAAAAATAACTAAATATTCCTCATGTTCCTTTATAAAATCATTATTATCTTCCATGTTTTTGGTGATAATGACACAAAAATCATATATCATAAATAATTTCATTGAGGTCACACTACTTTAATGAAACCATTAATTTCATTATAGTTAAATTATAAAAAATTGATTCATAAATAGATTCTTTTAATGAATCATTTTTACACATTGAGGCATTATTTTATCCATTAAGATTAGTTTTTTTTATTTATGAATAGAATGAGCTCCGAAAATAATGAAAGCATTTTTAGTGCCATATCATTACTACTATAATATTTACTATTACCTTATTATCCACTAATAGGATAATTATTTAACAATTATTTATCAATGAATTATAAAATAATTTAATTTTAGGGATTATTTTAATCATTTACATTATCCGGATTATAGAATGAATAATTATTTTTTGAATGAAAATATGTCATTAATGTTATGTTGTTATTTAATTTTTCAATGGAAATAATTTCCACATGTATGAATAAATTACTAATTATTTTTCTATGGTAATATTTTATGATGTACAACCTATTACAATTCATTTTCTTTCCTTAGAAAACAGAATATTTTTTTCAATATCTCCATGAATGAGAGAGTTAAAATGAATTTAATCATTTTATTTACACATTCATCATTTCATAATTCTATAAAATAATAACAATGTTAAATGAAAATTTTATAATTATCATCAACATCATTTTATTCCAAACAATATAATTTAGATTTAAATATATTCAAAACATATAATGCATTGAATCCAATACCCTTTTAATATTTTTATTACATCATTATGACTGGACCCATTTTCATGTTATAGGCTATCAATAAATTATTGATTTTATTATTGGTCTATTAATATAATTAATAACACAAAATCTTATATATTTTTGTATTAGTGTTTTTTATAAAATTCTCTTCAATTTATTAATAATGGCAGAATCTTTATGATTTTACCTACTACATGTAATAGGGTAAATAATTTTGTCCAACCAAATGAAAAATCATCCACTGAACCATATTATCCCATTTGAATGTAAAAAATTGAACATAAAAATTCCATTGTAATGAATCATATAATTTTTTATCTCTCTTATCAGTTTTCTATGAATACAATTGAATTTTATTTATCCCACTACTAGGAAAAAATTTTTCTCCATGGGGGATATATCTATCAATTTATGTTCTTTAAAACGTATATCAATATTTTATTTTCAAAAATATTATAGGGTATAAAAAATGAATAGGAATGAAATTATTAGTGAGGTCATGAATATCTATGTAAAGGTGTAGGAGATATGGAACTATTCTATCCTTTTATAGATGAAATCCATTTCCATTAAACATAGAAACTAATTCATTATTCATTTTATTGATACTCTCCATAGATCTCTTTGATTATAATATGTTTGAAATAATGAAAAATATATTTTTGTAGTAATTCAAGGAATTGAGTCAATATATTAAGATACAAAATAACACACCCAAGTGAGAGATCCAGACCAGTTGAGGGGGATGGTGGGGGTGAATATGTGATTACAAAAAAGCCATTACTTAATGTTATTATTATAATTAAAGTAAAATATTATAGCCATTAGTGAAAAAATGATGAAGTGATAAATATAAGGATAAAATAGTCATGGGAGATGATTTTTTTTAACATTTGAATGATTTTTTGAGTGGATGATCTCTTGTTTCCATATCTATAATTTTTCATTCCACATTCCTTACTTATTATCAATAAAAAATAAAGAATTAATTTGGAATAAGTTTCTCAAATCCATGTAAATTTATGATATATAAAATAGTCTACATATAGATCAATGTTCCAGAACGTTCCTTACATGGAATTATATTTGGATTTTTTGAAAAAAATTCACTTATCTTAAAATTTAGCATATTCCCTCTAGAATAATGTCATGAATGTTTTCATAAAAATCCTAGCGATTAATAATATTAGAAAAGGTGAAACACATAATCTATTTATATACATAACCCCCATTATGTTTTGTTATTATCCAAGGTGTGTTAATGTTACATTATGTATATATAATGTATATGTCTTGATATACATTAATATATACCTATTTTCACAATTCATTTCGTTCAAATGGATATATCATCATTGGTCACTACAATATAGTGCATTTAGTCACACCATAATGTTATCCTATTTCAAAAAACATGACTACTTCTATGTGAATTTATTCTACAAGGATGGAATATATGTATTATCTTTAAAACCAAAGGATCTATCATAATTATTTTGACATAATAATTCTATAGTGGTACTTTTGAATCCTTATTAAAATTTTCCAAAACCTCAATAATAAATAATATGATAATTTTCACCACTATACATGAGATATAAAAATTACAACATTCCCATTATGGTACACCAAAGTTTATTTCTAGATACAAATGCGAAAATTAATTCTAAAATTGATATTATTTTTTGATAAAATCAATTTTAGTTATTATCATAATGCTATAATCATGGGAAAACCATAATAAAAACTGTAATCATTAAGATTTTTTTCATTACTTTTCATTTAGCTCAACTATAAACAACAAATTATTTATCCATGAATGTGATGTGAATAAATAAAACATTAAACAATAGTCAATAAAAATGATTAAATTATATCAAGAAAGAATTGAAAGCATGAATCTCATTTAAAATATTTTTTATTTCAATATTAAAGGACAAAATAATATTTTAGAGAGTTTACCAGATCACAATATGTAGATCATGAAAATATTGACAATGTGTTAATTAAGATCAACATATCATCTCCCTATTTAAATTTAACAAGTAAAAGACTCTTTAATATAAAATGATTCATTTGATATGAAATTAATGTAATCATCCATGTTCATTATTATTATCATTAAATGTTTTAAAATATATGGATTTTTATAAAAATCTACAAAATATATATATTATGTACTATCGTGTATCAAATAATTTTTTAATGGGATATTTTTACCTTATACAAAATTATTGATCTATTTTTATTCGAAAGCCTCCAAAATATCCCTTCTAATGGGAAGGTGTTTATAATTATCAGAAAGATCCTTATCCAATAAGATGAGTATTAATCAATGACAAATAATATAACAATTAACTTCTTTCAATAATTTTCTTGGAAAATAATGTTTTTTATCTTCAGATGTTGGAGTACATGATGTTTAAAGAATTTAAACAACATTGAAAGTTATAATAAATATATACATCCTTTTTTGATATCTGTTGATGTTATTTTCAAAAAATTCATCAAAACTCATCATTTAATTGAGAGACACCATTTATCTATTTTTATATTTACTCTAATAAATGTTGTGGGTATAAGATATGATAATGATATAATGGGTATCTAGAATAATATGATAATAGATAGTGACATATTTTACATGTTATGAGTCCACTCCATTTAAAAGTAGATTCACCACAAAAATTTTGTCGGAATATGGGTAACATAAGAATTCTATTTTGGATTCAATAGTGGTTCATTACATGAGACTTTTTCTTAGTGGAAAATAACCCTTAGTTAATATATGAAGTAATGAAATTAATGAAGGAATACATTTTTGTTCACCAAAAAATTCGTTTTTATTCCTATCAATTGAAAAGGGAGGAATATTATTAATACATTTAAATGAGAATTATTTTCCAATCCCATCGATCCTCCTTTTATAGGTTTAATGTCAATCTATTGTATATTTTGTTTTAATTATTTTATTGGTTTGATATATATTTTAGAAAAAGAAATTATAAAAAAATTATATTCTATACATAATATAATACATGATTGAATATGTGCCTTAAATCTTACCCACATATTTATAAAATATATTTATCAATTTATTCTTGATACGATATACTATAAAATTTAGGAATATTTGAATAAAAATATAACAAAACTAGAGAAACCACTTTTGTATTTGACATGAACATCTCACCCAATTGATTTTTTGAAAGAAAAATACAACTTAATGAAGCAATAATTTATATGGTGTGAATATTTTTCTTCTAACTTTTCATATTACATAGTATTTTTCATGCCTAGAAAAATCAGTCCATTTTCACAATTGGATTTTATTCCATCTCTGTATAATTTTACAATAATGAAAACGTGATCCATTTTATATTGTATCCTCACTCTGTTACTTATTTCAATGTGTGATTTAAATTCATTATCCGTCAATACTGTATAAAAATATAATTTAATATATTAAAATAAAAATAAAATTCATCACACTTCTTCTACAATCTACATCCCATTTTTTATACAATTGTCCTTCTATTCCAATTTTGAAATATTTTATTGTTTCAACCAAATTAACCATATCATGTTTTTGACATGTTTTCTACTAGATAATTATTATTATATTGATATTCATATAATTGTTCCTTCATTACAATCATAATCATTATATATTCATACTTCTGAATATGTTTGCCACAAATTCAATTAAAACATCATTTTAGACATTTTTTTTCATTATATATCAATTGAATATCTATTCTAAGAGTCACCTAAGAGTGACCACCACCATTTATGTATTTATAGAATCATTATTTCAATTGTAAAACATAAATTATATCCACCAAAATAAATTTGGTCATCTTATTTTTATAATAGAAGGAAAATAAATTTCTATAAATACATTACCCTTATAATTATTGAAAGGATATTTCATTGTAAGTAATATATTTCAAGAATCATCATAAATTTATAAATTTTATATGTAAAATATATGAATGAAATCGAATTTAATAAAGGGAAATAGAATATCATTATTTTAAATTAGTTTTTTAATAAAAACAATACATAAAAATGATAAAATCATCCAAAAATTATATGTTCATATTAATTGACATGAATAAATGATAGAATATTTTTTATTTGATTCAATTAATTAAATGTGAAAATATAATAATGTAATTTTATTTCATTAATTGAATTAAATGTAAACCTATATATTATGGAAAATAAAATCTACACGAATGTGTTAAATATTATTAACCATAATGGTTAATTTTTTATAACTACTGTAAAAAATCATAATATAATCATGAGAAAGGGGTTTATGAAAATCATTATAAAAAACAATGATTTATAAAATCAAAATATTTGAAATGAAATTATTTTATATTAGTTATACATAAAAATGTGTTTTACTAATATTAATGAAATATTTTTTTAGGAAATTAGCTAAGAAACAAAATTATTGTGATATTTTTTAATAAATTTTTTATTTATTAATTTTCTTGTTTTAATTGTTAAAATATTAAAAACTAAAATAATTAATAATAACAGAGTCCTAAATAATTGATTATATAGTTATGGGTAATAACTAGATATAATAACCATGATTTAATACTAATATCATAATGTTTATAAACAAAATAGTGTAATTGTATATCATATATACTCACATATATATTATATAACCAACATTATTACTGGAATTAGCTAGACGATGTTCACAATTGTAAATTAAAAGAGTGTTTTTTATGATATGCAGAATATTGAAATATAATGAACTATAAATCATGGTTTATGATATCCAATGAATAATTGATCTAATTTATTGGTTCATGTGAATGAATTATTAACTATTTTATTTCAGTACTTAGTGTGAATGAAATTATGCCCGAAATGTTTTATAAAATTTTCATCACCAAATATGAATATATTTTTAATAATAATATTTAATTAAATTATTTTCTCATATTTCCCAAAAATTTGTATTATTCTAAAAATAGAATTTTGAATTATAAATATGGTCATGATGAGGGATGTATTTTAATTCCTGGTGATTCTCTCATAACCTTGATTACAACTACATGAACCAACTATATAATTTATGGGTTCTTCTGTCTCCTTATAGACACATTTTAAATATACGTAAACCATATGTTCAAAATTAAAAAATATCATGTTGTTGATTTATGTTCCCATGTTTTAAACTAGATGTATTTTTAAATGGATTTTAAATTTCCATTAGTGGATGGTAAAAATATTAATTTGAGATTTTTAATGATGTTCAGTGCATTTGAAAAATTAAATTTGTTATTTTTTAGGATTTAAGGAATGAGATGTTAATTGGGTGATCTATAGAGTTTCAAGACCGCATGACATCATAAGTCATTTTTTGGAATGGGTAAATGGGTAATATGGTTTATAAATTGAAAGTGAAAACCATGAACCCAAACTATGTGTCCTAGTAGGGATGTCACAAGTTTCATTAAACTATTCACTTGAGACCACACTATCATGAAAAAGAGTGTAGTACAATCCATATCCAAATGGAATAGACATTTCATGATAATAAAAACAATGATACTATCCATGGTGGGGGTTTGACACCATAGGTATAGATCATGCATAGTTGGAAAACTACTTTGTTAAAATTGTGGCCAAAACCTAGGTCTCTTTGAAATGGATGAAATTACCCTTTCCCCCAATTTTCATTTAACCATTAAGCCTCCTCTATCCTCCTCATTCAGACATTAGATGCCTCTCATTCCTGGATCATTTCCTCTTATCCTAGGATTATGTGTCTATTCCTCATCCATACTAAAAATCAAAAAATGTTAGCCACATTTGGTTATCTATATTTATTCAATGATTTATCCTTCGTCCTCTCTCATTTTATCTTATTATCGTAAATTTTATTAAAATGAAAAATCATATTTCTTATTTTTGAATATTTTCTCTATTCTTTTGATTTATCTCATTCTCGATCAAATCAATGAATGATAATGAACAAGTGATGCATCCTAAGAATGATGTAGGGGCATATAGAATTAAATTTAATATTTATCCTATTTATAAAAGACTCTATTATTACAAATGCATTATTATCCATGAATCACCCCTTAAATGTCAAATTAATTATGTCTTTTCTAATTACTAAAATAAAATGATTTTTGAAATCGAACTACACTATTATTTTTTTTCACCTCAATTTTCATTATCCATCAGTAGTGCATGGCTTATATGCCCATCACATATGATTCGTAATAGAAATTAAATAACCTTTTTTGATTTTTTAAACCCATTAATTATAATTCCTCATACTTGATCATGGGTCAAATGAAACTACAATTCTCCATGAGAGATACTGGGTTATTCTTTAGAAAATAACATGGTTAAGGTTTCACATGGAATATAGGATTATCATACATGTAGTGGTTAATTAAAGGTCTTTGTTTTGGTTTAGGGTCATTAAGTTTCAAATACCCTTGGTCTTGGATATTGGGCATTGAATTTCAGATAATTTTTTATTATTGTGAATCATTTTGTATGCCTTGTAATTAGGTAATTTGATATGATGTTTCACAACATTTATTGGGATGTTCAAGTAATTTTCTCTATATCTTCTTTTTATATGACTCAGATGATGAGAATTATTTAAATTGATACTTTTTTACAATTATTATTATAATTATGATAATGGGTCTTCTAGGTTCTTCACATTTGTTCCCTGATGGTTCTTGTATATCTATAAGGTTAAATATATTCATACACATAAAATATGTCCTATTGAGAGATATTATATCTTAGGCTGAAGAAGGAAGGGTTGACTAGGTTTTCTCTGAGGAACTACTACTCGAATCATTTATATTTATTTATTTATTTCATTATTTGTTTTACAAGCACTATTATTTCTATTATATTTTATAAAATGATTTAAATAGACATTTTTGGTGGTGACTTACTAAGTTCATCAAATAGACTATTCATACAACCATTTAGAACATGGAAATACCACATGGTTGAAAGATCAATGTTGTGGTAGGGTTCGCATGATGATATATACAATGGTCTAGGACTTAACATTGGAGTAATAATTTATATTGTTGTTAGGAAACAATTTAGAGATGTAGTTTCACTTTTATTTATTCTTAAACTAGTCCAACCGTTTTTTGTTTTACTATATTTATATATGTTTCCTACTATATTGCATAACCTCATGGACTTGAATGGTTGAATATTTAGAACTGTAATTTTTAGATGTTATTATTAACTTACTCTTTTTGTCATTTTTATTATTATTTTATGATTTGTATGGATCCATAGGGTATACTCTCCCCACTATAATATCGGCATACACCTACCGCTAGTTGGCTGAATCTGGCATACATGGAGGTGCACTTGAGGCTATATCATGAAATAGTTCATGACACCAATTTTTGGGTCCAATTTTTGAGGTTATAGTTTATATAATATCCATATTTCACATCTTAATACTGTATCAGGATTATACATGGGAAAATTGTTTTTTGGCACTAGGTTAATAACTATTGTCTATGAGTGAGAAACCTATGTATGGGTGAAATACTATGTTTCCTGGGATTGGATACTTGGTCATGATGTTCCTTAACACAGTTTATTATTATTTTAGATTGAATTATTGATGTATTTTATAAGGCACACTAATTTTTATAATATATAGTATTTTACCCTTATCCCAATATGTAATGGAAATATGTTTACATCAATCTTTACCAGAACATAGAGATTGACATTCCATGTATATTCAATTTCTTGTAGATTGAATTCCATGATATATAGATACATTATTTATGGGCCTTGTGTTATTATAATTCTTATCTATATTACATGAAAAGGTTATTACTTATCATTCTTAACTATGCACCATTTTGTGCTACAAATTATCATGTTCACCTATATTTAATGCTATGTGATCCCATGCCTTGTAATTGTTATGGTATATGGTTGTTTAAATAAATTATATGCATCAAAGTAAATGTTTTTCCCCACATATATTGATGGTTAAATCTTATTTGAATAACTGATACTAACATCTTTGATCCATGGACCATTGGTTGAATGGGCTAAAATATTGGCGGTGGTGATTAAATGTGTTTTAATATTAAATTTATAATTTTTTTTGGAATTTAACAATTTGGGATTTTTGACCCATATAACTTAACCATTAAATATAAATATTTTATATTGTGAAACTGAAGTCTAAATAAATATGATTCTAGTTACATGAATTAATTATAAGTTATAGACAAAGGTACCGAATTAATTTTTTTACTTGTAATTGATCTAAGTGATCAATATTATATATATATATATATACATTAAATGGATGAATTAAAATATAAAGGAACATGGATTGATTAATAAATTCATATAAATAATTTCGGTGGTCAGTTAAATGGGTTTTATATTTAACATAATCGGTGTGTGCCTTCAAAACATGGGAATGAAGACCCCTATAAATGAATAGATATATTAAATACTAGACCTATTTAGACATTTTTATTCAACTTATTCCTATATTTAAAACTAACCAAGGGTGTGATTAATCCTTAACAAACAAAATAGTATTGGTTTGTAATTAGATATACTTTTATTAGAGTGATATGATCATTATAAGTAACATCAATTTTAATATTCCTTAACAGTTAAACCCATTGGGGGTAGACTCATTCTACATAGGGATGGTTATTTAATATTTCATTGTACACTTATTATCATGACCCATCCAAGTGGGGAATATTCCGTGACGCCTCAAGTCTGCCTCCAATAGGATTGCGGATGGTGACTAGCAATGAGTAGGAATATAAATAACATGGGAGGCAATACCTAACAACCTATACACACACACACACACACACACACACACACACACATCAATCCCACAAATTCAAAACTGTAGAAAAACACTAAGGAACAAAACTCATGAATAAAACTAAACCCAACCAACAAAGTAAAACAAAATTAAAGTGAGGAAAGTAAAAATAGTCCAGAATACAAGCCCAACAAAAACATGAGCCTGCAAACTACAATGTAAAACCTGTATGCACAAAGAGGTATTAGGAATGCTACTTGTGTCCATAGGAACATCTTGTCCTGTAGGGAACTTAGAAACCTTGTTCCGGTCCTGGTCTGCCCTGGACTCCATCAAAAGGTTGCTCGTCTGCACATGACATGACACATGCGGGCAAAGCCCATGCAGGGTTGAGTATAAAAATACTATGTAGAGGAACCTGAAATCCCCAAATCAATACAAAAATTAAAGGTAAAATCATCTCTAAAATGTATATGTTTACTAAACATATAAGAAAAAAATGATCTAAATATAATCAAAACCCATGCACGTAGTCTAGAGACAAGACACACAACCACATACCCCCGTTGGGGATTTAGTTCGAAGGTTCCATGAAGCACTCGTCAAAGAGATATCACTCAATGAGTCTAATGGATCTGATGAAGTCTGTCCAAGAAGTATTGTTCATCGGGAATATATACGAGGGTAGATACATTCATTCTAGGAGAACACACTCTGAAGTGGGTAAAGATCACGATACAAAAATGAGGATCACTGCTTTGGCCTTGGTGGATACCATGACTCATCTGGATTCACCTACTTATTAGAGGATTGGAGTCCAATAGGATTAGTCACATTGATACCTGACTCTACCTAGGTCAAATTGGGGATAAAGGATCTCACTTCAGGCATCTCAGAGGGATACCTGACTTTATCTTGGAAAATCCTGTGGAAGGATAATACTCCAGTGGATGGAAATGATTCTCGACCATCAAGGGATTGAGATAAAGTGTAACTAACCCAAATGAAAATCATACATGGAATGGTGTAAAAGACGATCAATCCATGTTCCTGGATATTAAAAACACGTAGAAGGGGTCACACGCTGTGTCTCGCGACTCTGAGTACTGCCTGTGTGTAATGACCCGAGTAAGAGGGGACATGCCAAGTAGAAAAATATGTACATGGAATATAGGATGGACCACATGCCGTGTCTGTGTAACCAGGGTATGGTATGTGTACACGGTCATCTGTCCGCACATGAGTTCAACCCGTGTTTTCCATCCAGTGTAACCGGTACATGGGGTAACCCATGCGGCTGGGCTGGTCTCGCCGCGTGGTGGATTACACGGCCTTGTACTCCACCCTATATCCATGTATCATTCCTGATACATTCTGAGTCCATTTTAAGGGGCCACACACCATGTTTCTCATAGAACATTCCGTTTCATCGTTTTCTACACTGTGGAACCCTATATGCCACTGATCATGTCCCACATGGCGTGTTCTTCGGAATACACACCGTGTTCTTTGGGATTTTCTAGAAAATGTTTTTTTATCTGATGCTATGGGGGGATGCTTCATTCTTCGATCCAGCCACCCGATCATCATGAGACTCACGAGTATTGGTTTCCCCAACACCAAGAAGCTGATTTTTTTGGTTTTGAACTGTCAATCAACCCTAAAAAAATGTTCCAATTTACACTCATGAAGAACTGTTCAAGAATGAGTTCTCCCAAACCACATCGATTAATCCACTGCTATCTCCATCGTACCTCTTCAGGGTAATCAAAATGAAAATTCTATTTTATGGGTACGTTGTGCCATGAGATGGGAAAAAATGACTTTTCATTCATATCCCCATGATGAATGCGAAGATCGCATGGAAGAGGCAGATGAAAAAAAATTACAATGGAGTAATGATCTTCCACCATCATTCATCATGGAATTAATTTGGTCCCGTGAGAATTTTTAAATGGGGAAAATTAAAAAATTAATACTTGAAAATAAGTCCCTAAGAATGAACCGCAAAAAGAAAATCCCTCCCACAAGAACAATGATGTGAGGGTCAACCAGTTTGTAGGTTGATCTGCATTCATTGTTTAATTAAAGAACGAGGAAGAAACAATTTAAAACATAACCTCTACCTCGAGAAGGCAATGATCACTAATGATAGGATCATGCTTCCTTTGTTGCTGAGATCCTTCAACTCCATTGGCGCATCAATCCAAATATTTGATTCATCATCATTCGTTGTTGAGAGTTCTCTCCAAAGCTCTATGAATTATCTATACATTCTATCAATTTTC
Organism: Viscum album; assembly: GCA_963277665.1. Lineage (NCBI taxonomy): Eukaryota > Viridiplantae > Streptophyta > Magnoliopsida > Santalales > Viscaceae > Viscum > Viscum album. The sequence goes on from OY728161.1 coordinate 1,559,294,538, forward strand.
CACCAACGACCAACATTTGATTAAACTATTAAAAGGAGGGAAAATTATTCATAATTCCACTACATTGCGGCATTAATGAGCCAACATTTCCATTTCTGAGTAATTATGATGTGTCAATAATTATCGAAAAAGTTTCCCCAGTGTTTCACTGCAGTTAACGTTACCAAAAAAATAAAACATAAATTTTAAATTATTTTAATTTACTAAAAATGTCATAAAATTCACATCTTCCTTCGACCCGCACTGGTCATGGTTAGGACCATTAGTACATAAATTCATTGTCCCAAATGAAATAGTGCACTCATATTTTTAATCTTGTCATCTGGTTGGAAACTACCACAACCGCACACACATGACGACTCACTTAACTAAAAAAGTTCAAACCACCATTGAAGGCTCACCGGGTCTTGAAATGACCTATATTGTCCGCTCTTGGTCTTGAAATAATTACATATATTATTTTAAAAAACTAATACATGGAAAATATGAGACATTACATTCTCCCCAAATTGGGGATTTGTATCCTGAAAAAGCAAAAGCAAGGGATACTCAAAAATATTTGGGTACTTGCCACATATCTGAGCCTCCCGCTCCCACTTTCTCTCCTAAAGGTTCCCATGATACCACTGGACACAAACCAAGGGAATCAATCTCCCATGAATGATCCTCTCGTACCGATCCATAATCTCCACCAGGTACTCATTAATCATCGCACCATCCTCGATGTCCAGCTATCTCTAGTCGATGGCGTGCGATGGATCATGAACGTAACTCCTCAACTGAAATGTGTGAAAGAAATCATGTACCCGGTGCAGTTGTGGTGGTATAGATAAGCGGTACTCTGCCTCGCCAACTCGACACAGTATCTGAAAAGGTCAGCTGAAAATCAAATATAGCTTGACTCCCTAGCCAAATCTCTATAATCCTTGTCGAGGCCACACCCGAAATAAGATGTGGTCTCCCTCTTCGAAATTCAAAGGTCTCCGTCGTCTGTCATCATAAGGCTTCTATAGTCTTTGTGCAGTTTACACCAACTCTTATATGATCTGAACCTTCTTGATGGTAGCTCACATCAACTCTGGTCCCATAAGTGCTGACTCGCTAGGATCGGTCCTACCAAACAGTGATGGGAAGGGTCTCTCATATAAGGCCTCGAACGGTGCCATTATAATGGTGGAGGGGAAGATATTATTGTATAAAAACTCCACCAATGGAAGGTGGTTCTCCCAACTATGACTAATGTCCCCAATACAGGACCACAACATATCCTCTAGAACATGAATACTCTTCTCAGTCTAACCATCATTTTGGGTATGGAACACCATTCTCAATCAAAGATGAGTCCCAAACTCTTTGTGCAGTCCATTACATAACCAAGATGTGAAACAAGCATCGTGATATAATACTATCGTAAAAGAGATTCCACGAGGAAAAACTATATCATGCACATAGAGGCATCCCAATCTATCTATGGAACTCTGCTCCCGGATATTTAGGAAGTGGTCCGACATGGTGAGTTGGTTAAATATCACCATGATGGAATCAAGTCCCAATGACATTCGTGGTAATATATTCATGATGTCTATTGATATCCATCCCAATTCAACTCTGGCACTTCGAGAGGTGAGCTAATCCCGCTGGAACGTGGTGCATAGCCTTCACCTACTGGCACATAAGGCATCGGGAAATGAACTCTACTAATTCCTTATTCATTCCAACCCACTAGAACTACCGTCGGAGGACCTAGTATATTTTCACCACACCATGATGTACAACCATGTTGGATGTGCGAAACTCCCTCAAAACCTCATCTTGAAATTCTACTGGCATGATCGTGCGACCTTTGAAAAGAATAACATTCTCCCCAACTTGAGAATATCCATCATGAGAAATTCCTTTGGATAATTGAGAATGTAATGCCTCAAAGTCAACATCACAATGATGTGCCTCCCTAACTCTATGTATGAGTGGAGAGGTGAAAACCATCTACTGAATGTAAGATTTACTCTCTATTTCCACGAAGGATAACTCTAACGAGGTCAACTTTTCTATCACTTCACTCAAAACCTACAAGATCTATCTTCGGCTAAGATCCTCAAGAACCTTATTCCCCTTAACAAGAGTATAGATGATCTTAGAATCATAGTATTAGAAGAACTCCAGCCAACAACTTTGTCTCAGATTCAGATTCTTCTATGAGAAGATGTATTTTAGGCTCTTTTGGTGAGAGTAGATGAAAAACTTCATGCTCTTAATAAAGTGTCTCCACACCTAGAAAGTGAAATCTACCACTGCCATCTCAATATCATTTGTCACATAATTCTACTCATGCAGTATTTTCTGGCATGAACCATAAGCTATAACATCCTATCCCTGCATTCGGACACAACCAAGCCCGGTCCCTGATGCATCACAGACAACTATGTACTCGACACCCTCCTCCGGCAATATCATGATCCGGGAACTTTTCAAACTCTATCTCAACTACTCTAAATGATGCTGGAACTATCCCATCCACATGAAGGGTTTCCCCTTCCTAGTCAAGGCTATCATCAATGTTGATATCTGGGGGAAATCAGGAATGAATCTCTGGTAATATCCTACCAAACCAAGGAATATTCACAACTCATTCACTCTCTAAAGTGGATCACATGCTAAAACTGTCTCCACCATGGCTTGGTCCCTAGAAACTGTGTCTTCTGAGATGACATGTCCCATAAAGTGGTCCTCTTAAATACAGAACTAGAACTTGGAGAGATTCCCATAAAGATGAGATCTCAGAGTACGTCTTGAACCATCCACGGATGTCCCATGTTCCCCTCCTATGACATCGTGTACACAAGGATTTTGTTGATGAATAACACTAAAAATTTGTCTAAATACGAATGGATGATCCGATTCATAAGACCCATGAACACTACGGGAGAATTTGTCATTCCAAAAGGCATCACTAAGTACTCATAGTGACCATAGCGATATCTAAAAGTTGTATTCAGTATATCCTTGTCATGTACTCATAATTGGTGGTAACCCGATCGAAGGGAAACCATTGAGAACCACTATTCCCCTTTTAGATGATCGAATAGGCTATCGATATACATCAGTGGAAACTTTTTCTTCACAATTACCTGGTTCAAGAACCAATAATCGACACACAACCTCAAAATCCCATCTTCCTTCTTGAAAAAAAAATCCGAGGATGCCTAGGGTGAAACAATAGGTCTTATGAATCCATTACTCTATAGATCCTCCAACTTCACCCTCAGCTCGCAAAGCTCTACGGGATCCATCTGATACACTGGTGAGGATATCGGTGTCATCTCTGGGTGTATGTCGATACTGAAGTCAATAGACCAATGGGGAGGTAGTCCTGTAACATCATCATTAAGGACGTCCACATACTCTACCATAACTAATGGGAACTGGAAGCTCAAAACATCTACTACTCTGAGGGTAAATCAAGACAACTCTCGAGTGATCAGATGTACCCTCTTATGCATGTTCCTATAATGTGATGTCTAGGTCTCCTTTTCACCAAAAAAATTAAAATTTCGTCCCATTGCTGCAAATAAACCACACCCTTCCCCTAATTCAATCAATCTGGTCATGTACCAAAGATAAACAATCCCTCCTGAAAATGTTGTTGTAAGGCCTCAACGCTACCACCAAGTGGATCCAACCGAAACTCTCTTCACCCAGGGTTTAATCACACTGTTTGAAATGGTGTGTGATCATCGAGTCCCATCCCATAGGTGTCTCCATGCATAAGGGTCGAGTCAGGAGCTCTACCAAAATCTCAAGGTTTCACACAAGAAATGTTGTAAGGAAGAAATAACTAGAAAATGTGTCTATAAGAATGGAAGATAAGGTATAGAAGACACAAATTATACCTTGGATCATCCCTGGAGTTCCTGGGTTGTACACCTCGACTGCATGCAGTTGTCCCCGCCCGTGCCTCCCAGCTCCCTAAGCCTGGTGCGGACCACCTAGGGGGTGGTGGAAGTAGATCAAAGCATCTGACACCACCTGAAAATCTTCTTGTTACTCTACCATGTCCTCCGCCATGAGGGTCTATCTACTCCACTCTCTATCTCTACCTCGGTGGCCCATCCACCGCCTCTCTATCAGTAGCTCGATGGGTCGGACAGTCTCTAGAGAGATGTCTCATACTGTCGCATGTATAGCATCGCATCTTCCTAGGCAGATTGGATCCATCCTGAGATCACTGGACTATCGATCCTCTATCATGGGTCCTCTTGTGACATCTCCTATATCTCAAACAATGTTCCTGATGTCGGCTCCCTGTTGCTGAGGTATCTGCAGCTATCTATCTAATGCTTACTGCCATCAGCTGCCTCTTTTCCACCAATAATCTCTCGATAACCAAGGTCTGCTCGAGAAATCTAGCATAAGTCCAGATGCATAGATCCATGAAACTAGCTATGATGTACCATCATATACCTAACATGATGGTATGATCTCTGAAGTTCATATCCTTGACCCTTTCCATTGATAACCCGGCGAGGTTGGTGAACATCAATGAATTGTCGGCCACCATCAAATTGCTCTACTGGAGATGAAGGGTATCCAAGATACGCATTTCTCTCAGTATAACTAGAGATAACTTATAGGTAAAGAGTTTCTAAAACTCCATCCACTAAAGAGTCACCTTGTTGTGATTTTTCGTAGTCAAATGACAGCATTGTTTTTCTGATCCTGGAATAAGGATCACACCATGGATCACCATATCATCGATTGGGTTCCTCACTAGGCGGAAAACTCTAGTCACCACCTCAATATAGTCCTCATCCATCGGAGGGTCAGGCTCTCCTTAAAACCTGATGGGTCTCTTTCTCTGAATCTCATGGAGCTCACTCAACAAGCACCCCTCACCTGTCTGTACTACAGTTACCACCAGATGCTCTGCTAGTTGTGGTATAGCAGGTGCACCACCTTGAGGCAACACATGAAGAACTGGTCCCTATTTCAAAGCCTCATCACTGAGGGGGTCATCTTGGTGATCGAGCTGAAAAATCCTAGTTTGAATGCATTGTAGAGGCATCCTGTAAATGGAAAAGATGAACCACTTTCAACAAGTATATCTATATTGATGACACAAAGGACATGGAAAACATAAACCATTCCTACATGATGTATGCATCATTCTTCTAATATCCCGCAACTAGTTTTTTCATGTACCAAATTCAAAATCATGTAATCAAAATCATGTTGTATGGATGCATTGACCGCCTGCACCAACAATGGAGTCTGTAGTCTGAAAGACAATCTTGAAACACTTAACATTATTTCCTCAAACCAAATCTCAATGACTCTCAGTCCTATGGTAGAACCGACCACCTGTTATAGAACTCTGTCATGACCCATCCTAGGGGCACCCGTTCTGCGACTCCCCAACCCCGCCTCCAAATGGCCAGGGGCTGGTGACTAGCACTAAGTAGGCATATCACTATCATGGGAGGCATTTCATAAGTACATGTACACAAAAACACATCTCCAGGTCCACAAATGTGGAAATGTAAAAAACCACTATCTAACAAAATGCATTCATACAACTAAACAAATCCAAAAGAGTACAATAGATGTAAGGTACAGAAAGTAAAATTGGACCAGAATAAAAGCCCACCAAAAACTAGATTCTGAAAAATAATAATTACAACTTATAAGAAAAACTATGCACGGGGACTACTACTCATAGATGTAGGAACACCAGGGACTGTAGGGAACTTAGAATGATCAGTGTGGTCCTAGTCCGCCCAAGACTCCATCAAAAGGCCGATCGTCTACACAAGATAGGACACTTGCGGGACAAACCCCTTCATGGGTGAATATAAAAATACTACGTATATGTCCTTGAAAACAACAAGGAAATACACAATGTAAAGGTATAACTATCTCTACACCATATATGTCTACTGAACATATAAGAAGAGAAAAACAATACATATATAATTAAAACCCAGTCTTGTAGTCTAGGGAAAAGTTAGACAACTGCATACCCCTACTAGGTATATAGTTTAATGGTTCCATGAAGCATCTTCTGGGAGAAATCACTCCACAAGTTTGAGGGATCTGAGGAAATTAATTAGAGAAGAATTGTTCATCTAGAAAATCCATGAGTGGTAGAAACACTCATTCATGGAGAACACTCTCCGAAGTGGGGAAAGATCATGATACACAAAAGATGATCAATTCCATGGTTTTGTGGATACCGTGGCTCATCTGTATTCACCCACAAAGTAGAGGATCAATGTTTGATAGGATTAGTCACATCGATATCTAGCTCTACATAGGATCAATAATTGATAGAGGATCTCACTTTGTAACTCTCAGAGGGATACCTGACTCTATCTCGAAATTTCCTACTGAAGGGATCATACACATATGGATTGAAACGATACATCACCTTCTGGTGAAAAAGATAAAGGGGAATTAACCCAAATAAAACTAGTCCAAGGAATAGTGGGAAAGGAGATCACGCCATGTTCCTTGATATACACCGCTTGTTGAAGGGGTCACATCCCATTTCTCACGTCTTCGGGTATTCTCCGTGTTTAATGGCCCGTGTGAGAGAGGACATTCAATGTAGAAAGGTTAGTACATGTCATTCAGGATGGAACACATGCCATGTCTGAGTAACAGGGGTCCACTTTTTGTATGCGGTCGTCTGTCCGTACATGTATTCAACCAGTGTGTGCCATCCCATGTGAATGGTACATAGGGAAACCCTTGTAGCCATCCTGGTCTGGCTGTGTGGTGGAGTACACGATCATGTATCCCACCACATGTCTGTGTATCATTAGAGGTACATGATGATTCCCACGTAAGGACCCGCATGCCTTGTTCTTCATAGAACATGTTGTTTCATTGCTTACTGCTGCATGAAACCCTAGCTTCCACTAAGCCGGTCCGACACGACATGTTCATCAGAATACAAGTTGTGTTCTTCAGGATTTTCCAGAAAACATAGTTCTTCATCTGGCACTACCGGGGATACTCCATTCTTCAATCCATCCTCCCAATCACCATAAAACTCAAGGGTATTTGTCAGACCGACACCACATATCTGATTCCATTGGTTTCAAACCTTCGATAGTCCCTAAAAACGCGTTCTTATTTACTTGCATGAATAAACGTTGAAGAACGTGTTCTCCCAAACTGCATCGATTCATCCTATTATATCTCCATCGCACATTCGCTGGGTCATCACGATGCTGGATATCCTTTTAAGGATCATTGAACCAAGTGAAATTCACACAATTATTCCTCATTCATATCCCCATGATGAACCTAAAGAATGAGAGGAAGAGGAGATATAAAACAAAAAAAACAAATGAATAACAAACCTCCACCATCGTACTTCATAGTTTAAATCTTCTCCCACTAAAATGTATAAATGTAAAAAATTAAAAAATAAAAACATGATAATGAATCCCTAAGAACTAACCCGATAATGAAAATCTCTCCCACAAGGATGCATATGCATGGGTCAACTAGTTTGTAGGTTGATCCATGTTCTTCTTTAAATTAAATAACTGGGAAGAAACAATTTAACCCATAATCCCTTCCTCAAGAAGGGACCGATCATTGACGAAGGGATTGCACTACCATTATCACTGAGATCCATAAACACCCTTGGCACAATAAATATAACTTTATATTTATCATCATTCATTATTGAAATTTCTCTCCAAATCTTCAAGAATTATCTATAGGTTCTCTATATTTTCTACCAATGACCGACATTTGATTAACCTATTAAAAGGAGGAACCACATTCTAGTATTCCATTACTCAGCCTAATTAATGAGTCAGTATTGCAGTTTCAAAGTCATTATGTTTTTTCATTAATTATTGAAACAGCTACTCCATCATTGCGTTGTAACTAATGTTTCCAGAAAAATAAAACAAAATATTCAAAGTATTTTATTTTATTTTATTTTACTAAAAACTTACAAAAATAACTATTTTTCTCAACCCACGCAGGTCGAGGATAGGATTTTTCATAGGTAAAATTGTTATCCCAGAAGAAGTTATTTCCATATATTTTTAATTAATTTATCCATTTGGAAATTTACACAACTACACAAACACACCGAATCACTTAAATAAAAATAGTTCAAACCCCCATTTTGGGCTCACCAGGCCTTAGAATGACGTGTCGTCTCTACTCATGGTCTATATATAATTCCATATATTATTTATAAAATAATAATAAATAGAAATTACCTAACATTACACTTATACACTATTATATGTAAATATATGGCGGAGTCATACTAAAATAATTCCTAGGAAATGATAGAGAAAATGTGGTGTTATTTTCCACCTTATTATTATGAGAGGATTTAGTTAAATAAAAAAACAAAAACAACCTAGATGGTTTGTTCCTCTATATATTGAAATTGAAATTTAATTTAACTTAGACTAATTGAGAAAAATTAATGGTAGAATAAATTGTTAAATGTAAAATTGGGCATTAATTTTACTTTCATGATACATAGAGTAAGATAATTAAATTGGAAAGTATAGTTACATTCATTATTATTACATGAGTTGAATATTTTTGGGAGACTTTACTGTTTAATATAAACGTGATAAGTTTAAAATTACTCAAATGAAACATTTATGTATTTTTTCAAAGATTCTACATCATGTATGGGTAGTTTAAATGCGGTATTGAGTGTTTAATTGAATGGTAACCTGGATGTAAAATGTGGATCCCTTATAATCTTATTTTAAATTAAATTCCTTATAGAGAGGGAAATATTGTTCATGTGGGCCTTGGAAATAAGAAGAACCATTGGATAATTTCTTGAGTGATGATAAAAGAAGTTCTACCCTTATGTGATTTTATTAGATATTGGATTCATAGGTTTAGAATGAAACTTAGTTTTGATTGATGGTCATGTGATGAATGGGACCTTGTTAGAGACTTGAAAATCATGTTGTTCTCATGTTCACTGGTTAGACATTCGACGGGCAAGATCAACTACCTTATTTTTCATGTTGCCTTTCATTTTCAATGATGGATGACTCTGTCAGTCCCCATATAGGTTAACAATGATATGGGGTAATAAAAATTTGTGTTTAAGTATTTTATATTTTTTCAACACATATTGATATCTACATGGATGATAGGCATAAGGATAGTTTTAATTGGTTTTCAACTACACTATAAATATATTGGTATTGTATGTGAGGATACCTGTGGTACCCATCATGTTACAAAGTAGTGTAGTGAACCATATGAGTTTGGTGGAAATTTTTATGGTACAATGTATTAATCTATGTTCATGGAAAATGTATAGAGTATAATGACCTAGGGATATATTGAAGATTACATTATCCTAGTTCTAGGGGATGATGTTTGAAAAGGATCATTTTTTGAAACACTATCGATAAATTTAATTTTGGATAATATGTCTGATGATAATGACATTAATGAGTGCGACATGGGATACCATCTTTCATATGTATATAGATAATATGATTTAGAGTTTTTTTTAGTCATTGGGAGTCCACTTTATTCAATTTTTAACTTACTAAAATCATGTGGAGCACATTAATAATTGGTGTTCGGTGGTGGATAAAGCATTTGTTGTCGGAATTTCTCTATTATCAATCAATGAAAACTAGGATATCTATTTTTTGGGAATCAGTGAATCAAACATGTTTTACTATGTACTTCCATGTAGTGGCAACACAATCAAATAACTCCATTTTATCATGGATATAATGGATTTCAGAAACTTTTGTGGCTGGTAAGATTGAGTTTTTAGTCCATGAAATGATACTTACGATAAAACATAGTCATGAATCATGACCGAGTTTGGTTACAAGATTAAGACTGTAGGTGTGTAAAAAACATATCAATTAATTTTTTTGATGTATATCGGTGATTGAATGGTTTCAAAAAAATATAATTCATAGCTATTCATGAGAACATTGTGCACATAGTGTTCCATGGTTAGAATATATTGGGTTTTTTTGGATCAATCGACGAACTCTTTTGTAGTGAGGGAAACATTGTTACTTAAAGAATATATTTTGAAAGGTGAATTAGATCTCTACAAAGGAAGTCTTCTAGAATTTATTATTATATTCTTACATATGTGTTGTTTGATATGGTTGGTTCGAAAAGGTACCAGATACGTTATCATTGATATCATGGATATGTCTTGGGTATTATTTTTAATCAATGATATCCTCATTGTTTACTCCTATCTGATTGATTCTAATGACTGTTATCTTTAAATCATCTAGTGTACACTAGAAGAACATCATTTATACATTGATCAAAATAATGAAAATAAACCCATTCTGGATTGATATATAGAATATTTTGAATATTCAATATAGTAGTGTGGATAATCATTGATACATGTAATGAACCTAGTGATATTGGGATTCTTATATAAGATGGACTTGGCCCCAATCATGGAAACTAGTTTCTTCTTAGAATCAATCTCCATGTGAGATTCTGTAGGTTGGATCACTTATTATTATTTAAATTTGGACATATCAAATATATCCTAATGAATCACTTGTGAAATATTGATAGAGAACAACTATGCATGTGATCCTTATATTCTAGTAGTTTAATCCATGTTTACACTATACATATAGATTATCTCGGTTGATATGATTAGTGTTTTCTAATATTAATGATTTGGATTGGGTTTGAACCTATTTCGGCATTGTTAAAAGGCAACAAAACTAAATTTTTTTGTTAGATACAATTCGAGAATAAGGTTATTGAAATCAGCCTGAGTACTCAAAAAAACTCAATATGTTCATTACATTAAAGGCATCAAGGTTAGGTTTTGGATTCATCAATAATTAATTCCATGAAATTTAATAGATTTTTTAATGGAGTGTCTTGAATTTCATTTCTATTATTTGGTAGAATATGGGAGGTGGGGAACCATGAATAAATTTCAATGAGAGGATTTTAGAGGAATGTAAATGTTGGAGGGGGATTTTCATTGAATATTTGGGATGACCCAAAAAATGTGGTCAATTTGGATTCAAATATTCATTCAGTGGATAATCACACCCGGAGTGTCGTTATAACTCTAAGTGTGTTTTAATATTAAATTTTGAATTTTTTCCTTTCATAGAATTAGATAGTGAATCTAGAGTCTATGGTGGAAATATCCATGTGATATTTATTGAATGGAAATATTGAGTGATCATTTCATAGGTAAGACAAGTTTAACTAAGCATCATCATTATGTTCATTTTTGAGTTCAAGTGTTGAATCGGGGATATTTAAGTCATATGTATACGACCCCAGAACGCCCTGAGAGGGGATGGGGGAATCAGAGTGTCTAATTTACCTTTTAATGCAACATATGTTATTCCCATGTAGGTTGGAACATGTAAAACATGTCTCATGAAATGAATTTTTTATTAAACATCCAACTGCATGGGGAAACAAACTAGTTTTACATTGTTCTACACTAAGGTCTAGTCCAATAAGAATGCACTAATAGTTTTTTTTATCATAACTAACTCTACAATGAATAAGTAGTTCATTTGTAATATAAAATAGTGGACACAATAAATCTAGTCTAGGATGTCTATCTTTACAATAATTTTATGTATAACCCACATCCACCCCTATAAATCTTCTATAGGCTCCCTATAGATCAATACTTATGATGAATCCTTATTTAATTTAACAAATTGATGGCTGCATAATTATATTAGAAATTAACATCGTCATCCTTGATCAACATGATACTCTTCTTGTATCGTAGTCCCTAGTTGATGATATTGAAAGCATTATTCATATAAAACATAGGTTCAATACAAATGTTCATGACGCTCTTGATATAACAAAACACCATTTTTTTTTCAATGAAATACTATCATTCATAAACCTCCACACCTTCTTGAATCTCCAAACATTCTTGAATCTCACATGATTATAAAAATTTATATCCTTTTTAGAACACTAAGTCAACTCAGAACACTCAATCTTCACGAAACTCACTATTATGAAAATCATTTCAACCAGTCAAGACCTAACCAAAATAATCACAATGATTATTATCGAAATGAATTTATGATTTTCAATGCTTCTATCCTACATGAATTTTGTGGAGCTCCATTTTTTATCCAATTCTCATCTTGTTTTCATGTGTGGTGCAACTAATAATTTATTGATATTTCCCTTCATGAAGATACCTTTATCACAAAAACAATTTTAAAAAACAATTCCCTACTATTCATGAATATAATTTCTTTGCAATTATTCAATGAATTTTAATGAATTTTCGAACCTTATAATAGTCATGTAGAGTTAACTTCACCCCTGCATATATTTATGATTATCCTCAAAGATATGAGAACAATGTATTCCATCATATGTTTTTGAAGAAACATTGTATCATGAAAACCAATCCATTCTTAATACCAACATTCATGATACCATTTATTCACAAATATAATTCCATTATGATTTTACAAAGATTCAATCTTAGAAATATTCATATCATGAAGCATTATCCTTCCTATTGATTTTAAGCTATAAATTTTTTTCAAACACTAGGAAATGATTCCATCTTCAACCCTGAATCCATGTGAACTGTAAGATAAATAAACATGAAAAACACCCTATCAACCCTAGTTTAATCTAACAAAAAACAAAAAAGTACAGTCCATTTATAGCAAATAAAAACCCATAGTTCAATTAATCTTCCCCGTTGGGTTGATTGAAAATATATAGAGAATTTTAATAGATCAGTAACCTCAAACAGAAACCTAAATAACATGAAATAACTCATCTACCACTCTAATTAAATGTAATAATAGCTCGATGTAGAAGAAAGAGTGCTATAATATAATTTCATTCCTTGATAGACCACTGAAAACCCCTAAAAACCTACTATTTGTTTAATTTCACATATCTCCCCTTATAAAATGAACCCGAACGAATCAATATATGTACTTTTAATGCTCAAAACAAACCCCCTGGATCATATCTTCCACTAAGACCAACATCACATCCATAAAAATATTAACACAGTTAATGAAAATGGAGAGAGAGGACTAACTATAACCTTCTCATGCACATGGAGGTGGATGAACACCAAGGTTCAACCAATATTTATCAAACATTAGTACTTCCATGGGTTTTGATAGGATGAAATTCAGTTGGTTATTAGTTCAAACATCATCCATCTTAATAACACCTTGTTAATAAATTTCTTTGATGAAGTGATATCTTATGTTAATATATTTATTCGGAGAATGTTTAGCTGGATTATTCGTATGATCAACCATGCTCTGTTTTTCATAGTGAATCACAATCAACTATTTCACCACACCACCAATATCATACAATTTTTTCATCATCCAAAATAACTGAGTCCATGCATTTTTACCTGATATATACTTTTCTTCATACATACTAAGATAGTTTCATTTTTTTTCTTTCTCAATCAATACCCACATTTGATTCCAATGATGAATTACCCATAATATGTGTAACTTATATCATACAAATTTCATGCCCATTTAGATTCCTAAAATATTGATAAATCATTATCTCATCTTATAGAAAATTATAAGATGAAATTGAGAGTATATAGAATATACCACACTATTATTTTAATGGATGGAAAAAACCGTTACTTCAGATAAAATTTGGAATCGAGGAGTAAATCAGGTTTCAAAGATGATATATAGACATATTGCATCCTTGTATAATATTCTTCAAATGATCCTAATTTACAAGGTGTGATCTATAGATTTACCATTCTCATCCCTTTTCATGATTTTTCACAATCACAATTGGAGTCATCACTTGTTTGGAGTCAAGTATGTTAAATTTCCTCACCATAATTATTGCATATGTTTTCTAAGATATGAGGTTTTAATCCTAATTCTGAATCACCTGCATCCCCAAATAAGTATGTGAGTTCACCAATCACAAACATTTAATATTAATATTTCATGTTATTAAAAAAATATTCCACTAATCCCTATCTTCTTCCAAAAAAATTACATAATCCACACAAACAATAACCATAAATTGATCTCTAGTATACTTTTTCAAAAATATATTATAATTGACACTACCTATTTTAATTATTTATTTTTCGTATAAGTATAAAATAGATAACAACCCACACACGGTGCCTAATATAGACCATATAAATATTTCTTTACTCAAAAAACCTAAATATAAACATTTTTAATAAAAATTATAATGTTTGTTCAAAGTAGACCTCTTATTAATGAGCAACATTTAATAATGACTTTTTGAAATCCATCTAATATATTTTTTAACCTCTTTGAATTTACATGGAAAGGATGATCCTGATCAACTTTAGTGTTTATACTATTGAAAATTTCCCTGATCATAAATTCCATCAATCTATTCATAACTTTTACTCACCAAGAATACCTTGTTTTTATAACATTTACATGATCATCCATTTTTTTTAGATCGAATTATTTCCAATCGAATAGTGATTTTATGGTCCCTTAATAACATCACATACCTGGTCTACATCAATATAAACTAGTTATTAATTCATGGTCTTAACCCATGATTCATCGTTTACCACTTCTTAAAATGCGGCAGGTTCTAAAATTCATAGAAATGCATAATATAATATATTCTTCATTCTCTTTATATGTGTGGGTGCCCTCCAATCCCAAATGAAGTGGGATTGTTCAATTTATTCTCTTCTAATTATCCTATTAAGTTATGATGGGGTTTCTTATGAAATGGTTTCATATTAAATTATTTTTCTAAATCATCACAATTTTGTGAGCCCTATATTTTTTGAAATCCGTCCAGTATTTCGGCAATTGAATATGTTGGACTCACCTGTTTTGATAATCCCAAATCATGTTTAAATATTGATCATGATATATTAAGTCAGTTACTAATCATTTTAATCTACATTTTTAATTATCCTATCTTGAACAATGTATACTCTTAAGTCTCATGACTTTGCTGCATCAACTTACAGTTTATACTTATCTAAATATAAGTTCACTGTTGAAGGATACTACTTAGAGATTTCTATTCATAGTCACCGTTATATCTCACTGTCACTATAAGTTACTAATGTTAGAAGAACACCGTTGAAGATTTATAGTCACTGTTGGAAGCTACCGATACAAGGTTACTGTCACAAGTCTACCGATGATCTGCTTATCAAAGCTCACATACAAAGAGTTACTGTCACAAGGTCATTGTTATGACATGGCTTTTGTTAGAAGTTAACTGTCAGACTCTTTCTCCAGTCTTCTATTGAGAAATTCACTATTCAAGTCTGTAGTTGGAAAGGTTACTGTTGAAGTATTCTGATGTTACAGAACTACCGATTAGAAGATTACTGTTAAAGGTATACTGTTGAGCCTACCGATGGAGTTCACTAATAAGGAGCTACTATTACATAGTGTAAACAACTAATGTTATAAGACATCCACTAAGCACAAAGTCCACTGTTACAAGCCTACAATCAAAGATCCAACCGATGAAGTTCACAGTTGAATAGTTCACCGTTGAAGTCCACAGTTAGAAAGACCACAGTTGAAGTCTACCATGTGACATGCATCTCCTACCAGTCTAATGATATTCTATTCTTTTATTTACCAATTTTATTAATACTATTATAACAATCATGTCTGGAAAAATTAATGCACCTGACATTATTTAATGTTATTTGCAGGGATATCAGGAGACAGTACGATGTATGAGGAAGACCACACGTGGTTGAAACATTTCTCTTATCGGCCCCTACTGAACAACACAACACGAAGAGACTATATTAAAGATACAGAAGAGAGACACAAAAAAGAACTCGAACATACTAGAAAGAAGAAGAGAACACTCAAGCACTCATTCAGAAGAACATAGATCTTCACGAAGATATATTGGAAAGAACCTTCTACAAGCTGTAGTGGTGTGCTACAAAGCATTTTTAAAATCATAGAAGTTGATCATCTCTACATCTAGAAGTCATAACCTAGAATTTGCGACACTCTGTTTTGGAGTCAACTTACAGAGAAGGACCAAAACTTCATCTCATTCATTCCAATGAGTCCAGATATGATCTTCTAACACAACAAAGCATTCTATACTCATTCGTACTATCTTTAGCTCTACTGTGTTTAAATACTTTACATTTATGAGAAGTGTGTATGTCTTACACACACTGAATCTTGTACTTGAAATAAGAGATATAGAAAATCCTTGTTCTAAACTCTATTTCTTTTTGTTTCCCACGTATAAATGTGGAATAAGCCTTTTGTGGATTGGAAGTTTATTTTCCCATGTTGAACTGTGGTATAGGTTGTAAAACCTGGACAGTTTGTGAAAACTGTTTTAAAGCCTGATACAGGCTATGTATCACTTTTAATATTATTGCTTGGTGGCAGGTGATCCCCAAGTGGAGAGGAATTGGTCTTGTCTTAAGATTGAACCTCTTGTTTAAATTGTTGTGTTCCCCTTTTATTACTCTTTTTTACATTTATCCATTGTGCTTAAGTTAGAAAAAACATAAATCTGTTTTTACATTCACTCTGATAGTTAGTTCTTGTTAGTGTGTATATCTGAGTTGTTTAGTAAACTTGTTTCAAAAGTGGAATTAGTTCTCATACTGACTCTACTGAGGAGTAATCAACCTTTGAGAAACCTGTTGAACAATAAGTCACTTATATCTCTACTACCTTAATTAACTGGGCCGTTTTAATTTGGGGGATTTTAGTACGAAAAGTTTTAATAGAAATTTTAAATTGGAACTCAATTCACCCCCCTCTTGAGTATCCAATCTGACCAACAAAATGAATCCATTTCCTATTTCATCCAAAATCATATCTACATATGTGATCCTTGAGATTCTTTGGGTTTCATCCTCAATTATCATGATAATAATTTATTTCCATAATCATTCTATGATGATTATTGTAATATATGTCGGCATTAATATTCATTGAATATCAACAGAATATTGTCTCAACTATATAATAACCATGATTTTGATGATTTCATATGGTGTCCTAGTTTCTCCTAAAAATTACATATTCAATTTTTAGTGTACAATGTTACTTGAAAAAACCTATTTCTATAAATGATGAGAAACATGAATCTCAATCAGTATTGTCTATCTATATTATTCACAAGTCGATTTATGTGTTCAAAGACCCCATTTAGAAGGGGGGGGGGGTTATCACAAAAGATTCATCATTCTATATCCATTTTTTTTGGAAATAGATTTTAAACTCAATGGATGTTTATTATCTTTCATTTTAATATCATATAATATTGATTGTGCCACTAGTTTCATTCTCATATATTTGATGATATCTCTTCATGAAATCAAGAAAATTTCTTTTCCTATTCATAAAAATCACAAATACCTTTTTCATATAACCATCAATAATAATAATGAAGTAACTCTTTCAATATGTTCCAACCACATTCATTATAACAGATAAATTTTAGTGGATGAGATCAAGTAGATGTGATGCCCTTTTTTCTCCATCTAATATGAACACCAGATCATATTTCCTCACATCCACAAATCACATGATTTTTATTGATCTCACATTAAATTGGGAATGTTAATAAAAATATTAAGATAAGATATGTGTTCCATTCTCTATTGATCAATGTGACCCAACATCTGGTGCAACAAGTTATTTTCTTCTTCACTTCATAAGATACATATTTTCAATTTACTATCAACCTATTAAATGTTTTAATATATTCTAAAACCATTCATAAGAGAATCAAAAATATTTCCCTTGATATTTCACCGCTTATGAATAAATTTAACTACCATTAAAATGAAATAAATATAACACACACTTTGGATATTGCGTTTCAAACCTGCTACATATGTAAATTCTATATTCCATAACTCATCATTCACTAATTATATATTTCAAATTCCCTTCGTATTTAACCTACTATAACTGAACAATATAATTGTTCTATAATCACTTTTCATAACATTATTCAATATATCTACATATCCTTCCATGTGAGATGAGTATCCACTATCTTGTATCCAGGTGCTACTATTCTTTCTAGCTTTGACAACTATTTCTACAAGATTTACCTTATCAGTATACTTCTTTTCCTTTGATGAGATACTTTTCTAGGTGGAGGATAAATATATCATTTCAAAAATATTTTCAATATTCATGGGTTCATCGTAATTATATTCTTATTCTATATAATAATACTTTTTTTAGGTGTAACTCTTCTTGGTTGGTATGTAATGAAGTTTTTATGAGTTTTAGAGGTATTGTTCATACTTATCAACTTCTTACAATTGATAGATATAAGCCCATAGATAAAACAATGAAAAATCTATCCATATAAATAACTTATTTTATACGATCAATTATTTGATTGAATTGTCCTTTTTTGACTTGCATATTTTTCTCCAATCAGATAAGTCCTTACCTCTTTTTTTTAATACATGGAATGGACCATAAAGGCATCGAATTTGTATTTTATAAGGGGAAATATGTTTTCACATCCATTCCTCTATATGTCCCTTATACTGTAAAGGTATTTGATCTCATATCCTTTCTAGGTACTTGATGATTATTTTCATCTATATTTTCAATTTTTCCAAGATTTCATTATTGGCACAACATGCACCTATTTGATATGTACAACTTTATACTTCCTTTTATTTTCGACAATCCTATTTCTGGCCTTTTGATGTTTCTACATCACATCCAATTCAATATTTACTTATAAAGGGGGTTCAATGATCAATCATGTCATTCTCTACTCATTTATTTCAATATTTATATTTTTCTAATAGCTCGACAACTAAATTTATTTGAAACTTTAATTTATTCATCATATCATTTGTGATTGATTTATTTTCTTATTTAACCCTTAAAGTGAAAACATTATTTTAAATTCCCTGAACTATCATAGGAAATTTCACTAGTACTGAATTATGTTAATTAAGGATTTTTTGTTTATCTTATATCCAAAGTTTAAATTTTGCAACCTCTTTCAAGTATTCGAGATTCCATTACTGTTTTTCTTCCTCCCCTTCCAGTCGATAAATTTCAGCTTCAAGCGGTTCAATATGCTTAGATGAAACATTAATGATTTCTCACATATTTTTTATTTCTTATTAATTTATTTTCATGATCTTCATGAGAACCATAATGTTACACATTGAGATAAAGAACACTATGAAACTATTTATCTTCAACTTTGGTAGGTTCTACCATTTCATTATGTACATCTTGGATGTTTTAGGTTCAAATTTATACTATGGTTATACATATTCTGATCATTAATTATAATCTTGTTCTTCATTTATGATAAATAACATTCACTAAAATTAAATTCCTTATTTTAAGATACCTTTTTTATAAAACCCCTTCTATGGCATCTGCATTCTTTCTTATTCACATTCAATATCACAAATTATATTAGGAATAAAGATGCAATGTTCTTCGTAGTTTACGACACTAAAAACTACACAATAGAATCATTCCTTAAGATATCCCTTTCTTTATATTTATGTTTATTGAAAATAGAGAATGAAGTTATTCATCTTCATCATCATTAAATTTGGAAATATTTTGTTTTTCCATGGATTTGATTTCCATTTCATTTCATTCTCAAGTGGATGTACCTCACAATTTGAATCTCATTTCATTTACCACTATAAATTCTCTCAAATCATCAAGAGAAAGCTTTTAAAAAAGATCATTTGTCAAGAGATTGAAGTTTTTCATTATATAGAGATGTGACCCTTGCCATAATTTTATTCACATTGTTAAAATCCAAAAATTGATTCTACATATCCTCGAATAGATCCAAATATACATTGATTCAATTTAATAATATATTTTTATTTTATCTAGATTAATTTTTATATCCCTAAAAATATTATTAAAGACATGATATTTGGCCTCCTTTACAATGTAATATCTCTGATATTTATTTTCATCTTTCTCCCACATGGACTTAGATGTAGTTAAACATAACACCTTAAAAAAGATTTGGTCATATAAGGATATCGTAATAGTAATTTGATATTTGAAATCAACATGAATAATTTTCATATATGTTCATTTCATCGAAAGACCTATCACATCAATAACGTGTATCTCACATAAGAATCACTAAATTCCCAAAAAAAATAAAGGACATGTTAAACTCTAATAACATGTTTTCTCTAATAACATGGTATAATGTGAGGGGTGATTCAGTGTGTAAAAATTTTGTTTTAATTTCAATGGATCATTTTACCATATTGGATGAACATGTAAAAACTATGAAATTGAATCATGTAGTTATTAAACATTCACATGATTTTGGAAAACACATCAGTTTTACTTGGTTCAACACTAAGGGCTAGTCCTAGAATCATATATCGATAGAGTGGCAGTCATTCCTTAATCCACTAAGAATTAGTAGTTAGAGTGGAATAATGATGATCATACATAATCAGGATATTCCACGATCACTACCATTACAATTATTTTAGGGATAACACACTGCCTCCCTCGAAACACTTCCATCGACTCCCCCAAGATCAGTACCTTTGGTAAAGTCTTACTCTATATTAAACATAAAATATTACTTCAATAGTTTTGTAATCTATGTATTTTCTCATGTTTAGAATAATACTATCATTATACTATTGTCATATGTTTTCACACTTGTATGCACTAATAACTTACACAAAAAAGTCAACAATATTGTTCGTGAAGCTCCAAGCCTTCATGAAACCTCATTTATGTTTATGAAAAATATCATAAATCATTAATCCACCTACCTTAATGAACCTCAAATACTTAACAAGGATCACATCCTTCACGGAGTTTACATCCTTCACAAAACACAATGTATTCATTAAACCCCCATTTATTTCAAAACTCACTATTATAAAAAGCTTACTTATCATTCAGGACATTACCAGTTTTATCATGATTCTTAATCTCACAACGAATTCCTAATTTACCAATTCATTTTCCATCATGAATTTAGAGTGATTCATCATTATCCCAAATTCTCTTTGTGTTTTCAAATGAGGGGGGACCTTATATTTCTAGAATTTTCACTTTATTAAAATCCAATGTTCCCCACATTCGTTTCAAAAACATCTTCAATCATATTTTTGAATCTCCCATGAAATTTTATCCATTTACAAACCATATCATAATCTATATGATTTACCATCACCCTAATGTGTATTTGATAATATTATCATAGTCATGTGAAGACCATCTTCAATCATTTGTTATTTAAAATCCAATCCTTCACGAAAACCAAAACATCCAGAAACCCAAACATCCTAAAATGATGTCTTCCTAAAACACATTCTCATACGATTTTACCAATCTCTCAATCGTGGAAATACACATTTCTCATGTGATTTCCTTCCATCCATATTTTAGCTCTAAAAACGTGGAAAACACAATGTTTAAATAAAAAACATACTATTCTTACATGACTATAACATAATTTTAAATATAAGAAATATAATAGTTTATCATAACAAGGATACGAAGGTTTAATGTCTTGGGAAAATTTTTAAAAACATTACATTTACATAATAAAAAATATTCAATATTTAATTCATTTTTTATTATATTCTTTTTCATCCTCATGTATTGCATTGTATAATAACCACCTAAGGAAATACATCAATGAAAGGGGTGAGATAATATCCCAGTAAGAGGATATATAAGAATATGAACCAATTAAACATGAGTGACCATAAACATCATCATCATAACATAAGTATAGAATCATCATAATAGTCATTATATAATGAATTGGATAATTCCATGGAACGTGACAATGCTTAAAAATGAAACATCATTTTTTCATGTTCAAATACCACATATTGTTCTAAAAAAAGATAGAATAATGTTCACAAATAACATATTTAAATAACAATAACATCATAATTATGAAAATATATATCATCATGTTCATGCATATTTTAACTTATATCCTGATATTCATCACATTACATAATTAATTGGAGAACTATAAAATTACTTCTGCATCTGTCACATAACATTATTTATATAATTATGCACTCCACATAGAACATATAACAATCATTTGCAAAAAATAACTCATTGAGAAAAATTGTGTTCACAAGAATTTCATAAAAAATACATTCATTAAAAAAAATTAGTCTCCCTAAAATATAAAGGTAATAACATACTAAGTATAATAATCATGAATCACTAATGATGAAAAAAATCACAATAGATGAAAAAGATGTGTTTTTTAAAAGGAAGAGTTATTTTAGAGAAATCATTTCATTTTTCATTAAATAAGACTGGAAACACATATTTCCAATAAAAAAAGGTAATATAAATTAAATTATACTTTAAGAATATTATATAACATGAATAATGATATTTTACATGAAAGAGGAACAACCCAAAGAGAAGAATTTTGCTTCGAGAATCATCTTAACTTATGTATAAATGATTTCTTCACATTATTATCATAGATAATCCAATTATATACATTAATTAATAAATAAAAACCTATTATAACTATATTTTATTCATTATAATTTTTTATGTTCTGTTATGTCCTTTTATATGATTTATAGTCTTCAATTTCATCGTTTGGGAGTGTTCATTTTCTTGGTTTTTATGATCAGTTCACTTGTATACATGTATGGAATATCATGTAAAATTATGATAAATGTAAAGAATTTATATTGTGTGTTATTAATGAATGTATAGATGATTAGTTAGTATTTTATATTATTATGGTTCCATATATTAGAAGGATTCATTAAATAAATTATTAATGATAATCATTAAGATTAATTTGGCGGTTTTCGGTCATAATGAACTCAGTTTGTTTTATTATTTAATATTATGTATATAAGTTAGCTCTAGAACATTAAAATAATTATAGAATAATTTTTTTAATCTGTTTCATCCATTATAGTGGTTTTAAGACCATTCTTGATGGTGTTAAATGAAAATGAAAACTTTTCATCCTTGAAGGTGAAGTAACAACACCTCATAGACAACACTTCCATTTGTAGAAAAATGGAGAGATTAAAAGATATTTGTTGATAGATTATTCTACTAAAAAACATTTCACTATGTATAAGATATTTTAGTTATCATTAGACTAGTATTAGGGGAGATGAAAAGATATTAATTAAAAATAAAAATGAAAACAAATGAAATGAAAAGAAAAAGGATTTAACTTCCTGAATTATTTTCCATGAGAAAGTTTTCAAGGATATTGATTTTGGAAGTTTTTTGAGACCAAATGATCCTAGACGTGGGGGTGGGGCTTAGTAAAAGGATAGGGTAGAATCTGGACAATCTTCAAGGCTTTGGAGGTATGAGTGGAATGTGTGGTATTTATAGTGGAGGAATGGGTGTTTTTATCATCTTATTCATTATTGTATATTTTTTCTCAAGATAATTACTAGTAATTTCCATATTACTGAATATATTAAATCAAAGATGGATACATCATTATTATGGTTTAATATTAGTCTTATATAATCAATGACTCATAAATTCATGTATTTGTTAAATACTGTAAATTATAGTCTTTAACTATTCACAAAGGATGATATGTTTTAGAAAAACCAGAAATATTATCCCTAACTATTTTTCAACATGTAGAATTAAAAAATGGACTGCATATAAATAAAATAATTTCATAAATATGATAATTTTATTTTTTAATAAATATCACCATATTGTTAAAAAATACTGATTTTAAAATTATAACAGATTTTCTAAAAAATTTGAAAATTTATTTGAGGTCAAATAAAATTATCTTATAATAATAAAAGATCAAAATAATAAATATGAACACATTTTTCAAATAAAAATTTTCTTTTAATTATAATATTTTTAAGAAATATTTTTAACATTCAAAAATACCAACACTTAATTTATCATATCTAAAATGCATATTTACATATAACAGAAAATAAATATATAATATTTTTATTTATTAGCTTCAAAAATTTTATTTATATTTTCATAGGAGAGGTTATTATTCTATCGGCTAGATTACTATTCTTAATGTTTACATTAATATTTTGAAGATCGTATTACTATTCTATTGGTATAGGTTCCTTGAATTTTAAAAATACTTATTATTCCATTCATTCTTCATTTATATTAAATTTATTTGTGTTCATTATATTATTTTTCAATATATACACTATATGGATTAATTTTAATAATAAAGCTTCAATTTATAAAATTTTGGGTTGTTAAATTCTTTCCCCATTATGAAATTTCACATTCCGAATTATGTTTTATGTACAATTGTAAAAGAAATTGATGGTACTTGTCTTGCATCTCTTCTGCTGGTTCCCATGTTGGCTCTTCGTATATATGGTTCTGCTATAGTAATTTTACCAAGTGTGTAGGGTTTTTCCATAGATAATTATCTATATGGTCCCTGATCTTCACCAGCTACTCCTCAGAAAATATATCATTTTCCAACTATACCACCATAGAATTCAGTACAGGTGGATGATTTGGTAAGGACATCATCAAAAGGGATACTTGGAATACATCATAGACATTAGAAATGGTTGGTTAATGTTCTATTTGATAGGTCACAGTTCCAACATGATTAATAATCACGAAGGGGATGATGTACTTGTGGCTCAACTTTCCCTTATTCTCAAATATAATGATTCTCATCCATGGTGATTTTCATAGGAATTCCATGTCTTCAAACTCACATTCTTGGTCCCATTGTCAAATGTCTGCATAGCTCTTTTGTCAACATTGGATTTCCATGATGTGTTACTAAATGTTATTCTACTTCTATACAATTTATTTGTCCATTTCTAGTCTGATAATATTTTTTTCACCAAATTCATCCCAACATACCTATGTTCGAAATATATTCCCATAGAGGGATATATAATGATATATTTGGATGATCATGTGGAAACTGTTGTTGTAATAGAAATCATTCAGACGTATATTTTTGTCACATCCTTTGATAAAGTCAATTGGACATTCAATAAATAGGTCTTCTTGTTTCTAAATAGTACTCTATGATTGGCTACTAGTTTGAGGATGAGCATCCATAATGTTGTTTATCTCAATGTTCAGATAATGTTCGATACTTTTCCATAACATTGAGGTCAATAATGGATCATGATCAGATACAATTGATAGCGGTACATAAAAGATTCTAAAAACTACCCTATTATATATATGTGCATGTTTATCAAGTGATATGTCCTCTCTAATTGTAATAATGTGAGATGTATTTTTTAGTTGATCCATAACACCCCATATAGAATTGGTTTCCCTTGGTGTCTTCGGGTGTACGGTGACAATGACAATGAATATGTTTTCTCATTTCCATGTTTGTATGTGTAATGGTGGAATCATACCATTAGACTTCTTCCTTTGAGAATTCAATTGATGGAATACTAGTCACATTGATATATATGTTCAATGATCTCTATCTTCATATTTTGCAACAAATAGTTCTTATCGAGATCTTGAAACATCGTTGTTCTCCCTAGATGAATAGATTGTGGTGAGATATGTGTGTCTTTATGAATTTATTTCTTTTTCTATATATTATATTGTATACATTATCATGAACCAATTCTCAAAAATCCTTCCTCATGAATTTTTAACTCTTTGGATTTCCCATTTCTGATAGCTTTCACATTTTTTGAACTTCCATATAATTTATTTGATAATCTTTTATTTTCTCAATGTGGGATGGTTCAGAAATCATTTTAGAAATTATTGGTGATTTCCCTTCCCTAATGAATCCCATTTCCATCCATTGTAGGTATAATAATATTGGACTTATCTCAATTCTCATCATTGAAAAATATGTATGTTCCATTCTACTAAGAGCATCCGCCGACATATTTTCATTACTAGGATAGTAGTGGAATGATAATTCATCATCATTGATGATCTCTACCAAATATTTTGTGTCAAATAATAATATAATTCTATGTGAATATATATTTGAGTCTCTTATGGTCATTATATATCTCACACTTCTCAACATATAGATAATTCCACCAAAATTTCAATGTTATAATCAGAACTGCACACATCAAGATCATGATTTGAACATTTATTATCCTGAATTCTCAACTACCATGAGTTGTAGGATATCACATAACCATTTTTTCAGTACATAACCAATGACCTTTTTTAAAGCATCATTGTATGCCATAAATAGTACCCCATTTTTTAGAAGTGTGAGTACTGAAATGTTGATAGGCCTAATTTTACCACTTTCAATTAGTATTCACATTCACTGGGAAGAAAAAATTTACTCTCTTATGATTTATCATGGTTAGTGGGCTTGAAAAACATGAGATGTTCTTCAAAAATTCCTAGTAGTACCCAGCTATAAAAACAAATCTACACATCTCCATTAAAAATGTTAGTTTTGGCCACCCAATGATTTCCATTGTCTTGGAAGGCCCCACATATTTTACTTTTTCCGTGATAACAATCCCATATAATGTTACTTTCTCTATAAAAAACTCCCAATTTTAGTAATTTTCAGAAATTTTTTCCCTTCATGAATTCCTCAACATGGTATTAAAATTCCATCCATGTTCCCCTACACTCTTAGAGTATATCACAATATCATCAGTCAAGACATCCTTTTATTGATGACATATCTAAAAAATATATTCATTATGTCCTTAAATATTTATATATCATTATTTAGTATGAAAGTAATTAATATGAACTCGTAGTGTCTATATCTCATTCAAAAGGTTGTCCTTAGAATATCTTTATTCCTCACCTTCAGTTGGTGACATCCCAAGTGAGGGTCCTCCTTAGAGAAATACATGGCCCCCTACATCGGATCGAAAAATTAATTTATCCATGGAAGGGGATACTTGTTATTTATCGTTATTTGGTTTATATCACAGTAAAAAATAATATGGCACATCAACCCATCCTTTTTTATGAAAAAGATTGTTGGTTCACACCTGGGTGAAGCACTCCGGCATATTAAACTGTTGTCTAGATTCACTTGAAAATGATTCTTTTGTCCTTCCAAATCAATGGGGACTATTTGGTAAGTATTATTTGATATTAATATAGTTCAATGAAAATGATCAATCAATAAATCAACCTCTCTATCAGTAGGAAGGACAAGAAATTCTTCATGGAACACATCATTGTAGTCCCTCACTACGGGAAAGCCATTGATCATGATTTTGTACATTTTCCTCGATAATTTGAGAAAGATATTCATCCTAATAAGGAAATAATATCCACTCTTGAGAAAATTGTTCCTAAGGTTATTCATCCCCATACTTACACTTATATATAGTTTTATGATGCCTGCAGATATGATCAAGAATCTATCTTTTTGAAAATTTTATTATTGATTTTTATAAAGATATCCAATCAATACCCAAAAATTGTATCAATCCCCACCAATGGTTTTTTTGAAAATATTAAATAAGAGGTTAAATACAAAACAATTAATAACATGATAGTTATATACAATGGTTTTAAAAATTTCTTCATTTTTGGTCTTCAAATACACCCAAACCTTCATATTTTGAGGGGATGTTTGAATTGTTCTACTAATCTTGAAAGATATAAAATAATGTGCATATTAAAATCAAACTGTACATTATCTATTATTAAATGAATAACTGTCATACTTCTCACCAAATAATTATTGGGATCCACAATATATGTAATTATTAAATAGTATTTCCCTATCTCCTTTGGACATGGTGGTTGGTGATGCTAATTACCACTGAGGAAATTATGTTTAGTGAAATGGATTGCACATGTCCATTTATCAGTAAAATTAAAGAATTGTACCATATCTGGATCTGTCATTTATTCAACCACATTTTCCAAATCACTCATGTATCTTAAAAATTGATTGTCTTGGTGTCCTCCACTCCCACATTGGATTCATTTCTTCGTCCCATTGATGCAACATCCACGATGTTTCTTCCCACATTTTTGATATGTGAGTGGTTGGGATTTATTTCAGTATTTTTCAATAGTTCCTATATATTGAAACTCCATATTTCTTTTCATACTCCCACAACCATGATACCATTCTTAAAACTCTACTCCACTCTGAGAGAAAATCAAACAACTTAATCATAACACACAATTTCTGGAACTTCTCGATCCATTTGATGGGGCAGTTTTAAACCACTAAAGATTCTATCTATTTTTCTATCATTGTTGATAAAAAAACCATGGATAACATTCATGCCCAGAATGGTTCTCTTAATATTCTATTTTATATTCCCCTTTATTTTTCTTCAATATTAAGAATTCTCTATACACCTTTTATTGAGAGTTAAAGGTAATTACTTATTAAGAAATATTTCCTAAAAGTATTCACACCCCACATATTATTTTTAATCTTTCAGAATGGTGTTCTTAATCAATACCCTCCATTAGTCATCCTCTCCATATAAATGATAAATGGATGTTGTAACTCACTACTACAAAAACGGGCAAGGGATGCACTACACTTTTATCAGCGCTAAAAAAGCACTGATAAATGTTAAGTTTCAAAAAAAATCAGGAAAATTAATATTTTGTCATATAAGTATATTTATATTGATATAAATACAATATATATATTTTAAATATTTTATAGATACGTATAAATAGACTATTACATTTAATATATATGAAATTTAGTGAAAATGGTTTCAAAATATTTTTAAAAAATATTATTAATTAATAATTTTCTAATTATTATCTATTAAAAATCATTTAATAACAATTTGAAGACACCAAACAAAAAAAAATTAATAAAATATCTAAAATATGTTGAAAATGTAACTCAAACTTCAAACAACCATAACCTTTGATTTGGGTGTCCATTTGAGCTCTACAATATATCAAATCAAAGCCTGTGATGATCTCTACATGCTGGTGACTGAGGCAAAGCCTCTGTCACATTTTTCCAGCCTAAAAAAGGCTTTGAAGACCTCCAAAACTGAGTTTGTAGTCGTGATACCCCTATTTTTTAACATACAAACAAGTATAACTTCTGATACAGATTTCCATTAGGCATGAAACACATATCATATCAAATATTGTTTCATTTTCTTCGATTTGACCGGTTGTGGGGTTGAAACAGAATTCTAGATTATAATTTATGGTCGTTTTAACATTCTAAGGCTTTTCAAATACACATATATATGTATTTATTCATAAATATACATGTGTCTGTGTGTATCTATGTGTTGTATATATGTACATATGTATGTATTTATTTATTTATTTACTTATAAACACACATCAAATACATATTTTTTTTCAGAAATGTATTTAAAACTAATTTTATAAGTACATTCTATGGCTTTTCAAATACACATATATATGTATTTATTCGTAAATATATATCTGTTTGTGTGTGTGTCTCTCTCTTTGTGTGTTTGTGTTTTGTATATATCTATGTATGTATGGATGTATTTATTTATTTATAAACACACACAAAAAACATATTTTTTCATAATTTTATTTAAAACTAATGTTATAAGTATATATTAATATACAAATAAATATACGTATAAATAATTATAAATAAATAAATAAATAAATAAATATATTAATATACGAATTATTATATATACTAATATATGTATAAATATATTTATATTAATATGAATCTCTATCAATGTTTGAATACATATAATAATCTATATATAGATATATCATTAAATAGAGAACAAAAAGAAATGGCATAGTGGTAAAGGTGCAGCCGCGAAATAGGGGAGGTCCCAGGTTCGAGTTCAGGTGGAAGCAAAGGGGGTGCGTACGTATGAGGATGTGCGGGAAGGGAAGTGCACGGGAGACCTCATAGCACTGATAAAGGGGGTTTGAAGCGATGATAAAAGCACTCCCCGCATTTTTTTTATTTTTAATTTTATTTGAATTTTTTTGACCTTTATCAGCTCTTTTTTAGCGCTGATAAAAGCGGCCTTTATCAGAGCTTTTCAAAGCATTGATAAAAGGGACCCCCCCTATATCAGCGTTGAACATTACAGTGCTTTTTTAGCGCTGTTAATGCCTGTTTTGAGCGCTAATATAGGCCGTTTTTGTAGTAGTGACTTCTCTTTCTCAGAATAATGACGAATGAAAATGATCATCTTAGTTGAGTTAACCCACAATTCCATTACTAAAGGATAGGAAGATCAACTAACTATTGGTGGTCCTTGTCTTATAAAATAAATGATAGGTAGTTTCTCCATATTAGATGAAGTAGGATTCTCCACAATAATCAGATTACTGTTTCTTGGTTGAGAAATTTGGGTAAGAATTTCCTTGACATTTTGAACTCCACCTCTAATGGCATTAGGGATATCATTTGGAAAACAAATGAACTATCCTTCACTAAAACTGTTGTCCAATTATCTCTTGCATCCTAAAATTTTAAAATATAGATAACATCTGAAGAAAACATAATTCAGAATGTCATAAATGAATAATTTATTTATTTATGAAATTAACTCTATAGACATAGCATTTCAAATAACATTTTATAGATATTTTCTAAAAAATATCTTATTGGGTTTATACATATACCAAATCTCATAGTAATGGTGATTGGTAATTTTCTATAATCATAATTTCCAAAATTAACCAAACCATTATATGATACCAACCATAAGGAACCTACTTCTCCTACATGAATAATATATAATTTTAAAGATAAAAATTTTAATAGTGTTACATAAACAAGATCTGAAGGTTAAAGGTCTTATGAAAATTTAGAACAAACATATCATTTACATAATAGAACAGAATAACTTTTTAATTACATATTTCTATATTATTAGTGGCTCTCATGTGATTCTTTGTATAAGTAATCAATTGAGGATATACATCAAATAAAGGGGTGATCTAAAATCTTAGTAAGTGGATAAATAATAAATTCAATCAATATAACATGTGGGAGAATAAACATCACAATCATAATATAATTATGGATTCATCATCATAATCATTATAGGAAAAATTCCATAATGGTGTTGAATTTTAAAATAAATAAAAATGAAAGATCATGTCTTAGTGGTTAAATACAACACATAATTTTGAAAAAATGTAGGATTATGTTCATGCATAACATATGTGCATATCCACAAAATCATCATTTTGAACAAATAATGTATCATGTTCACTCATATTTCACCTTATCTCATGAGATATATCACATTAACCATTGAATTCGAGCACTATATAATTCTAGTCTAACTTGTCACATCATAACATTTACATAATAATGCATGACACATAGAATATATACCAATCATTTCTACATAATTTCCCATTTACTGTAAATGGGATTCATAATAATTTCATAACGAATTCATTCATTAAAAATCATTGGCGTTCCTAAAATAAAAAAAGGAATAATATAATTGGTATAATAATCTTGAATCTTAATTGAAGAAAAAACAATCTCAAGAGAAGTAAAATATGTGTTTTTTAGAATGAAGAGTTATTTTGAAAAAATATATTTTTATTTATCATAAAATAATATTGGAATCATTTATATGCCATAAAATAATAGGTAAGAAGAAAAAAATATGTCTTAGGAATATTAAATACAATCCAAACTGAAATTTGACATGAATATGGAATAACCCAAATAAAAAAAGTTGGGTTCGAGAATCCCCTTAACTTATGTCTTAATGATTTCTTCAAATTAACATCCTGGATAATCAAATTACATTAAATAATTAAAAAAATAATGAACCTTTTGTACATATATTTGATTTATTATTTTTATATTATGTTATTTTATATGCATTTTTATGAGTTAGAGTGTTGAATTTGGTTATTCATGAGTGTTAGTTTTATTTTTTTTCATGATTTGTTCACTTGTATAAATGTATATAAAATCATTTAAAAAAGGGATAATAACCAAGAATAGATATTATGTGATATTAATAAACTTCATTAATTTTATTTGGTCTTATATATATAAATTTCAGATATTAAGATGATTCATCTGAAAATTCTGTAATAATAATCATTTAAACAAATTTGGCAGTTTTCAATCACAACATACTCATTTAGTATTATTATTTAATATAATGAATATAAGTTAGTTATAGTACATAAAAATGTTAAAATAGTAATTTTAAAATCTATTTCATCTTTATAATGGTGTTATGAAAATCCAAGAATGTGGTAAAGGAAAATTAAAACTGGTCATTCTTGAAGGCAATAAAACCACACCTCACAGACGACGTATCCATTTTTATAATAAAAGGGAGAGGAAAACATGTTTTCTGATATATTATTAAAAAAATATAATTTAATTAATTTATATATAATTAACTAGATTTATCATTCCACTTGGATTAGGGTATATGAGGAGAGAATATGAAATGAATAGAATAATTAAATGAAATTTTATTTAAAAAAAGAAAGAGAATTTTACATCTTGAATATTACTCCTAGAGAACCTCAATAGAGAGATTGTATTTGGTATTTTTTGAATACAAAAAGAAATATTAATTGGGGTAGGGGATTTGAAGTAGTTTTGGAAAAAAAATTGGGGGTGATTCAAGGGTGTATAGGCATGAGGATAAGGGGTGGTTTTGGGTGATATTTATAGTGGAGGAGGGGAGTGTTTTGATAATTTTATTAATTAGATTATCATTTTGGTTCAAGACAATGAATAGTTTGATATGTTTCACTAAATATTTTAAAATAATGATGTATAATTCTATATTATGGGATTATATCATCCATACATCATCTATGAGTAAAAAATTCATGTATTTTATAGAAACCGAAAATTACAGTGTTTCACTATTCTGGAAACACTGTACTATTTTAGAAACCACAAAAATTTTTACCCGTTACATTATTCAACATGTAGAATTTAAAAATTGACCCCATTTTATGAATATAATTTTCTAAATATGAAAATTTTATTTTTAGAATAATATCGTCACTTATTTAAATAATATAGATTTTAAAATTATCACTAATTTTATGAAACTTTGAAAAATTACTTTTGGTCTCATAAAATAATATAATAATAATAAAGCCAAAAATAATAATTAATGAATATATTTTATGAAATTACTATTTTTATTTATAATAATTTATTAAAATAATTATAACATACAAAAATGCCAACAGTTAATTTATCATTTCTAAAACATTTATTTACTTATACCATGAAATAAATATATCATATTTTTATTCATCCGATATATAAATTATATATTTTTTTCATAGTTTAGGTTAATATTTTATTGGTTGGACTAATATTTCGAATGATCATATTACACTTCCAAATGTTATGTTACAATTTATTTTTATAGGTTTTTTAACTTCTAGAAATTTCTCTAATTCCATTCATTCTTCATTTATAATGTCTTTATTTTTTTTCCCTATATTACTTTTTAAGATTTATACTATATTTATTAATTATTACAAGATATATTATGTTTATAATATTATGGGTCATTACATTTTCCCCCCTTATGAAATTTCTCCCTTTAATATTAATTTTACATACAATGGTAAAAACAAGTGAGGGTACAAATCCTACATCTCTTATTCAGGTTCCCATGTTGCCTCTTCATACTTATGGTTTTGCCATATTACTTTTACCTAGAGGGTAGTATTTTTGTTTATTATATTATTTCTACATTCCTATATGTTCATCAATTTCTACTCATAAGGGAGATTATTTTAAAACTATACCACCTATGGATTCAGTGCATGTTAGGGATATGGTATATACTTCCTCAAGAGGGATATATGGAATATGTAATATACATGAGATATTGTGGGTGGATATACCATTCAATTGGCCACATCTCTTGAAGGGTTTGATGTACCTAGGAATCATCTTTACCTTCATACCAATTATAATTATCTGATACCATGAGATTACATTCACTAACTTAATCCCACCATGCTAGTGTTCAACATGTTTTCCCATAAAGCGATTTTTATTGATCCATTTATATTCTTCTATGGAAACTGTTGTTGTAATGGAATTTGGATAGAGGTAGATATTGTTCACATACTTACTTTATGCCAGTAGAGTATTCTCTCAACAAGTCTTCTAGTGTATGGATAATTTACTCTAATTGGATAGAATTTTAGGGGTGATTAGACGTACTGATGTTTAGCTTAGTATTTTGAGAATGATGGAGACTATTTCAGAACATCAATGTGAATCTAGGATCTCTATAAGATACAATTGTTAGTGGTACTCCATGAATAATTATTAGTTCTGAGATATATATCAATCTATTTTGATCTAGTATGATGTCCCCTAAAATAGTGATGACGTGATTTGTATTTGTGAGACTATCCAAAACAACCTATATAGCATTGTTTCCACTAGATGTCATTAGAAGTCCAGTGAAAATGTATATTGTGATGTTTTACTATTTCCATTTTGGTATGTGTGATGTTTTTATCATACCATTATACTTTTTTCCATTTACTATTCACTTATATACATACCTAGAGATTTTATTTATAATTATCAATGTCTTTCATCATATTCCCCCCAATAGTTCCCTCAGAGATCTAGATACATCTTTGAGATCCATGGATGAATAGAGAAGGTTGAGAAATGTGAATGATTCAGAATCTATCTATGTATCTCTGGATTAGATGGTACACATAGTCAGTTCCAAAATCTAATTACTTCTTCCTCATATATTTTGTTCTCTATGGATTTTTAATTTCTTATAGGTTCTAATTTGTTTTTGAATTTCCACATCATTTCATTGAGCATCCTTTATTTTTCCATGAGGTATGGTTCAAAAATAATTTGAGAAATGATTGGTTACATTCCTTACATAATGATTCCCATGTACATATTTTTTCTGTCTAATAATATTGGATCCTTCTGAATTATCATATTTTATATAGTTGAAGGATCCTTTCTACATGGAGTATCTAAAATTTAGTAGCTTTAATAGGAGTGTAGGTGATTGACTAGTCATAATATTTGATAATAACTACCATCTTCCTTGGTTCATTTTAATCTTATCCCATGGGAATATATATTTGAGGCTCATATGATCAATTTATATCTTAGTATTCTCCCCAAAGAGATAATTCCTATATATTTTAACACGAAGAGAACATCCTCAAATTCTAGATCATGTTTTGTATAGTTTTTCTCATTAATTTTCATCTACATTGAGGCATAGGATAACACTTTATAATTTTTCATTAGCACACATCCTAATACCTTCATCTAAGCAGTGCTATATACCACAATAAGTTCCCCACATTCAAGATGTGGGATTAATGGTGTTCTGATAAAACTATTTTTTAAATCATTGAAGCATTCTTCACATTCACATGTAAATATAAATTTTATCCCTTATGTGTCATATTGGTTAGTTTTTTGAAAATAATGATAAGTTCTTCAAATTTTTTTAGTACTACCCAGGTAGTAGTAGGAAACTACATATCTATCTTAAAAATGTTGTCTTGGGGCACACATTGATAGCATATTTCTTGGAAATGTCTAAAGATATTAATTTAATGGTTATTACATTCCCAATGAATGATTCTTACTCTATATGAAACTCACATTTACTGTTCTTCGTATAAATTTTCTGCCTTCACAAAGTATTTATGTTAATATTCAAATTCTATTCATGTTCCTCATATGTATTGGAGAATATTGAAATAACATGAATATATAATACCCCCAATTTGTGGAGGTAACCACTAATGACTCTATTAATTCTGTCCATGAATATAGCTAGAATATTAGTTAGTCCAAAAGGAATCACTGTGAACTCATAGTGTATATACCTCATTCAAAAAGTTGTCTTGGGAATATATTTCTTCTGAAAATTTAATTGGTGATATCCCAACCGATGGCCCACCATAGATAAATATATTGTCCAACATAGCTGATAAAAAAAATCATCTACCTATGTAATGGGATACTTATTCGTTTTCATTGTTTTGGTGAACATCGGTTAATCTATGCAGAGGAAAATCTATCAGTCTGTCTACTTGATGATGTTGATTGGTGTACCCCATAGTGAAGAACTTAGGCATATGAATCCCTTGTCAGATTCTATTGTAAATACATATTTCTTTATTCCAACTCAATGGTGTCCATTTTGTAAGGAGTATTCTATATCATAATAGTTCTAGGAAAAAGTATAATTAATAACTCAACCTCTTATTCAAGAGGAAGACCATTAAATTATTTAGTTAAAAAATCTTATATTCCCTCTCAATGGGAATGTCTTCGATCATGATTCTCTCCTTATTTTCAATAATTTTTTGTTGTTATACATGCTAATAAGGAAATATTACCCATATTTGTGGTGATGACTCTATGGGTGATTCATCCTCATCCAAACACCTATACGGAATTGGATGATACCTCAAGATGTGTAGAGTGATATTTTTTTCCAAAATGTTTATGTTTGCTTTGTATAAAGACTATCAATTTGTTCCCACAATTAAATCAATCTCCAAAAAAGTAATTAAGATACAATTTTCTAGGAGGATTAGTTAAAAAAATTGGGGAGGAGTAATATAATTTAGAATAATTAATATCTCCATTTTCAATTCTCATATATAACTCAACCTCTATAGTTTGAGTCGGTGTTAAAATTTTTCTAACAAACATGAAAGATATGAAAGAATACAATGAATAAGAAACATATAGTATGTTAAAAATTCATAAATGAATATCTAGCATACCAATCACAATATCATTGTCAGGATCCACCTCAGAAATAGTGAAGGAAAATTCATTCCCTTTATCGTGTTTCTTTGGTGTGTGATGACACTCATTAACCTGAAGGCCCTGATCGTTTTTGGCATTAACATTCATAGTGACCATTTTCCATACAATTAGAGCATTGAAAAATTATTGGTTCTCTCATTTCTTCAACCACATTTTATAGATTCATCATATATCATCAACATTCATGATCATGGTGGTATTCTCTCCCACAATTGAAGTATTTCCCCATCCCATTGAGGTAATTTCCATGATTCTTATTACAACATTTTTGACCTTAGTGTGGCTCAAATTTCATTCTAATTTTGTTATTAGATACTATATTTTGAATCACCATCATTCATTTCTTATCTTCATAGTCACATGACTATTTTTTAATCTCCATCTCCACTATGAGAGACCATCAAAATATTTCTTCATATTCCAAAAGTCTCAAATTTCATGATTATTTTTATGCTATTGTATTAATCCACTAAAGAATCTATCAATTTTTCTGTCATGGTTTTTGAAAAGAGACATGATTTACCATGAAATCCTTGTGAAATTTTATCCATATGCCCCAATAGATTAACCTTCCTTTTTATTACTCTATATTAATTCTCTCTCCATATTTTTCTAATGAGATTGAGGGAAATACTTATTATGAAATATTTTCATAATGTATTACCACTTCATCTATTCAATTTCGTCTTTCAGCTTGGTGTTCATAATCAACACCCACATTGGGTGTGCCTCTAAATATTAATGATAAACGACCCTAGAGACCTTCTCCATCTCAAAACATGAACACCTATAAAATTACATCTCTATTTAATTGACCCACTATTACATGACCATTGTACCAACAGATCCACTAAATGTCATTGTCATTACCACATAAAATACCCAATATCCAGTTTATTTTTTTAGTTGAAAGATGGGTTTCCATTTTATTCAGGTTATTGATTATAGAATGAGTCATCTGGGTAATAATTTCATCGAATTTTTTATCTCCACCTCCCACGTCATTCAGAATGTCATTTGGGATATCACTACATTGTCCCTCACATAGATTTTTGGCCTAGTTTCTCCTATTTCCAACAATATTTTAAATTATAAAAGGATTAAAAAAATCATAAGTCAACAGTTCCGAATTAAATAACTTATTTATTTATGAAATTAAATATATAGAAAAATAATTTGGGATCCCTATGATTAGTTTTGTTTCTAAAACATTTCTTCTTGGGTTCTTACATATACATAGTAACATTATAAGGGGAAAATATGTTGTTATTTAATACTAATTATCAAATTAACTAAACAATGTTCTGATACTATCTATAACAACCTATATTTTTTAACATGTCTATTACATCATTTTAAAGATAAAAAAAGTAATAGTGTTACATAACCAGGATCCAATGTTTTAGAGTCTATGGTAAATTGAGAACAAACATAAGATTTACATACTACATAATTAACATAATTTAATTCATTTTTCTTTTTCTTCTTTGTTTTACTCATGTACTCGTTAATATATTTAATCACTTGAGGATTGAAAGAACTCAGATCTTTGTTTCAGGTATGCCTTTCCTTTTTCTGGAGTTTTT
This sequence comes from Viscum album, assembly GCA_963277665.1. NCBI lineage: Eukaryota > Viridiplantae > Streptophyta > Magnoliopsida > Santalales > Viscaceae > Viscum > Viscum album. The sequence goes on from OY728161.1 coordinate 1,559,332,898, forward strand.
GAGAAAAATAGACTTTCTAGACATTTTTGAAGTACACACCATGTACTTTTTGAGTACACACCGTGTACTCTTCTACGGCTCGAAGCCGTTTGCTGGCCATGCCCGGGCCACACACACAGTGTGTAGGGGTGACATGGAGGCCAATTTTGGTGGAGTATGGAAAGACCTAGTACATGTCGTGTACTCTCAAATTACACGCCGTGTACTTTTATTTTTCTAACTAAATGCACTAGGGACACGCATGACTGACAGAACACACCCCTTCTCTAGGTTCTTCGTCTGAGAGAGACTCATATGACCAGTTCTTCCCTGAGCCCCCGCCTCTCCATCCGTTCTCTGATTCAAGCACGATCGATTGCGTTGGAAGCGCAGCGGTGAGTTCTTCCTTCTCCTTGAGCCTTGTTTTCCAATTCTCACTCCTTCTCAAGTTATCTAAGGTTGAAAACTTCGTGCGTTTTCTAAAATCTACGATGTTATATGGAGAATCAGTCACTGTGGTTCATGTATATTGATCTTCTAGGATCAAGGTAGGTGGTTTGTGCCTTTCTGTGTAGAATGTCGATGAGAATTTTGTGCAAATTCCTCCAATACCCTTGGACGGGATATTGCGTGTTCCTGTTTACCCTTGTTTTATTGCCTTCTTTTCTTGATTTCTAGAGTAGATGTTTTTCCCGTGTCTATGGTAGTTTTTACTATACTCTGGATGTTTTCCATGCATCATTCACTTGTTCGACATTTTTCCGGTTTCCATGCCTAGTTGTATGATAGTTGGACTATTTCTTTGTTTTGCTGTTGGGCCTTAGAATGATATCCAAGTAGTTCTTAAGGTTTACATTGACATTGCACGCATGCTGAGCATGTTAGTTTCACACAGGACTGTGAGACCTAGTGTAGTAGACCACAGGGAGAATAGACATAAGGGATTCTCCATAGTTTCTTTTAATACGATGCGAGACCACAGGGGGAATTGATGATGAGTGCTTCCTCATAGAGTCTGTAGTTCCTCGATGCGGGCCACAGGGGGAATCAGACATTGAGTGCTTCCACAGAGAGCCTTTAGCACGATACGATACTATAGGGGGTATTGACAGTGATTTCTTCCTCAGAGAGTCTATTCTTTAGCTAAACTAGAGGGGTGAGACCGTGTGTGCCTCCTAGAGGGTTTCTAGTACTTGTAGATTGAACCATATGGGTTAGGCTGTGAGAGATACCTAGAGGGTTACCTATTTTCTACTTGTTGTTGGTTGTTACTTGTGTACTTTATATGTTAGAACTGTGATTTGTGATAGCTGTGTATTTTCCTGTTTACTGTTTCTGTACTTTAATTGCCATGTATTCATTGACTGTTAGGCACAGACCATTGGGTGGTTTCCTACTGGGACTTTGTCTCACACCCTATTTGGGCCATGCTTTTGGGCCCAAGAAAACTATGTTGTTGTAGGTATAGATAAGGTAAAGTTCCCTTCTACTTCAGGTTCTTGATTGCACTGGAGCTGGGGAGCATGGGATCGAGCCGAGGCTTGCGATGCTGAGGAGTTTCTCATCTATTTTTCTTTTTCTATTGCTTTAGTACTTCTGTTCAGTTGGATTTCAGCATGTTGTTGTGTTTGAGAACTTCCTTATATACTTGTACTTGCTGCATCATTATCATCAATTATATATATTCATTGCTTTTACTGTTTGGTTTCAGTTGTTGTGTATTGTTTACCGCTTCTTATGTTTATTGCTGTTTTCCATACCTTGTATACCTTACCGAATGAAGGCATAGTTTCCCCAATAACTTACCAAGGCCCTCACTACTAGTCAGCAGCCTCTGGAATTTGGGGAAATGCGCTTGAGGTCATATGGAGAAATCAGTATGGGGCACCAGTGGAGGGGCTCCAGATTCGTGTCGTTACAAAGTGGTATCAAAGGTGTTCTCTCTCTTGCCTTACTATTTTGAGACTTTAGATAGGGATATGATAGATTCGGTACTTGGTATTAAGCTGTGATCGGGAGTAGCTAACCTGTGTATAGGGAAAGGCCATACTACCTCATTAAATGCAGTTTACTGGTTTTGAGATTTTACGGTTGATATGATTTCACCTAGAGTGATTCACATGTTTTGGGTTGATATTTTCTTGACGATTACGGTTCGATTTCTGTCGCAACCCGATCAGATGAGGGTATGTCATCTCATGCATCATATAGGAACTTGTAGAAATCACTCGCCATGCATTCATGCCATGCCATCTAGGGTGTATTAGAGATTTCATGTTGTTATGATAGACTTTTGGTAGATTATGCATGCTGTTGTGATAGATTCTTGATAGAATCTCTGCTGCCTTGTTAAAGGATTGATTGTTCCCTACTTTGCTTAAATGAACGCCAAATTTTGATTCTTGAGGCGTTATAGGCCATCTCGAATCAAAAATTGGTGGATCATGATCCTGTTTTCTCTTGTCTGTGACTATAGGAGACGCCAAGATTTGATTCGCGGGGAGTATGGGCCCTCACAGATCGGAATTTGGAACCTCTTTTCCATGTTTTCAGTGTTTCTGGGATTCTGTGCAGGTTCTCAGTCACTACCCAGAAAAACCCAGAATACACGGCATGTACTTTTCGAATACACGACGAGTAGTTTTCAAGACGTGTCACTGACCGTGTCACTGACCATGTGAGCAGAAACACAGTATCGTGAGAATATCTTCAGGAACATGCCGTGTATGGTTGGTACACGTCGTGTAGTTTGGATCCGTGTACCCGTCTGTGTCACTAACAACACGGGTCAGGGTAGCTCGAGTAGAACACGCTGTGTAGTCTTGTCCAAGTACCTGGCCATGTCACAAACAACATGGGCCGGTGTCACCTTCTCTTAGACACACCGTGTTGTTTTCGGAACACGCCATGTAGTTTTGATCAGGTACCCTCCTGTGTCACGAACAACACGGGATGCTGTCACCTTCACCTATACACACTGTGTTTGTTCGGAACACACCGTTTAAGGTTAATCCATGTATACGACCATGTATTTAACAACACGGGCCACCGAATCCTTGTCTAGTACATGCCGTGTTGTTCATAACATGTCGTGTAGTCTTGGGTTAAGTCGCACCCTGTGTGTTAACCGTTTAAGGAGACTTGGGCAGGGGAATTTTTTTCAAGTACACGCTGTATGTTGGGTCAACACGCCATGTAGTTTGAGGTGTTATACTACCTGTAGGGTAGGGGTAAATGCCCATGTTAGTGGCTTAAGAAGACACGTCGTGTAGTTTTTATACACGTCATGTAGTCGTGTTTTGTAAACTTGTTTGTTTTCCTTCCCCTTTTCCCATTTTGTACTCTTGTGTTTCCTATCCTTGTTTTTCTAATCTAAGGTGTGATTTTGATCTTTCAGAGCTATGCCTCTGAGACATCCTCCGTTTGTACGTTTGTCGTCAGGCAGTGATCAGATGCCAGATATGGCTGATAAGGGACTTCCTGCAGATCCTCCAGTCAGGCCAGCCTTGGCACCGACTATCATACCAGTTGCAGGCGCTGATACGCAGTTCAGGGAAGGTTTTCTGAGGATGATCCAGACCCTTCAGGGAGTACCGCCTCCTGCCACGACTGTGGCAGAATTGATGTGGGTTTTTCAGTAGCATCATCCTCCCATGTTTTCAGGGGAAGGAGGACATCGGGCTTTAGAGTTACGGATGGAATCCATGCTGACTATCTTCGAGCATCTAGAGACACCTCCAGAGAGGCAAGTCAAGATTTCTAACTACATGCTCCGAGACTCCTCCAAGAGGTGGTGGGACGTGATCTCACAGGTGGGTCATCAGCAGGTTATGGATTTGGAGGAGTTTCAGCACGTCTTTTATGACTACTTCTACCCGGATACCCTGAGGGCCGACCGAGCCCAGGAGATCCTGAGCATAAAGCATGGTACTGTTTCCATCAGGTAGTATTCCTCTCATTTCACCGAGTTGTAGTGTTACACACCCCTCTGAAATGAGAGTGGTGTGTTCTTGGCAAGGAAGTTAGAGGATGGTATCAGGTGGGAAATCCGCTCGCAGGTGAATATCTTCCAGTTAATATCCATCACTTCCATCGTCAATCAAGAACTGATTGTAGAGTGCAATCTGAGAGACTCCGGAGCTACGATCCATGGAGGTTCTACTTCCAGAGCTAGTTTTCCTCTAGATGATAGCAAGATGCACCGTAGGGTGTCCTTGCACGGTGATCTAAGGAAGCGAGATGCATCGTCAGACACCCTGGTGGTATGATACTAGTGTGGCCGGTCATGGAACACGAGGCCGTAGTGCTAGAGAGACCCCTTGGAATGCCAATCATGTGACAAGATGGGTCCCCTTTAACGTTTCTACCAGGTTTTCTCACCATCAACTGGTGACCGGGGTTCTTCCATGACTCCTCGTACAGGAGGAGCACCACCAGTTTCTCACCAGTCATGGAACTAGAGTTCTTCCGACCTTTCGGGACGAGGTGGAGGTCGAGGCCATGGCAGTTAGCCACCAGCCCCTCATCACCAGCAAGGTGGATCAAATCAGAGTGGTCTGCCCGGGGTGTAGGGCTGCGGTGCAGGAAAGTCTTTTGCCATGGAGTAGACCTATCAGGAGAAGGATCCCGACTCTTCTACAGTTCGAGGTATGGTTTTAGTAGCCTCAGTTTTATCTTCAGATCTTTTTGATATTGGTTCCACACATCATGAGATCATTCTGAGTACACTGAGAGAGCATCATATTTATGTTAAACTCTCGAAGTGCCACATTTGGATGGATCAGATTCACTTATTGGGTCACGTCATCTTAGAGGAAGGAGTATCTGTAGACCTAGAGAAAGTGAGAGTTGTAGTCTCCTGAGAGCAACCGAAGAACATTTTTGAGGTACGTAGTTTTTTAGGGCTGGATGGATACTACAGACTCTTCATTAAAGACTTTTCATGCCTAGCATCACCTTTGATAGGTTTGACCAAGAAGGGGGTGAAGTTCTTATGGTCATATTCCTATGAGTCAACCTTTCAGAAGCTGAAGGGAAGACTGACGTTAGCACTGATACTCGTCTTGCCAGATCCAGGAAAAAGCTACAATGTTTATTGTGATGCTTCAGGTATTGGGCTGGGCGCTGTGCTTATGCAGGGAGATGGAGTCGTTGCGTACGGGTCTCGGCAGTTGAGGCCACATGAGAGGAACTACCCTACACATGATATAGAGTTGTCATCTGTTGTTCATTCCTTATGCTGTTGGAGACACTATCTTCCGGGAGAGCACTTTGTGGTATTCACCAACCATAAGAGTCTCAAGTATATCTTCTCCCAACATGATCTGAATCTGAGGCAGTGTAGGTGTGTCAAGTATCTTCATTCATTTGATTTCGAGCTTGCCTATACGCCGGAAAAGGGAAACACATTGGAAGATGCGTTGAGTAGGAGATCTCAGATTCCGGGACTTCAAGAGGCTAGTAGTGAGTGGCAGCTTATGGTACTATTCTCTGAAATGCATCTGGAGGTACAAAACAGACAGGGACAAACTTTACTATGTCCTGTAGCTATTACCTCTACACTTATTGATCGGGTACGGATGAGGTAGATATCAGACTCAGAAGTCTTAGTCATGTGGGAGAGTGTGTCAGGGGAGGACACTCTTCTTGGATGGACAGCGGGTGGGGATGAGATCTTGAGCTTCCAGGGACGCGTATGGGTGCCAGCAGACCTACGCAAGGAGCTGATGCGGGATTTTCAATCCTCAATTTGGGCAGTTCATCCCGGCATCACTAAGATTTATCGGGATCATCATCGCCAGTACAGGTGGCCAGGTATGAAGAAAGATGTTGCTAGTTTTTTCATGAGATGCTCTACTTGTCAGCAGGTGAAGGCGGAACATCAGCGACCAGTATGCCTTTTACAGTAGTTAAAAATTACGGAGTGGAAGTGGAACGATGTTGCGATGGACTTCCTGACCGGGTTGAAAAGGTTGCCTTGGGGGAACGATTCTATTTGGGTTGTCATCGACATGCTCCTGAAGGTTGCTCACTTCTTGCCGATCAAGGAGGCCTTTAGTGTCAATGATCTAGGAAAACTGTACATCAGAGAGATTGTACGTCTGTATGGAGTTCCACACATTATTGTTTCAGACAGGGATGTGTGCTTTACTTCTCGGTTTTGGCAGGGACTTCAAAAGGATTTGGGTACCCAGGTAATTCTGAGTACGGCATACCATCCCCATACAGATGGCCAGTCCGAGCGTACGATCCAGGTGCTTGAGGATATGCTCTGAGCTTGCATTATAGACTTTGGAGGTTCTTGGGATAATCATATTGCTCTAGTGAATTTCGCCTACAACAACAGTTTTCAGGGGACTATTCAGATGGCACCTTACGAGGCTTTTTATGATAGGCCATGCTGATCACCCTTATACTGGCTGGAGGCAGGATAGGCAGCTTTTCTGGGACCTCGTCTTGTTCAGGAGACTTCAGAGTAGATAGAGCTGATTCAGAAGAATATGGGTACAGCACAATCACGATAGAAGTCTTATGATGATCAGCGGAGATGACCTCTCGAGTTCTAGGTCGGGGATCAGGTTTTCCTGCGTGTCGCACCGAGGTTAGGACACAAGAGGATTCACAGACAGGGTAAGCTTTCACCACGGTACGTCATGCCATTTGAGTTTTTGGAGAGAGTTGGGCCGGTCGCCTATCGGTTTCAGCTACCCCAGAGGTACTGGGCAATGCACAACTTCTTTCACGTCTCTCAGCTCCGACCTTACCTTTCAGACCCGTCTCATGTCTTTCAGCCTGAGGAAGTTGAGCTCGAAGTGGATGCATCGTTTGAGGAGAATCCCATCCAGATTTTCGATCAAAGTACTGTGGTTCTATGTGGTCCGTCCTTCCCTCTTGTACGAGTTCTATGGCAGCATGGGCGAGTAAAAGGTGAGACCTGGGAGAGGGAGGCCGATGTACAATTGCAGTGGCCGGAGCTGTTTGGGGTTTCTTCTTCTACGCCTCGCTAGGGAAATTCGGGGACGAATTTCTTTATGGAGGGAAGTTTGTAAGAACCCAGATATACGTTTCAGGCCCGCCTTTCATTTTTATGGGGTTTTTGAGAAAAAATAAACTTTCTAGAAATTTTTGAAGTACATGCCATGTAATTTTGGAGTACAAGTCGTGTACTCTTCTCCGGCTTGAAATCGTGTGCTGACCGTGCCTGGGCCACACACACGGTGTGTAGGGGTGACGTGGAGGCCGATTTTGGCGGAGTACAGAAAGACCTAGTACACGCAATGTACTCTCAATGTACACACCATGTACTTTTATTTTTTTCACTAAATGCACCGAGGTCACGCCTGACGGACAGAACACACCCCTTCTCCAGGTTCTTTGTCAAAGAGCGACCCGTACGACCGGTTTTTCCCCGAGCCCCCGCCTCTCCATCCTTTCTCTGATTCGAGCATGGTCGATTGCGTTGGAAGCGCAACAGTGAGTTCTTCCTTTTTCTTAGGCCTTGTTTTCCAATTCTTCCTCCTTCTCAAGTTATATAAGGTTGAACATTTTAGGCATTTTCTTATATCTACGATGTTCTAGGGAGAATCAGTCGTCGTGGTTCAAGTATATCGATCTTCTAGGATCAAGGTAGGTGGTTTGTGCCTTTATGTAGAAAGTCGATGAGAATTTTCTGCAAATTCCACCAATACCCTTGGACGGGATACTGTGTGTTACTGTTTTGACCTTGTTGTATTGCCTGCTTTTCATGATTACTAGAGAAGATGTTTTACCTGTGTCTATGGTAGTTTTTACTGTACTCTGGATGTTTTCCATGCTTGTTTCTCTTGTTCGGCATTTTTCCGGTTACCATGCCTCGTTGTAGGATAGTAGAACTGCTTCTTTGTTATGATGTTGGGACTTAGAATTATATCCAAGTAAGTCTTGAGGTTTACTTGGATGTTCCACGTGCACTGAAGATGTTAGTTTCACACAGGCCTGTGAGAACCTAGTGTAGTAGACCACAGAGAGAACAAAAGTAAGGGCTTCTCCAGAGTGTATTTTAATACGATGCGAGACCACAGGGGGAATTGATGATGAGTGCTTCCTCAGTGAGTCTGTAGTTTCTCGACAAGGGCCACAGAGGGAATGAGACGTTGAGTGCTTCCCCAGAGAGCCTTTAGCACAATACGAGACTATAGAGGGAATTGACAGTGAGTTCTTCCTTAAAGAGTCTATTATTTAGCTAAACCAGAGGGGTGAGACCGTGTGTGCCTCCTAGAGGGTTTATAATACTTTTAGGTTGAACCATATGGGTTAGGCTGTGAGAGCTACCCAGAGGGTTACCTTTTTTCTACTTGTTGTTGGTTGTTACTTGTGTACTTTATATGTTAGAACTGTGAATTGTGACTGTTGTGTATTTTCCTATTTACTGTTTCTGTACTTTACTTTCCATGTATTCATTGACTATTAGGAACAGACCTTTGGGCGGTTTCCAACTGGGACTTTGTCTCACACCCTGTTTGGGCCATGTTTTTGGGCCCAAGCAGACTATGTTGTTGCAGGTATAGATAAGGGCAAGAGCCCTTCTACTTCAGGTTCTTGATTGCACTGGAGCTGGTAAGCCTGGGATAGAGCCGAGGCATGCGATGCTGAAGTGTTGCTCATCTGTTTTTCTTTTGATGTTGCTTTAGTACTTATGTTCAGTTGTATTTCAGTACGTTGTTGTGTTTTCTGCTTTCCTTAGATACTTGTACTTGCTGAATCGTTATCATCATTTTTATATATTCATTTCTTCCACTGTTTGGTTTCAATTGTTGCGTATTGTTTACTGCTTCCACCGTTTATTTTTTTCCTTACCTTGTATACCTTTCCGAATGAGGGCATAGTTTCTCCAATTACTTACCAAGGCCCTCGCTTCTAGTCGGTAGCCTCTGGCATTTGGGGAAATGTGCTTGAGGTCATGTGGTGAACCGGGTACATGGCACCAGTGGAGGGGCTCCGGATTCAGGTCGTTACAAGGATATACATCATACATTGGGGTGAGTTAAAGGCTTTGAAAGAGGATAGATAAGAAACTGAATCAATTAAACATGGGTGACCATAAACATCAAAATTGTGTAATAATTATGGAATCATAATTATAATTATTAGAGGAATCATTAGATAAATGCGTGGAATATGGAAAGGCATAAAATGAATCATTATGCCTTAGTGGTCAAATACCACCCATATTTGTGGATAAATCTAGCATCATATTTACGCATAACATATGCGAATAATAATAACATTATTACTATCAAAAAAATGTGTCATGTTGACGCATGTTTTACATTATACAATGAGATACATCACATTAACCAATTTACTGGAGGGATCTATATTTCCAGATGCACCCATTACATCATAATATTTATATAATCCTGAATTCTACATAGAATGTATAATAATAGCTACATTAAAAGAACCATTGGAAAGTAAAATGGTTTAATGAGAATTTTATAACTCATAATTTAATTAATACATATTTTTGATCCTAAAACCAAACTAAAATAAAATACATGGTCTAAGAATAATCAATCTTAATAGATGAAGAAACAATCTTAAGGGAAGTAAAAGATGTGTTTTTAAGAAAGAAATACTATTTTTGAAAAATTAAATTTTCCATCATTAAATCAGTTTGGAAACATGTATCTCCCATAAAAATTTAATAAAAAAGAAATTATATTTTAGGAATTTTAAAGTACATCCACATTGAAATTTTAAATGAAATAGGAATAAAACAAAGAGTGGGAAATCAGTTTGAGAATCCCCAACCATTATGTGTGAATGGATTCTTCACTTTAATATACTAGATAATTAAATTATGTTCATTAATTATAAATATATATCCTATTGCTAAATTATTTTATAGTTATAATTTTTCTAAGTACATTTATGTCTATTTTATTAGTTATAGTGTTCAATTTTGTCATTAGAGAGGGTTTGTTTTTCTTGGTTTTGAAGATCAGTTCACTTTTATACATGAACAGAAGATCCTGTAATATGGGGATAAATATCCAAAATTTATATTAAGTGATATTTATGAACATAAAAATGATAAATTGGTATTATATATATATATTTTTTCTACATATGAGAAAGATTCATTATATTTTTTTAATGATAACCATTTAGATTAATTTGGCGGTCTTCAATCACAAAAACACCGATTTGATATATTAATTAATATAATGTATATAAATTTACTACAGAACATAAAAAATTATATAATATAAATTTTCAAATCTATTTAAACCATTATAATGGATTCAATTATATCCTTTAATGTGTTAATGGAAATTGAATATTTTTCAGCCTTGAAGGTGATAAAACAACACCATAGAGATGATATTTCCATTTTTTTAAACAAAAGAGAGGAAAACATGATTGATGATTGATTAGTACATTAAAATAATAAAATTATAGTATATATTAAATATAGGAGTTATAATTAAACTTCTATAAGTGTAGATTAGGAGTGAATAAGAAAATAAAAGATAAATGAAAAGAAATTAAAAATAAAAGAAAAAGGATTTTACCTCTTCAATACTTCTCCTTAAGAAACACATTAAGAAGATTAGATTAGTTATTTTGTAGAGAAAAAGGGATCTCAGAAGTGAGTTAGTGGTTTTTTAGGATTAATTGGTATAAAATAGACATTACACAAGGCTTTAAAGGTATGAGGAGAAAGGGTGGTATTAATAGTGGATGTGAAGGGTGTTTTTTTATTATTTTATTCATTGGTTTTTTATTTTGGATTCAGACTATGAATAGTTTTAATATTATCCCAAAATATATTAAAATAATAAAAAATAGTTCTATGTTATGGTCATACAACATCCATACATCATCTATCACTCAAATATCTATGTATTTGTTAAATACCATAAATTACCATGTTCCACTATTCAGAAAAAATCAACTATTTTAGAGGAATCCCAAATATTTACCTTAACCATTTTTCAATATGAAGAATTGAAAAAATGGACTATATTTTATGAAAATAATTATACATATATGAAAAAAAAATTTAAATAAAATAATAATTTAGTCAAAAAAATACTATTTTAAAAATTATAAACGATTTGATGACAATTAGAAAAATAACTTAAGGTCTCATAAAATTATCTTATAATCTTATGAAACTAGAATAATAATTTTTGAATATATTTTATGAAAATATATAGTTATTTTTATTAAAAAATTATAATTAAAAATTTATAACATACCAAAATACCAACACATAATTTATCATTTCAAGAACAATTTTTTACTTTTACCAGGAAATAATTATATTATATTAAAATTTTTAGGATACCAAAATTATGATTATAATTTCATGGGTGAGGTAACTATTCATTTGACGAGATTACTATTCCTAATGGACACATTACAATTACAATGTTTATGTTACTATTAAATTTCTATAGGTTCATTAACTTCATGAAATACCACTTATTCAATTCATTCTTTATTTATAATAATAATTTTTGGCATCTCAATGATTTAATGTGATTTTTAGAATATTGAATATTTTTTAGAAGGGAGTTTACATTGATAAAAATATGTGTTTTTAAAAATTACCCAAACCTCAACAGTGGATCCATATTAACTGTAATGTCTATTGACTATCAATATCCATGATCAACTCTGGTGTGGACTGACAGAAACTGAAAACAAACTCCATTCCAATCAAGGAAAAGTTACGTTTCCAACATTAATTTATATATATTTCATGTAATTCTTGTAGTAATGTTGGGAATATAAAATGTATGAAAACAATTTTAATGAAAATTTTATAACCCATTTAGGTAAAGTGACGTTTCCTTTCCCCCTAATGATTATTGGGGATGAGAAGTTCTATTGTGGTGATATTATAAAACCTCATGTTTTGGATAGAAATGCCTTTTTTATTGAGTTGAATTTTTTATGTTAGACATTATGAATCCTAATTTGATCATAAAAAATCAATAAAAATAGTTGGAATAGTAAATTTTTTTCAATTATATGGGGGACATGGCTGGGTAGGTGATGTAGTTGTTTGGTGATGTTTTGAGAGCACTGCTATTCGAAAAACTATTTTTTAGAAATGGTAAATGGGAATCATGTATGGAACATGATTATTGAAAATAGTGAAACCATATAATACATCCAAATTGTGGTGTCACATAGTTTTTAGAACCATACACCCAGACACCACATGACCATGAAAAAGTACTGGCCTTTTCTGAGACAAACCACATGGTTTTCAAATGGTTTGAAAAACCACGGTCCAAGCCATGCGAGGGGAGGGGGGGGGGGGGTGTGGTTCCACCATTTGTAGAGCTTATGAAAGGTTTGGATAACCATATATCAAAATCATATGAATCCTTAATTTTTTTTATGTTTCCATTTTTAATCTATTATAATTTAACCTTTCATGCTCACTTCTCATCCAGATTCACACATTATTTCCCGCCTTGTAAAACCCCACCCCTACCTTACTGTCTAAAGGAGGTGGTGAGGGTCACTTGTCCTTAAGCGACGTTCCCAATGAAATAAAGGCTGGAAATATTTGCTGAGGGATTTGAGAACAAATTGTGGAACGATTTTCCCTTGAGACAAAACCAAAAAAACCATCCACTATAAATCACTATATGATGCATGTCTACCAAAAAATTCAAACATGTATTCCCAGAGGAAAAAAAGTTGATCCACAATACAACAAAAAACCAATACAACAAATAACTTATCAGAGTACTATGCAGAAGACCAAAAAACAAAGCACCACATTCCACGATACGACCACAACTATACACTGAGCTCCAAGATCCAAGCTCGACCCAAAAATCATGATGCACCACTAAAGGACGATGATGCCTTACCTTTTCCCACGTCACGGTACACAACATCAACAAAGACACCAATGTGGCAAAGCAGTGGGTGAGTACTAAAACTCAGTAGGTCTTCCCCAAATTACTTTCCTACATGAAAAATTAGGATAAAACCGTTATGAAATTTATATAAAACAATTTATATAAAATAAATCACATGTGGAACCATTACCATAAGCCAAACACACCCATACCAAGCCATCTCACCGAAACCAAACCACCAAAGGAATTACAAACAAACATTCCACAAGACATCTAATTATTTACACACTAGAACAAAAATTTCTAACTTTTAAATAAATTCACAACAACCTATTCACAACAAAACAACCAAAATGGTGGGGCTTCTGCCCAACCCGTTCACCCATTTGCAACTAACGGTTCTTCTAGAACACAATCTGCATGGAGGTTCTTCCGACCACTATCTATCAAATTTTATAGTGAGAATTCCCACCCACTTCCACACAACATTTCAATAATATCAATCCAAGAATAAACCCATCAAGGTCACAACATCATGCAATCAACCAATTCCATTTCATATCAATCCACTTCAATAAATCACATATTTATTGAAAACCATTCTCCATAACAAACAAAAATTATATAAAATAACCTCGTTATTGAAAACCATTTCCATCAATCATTTTCACAAATCAACCATAGTATCCCATTTTAAAAAGTCCATTTCAAAATCCACATTAATAGCATTTCATCATAAAATCTCTTTTTTCCAAAAATCCCAAAAACATCACCCAAGGAATTTCCTACCAATTTCGCACAAAAAATCACAATTATTTTTTCAGAAAAAAAAATTAATTTTAAACAAATATCCACTAGTTCTAAGAAAGTTGAGTCGAGAGAGAATCCACCTACCTTTAGGGTTCCTGAGAAATCGACCCACAAGCAATCGAACCTCAAATCCGGCGAACATACAAATGAAACCTCTCTAGATCCCCTTACCTAACCATCAAAATCCTTAAAATCAACATCCAACGTATCGAAAACCATAGATCTACACAAAACAAGTGTATATCTATAAAACCAAGAAATATGGAAGAGTAGATCTAGAGGAAAACACAAGTAACCCAAGAGGAGAGACTTACCCGGGAGAAACCGCTTTCAAACCGCCATGAAACCCCTTTGAATCGCTTCCAAAACAAGTGGGAGATCACCTACAACCCTTGATAACCAAAAATACCAAGTGAGGCTCGAGTGGGAGGAAGTTTAGAGATGAATGAGTCAAGACTGAGTGTGCTTGGGTTTTAAAAACCTATTTTTATGTGGCCGCACGGTTTGCACGCACGGATTGGAAAACCGTGCACTAATCGTACGCACACTACTGCCTCAGGAGAAATGGTTTTCACGGTTGCCTCACACGGTTTGGAAAACCGTTCACAGGCCATGTGAGGCCTATTGTCTCCCCTTGCACAGTTTCCTGGAGAATCCGCATGGTTTCCACTAAGTGTGCTCAAACCGTGAACCCAAAAAAGCTTCCAAACTCATCCAAAACCATTCCAAACTCTCCCAACCTCTTCCGAGATCATCCCCTGCACTTTAAAAACACAAAAAGGCATAAAAGAAGGCTTCATAACTCAAAATGGGGGTGCTAAATTCTCCCCACCATTGGACTTTCTGTCCTCAGAATGTAGTGAACTCGCCCTTTGCTGAAAGAGCTTGGTCCACTGCTCGACCATCTCTTTCCCCCGCTCCCAAATCTCCTCGAGAATCTGACCATGCTTCCACAAAACACGAACTAAACTAATTATTTTACCACACAAGACTTTCTCTTGCCTATCCACAACCAACATTGGCACTTTCACCAACAAAACATCTGGTTATAGTTCAACATGATCCAATCGAATCACATGGTCATGATATGGATGATACTTTTTCAACTGTAACAAATGAAACACATTGTGAACCGCACTGAACCTAGGTTGCAAAGCCAAATGATAAGCCAACTCACCAACCTGCTCAAGAATATAAAAAGGACTAATATAACTTGGAGATCACTATCCCAGCTTCCAAAACCGATGATGTCCCAACCTAGGAGAGATCATCAAGAAAACATGATCACTCACCTCGAATGACAATGGCAATCGATGATGATACACATACAATTTTTGACGACTCTGAGCAGTGTCCATTATCTTCTTGATTAGCTTGATCTTATCCATAGTCTCCTGTATAAGGCTCGGTCCAACCATCATAGACTCAACCTTTTCCACCCAATATAGTGGAGAACAATACAGATGCCTATATAAAGCTTCAAACAAAGCCATATGTATGGATTCCTAATAACTGTTATCGTACGAGAACTCAACCAATGAAAAGTGCTGCTCCCACGAGCCACCATAATCCATTACACAAGCCCGCAACATATCCTCCAGAGTTTGTATCGTCCTCTCGGATTGACCATTCGTCTAAGGGTGTACGTCGTGCTCATAGTAAAATATGTCCCAAGGGCTTGCTGTAAGGATTTCAAGAAACGAGATGTAATCCTAGGATCTCTATCAGATATGATCGAAACTAGATCACCATGCCTCTTTACCACCTCCCAGATATAGATTTTGGACAGATCCTCCACCATATGAGATTCACGAATCGGGATGAAATGGGTATACTTCGTTAGCCGATAAACTATCACCCAAATGGAATTGTGCTTTCTGACCATTCTTGGGAGACCTGTGACAAAATCCATCTTTATTTTCTCCCTCTTCCATATAGGGATTGCTAAAGACTACAACATTCCTACTGGCCTCTGATGCTCTACCTTAACCTACTGACAAGTCAAGCTTCTTGAAACAAACTCAACCACTCTTCTTTTCATACCATCCCACCAAAAAATCACTTTCAACACTTTATACATTTTCTGAATTCCAGGATGAACCAACCACCAGGAATGATGAAACACCCTGAAAAGATCCTCTTGACAAGAAACTCGTATAACCATCCGATTCTAAAAACACAAAACTGAATCTCCATTTAGTTTCCTAACCTCAATGGTCTCCCCACCATTGAGTCTCGACCTCATGGTCACACACTCAGAATCAGATATCTGTGTCTCTTTAAATAGACTAAACAAGTCAATAATCAAAAAAAAAAATGGAAAGAAGACCGCTATATCACCCTGGTCTTCACATTCCAAACGCATATCGACTATAACTAACATCAACTGCCACTAGTCTGATGCCTGTTTCACCATCTGAGCATATTATTTTCTACATAATGCAACTGCCACCAAATTTCCCTTACCTGGTGTGTACATTATGTAACACCTCGACCCTAGTTACCCAGTATCGGTGCATTATTATATAACATTGACATGATCACAAAAGATCATGTCTCGAAAGACCGATTAGTTTAGTAGTCTTGGAATCACTAGATATATTCATAATGTTTACATTACACCATAAAATGAAAACTGAAATAATATAGTCTCCACAGTCCACACTCTTATCCCCTCATACTATCCCTGCATGTCATTCATAAAATACATCTTCACATCCTAGGAAAAATAAATCATAGAAAGGGGTGAGCTCAGATTCTCAGTAAGCATAACAATATAGTGGAAACATTCATAAATATGCATAAACATTTAAGGCAATGTATAACTAAAACAAAAGCTTTCTAAACATGATCTTTAGCATAATATGGAAAAGATAAAATGAAATAATTCCATTTAATTATTCACATGGATATTCTACTAGTCTAATAATCACATGCAATATCAATAACCACTTTTATAATGATGGAATGCATAATTCCAGACTATCATAACTACATAGCCATGGCCTCGTGCCATGACTAAAAATATGATTTTGTCAAGGACTTGTGCCAAGACACTAGTTTGAATCATGAGACCTACTGATGCATCAAGGAGATATAGAAGGCTCCACCCGTCACATATTAAGTCTACTTCATTCCTCATATGAACAGGTTTAAACATAACATAAACATTCATATTAAATCTAGCATAAGAAATGTAAATACATTCTCCATTAACCATGAATGGTATAAATATAACAAATCCACAGTCAAACATATCACAAAATATTCAATACAATATGGATGTTTTGTATCATAATAAATAATCTACAAATAAGCTTAAAATCCATCAAAGGATGTTGACATAGATGAAATAAAAACTATTTGAGAGAAATATCTCTTTTGTTTTGAAATCATATAAAATTTACATAATTATAAAATAAAACATTTAATTTGAAAATATTCTTATAAGGTTGTAAGGGAATCTTCGATAATTTTATAACTTCGGCAAACAGATGCACCCGCCGTATAAGTTAAAAAAACATTCTTACCTTAATTTTGTCGAAAAGGTTAAAAAGGAACTTGTTTGGAAAATGACAGAAATATTGCTTTATAAACTTCTTATAAAAAGTCAACAAGGGTATAAATGACTTTAACCCATATTCTTTAAAATAGTAAGAATTATTTGAAATACATTTTTAAGAAACATGGATGTGGATGATAAAGAGGTCCTGGTAGATAATTACGTATAAACAACCTCAGATTATGAAGAGATTGTGAAATAAACCCTTGAAAATTTGATAACTTACAAAACATACACCCCATGAAAGAGGTATCATACAATGAATATGTAAATACACATAAATTAAAGTGTATTACACAAAGAATACAATTATGGGAAGTACATACACCACAAAAAAGGTAATAGTGGCAATATGGCATGAATCTCATGCGAATAAGGAGTGAGATGAAAACCCTTTACCCTGTACTTTTCCTTGGTCGAGTAGTTTAAACTCTTGTATAATGGTGAAATAATTGTTATTAAATTATACAAGAATAATTTAAATTAATATGATATCATATATGATCTTTTAACATTGATTTGTTAATAATATCTTAGTATTATCGTTGTTTTGGGTGTTAACTTAATCATTTTGTTTTATAAGTTTTGTTACATAATCCGTGTTTGTTATGGATAGGATGTAACTTATTCATATTCAGAATGATATCAAGTCCTTAAACATTATTTTTAATCATTAAATGATAATTAGTCTAGAATGGATACGATGGGGGAATGAATCACATCACGTTCGTGGAGACGGTAGTCCGTACTTACGCACAAGTGACAATATCATTCTTTTGATATTAAAATAATATATAATTGGATGGTATATCATATATACAAAATAATTATCATGTTATATTTATTATTTACATTAATTACACATCATTATTATACCCATCCAAATAACAATGTTTTGAATAACAATTACACCACGACGTGGAGACGGTAAGCCGTACGTACGCACGTATGGTGACATGTCATTAAAAGGACGGATAGAATACTGAATATGGTTGTACCATATTTATAATAACATCACAGTATATATAATATACTGGAGTTATTATTTTATAATGGGAATAACAAAGAATGAAGAAGTTGAAGAAGAAAGGAACTTGAAAGAGGGTGGTGAAAACATTACCTCTTTTTCGGGTTCTTCCTTTTGATTTGATCAAAAGGGATCCATAGGGTGGATTTATGACTAAAGGAAAGCCTCTAGGATGAATTGAGGGATTTTTAGAGAATATTTGGGTAGGTGTTGGCCGAGCCAAAAGGCATTGAATGTGTGAATTCGTGAGAAGGGGGAGTTCCCATTTATAAGAGGGGTGAGGGGAACCTTTGAAAAAACTAGAAATATTAGTTTATAATAAATTCATATTCAGTTTCTAATGGAATAAAAGTGGAATATTTAAATTTTAAGGTGGGGATGGGTTGAAAACCACTCAACCAATAGGTTTTATATAGTTTTGGGTCACTATATTAACCTTATCTTTTAGTATTTACTGTTAGTTAATTAGTTTGACATTTACCATGTCACTTTGTATTTTCATATTATATAGTTAATAAACTTACAATAAAATTAAAAGAGACCCTAAAGTGGTCCATTAATGATGCACCGATCTTGAAATAAGTCCTTTTTAAAAATCTTATATTTTTAGGAATATAATATCAATTAATAATATAATATTTTTTTTAAAAAACTCTTTTATGTCAATTTTGACACTATTGGGTATTTTGTTTTTGATAATTTCTTAACAGAATTATAACATCGAAAAAAGTTTATATAAACAATCCTAATATTTCATATTAACCATGAAAATTAGTTTAATTCATAATAAGTCTCAAATTACATTTATTTTGATATTTATAATATCAATCATTTTAATATTTCATTAATTAGGTAATTACTATATCACCATTGTTTCATAAATAAATTAAATTATTTAATGTCTAAAAATTATAAATAAAATACCATTATGTAGTAAATATTTTTAGATTTCAAATGAATATTTACAATCGAATTTATCTTATGTATAACCCTATATTAATAATGTTTTAGTAATTAAACTGCGATTTTAACTTTTTTAACTCTTCTTTGAATTAAATAATATTTAATATCCTAATCTAATACAAGTGGACCTAAATGATGTTATTTCATTCCTAAAGTTGTTTTTGGTTGATATACACTTGTCCAATAGAAATAGGACATGTTTTAGGGTAATATTAATATCATTTTTACATTTAATTACCATATTTACTTTTAACCGTGGTAAATAAAAGTAAAAAGTTACTATTCACCAAAAAATATTTTCATCTCATTGAACCACATTATACTCCTTGATATTTACCGTGTCTCTCGGATTTTCAAAATTCCACTCACAGAAGTGGTAAAATTATGTTTTATGTGAATTTCTAAATTCTCTTAGGAGGTGGGTAAAAGACGGTGAAATGTTCCACAAAATTTTTATATATCTAAAATTATTCTAAACTAACTCCAATGAATTACATTTAACTTATATAGGTATTATGTATATATTTTGACTTAATTAAATTTAAATAAAATAAATAATTATTTAAATAAAAAATTTGGTTTTAAACTATAACTCAGTGTTTTTTCCCTATTCATCAAAAATTGAATGTTTTCAGAAAAATAAAAAATTTTCACCCTATGCTAATTTTGATATTCCGAATCCAAAAATGAAGTCCATTTTGAAAGATAAAATTTATAAAATTTTCAAAAGTGGGTATTACTATTCATAATAGCTAGTTTGATTGGTTGTGGTGTGTGTTAGAACTCGAAGTTGCTTACAACACATGCTACTGTGTTATTCAAAGAGAATCGTACCGTGGAAGCTGGGGGTGTTACATTCTCCTCTCCATCAAATAATTTCATCCTCTAAATTTCTAGAATACAACCACATGAAAAGACTCGGGTGATTCTTCATCATATGTTCCTCAAGTTCCCATGTTGCCTCTTCCAACTTATGTTTTCTCCATAGAACTTTTACCAGACGAGTCATCCGGTTTCTCAGCACATGTTCTCTGGTATCAAGAATCCTGATGGGCTCTTCGCAATAAGACAGATTGGGTTCCAGTTCTAATTCCTCATAGGTGAGTACATGCATTGGGTCGGGCATGTATTTTCTCAATAGTGATACGTGGAACACATCGTGAACTTTGAAGAGACTTGGCGGCATTGCTAAACGGTAAGCTACAACCCCAATTCATTCTATAATTTCGAAAGGTCCGATGTACCTGGGACTCAATTTACCCTTCTTAACGAAATGTATAACTACCTCCCAAGGAGATACCTTCAATAAAACAATATCTCCTACCTGAAATTCCAGATCCTTCTTTCGATTATCGGCAATGCTCTTCTGCCTACTTTTAGCTGCTTTGATGTGGTTTTGGATCACCTTCACCTTTTCCATCGTTTCCTCCACCAGTTCTGGTCCCACAAGTTTTCTTTCACCAACACCATCCCAATAGGTTGGTCTGCGACATCTCTTTCCATATAACGCTTCATATGGTTCCATATGAATACTTTAATGGAAGCTATTATTATAGGAAAATTCTACCAGAAGTAAATATTGATCCCACACACCCTAGAAGTCAAGTAATCAAGATCTCAACATGTCTTATAAGGTTTGAATAGTCCGTTCTGATTGTCCATCTATTTGAGGGTGGTAGGCAATGCTCAAATGAAGTTCAGTATCCAGTGCTTTCAGAAGGCTCCACCAAAATCTTGAAGTAAAACGGGGATCACGATCAGAAACAATCGATAGGGGTACTCCATAAATTCTCACAAATTCATTAATATATAGCCTTTCTAGACATTCAAGTGGTAAATCTTCCCTTATAGCAACAAAATATGCTGACTTGGTAAGACAATCAATAATGACCCATATTGCATCATTCCATCTAGGAGTCTTTGGTAGTCCCAGGACAATGTCCATAGTGATATTATCCCATTTCCACTCTGGTATGGGAAGAGGTTGCATGAATCCTCCAGGAAGTTGACTTCTAGCTTTCACTTGTTGAAAAACCATACATCTTGACACAAAATTAGCAATCTCCCACTTCATGTTGTCCCACAAAAAATGTTCCTTCACGTCTTTATACATTTTGGTGCTCCCAGGGTGTATAGAGAAATTGGAACTATGAGCATCATCCAACAATTCCCTTTTTAGATCTAGAATATTGGGAACACAAAGTCTCTTCCCAAATTTCAAAATTCCATCTTCACACCCAAAGTCATTCAATATCCCATAATTAACAGCTTTAATCTTCTTTTGAAACTCTTTATCACCGGTCTGAGAACTCTTTATCCTTTCTAGTAAAGATAGTTTGGATGCCATTTGAAAAAGAATCTATGTTTCGTCTTCCATGGTAATTCCCATATCCATCTTCACTAGATCCATGAAAAACGGATCCATTTCAATTCTCATCATGTTTAAAACTCCATGAAATTTTCTTCTCAAAGCATCTTCCACCTTATTTTCCTTCCCCGGTTGGTACTGTATCGTGCAATCATAATCCTTGAGTAGTTCAAGCCATCTTCTTTGCCTCATGTTGAGTTCTTTCTGTGAGAAAATATACTTCAAACTCTAGTAATCAGTATAAATCTCACATTTTTCACCATATAGATAATGTATCCATATCTTCAAAGCAAAGATTACAACAGCTAACTCAAGATCATGAGTAGGGTAGTTTTGCTCATGAATTTTTAGGTGTCATGATGCATAGGCAATAACCCTATCATTCTGCATACGGACACAACCAAGTCCTTTAATTGATGCATCACTATAAATAAAGGACCCATCATTCCTTGATGGTAGAGTCAATATAGGAGCATTGAATAATGTTCTCTTCAGTTCTACAAAACATTATTCACACTCTTTTGTCTAAACAAATTTTACCCCTTTACATGTGAGCATTGTTAATGGGTTAGCCAACCAGGCAAAATTCTGGATGAAATGTCAATAATAACCTTCTAAACCAATAAAACTGCGTACCTCAGTTATACTCGTCGGTGCAGGCCATTATTGGATTGCCTTGGTCTTAGAAGGATCAACAGAGATTCCATATTTAGAGACAAAATGGAAAGAAAAGAAATCTCCTGAAGCCAGAATTCACACTTGTTATACTTACCATATAATTCATGTCTTCTCAGAGTCTTTGGGATAATCCGCAAGTGATTTTCATGATCTTCTTAGCTTTTAGAGTATACCAAGATATAATCAATAAATACCACCAAAAATTCTTTGAGATATTCCTTGATAACTCTATTCATTAGATCCATGAACATAGAGGGTGCATTAGTCAGCCCAAAAGGAATTACTGTAAACTCATAATTCCTGTACCTGGTTCAAAATGGTGTCTTCAGAATGCCTTCCTTCTTCACACACAACTGAGGGTATCCAGATCGAAGGTCAATCTTAGAAAATTATTGAGCTTCATATAGTTGGTCAAATAAATCATCAATGTGAGGTAGGGGATTCTTGTTATTTATTGGTATAACATTGATCTCCCTGTAGTCGATACATAACCTCATAGATCCATCTTTCTTTTTAACAAAAAGAACAGGGGCTCCCCATAGAGAAACACCAGGGAAAATAAATCCCTTATTACTCAATTCCTCTAGTTGTTTCTTTAGTTCAACTAATTCCACAGTGGCTATTCTATAAGGGGTCTTCGATATAGGCCTTGATCCAGGAATTAAATCAATGGAAAACTCAACTTATCATTTTGGAGGATGCCCCGATAAATCTTCCGGAAACACATCTACATATTCTTTCACAATAGGTACATCCTCTATTTGAACATTCCATTCCTCACCCATAGTCATTTCATTCTCTTCCTCCCCAATAATTGAATTTAGTTGAGCTACTGGGGGTGGTTCTAGGTAAGAATTATGGTGATGATTCCGCTCTAAAGATAAGGTGTTCCTTATCATTATCATCAAAAATAGTAACCTCTTCTTCTTATAATAAATTTTTGCATCATGGTCCAAAATCCAATCCATACCGAGGATTATATCAAATTCAATCATAGGTACGATGATGAGATATGTAGATAAAGAACATTTATGTAATCTAATGGGGACTGATTCACAAAACTTTGTTGCAATGATACTTCCCTTAGGAGTTTTAACTGACAACTCCCTTGTTAAAACAAATTGGAAATATATAATTTTCTTAGCAAACTGGGATGATATGAAACAATGTGAAGATCCAGAATCAAATAATGCATTTGCTAAACTTGAGGAAACCATTAAATTACCTACCACCATGTATTTCAGAGCTTCTACCTCAGCAATAGTGATATCATAATATTGTCCTTGATCCCTTGGAATTTTTTGAGGTAAGTTCCCATGAAGCTTAGGACATTCATTTTCATAATGTCCCATCTCCCTGCAATTATAGGATTGGACATTGGTAGCTTCCTTCTTCCCCTTGTAATCACGATCTTGGTGGAATTTTTCATCACACTTGTAACAGACTCTCATTCCTTTTAAGAATGTACCGACGTGTTTCTTCCCACATTTACTGCAGAATGGATATTCAAATTTTCCCTTCTTCCCCTTATTTCCATTCCCAGAATGATCAGCAGATCTCTTTTTTCTCTTTATTTTCTTTAATGTCATAAGACTTAGAGAATTATTTTTCTGTCTTGATAGCCCATTAGACAATATCTTCGTATGACGAGAAGGATTGTGACACTAATGCTCGACGATGAAATGGTTTTAACCCATCAAAGAAATGATCAATCTTAGTTCATGGTTTACGTATATAATCTCCAGCATACCTTGAAAACTTTGTAAATTTAGCCTCATACTTTGTAACATTCTCATCCTCCTTTTGTCTCAGACTCAGAAACTGCCTTTCCATATCTACTCGATGGTCATGAGGAAAGTACTTTTCTAAGAAAAGATCTTTGAACTCTATCCATTACATATTTGATAATTCATCATCTTCCTTTGTGTTTTGTATTAATGACCACCATTGATCAACATATCTAGGGAGTCGATAAACTGCCATGATAACTTTCTCCCTTTCACTACTCCCCAAAGCTTGAAATATTTTTTCTAGGGTACATATCCATTGCTCAGCTACCAATGTATTTTTACTCCCATAGAATGTTGGTGGTTTTTGGCTCATGAAGCGGTCTATAATTGATCCTCCATGTTGCAGGTCAGGGTGCTCCATATAGGTATGTTTATTATTCATAACCTGAGTGAGTTGTCCTAGTATGGTGATTAGCTAATCAGCACCAGTTGCATCACCAGCTCCACTATAATTATCTTGAGCAGGAGGGAAATCCACAAATGAGGTGTGTGCATTGAAATAGTTTCCATTCCTTCCACTAGGCACCATTTCTAAACAATGTCATACACTAGATTAGTTTACGAATCACAATACATAAATCCAAACTTGTAAAACACTTAACATGAATTTAATAGTTTATGGATATAATCCATAATCATAAAAATGTTTTCTTTGAGGAATTATATACTCATAAACCCTTCATAATGGTTTTTAAAGAAAATGAGAGTTATCCTAAGCATATCCCTCAGGAGTGTCGTAACCAAGAGTGCAGTAAGGCCCGTTGTCATGCACCAATTCCCATTCAAGTCTAGCTCAAAACAGTGTTTTTGGGTTTTATCCCTAGTTACATCTATGCCAGATCCGCCTCTACCTGCTCGTATCTAGACATGGATTTATTGCTTGGAAAACACAAAAAATTTCTACAATAACAAAATTCTTGGAAGTTCATCAATACTAATCTTCAAAGTCCATCTTAGGTCTAGGTGCTCAAATCGGAGTTTACCTAAATCTAGCTTCCAAGGTTTGTACGAAACTTCCTCTGATACCAACTATAATGCACCGAACCTCGTTACCCAGTGTCGGTGCATTATTACATAACATTGGCATGATCACAAAAGATCCAGTCTTTAATGGCTGATTAGTTTAGTAGCCTTGGAATCACTAGATATATTCAGAAAGTTTACATTACATAAAAAAAATGAAAACTACAACAATATAGTCTCCATAGTCCACAATATTATCCCCTCATACTATCCCTATAGGTCATTCATAAAATACTTCTTCACATCATGGTAAAAATAAAACATTGAAAGGGGTGATCTCAGATTCTCAGTAAGGATAACAATATAGCGGAAACTTTCATAAATATGCATAAACATTTAAGGCAATGTATAACTAAAACAAAAGCCTTTAAATCATGAACTTCAGTATAATATGGATAAGATAAAATAAAATAATTCCATTTAATTATTCAAATGGATATTCTACTAGTCGAGTAATCCCATGCAATATCAATAACCACTTTCATAATGATGGAATGCATAATGCCAGACTATCATAACCACATAGCAAAGGCCTCATGCCAAGAAAACAAATAAGAATTTTTCAATGCCTTATGCCAAGACACTAGTTTGTCTAATGAGACCTACTGATGCATCGAGGAGCTACAGCGGGCTCCACCCGTCACATATTAAGTCCAATGCATTCTTCATATAAACAGGTTTAAACATAACATAAACATTCATATTAAATCTAGCATAAGAAATGTAAATACATTCTCTATAAACAATGAATGGTATAAAAATAACACATCCATAGTCAAACATATCACAAAACCTTCAATACAATATGGTAGTTTTGTATCATAATAAATAAACTTCAAATAAGCTTAAAATCCATCAAAGGATGTTGATATAGATGAAATAAAAACTATTTGAGAGAAACATCTCTTTTTTTTAAATCATTTAAAAGTCACATAATTATAAAATAAAACATTTACTTTGAAAATATTTTTATAAGCTTGTAAGGGAAGCTTCGATGATTTTATAATGGCGGAAAATAGCCGCACCTGCCGTATAAGTTTAAAATACATTCTTACCTTAATTATGTCGAAAAGGTTAAAAAGGATCTTGTTTGGAAAATGACAGAAAGATTCCATTATAAACTTCTTATAAAAAGTAAAAAAGGTTATAAATGATTTTAATCAATAATCTTTAAAATATTAACAATTATTTGAAATACATTTTTAAGAAACATGGATGTGGACGATAAAGAGGTCCCAGTAGATAATTACATAAAAACAACCTCAGATAATGAAGAGACTGTGAAATAAACTGTTACCAATTTGGTAACTTATAAAACATACACCCCATGAAAGTGGTATCATATAATTAATATGTAAATACACATAAATTAAATTTTATTACACAATAAATATAATTATGGGTAGTACATACACCACACCAAAGTTAATAGTGGAAATATGGCATGAATATCATGGGAATAAAGAGTGAGATGAAAACCCCTTAACTTGTACTTTTCCTTGGTCGGGTAGTTTAACCACCTTTATAATGGTGAAATAATTGTTATTAAATTATTCAAGAATAATTTAAAATAATATGATATAATATATGATCTTTTAACATTGCTTGGTTAATAATATCTTAGTATTATCGTTGTTTCGGCTGTTAACTTACTCAAATTCTTTTATATGCTTTGTTACATAAGACGTGTTTTTTATGGATAGGTTGTATCTTATTCATATTCAGAATTATATAAAGTACTTATACATTATTTTTAATCATTAAATGTGAATTAGTCTTGAATGGATACGATGGGGAATGAATCTCATCGCGTTCGTGGAGACGGTAGTCCGTACATACGCATGAGAGAAAATATTATTCTTTTGATATTAAAATAATATATAATTTTAGGGTATATCATATATAAAGAATAATTATCATTTTATATTTATTATTTACATGAATTACACATCATTATTATACCCATACAAATAGTAATGTTTTGAATAACAATTACACCACGATGTGGAGACGATAAGACGTACGTACACACGTATGATGACATGTCATTAAAAGGATGGATAGAATACTGAATATGGTTGTACCATATTTATAATAGCATAAAAATATATATAATATACTAGAGTTATTATTTTAGAATTTGAATAACAAAGAAAGAAGAAGATGAAGAATAAAGGAACCTGAAAGAGGGTGGTGAAAACATTACATTTTCTTCGGGTTCTTACTTTTGATTTGATCAAATGGGCTCACTAAGATGGATTTATGACTAAAGGAATGCCTCTATGTTGAAGTGAGGGAAGTTGAGAGAGTATTTGAGTAGGGTTTGGCCGATCCAAAAGGCTTTAAATGTGTTAATTAGTGAGAAGGGGGAGTGCCCTTTTAAAAGAGGGGTGAGGGGCACCTTTGGAAAAGCTAGAAATATAATTTTATAATAAATTCATATTCGGTTTATAATGGCTCCAAAGAGTATTATTTAGATTTTAAGGTTGGGATGGGTCTAAAACCACTCAATCAATAGGTTTTAGATAGGTTTGGGTCACTATATTAACCTTATATTTTAGTTTTAACTCTTAGTTAATTAGTTTGACATTTACCATGTCACTTTGTATTTTTATATTATATAGTTAATAAACATACAATAAACTTCTTAGCGACCCTCCAGTGGTCCATTAATGATATACCTATCATGATATAAGTCCTTTGGATGAAACATAGATTTTTAGGAATATAATATCAATTAATAATATAAAATTTGTTTTAAAAACTCTTTTATGTCAATTTTGACACTATTGGGTATTTTGTTTTTGATAATTTAATAACTACATTATTACCTCGAAAAAATATATATAACCAATCCTAATATGTCATATTAACCTATAAAATTAGTTTAATTCATAAAAAGTCTCAAATTACATTTATTTTGATATTTATAATATCAATCATTTTAATATTTCATTAATTAGGTAATTACTGCATCGCCATTGTGTCATAAATAAATTAAATTATTTAATTTATAAAAATTATAAATAAAATACAATTATGTAGGAAATAATTTTATATTTCTAATTTATATTTACAATAGAATTTATCTTATGTACAACCCTATATTAAAAATGTTTTAGTAATTAAACTTTGATGTTAACTCTTTTAACCCTTCTTTGAATTAAATAATAATTAATGTACTAATCTAAACCAAGTGGACCTAAATGATAATATTTTATTACTAAGGTTGTTTTGGGTCGATATAAACTTTTATAATAGAATTAGGACATGTGTTAGGGTAATATCAATATCATTTTTACCGTTAATTACCCTATTTACTTTTAACCGTGGTAAATAAATGTAAAAAGTTATTATTCATCAAAAATTATTTTCTTTTCATTGAACCACATTTTACTCCTTGATACTAACCGTGCCTCTCATATTTTCGAAACTCCACTCACAGAAGTGGTAAAAATATGTTTTATTGGAATTTCTAGATTCTCCTAGGAGGTGGGTAAAAGACGGTGAAAAGTTCCATAAAATTTTTATATATCTAAAATTATTCTAAACTAACTCCAATTAATTACATTTTTCTTATATTGGTATTATGTATCTATTATGACCTTAATTAATATTTAAATAAAATAAATAATTATTTAAATAAAAAATTCGGTTTTAAACTATAACTCATTGTTTTTTCACTATTCATCAAAAATTGAAAGTTTTCAGAAAAATACCAAAATTTCACCCTAGGCTAATTTCAATATTCTGAATCCAAAAATGAATTCCATTTTGATTGATAAAATTTATAAAATTTCAAAAAGTGGGTATTACTATTCATAACGATTTGTTTGATTGGTTGTGGTGTGTGTTAGAACTCGAAGTTGCGTACAACAGACACTACTGTATTATTCAAAGAGAAGTGTACCGTGGAAGCTTGGGGTGTTACACATTAAGAAAAAATCAACCATATGGAGATATTACATCCATTTCATTTTCCTCATGTTCAAATACCTTTGTGAGAAAATGTTCTTCATGTTCTTATGATCTGTACATACCATGAATTTCTCACCAAAGAGATAATGACGCCACACTTTCAAAGCATGGACCACTGCTGCCAATTCCAAATCATGAGTTGGGTAATTACTCTCATACACCCTCAACTTCCATGAGCCATACGCAACTACATGATTCCATTGCATGAGAATACACCCCAACCCTGATCCCAATGCATCGTAATACACCACGTACCCTTTTCCCAGTTCTTGAAAAAACAAGATTGGTGCTGATGTAAGGCAACCCCTTAGCTCTTTGAAACACTACTTATAATGTTCATTACACTGGAATGGAAAATAATTTCTTGTAAAAGTTGTCATCGGTGAAGACAAACGTGAAAAATCATGAACAAAATGACGATAATACCCAACTAGACTGAGGAAACTCCATTCCTCAAACACAATCGTTGGCGATTTCCATGAGATAACAGCCTCTATCTTTTCGAGATCCACTGAAACACCTTTGTCAAAATTTAACTTCCTGTATCCAAAAGCCCCAATTTGACAATTTGGCATACAACCACTGATACCTCAAGATCCCCAACACTTTTTCCAAGTGCTTCTCATGATCCACCCTTGTCTTTGAATACACATGAATATCATCGACAAACACCACAACAAATGAATCTAGATATCTCTAAAATATCTAATTCATCAATTCCATAAACACCATTCTCACATTCGTTTGACCAAAGGGCATAAACACATATTCATAATGTCTATATCTACTTCTGAAAGCTGTTTTAGGAATATCTTCCTTCCTCACCCACAATTGATGATATCTCGACCTCAGGTCGATCTTGTAGAACCACTGGGCTCCCCTCAACTCGTCAAACAAAACATAAATTCGTGAAAGTGGATATCGGTTTGTTATAGTAACTTGGTTAAGTCTAAGATAATCAACACATAGCCTCAACGTTATATCTGCCTTTTTCACAAACAACAACAGTGCTACCCCCAGGGACATGCTAAGCCCGATAAACCCTTTGTATTCTATGTCTTAAAACGGGACTTTCAATTCCCAAAATTCAGTAGGTGCCATCTGGTAGGGAAAAAGTGAGATAGGACTGGTCCCCGAAAGGAGATAAATCATAATCTCCACTTACCTTACGGGAGGTAACCCCAATATTTCTTCAGGAAAAACATCCACGAACTGATCCACCACTACCAGAAGAACACTCTGCTCATCACCCATTACAGATTCCAACAAAAATACAACCAACCGAAACAATAACATGCCTACTACTGGTGCCAACAAACCCATTGCCCCATGTCTTTCATGCCTCTCTCATCTAAAAATATTCCTAATGCCATCGTGTGTCATAAAAGCCACTATTAGCCCATCGCAGTCGATGTGGGCCTTAAAAGCCACCAACTAATCCATCCCCAGGATTACATCATACCAATCCATTTCAAGCATTGAGAAATTCCACATTAGCTCAACCTCACCCAAAACGATAAAAAATGCTCTACACAAGAAGGCTCGACACTCTCTTAGTCCTAGAGTAGATTGACGTTTAAAAACTGAGGGAATCATTTCTACCCTTAAACCCAATAAATCAACCACACGTGCAACAATAAAAGAGTGTGAAGAACCTGTATCAAACAACACTTCCATCAAGGTAGAATTTAAAAGAATAGTACCTTGCATGGTGGATGGTCCAGACTGAACATCCACCACAACCTGCTTAGCTCCAAACACATGTTTTCTTGCCATGTTCTGCTCTTTATTTCCCTTTTGCAGCATCATGGTATTTCGAGAATCACTATGACCCACTTTACTCTGCTGACGAGGGGTGTGTTTCTTTCCCCGTACCTCGGAATAATACGACGTTTGTGATACCAGAGAAGTATCACGTGCATCCAACCTGGGAGAATTCCAATAATAATGTAGTAGATGCTCCATCTGCTTACAATTATGACCTGCTCAAGGGTGTACCATACAATCTCGCTTGATGGTGATCGTTGAACCACACTGAAAACATCCTGGTTTTATCTGGGGATTTGGAGGAAGATTTACCGATCCTACTGTCATATTATGTTCCATAATCTTTCTCGGGGAATAAGTGTCCCTCCTCTGCTTGAAACGAGCATTAGATTTCCCACTATTCCCCATGGGTACCACCATGCTTCCTCCGCCCAGAGCGCCCAACAAATCCCACTCAGTCACCGAGGGTCTATTAACCATCTCTGTGTAATCATCTATACACAACACTGCTATCTTGGAATAAATTTTTTTCCTCAACCCCTCTTCAAATATCCATTCCTTCAATGATGCGCTACCTGCCACCTCGGGTTCACACCTCACTATGTTCATAAACATAGCTGCATACTCCATCACAGACATAATCTCTTGCTTCAAACCAAATAAATCACTCGTACGATTAATTCTAAACGTATGTGGGTAGTATGTTTTATTAAACAATTTTTCAAAGACTTCCCATGTCATACCCTGGTCCATTATAGCTTGAACCACCAACTCCCACCACTGAAGGGAATGATCTTCCAATATATACATGGAAAAATTCACTTTCAACCCTACCAGTGTTCCCAAGAACTCGAAGAACTTGTTCATTATATTCAACCATCCTTCTTCCCTCTCTGGCTCTGAATCACTCCTAAAGAAGGGCAGATTCTGCTTTTGAAATTTAACTGCATGATCCACATTCCTTGGTTCATCTGCTTTATTTCTACTTTCCACAACTTGTAAATCTTGCACTATACTCTGCACTAACTGCTTATTCACCTGAGGCTCAGGTGAAACCATATTCTCATCGGCCACTTCCAGTTGGTCTCTACGACGCCTACCCGATGCCATTTCTATAAACTGAAAAACAACAACCATGATTCTCACTTCTGTAGACATCACAAAATCCCATTTCAAATCACATTACACAACACTATCGCACAATGCTTTCCACAAGTTCACCTTTTCCATGTTTAACCTTTTTGAAAACCAAATTGTTTTCAAAATACAAATTTATTCACATTACAATTTCACACATTCATATCACACCATAAATCATTATACCCCAATGAAATATTTTTCCTAGAGGAAAGTCATTTCTACCTTATATTCCATGCAAATATCATTAGATACACCCATGAAAATGAGATTTCGAATGCCTATAAGTGTTTCCAAAACACTTAGGTACCCAACTCCGTGGTAACATGAATTTTAGCATCAGAGGGTTAGCTACATCCTTTTATGCTATACATTCCATGTTCCGACATTCCTAAGCCTTGAAACCATCCCAACTCTATTAATATACCACAATGAATGTCAACTCCAAAACCATGGTGCCAAAGCGACCAAACAACTGCTCTCACTTGAATGCTAAGGACCGAAAAAACTGATACCACTTGTAACACCCCGCCCCCAAGTCATTGTCTTGAGGAGGAGGTGAGGGATACTTGGCCTTAAGAGACATTCCCAAGAGGCCAATGGATTGAAATAAATGATAAGGTCTTTGAGAACAAATTGGGGAACAATTTTCTTTTAAGAAAAAACGAACTAAACCATCCACTATCAATCACTATATGATGCATGTCCACCAAAACATTCAAACATGTATTCCCAATGGAAAACCATGTTGGTCCACAATACCATATCAGAGTTCTATGAGAAATACCAAACAAAAAGCACCACATGCAATGATATGACCATAGCTCTATACCAAGCTCCAAGCTCCATGAAAGAGGGAAGAGTAGATCTAGAGGAAAACACAAATAACCCAAGAGGAGAGACTTACCCAGGAGAAAATACTTTCAAATATCCTTGAAACCCCTTTAAATCGCTTTCAAAATGAGTGGGAGATCCCCTCCAACCCTTTAGAACTGAAAATCCCGAGTGAGGCTCGAGTGGGAGGAAATTTGGAGAGGAATAAGGCAAGCCCAAGTGAGACCGGGTATTAAAACCTAATTTTTATGTGGATGCACGGTTAGCCCACACGTTTTGGTAAACCATGCGCTAACCGTGCACATGATACTGCCTCGAGAACAAGGGTACACACGGTTTGGTAAACCATGCATAGGGCGTACGAGGCCTATTGTCTCCCCCTGCATGGTTTCCTGGAGAATCTGCACAGTTTCCATTAACCATGCTCAAACTGTGCACCCATAGAAAATCCTCCAAACTCATCCAAAACTATTCCAAACTCTCCGAGCCTCCTCCCAACTCATCCCACACACTTTAAAAACATAAAAAAGAATAAAAGGTGCTATATACCTTAAACTGGGGGTGTTACACACCTACTCGTTGAGATTTTCCTCTCCTTATAAACATTGGTTGTTCTTACTCGTTCGAATACAAAATCGAGAATTATCAGTCACATTTAACCACCCTTTATATTTCTATGATTCATCATTCATCCTTCTACTCTATATCTTTATATATTTAATGATATACTAATAAGAGATAATATGCCCAATTTTAATTGTTCTATTTTATTCTTTCAATTTCACTAATTATGAATTTAATCAATGATTGATAATGGGTGAATGAAATGTCATAAGAATAAGGTTGGATGTCTATGGATATTATCTTAAAATATGTAATGTTTATTAAATAATTCATGGGCTTGTATGCCATATTTTCCATTAATATATTATTTATTGTAAAATTTATTATTCAAATTCCAATGAATTAAATAAAATCCCATTTGTGAATTTAATTTCACCATTAAAGGTTCTTCATGTCAAATAAAACTACCCATTTTCATGTATGAATTATATACCCATAACCCATGATTCATATAGGTAATTAAATAACACTTTTTGGGCATTGGAATAAATTATTTGATTACAATGATTTTCTAATACATTAGACACCTATGAGGTGTGTTGGATCAGACCTCATAGAGAATGTGATTAAATTTGATTAGTTAATTATTTATATGGAATTCCAATGGATATAGCCTTATTAATTTTTTATACATAAATTGAATTCAACAATGAGGAAGGTTTGAATGTTGGGATGATTTTTTTTCATCATGGCCTATCATATACCTTTTTATATGATTGGAAATAGCTATTTCTGGATAGTTCACTTAGATCCCTATTACAATTTTCATATTCCTAGATTTTATATAATAATGATATTTTCATGGACCGCATCTAAATTTCAAATTTAATCAACACATATTTTTAATTATTATTCCTTGAGAGAATATTTTTTTCTAAAATATTAATTCCCCATACATACTCATGGTTCAAATAAAATAACATTGGGAATTGAGTGATATCAAGATCCTCATTACAGAACTCCTTAATAAATGGACCATAATGAAAGTGGGATTATGTTATACATGGTTTTTACTGAGGGTCCTTGTTTATTATTATTGGATATGATGTATTACGCCCATTTAATCTAGGGTTTTTGACATTGTGTTTCCCATCATTTTGAGTTATAATAAATAAATTATAATACCATGTTAGTAGGATGTTGGATAATACATTCATATAATTGATTGGTGTGGTTGGGAATGGCCCTATATATACTTGATTTATATTATTATGCCGATGAAAATTATTAAAATTTAGCCTCTATTTATATTGTTATTATTATTATAAGTATGTTCTTTGGATATACACCTAGGGTCCTTACTAGTGCATATATCTACGCATATAGGTGGTTCAATATACATACATATATAAATATATACATGACGATTTTTTTTAGATATTACGATGTAGGATGAAGCAGTTATGGTCGATTGGTGTCCTTTGAGGTTATCGATCCAGAATCGATTTTTGTTATTTATATATTAAATTATTTATTATTAATGTAGTCAAAATTATTTTATATTCACTGATTGGATTGCATTATACACTATTCGTAGTGTCCTAATGAAATTTTATGACTCCATTCTTGGTATACTGTTTGGTATCGAGACAAATCTCATAGTTTATGGAGTTGGATTTTATTTGGGACTGCATAATATAGTATCCCAGAGGCCCTCAAAGGGCATGGGAATTATAATTGCACATATACTTAGGATATCTTCTAAAGATGCAGTTTAACATTTAATAGTGTATCCTTATTTATGTATTATAGTTTGTATGTTGGTTATATGTATGTATTTTTATTATTCATGTTCCCATAATTTTTTGTACTGATCCAGAAGGTGTAGTCTTCCCACTATACCATCATTAGACCCTCATTATTAGTTATTAGCCTCTAGAATACAAGGAGGCATTTGGGTGGATATTTGATGAACCAGATAATGGCACCATTTTTGTGCCACCAAGTAATCATATTACATTAATTATTCTAACACATTGAAAATATATAATAAATTTTTTAAATATACAAAATAAAAGACCCTATAGATCTTAGATACATTTTTCTTCAAGAATTGTTCTTATAAAATATTACATTAATTTAATTCTCTTGAATGAACCATATATGTTTGGTGTTAATCAATGATATTTTATATTTAGTATATTCTCTTGTAAATACATTGAAAAACAGTAAAAAATTATTTGAGTATCAATAATATAAAATATACACATACTTGATTTAGATAAAATTATAATAATAATATTATTTTTTTATATTATGTGTCAATGATATTTATTGAGATTTTATGATAATCATGAAAAAAAAATCATTTTATAATGATGGATAAAGGAGATATTGGATACAATTACTTTTAAAAATAATCCAAAAAATAATTTATAATATTTTTTAGGATTTATATTCAGACAATTTCTGATAAATTGAATAAAATTTGGAAAAATATATGTTTATTGATCTTGATTTATTCATCATATGAAATTCTCATTTAGGTTATCTCATACCAATTATGATAATTATTTATTGGAAAATTCAATATTATTACCAATATATTGATAATATAACCCAATGATTTATATATTAGTGGATATTGATGAATTTCATTTATAGAATTTTAAAAAATATGTTTTCATTAATAAGAATTTTTTCCTGTATATGATTTAATGAAATTTTAAATGACATCATATTTACATTTTGACCCCTATACAAATATGCATAAACTGGATGTTCAAAAATCAACATTTATATAACATATTAATTTATTTAACCAGCCTAGTCAATAATCATTAATGGTTAACAAGATAATAGAAACTGTATTCAAATGAACCACATATAATTAACATCCCATAAAGTTAATAATTAAAAAATTATATATTAAGTCAAGGCCTTGATTTTATTAATGTCACCATATCATGGTTTGTGCTAAAGAATCTATCGTCGTGGTAAAGAAAACTATGATAGTGTTATAAGTATTACATTTCATGAAGTATGATATAATAGTGAAGTAAATTGTTTCTTCCATTTAACAATATCTTGATAAGTGTATTGTTATTAAATAATGATAGAGATGAGTCTGATTATTAAAATAAAATGCCTATACATTGAATTATTATTGTATGTTTGAATGAAATGTTATAATGATATTGAATTTTAATTGAGATTTCATGATCATTGGTCAGTTTAGAATTGCAAATCTACCCTAAATCATCTAATAATGTAGATAGATGATGTATTGGTAAGTAAATTAGAGAAAAGGGAAGTCATTAGGGATTTTTAATTGGAAAACTATCTATGGGACACCAAAAGATATTATAAAATATAACACAATAAAAACCAATCCAATATTTATGCAATGATATGTACAGTTCCAAGGGAAGATTGAAATGTTAGATTCATTTCAATTATAGTAGTCTCTAAGGACAAAATTTTCCTAGGTGGTCCATTTTATATATATTTTTATATTAAATTATATATATGGGTTATTGGTCTAATATTAAAACAATAACCATATAAAAATTGAACTATTGGTCATGTTATAAATTAAACTAAGGTCTTAGAGAATTTAAAACCCTATATAATAATGGTAGGGAACCCAATGGTAATAGTATCCCCTTAGAATGGATCATGTTTTCTATAAATAAATAAAAAAACCATTTTCTTTTGATTTAAAGAGAAAAATAAAGAGCATTAGTCAAAAGATAATAAAAAATAAAAATTGAAAAAACAATATATTTAATAAAATCATATAAATAAAACATAAAAAAAATTATAAAAGAATCATGAAATAACTATCTTAGATATTATATATAGGGATTTATATAATTTAATAAGAGTAAAAGTACTAAAAACTCAAGATTTAATGCATATCTAATAATATTAAGTTCCTCGATACAATCCTCATATGAACCATAGTTAAATAAATCATAAAACCTTACAAAGATGTTCTTATAGAGCTTTGGTTGTGTTATAAATATCAAATGAACATATTTATTTACCCATTGAAATAAAAGTAATAATAACGATAAAAAAATTAAAAATGGAGTATTTATGGTGGTTGGGTTTGATCATATATTTCATGGTTATTTGGTAATTTTTTTAAATTGTTT
The DNA here is from genome assembly GCA_963277665.1 of Viscum album. Classification (NCBI taxonomy): domain Eukaryota; kingdom Viridiplantae; phylum Streptophyta; class Magnoliopsida; order Santalales; family Viscaceae; genus Viscum; species Viscum album. The sequence goes on from OY728161.1 coordinate 1,559,370,410, forward strand.
TACTAACACTGATTTACATTCTATATGGGTTTTAGGGTTTTAATTTTTTAATGAATGTGTTTTATGGTCTTAGTAATAACCATGATTCCCATTATGTGAATTTTTTTTATCCATTCCAAGTTTTATGAAGATCCTTGCTTTATTTGGTAGACTATGTAATGACTAAAAGAGGCATATTTTGTTCTCACAACAACATAAAATCAAGAACATTTCCATGGAAACACAAATTTTTGACTAATAATCCAATGTAATTATTTTAAATAAGATATAACAAAAGGCCCAATACACACTAATTATAAGGGGGTGAATATAGTTGTTTAGTGTTTCTCATATTCCATAGAATCCTTCTCTCATGTCTGTAAGAACACTTAAAACATTAAAATTGTTAAGAACACAAAAATATTGATATTAAAAATAAATTTAATGAATCATAAATTTAACATAGTGTAAAAAATAGGATAATTGATGGAGTATACAATGATGGTGTTTGAATTTTCCATGGGATAAAACTACTCACTGAAGATTTTTTAAAGGTTTTAGAAAGGTTCACTATTGATACTAGGCTCAATACCACATATCATCATTCTATGAAATATATTCATAAAATTAATTCAAGTTTACTATTATTATTCAAAATGGTTTCATGAAAATTATTAATAAAAAATCATTAAAATTTATTTCATAGTGCTTATGTTCTTAGAATACTAAATTTCTAATAAAGTCATCTCATTAGTCTCTAATTTTGAACATATATAGATCTATAAATATTCATCCCTCATATATATTTTTTATTTTATTCTTCCCATGTAATGAAATAAATCTTCTAAATAATCCAACACAAATTTTTCATATAAAATTCAGTAATTCCATATTTATATTGTTCAATTTTGAATGATTTATAACTCCCATTAAACTATATTTTACTATTATTATCCAGATCAAATTAAATCTCCCAATTTCTAAAAAAAATTAATCAATAATATCATGGTTTGTCCTAAACATCCATTTTGGGTGTACAACATATCCATGTACTCTTAACTCTCTATAAAGCAAACTACAACATTCAATTATTTTTATACATCAATTTTTTTAATTTATATACATCAGGTATGACCATGATGTTGTATATCATTAACCAGGACATAACACTTATATCAATAAAAACTAATTATAAAATTTGTTCTATATGATCAATAATTCATTTCATATTCATATATAGAAAATTAGTTATATAAAAAATACTCTATGGATTTGTTACTCTTTAGTTAGTTATTATAATTAACCATTCATGTGTCTTCCACCAATTAGCATGTCAATACAAATAATCCACATCACCTATTAAAACATCCATTTTAAACCTCCAAATTTTATAAAAGGGGGTTTTTAATCCCATTACAATATGCTCTATGATGTGTCCCCCATCATCTTAATATATTGAAATTTCACTGGATAAATTATTTCACCCCACATACGAAAATAGATAGCACTATTACATAAAACATTTTCTATTCCAACCCATAATTTCAATTTCAAACCATAAAATTTGAAATGATGATACTTCTATGAGACACACCACGATTTAACTGCACCATAATATTCATTGTATCACCATGGCATGGTTAAATTATCATTCAATTAATTATATTCAAACTATAATGACCATAAATTTTCAAGAATTAAAATTACATAACTTTTTTGGAATGATAAAAACATTATACAAATAGATGCTTGATGACTATACATGAATAGTTCCTTAGGAAACATATAATCATAAATAAATGTACATAAATGAGCTAAATCATCTCATAATAATATTTTCCTGACTAGAACCCTACATAAACAAAGTATTCATAATGCATAACTTCATAACATGGGATATGAAATATAAAAAGGAGTGAGATCAGATGCTCAATAAGGGTAAAAAAGGGAGATACGTAAGCATATTCATGAGCATAAGGTTGTGATAACATGATAATGAAAATAGAATATCATACCATATATATCAAACATCACTAACATGAATCATGGTATAAATCTTTTCTGTTTTTTTTACATGAATCATACGAAAATAAAAAACATAATACCTGAATGCATAATATATGAATAAAAATGAAAATATGGTAGACACATAATCTTATATAATTATTTCTATAATAGTGATAGAATTTATGATGAGACCATGTTAGTGGAAAAAGTGTGTTACTGAACCTGGTTCTCACCTCGTTCCAGCCATGTATTACTGACTCGAGTTCACTCATAGTTCCATCCCCATAACAATGAATCGAGTAAATTTCTAGTTCCATCCCTCTAATACCAAACCGATTTAATTTATCATTATATCCATGTCAATATCATGAGATACACATACTTACCTAGTGCATTGGAAGGAGATATAGGACCCACCCAACCCATAATGAAGTCACTCATACATGTGCCACAAATTCATAAACAATCATATCATAAAACATGTAATGAAATGGGTATCATAATCATGTAATCATATCATAACATGTGGAATGTAAAAATGTTTAATAATAATATAATAAAACAATAACCCAAGAAAATATGTTGGTTTCATAAGAATATGACCTGTGAAATAAAAACAGATTTCATAAATGTCTTGTTATAAAAGCTAAACTATTCAGAGAAATAATATTAATGGAAACATTGTTTCATCACTATATTAAGGCGTGAGTAACATCAAAAGATTTAATCATATATAGGAAATAAATTTGAAGGATATTTCAAAAATATTTCATTAGAAAATGTTCCTTTCATTTTTCAAAGAGGCACTTTAAAACATAATTTTTTTTGAAAAAATATCATCAAAATAAACATGAAATATTATTATGATATCTTAGAATAACCTTTGGAAACCTTTTTTTTATACATATAAGGATATATTAAAAATGTTTTGAAACCCATTTTCCTTGAAATTTTATTAATGTATCATGAAAAGGTTTTGAAATCCATTTTCCTTGAAAAAACATAATAGGGGATTGAAAACGTTTTCAAAAAATATTAATTGAAAATACATTGAAACATATAAATGAGTTATGAAATCATTTAGATAACCATTTTCCATGAACAATTATAAAATAATCTTGAAAACATATTGGAAATAATTTTCCTCAAAAATGTATAAAATAATTAAAAAAACATTTGAAAAAAACCTTCCTTGAAATTACTTGGAAAATATGTGAAGTCATTTTGAAATCCATTTCCTGGAATATTATTTTTTTAAAATATATTCTTAAAAATTATTATTTTAAATATTCCATATAATTTTCATCAAAATGACAGTGCGTAAATATTCACATTTCATACTAGGTAAGAATAATATTCCTTTTACAGGATAAATATTAAACAAATTTCTTATTTGGATGGTGAAAATAATATTCCATTGATAGAATTTGAAAATGAAAAAAATGGAAAAAAATTTCTTTTAAATATTAAAGGATAATAATACAATATCATTTGAATCAATTTTTAGAAAACATTATTTTGGAGGAACATTGATTTTCGACTGAAAAGAGGGTAATGTCATGCCTTTTAAAAGCACTATCATAAAAATAAATATTTCCAAAGAATATAATTTGGTACCACAACAATAATATATCATTAATTACCATTGGTTAAAAAAATTATGACTATTCTGGAAAGATGGATCATAATATTTAATTAAATAAATCATAAACATAAATAATCAAAAAATATGAAGAGATGGTTTCAATACCGTTTTATAACTTTTAACAGGGGATAAACACTCCATATAAGAAAATGAGTCTAAATTAACCATAAAATATCATTAAAAGAAGAAAATTCATGATATAAAATGTACAATATAGTTATATACACCTTGAAAAATGATGTAGGTGAATAATGATACACGAGTCACAAAGATAAAATTGACACTAAACTCATTTTCCGATTATTGTAACATTTTAAAATTTGATCCCATCGAAAAAATATCATAAAGTTGATATGTTTGTACAAATAAATTTTGTAATAATAATCATTGATTACATCCATGGGTACTATACACACCACAAAGAAGTAATGGGTGGTGAATAAAGCATGTATCTTACTTAATTAAAATGTAAGATGAAATCCCCATACATTATGTCATCATTCTCACTGTACTCATTCGAATATAAATTATAATAATTATAAGTATAGTATAGATATATAATATAAATATATGACTATATCTAATACCATATACTGTTTTATTATGACTTTATGTTATCCAAAGGCTAATAATTCCATGTTATGGTTTTACTTCGGGTATTTTTCACCTTGTTTTTTTAAATGTGTCTTAATATGTTATGTATTTGTTCCTTATAATTATATCATGACTTAAAGAATGTAAAACATGATATAAAAATGTATTATATAAATTTTATTTTTATTTTAAAAATATATTAAATATCAAATTTTGATACATTATACACTATTCATGGAGAAGGTTGGCTGAACGTACGCATGAAAATTGTTTTCGTTTAATAGTCGTATTTAATGAAATTAAGTTAATGATGTATATGTATATGTATGTATACATATAATTATTCTAGAATAATAATAATATTATATATATCACATATTTTCACTAAAAACATACTTAATACATTCTAGGTTTTTGGTGATCCAATAACATCACTACGAGGGGACTATAGTGCACACATTCTCAAAAGAAATTATCGTATTTACACAAAGTGAATAATATAATGATATATGTAGAAAAATAATTAAATAATATTAAATATATAATAATATAATAAATATAATATATCAACATATTTTATATCATAATTTTCACCCAGATTGGGTATAAGGAAAAATGTACAATCATCGCTTTGTGAGGTGGTTGTTCTCCAAACACATTAACAATATTTTCCATACCCATTAGATTGAGGTGTGTGTATGTTTAGTTCAAACCATAAACACCATAAAATCCTTGTATAGTTTTTATAATGGTTTTTCAAACAATCATCTAATAAAGAGATTGTATGGGTTGGATAAAGAAAATAATAGAAAGGAGCTTGGGATAAGTCGTTACCTGTTAATTGGATAACTCCTTTGGGATTGTACCAAAAAGCATCATTAGATAGATTTCTCCATAAAGGGGGGATTATCGAAGTTTTTTAGGAATATTGGAGGTTTATCAACCAGATCGTTGCTGAACGTATGTGGTTTTAGAGGTGTGAAGATGTAGGAGAAGTGGTGGCCTTTTATAGGGAAGGGAGAGGACACACATGTCATTTTTGAAATCAAACCTTGTGTACCCACATTATAACATAAAAAAGACTTAAAAAAATAAATTCATAAATTTAATTTTATTGGAAGAATAATTTTCGTCAAATGGGTGTTGGAATAGTTTCTAGGTATTTTTGGATCTTAAATTTAAGGTTTAGTACATTGTTAACTTAATTTATATCTTAATCGTTGTAATTAATTTTTATCACCTTCACTAATGATTTTGATGAAATAAATTTTGACTATATTATAAATGATAAATTATGACTATTCAAAATACAGAATCCATATTTTTAAATTCTAATCATATATGTTGAAGAAATAAATTTAAAATAACACGCTGATGGGATGACACTCTGTGGTTTTAAAGTAAAAATGTCCAAAATATTGAGACGTTTTTATACCCAATTTTAATGTGAAGTTTATTCCTATCAAATATAATCTCATAGTATATATAATTAATTTTTAAATAAAAATTAAAACTAATTTAATATATAATTTAACCTTATAAATTAATCATATGAAAACACAATTTTATATTAAAATTCAGTATTTTTAAGAACTCATTAAAAAAAATGAAATCTTACAAAAAATACACAAAATCATCAAAGCATATTTTTTGTATTTTTATTTAAAATAATATCTTTATATTGAGATAATAAATTTTTAATAGTTAAAAAATATTATATTTATAATTGGTTCACATTAAACAGTAGTAAAAGTACCTTTATTAAAATATAGGATTTTAATAACATAATTGGGTTCGTTCTTATTATTTATATATCAAATATAATGGATAATTATAATTTTTTTTTGAAAATATAAAATATAAATTTAGTTAATATATTTCACTATTTGTAATTAATTTAATTTCATAACATAAATTGTATTTTATCCTAAAATAGACCATTATAAACCTAGTGCCTTTATATTCATTAATATTCTACATTCTTTTCTAATGAATTAGTAGCTAATGAATTAATATATATATATATATATATATATATATATATTAGTTAGATATTTAACATAATAATCCTCGATTAATTGGACATGTTATATCCAATTAAATAATAATGTTTTAATAATGTAATATTGATTTGTAACACATGGTGATGTGTGTCATTTATTCCATCTAGGATAGTCATCCATGCGTGTAACATAAGTTTACCTTAGTTTTCTGTATAGATAATTAAAAAGTTATATTTCATCTTGTGCATGATTAACTTGTTGTTCAATATAACGCAGTCTATACATATTAATTTAATATAAAATTAATTTTTTTGTGGCGTGAAAGAAAAAATATCAGAGAGAAAAAATTTACTCGAAAAAAAATATTTCACAAAATCTCTAGTAGAAACATTCTAACCACCTTAAAATGAATTTCTCACTCGAAATTCATCTGGGTTATCATATTTTTAATATTTTAAATCTCCTTTCATTGAAATTCACATTCTAAAGATAAATCCTAAAACATTCAATAAAAATGGAATGTTAGAAACATAATGATTACCCAAAGTAACATATAACGATGTTTCCACATTGGAGAAGATATGTTGGTTGTGAAGATTGTACACTGAAGAAAAACATAAATATTTATAAAGATTAATTTAGATCATTAATAAATCAAAATTTAATTATACAAGAAATATTTTGGACCTCAATTTCATAAATTTGTGTTGATTTATAATTCCATCGGTTCCAAAAAACATTATGTTATTACAAAAATATTTTTTGATCAATATCATATCTTTGAGTACATTTTTAGACCATGAATATAAGGAAATATTAGCACTATTTATGATTATATAAACCAAATTTATTTATTTTTTTGTGCTCTTATCAAATTCAAATTTATCCATTAAATCAGTAAATGGGTGTCTCGAAATTAACTTTGATCCTTAATTCACATAAATTAATATTTTGCAGATCATAAGGCTCATAAAGGAATAAAAAGTATAACTATTAGTCTCTAAAAATAATTTAGAATCAATATGGTTAATGCATTAATCTCTCACAAAAATATTTGTCACTATTTTTTCATCATAAATAATTATTCATAAAAAATTATTATACTTTAACAAAGACAATCCATAAGCCAGTGGTAGGTGTGAAACCATTATTGTCCTTCAATCATGGGATCAAGACTCGTGTCTTTGTCAAACATGATTGGTTGTTACCCAACATTCTTGATGTCCTTTAAAAAAATAACACTATTTTAATTTCCAAAATAAATAAGTTTTAAATCCTTGAAATAAGGTTAATTACTAAATAAAAATTTATACAAGGGTTAAAATACAATTTCAATACATAAATACTTCCTTCGAAGTTTAGAATTATCTTTTCATGAATGGATTACCTTATAACCCTTAAAAAAGAATAAAATAAATATCCTTAGAATTGTATTTCCTGGAATTAACCAAAAAAATTTCCACCATATGTAAAAAATTAACTCTTGGATGTCATATTCAAAAAATGTGAATACCTCAAACATAAATTATCTTCAAACATAGAACTGACATAAATTACCAAAAATACAACAAGAAAAAATGGAAGCTTCTTTATTACATAGACTACTTGATATATTCCATAAATCCCTAATGATGTATACTTTTTTTATGATAACCTAGACTACATTATCAATAGATACTTTTCCAATTATGAGGTCATCAATTCAGCCCAATTTAGATGCTCATATCCAATATATCATTTTAAAAACTACATTATATGAACATAAATGACACATTAAGGTTTACATAACACTATTAATAATATCACCTTGTTAGTAAATCACTTTACCAGTCTATTGGTAACATTCAACATAAATGTGTAAATAAAGGGAGAAAAATATAAATTGAACAATCCTTGTATATTACATCATTTATATAACATAATTTTTTAATCCCGAAATCATAAAAATATTGATTATTACACTTCATCAATAATATATAAGAAGGATACCTCATATTATTACTTAATACCTATTTCCTTTCACATTTAATAAATATTCTCTTCATCATCAGCATTGTGACCATTACTCACTTCACCTTTCTGGTTATCTCCAAGAGATTTCCAATTGGGAAATTTATTGGGATAACTATTATTTATTTCAAAAATAAGACTCTTTAGCTTCGATGATGTATTAGGAATGCTAATATTCTCATCCATTTGGTTAACCAAACTTTTTAATTTTCTATTATAGTCACTTGGTTTGTGTCCTACCATTACACAGTAAAAAAATATTCCTATTCTGTTAATACATTCACATAGGTGATTCATTCACATTCTAGACACATTGGAAACCAAAACTTCTTTTATCCATGGTATCTATTCCTCAAAATCTATACACACTCCTTCCATATTTTCCTTTGTGAGTACGAGTGTTGGTTAAGTAAAAAGTTGTTAATCATGTTCTAAGAAAACAGATTAGGCATGATCACAACAATTTTAACTCTAGTGATCATCCTACTTTACTTATCAACAAAAAATAAACCATCACCGTCAATTTAGATCCAATTTTATCGAGTTATAGGCATTGAGTAAAGCCATAAGAATAGAGTGATCATTACATATCATAGTAAAAAACCAAAAAGATATGAAAATATTTTCTTATTGGATTTCTAAATCATGATACCTTCCTTAATCTGTGACACAATATGTTAATACTAGGTTATTCATTGAAAAAATACATTTAAATCCTTTATGATGGTTCATGAAGGTTTTGTGAATTTCCAAACCAAATCCCACAGGAATATCAAACTAGGTGTACCAGAATGTTCACTGTCATGTACATGATTACCCTTAGTAAGGACCAAAACATCTTGTCAGAGTTATTATTCCTTTGTACATCTATTCCAGTGAATCAACCGGTTACAATATCCAAAAATGGATTCATTTCTTGTAAACCACTCACTCTATCATTTACCATATTTCCAGGCCATTTTCCTATACGTTTCCATGTCCTTATACTAATCCATATTAACATCCATAGGGTTCTCAAAAAGAGTTCATATTCCTAGACACCAAAGGATATCTAAAACTTTTAGGTGATACCAACTGTAGTGATCCTCACATATTATACATTAACATTACATAACTTTTGTGAAATACATAAAAAATTATACAAACAGACGCATAAGGACCTTATTAGTATAGGGCCATTGGAAATATTGAAAAATAATCTTATGTACATATATGAGATACATAATCTCCTAGTGGGTTATTCATAATTAGATCTTTACATATACACATAAAAAATAATACATATCCTCATAACATGGGGTAAGGAAACATAAAAATGGGTGAGATCAGATGCTCTATAAGGGTAAAAAGGGTATATATATAAGCTTAATCCTGAGAATAATGGTTTTAGAACGTGATCTAGAAAATAGAAGATCATACCCTATATATAAAATATCATAAACATAAATCATAGAATAAATATTGTGAGTTTACAAGACAAGAATCTTAGGGAAAGAAATATCATAACCCCTGATAACACAATATATGTTTAAAAATGGAATTTATGTTGAAACATAAGAATATATAATGATTTCCATAGTGGGAATGGCATTGAAATAGATACTATCATAGAGGAAAAAGTCCTTTAATGAACCCGGTTCACACCCCATTCCATATCTATGTTACTGAAATGTGTTCAATCCTAATTCCAGCCCTGTAATTTTGAAGCATGCTAAAATATAGTTCCATACATATAATACTGATCTTATTTTATTTCATAATCCATCCATTTCTATATCTTGAGATATAAATATTTTCTGAATGTGTTCGAGGTAGATATATGTCTCACCTGACTCTTAATGAAATATTATATACATGTTACAAAAATTCATAAACTTCTATATCATAACCCATTAAATGAAATAAGTATCATAAAAATTTATTCAAATCATATCTTTTTGAAAATAGGCACGTTTAATAATCATTTTATCAAAGCATAACCTAAGAAAAAATAGGTAATCATTACCAAATTACCCAAGATAAAGAAATAGATTTCAGAAACATCGTGGAACGGGGTAAAAAATTCACATAAATAATATAAATGGAATCATTGTATCATTTCACAAGAATGTTACGAGTAACCGAAAAATATGTTATCTTAGATGGGAAATAATTTTGTTACATCTTTTAGAATAATTTCCTAAGGAAACTATCCTTTCTTCTTTAAAAAATGGATCATTACATCAAAAAAACCATTAAACAACATTTTCATGAAAATATACCTAAGGATTCCAAATAAAAAATTTAAAACCACTCAGAATACATTTTATATGAGAACATATAATTAGATATTGAAAATGTCTTGATACTCATTTTACATAAAAACATATAAAAGGTGATTGATAACATTTTCAAAACCATTTTCTATTAAAACATATAAAGGGAGTTTGGAAATTTTTTGAAAACCATTTATTGAAAATTTAATTGAAAACTTACAAATGAGTCTTGAAATAATTTCAAAAAAAAATTTCCTTAAAAACATATTAAAGAATCATTAAAACATCATGAATTCAATATTCATTTAAAACATAAAAAATAATCACCAAAAACCATTTGGAAAACACCTTCCATGAAAATACATCAAAAACATAAGAAATATATTTTATACCATTTATTTGAAAATTATTTTTCTAAATCATTATAAAAAATATTCTTTTAAACATTAAAATTATTATTTATAGAAATTAAAACACATAAATCCATAATTTCATATGAGGTAAGAAGAACTGTACTTTTACACAGTAAAAGATTAGAAAATTTCATTATCAGGAATGTGAAAATAATATTACATAAATAAATTTGTAAAAGACAAAAATGTACAAATTTAGTTTAAATATTAAAAAATAATCATACATTATTATTGTAAACCATATTTAAAAAACATGAATTTTAATGAAAAAATAATTTCGACCGAAGAGAGATTAAAGTCAATTTTTTTTATAAAAACATTCTTAACAAACATATGTAACATATAGAAAGAAAATAATACCAATAAAAGATTATATTAGTAATGATAATTTTAAATGAAACATCATGAGTGTTATTGAGATATGTATCATAATATTTCATCAATGTAAGCACAAACATAAACAATCTCAAAATGCGAGGAAAATGATTCAATATACTCTTATAACATTTCATCTTTGGTATCATAATCCTGATGTAAGAAATGGAAATTAAGGAAGATAAAAATAACATAAAAATAAGTATATATAATATATGAAATTTCAAATGGATGTATATACACATTTAAAAATAATTTTGGTGAATAACAAAACATGAGTCTCAATGAAGGGAAATTAAGACAAAAATATTTCACCAATTTAAAAACATTTCAAAAATAAAACCCATGAATGAAGGATCTTAAAATGGAAATAAAATAACCATAAAATTATTTATAAGAATAATTGATTACATCAATTTTTAGTATACACAACACAAAAAATTAATGGTTTTTGAATAAAGCATGTATCTGACAGAAATAAAAAATGAGACGAAATCCCCTTACCTTGTGGCATGACTCACATCGTAATCAATAAAACATCATATATAATAAATATAAGTTTATTTAGAATATATCATTGAAACATATTATGATATATAACAACACATATGGATTGATTAAGACTTTATATTACACACTTGTTAACAATTGCATGTAAATGTTATATTTCAGTTAATATTCACTTTGTCTTTCGCATGTGTCTTAATTTGTTATATTTTAGTCCATATACGTAAATAATGATTTCCATAATGTAAAAATAGACACAATTATCATTTATATTAATTATATTTATATTATAATTTTCTATTTAATATTGATGTATGAAATGGAATACATCGTTCATCGAGATAGTAGGTTGTACATAAGCCTGAAGATTGTTTCCGTTTAATTGTCGTATTGAAATAATGTATGTAAATTTTTTATATGTATATATATAATTTGTCCAGTAGCATTATTCTATAATATATATCATATAATTTCACCAAACCCATCCTTGATATATTTTCTACAGTGTGTGAGTGAATAAGATCGCTTTGAGTGGGAGGTAAACCACACTTCTTCAAACAGATTTACTGTATTTTAAAAAATGGGTAATAAAAAATACATGTGTTGTAAAATAATTAACAATGATTATAAAAATAATAAATATCATAAATACTATATATAAATATATATACATTTTAAAACATAATTTCCACCACGAGAGGTGGTATGGAAAAATGGACAATCATCATTTTATGAGGCGCTAGTATACCGTACACAAAAACTATATGTTTGTTACCCATTAAATGTTTTTGTGTGTATTTTTTGGTATAATTATCAGCATAGAAAATATAATTAATTTAAATATACTAGATTTATTAAAAAATCATGTAATAAAAAGTTTTTTGGGGGTGGAGAAAGAAAATAAAATAATGGAGTTTGAGAAAAGTTGTTACCTCTTAATTGGGTAACTCATTTTGGTTAGTGCCAAAGTACTTATTTATATATATTTCATCCCAAGGTGAGGAATATAGGAATAATTTATTGATGTTGGTATTTTGTTTGGATAGATATTTCTAAAAAAAATTTTGCGGTGCGAAGAATATGTATAACAGGTGACCTTTTATAGGGAAGGTAAATGACACACTTAGAATTTCTCAAAATAAGCTAGGTTTAGAAATGTTATTACCTAAAAAAGTGATATAAAACCATAAAAACCAATAATTTAAGGGTAATGTCCGAATTATGGACATAAAATGAGTGTTTTAAAAGTTTTTAGGTTTTTTTGTTTCTTAAATATTAGGTTTAGTACATTGTTTTCCTAATTTTAATCAATGTCATTGTAATTAATTTTAATCGCATTCACTAATATTTTTGGTCAAAAAAATGTATTCAAATATTTTAATTATAAATTATTTTGATTCCAAATATGGATTCCATATTTCTAAATTCTAATCATATAAGTGGAAGAAATAAATTTAAAAATAATCCCCCTCATAGGATGACACTAAGGTGTTTTAATGTGAAATCATGCAAACCTTTGATATGTTTTTATGCCCATTTACAAAGTGAAATTTATTCCAATTGCATAAATTAGATTAATTTATAAAATTATTAATTAATTAAACATTACAACCAATTTAATATTTAATTTAACCTCGTAAATTAATTATAAAATGAATTAGTTTTCAATATAATTCAGTATTTTTAATTATTCATTAAAAATGAAACTGTAATGAGAAATACAAAAAATTTATCCAAACATAATTTTTTTTATATTTCAAAAATTATGTTTCTATTGACATATGAAATCGATAAATGTACCTAAAAATTTATTTTAAATTTTTTCATAATTAAGAGGTGGTAAAAATACCATTATAAAAATATATGATTTTAAGCATAAAATTGTGGTCATTATTATGTTTTATGTATTAAATAAATCAGATTATTATGAAAAATATTTTTTTGAATATATAAAATATAAATTTAGTTAAATAATTTCACTATTATTAACTAATTTAACTTATTAATATAAATATTCTTTTCCCATAATAATAATCTATTACAAAATCATTCCATTATATTCATTTGGTTTCTATATTAATTTTAAATTAGTGGGTAATTTTTTTAAATATATATATATATTAATATGTTATTTAATCTTATAATCTTCAAATTGATGTCCATGATATATTATATTAACTAAAAAAATTAAATAATGTATTAATTTTCAGTAACACTTGGTCTTTCATGTTATGTAATCCATCAAGGAATGTTAGTCTAGAATGATACATAAGATATCATCAGTGTTCCATGTAGACAAAGATAAAATTTATTTTTCATATATTGCATGATTAACTTGATGTCGCTTATAACACCAGCTTGGCATTTTACATTAATATAAAATAATCTAGTTTCAGTGTGGTGTGAAATGTAAAAAACCAAATAGAATAAATAAATTCAAAATTAAATTTCTTCAAATATCATGGGATGCTACAAAAAATACATCTATGAACACTGAAATAAATTCCAACAACATATTATGAAATCCACATCATGTGATAAAAATAATAACCATTAATTAAAAACACAATTAAACACCATATTCTAAGGTTTAAAAATCCATTAAACTCATCCTTGGTTCTAACATTCTAACCGTTAGTTTTTTTGGAAATCCTTTTTGTCATCAATAAATTTAGGAGTACACAATTTGAATAAATTTTAGAAGAATTGGAATTGTTATAATTTCACTCTTTGTAAATATGAGTAGTGATCATTGTATAACATAACACACTATGAGAGAAATACATGAAAAAAATGCATATGAACCTCAAAACATAATGTAATTTTATTTTTGATATAATCCCAAGATAAATATACTGATATTATTTTGAAAACACAATCTTTATTTATCCACAAATCATTATCTATTTACTAACATCCCCATGGATAATTCCTTCCCATAACACAAATAAAATATTATCCCTATGATAATAAAATATTCATTACAATTATTAAATTTTAAATACAACCATTTATTGAACATAAAACATGATTCTTTTATCACCCTACGATAATAAAACTAGTGTGAATGTCCCACAATAGATAACTATCCATTTAAAAATTAAAATTAATATAGGGATATGGGAGTTTCCAAATCTTATCAATCTAAATGTGGTGTTTGAAAACCAAGTTTCAAGCGATTCCACTTATATACATGAATAGAAAATTATTTTTTTGAATATAAATTCAAACATGATGTTTTATATAAACATGCACCATCATTATTATTTGATTCTTTACCTTCTCCTTAGAAAATAGTATTGAATCCAGATAATTTTTTAATGTATTATTTAATATAGTTTTCTCAGATTTATTACACTCTGGTTGTCACAATAAACTATAATAGGAATGATTGTATTATCTCAGTGTTCCTAAAGTTATATTTCATAAACATCTTCTATTTAAATAATTTCAGTTTCTAAATACACTCTAGTTTTATCCTGCTTAGATTAATGATTTCCTGATTGTTTTTATGATGTAGAATTAATTTTTTTCAAGACGAATAATTATCCCCAATATATATTTTTTATAACAACGACATCTCTAGTCCAATCATCAGATAGAAAATATTAAAAATATGGGTCATTTATTACACAATACACCAAGTCCTATTAATGTGTACCATGAATATATTTTATGAATATTTTCATAATAAATTATTGTATATCCTTGGTTAAATAATATATATGGGTTTACAAACCTTTTCACTAAGCCATATCCATCCTTGTAGATATGAGATACAAAAAACATAGAATCATCCTCTGAAAAATCATTAGATCAACTAATTTTCTATATTCATGCCCCCAATCCTAGTTACAATTATAATCAATATGGAACCCAGTTTTATATCATGTGTGTAAATATTATTTAGAAGTGCCTATATATTTTTTTCTTAAGAAGAAATTTATATTCAATGATTTTATTTAATTAGATCCTAATGAAATATTTGAGTTTTCAAACCATTTATATCTAAAATATCAATCTCATCAATAATAAAAATGCATCCCCTGACTTTTATATGGTTCCACTAAATATAATGTGAGTAACATATAAGAAAATAATGGAATATATTTATAGGTCTATTTCATATAATGATAATTGTCTAATACACATAATCTAATCTATAACTTCACTAAGAATATGTACAAATAAGCACACCATTTTTGAGGTTATAGTTTCAATCCATAAATGACCTTTTTTACCAGTAAATCATTGACTCGACATTTCCAATTTAAAATTCCATTTGTTGTTCAATACAAACCACATATTAAAGGTCAATATTATAATATTCCATTATAATAGTAATTCGATAGGTTCTGGTATTTCATTAGATTTAAACAACCAAGACATGTTTCTTTGTATAATAGATTACCACTGGTGGGAAATTATATTCTAAATTAACTATTTTTCCTTGTGCATAGAAATTTTATGTAAACATTTAAATGTTTCAAATAACCCTTCCCAATTCAATATCTATGTTTCTATAATTCCATCATTTTTTTGAGGATATTATAATTAACAAAAATTTTCACTAACAACCAACACTTATTTTATAAATATTTGATATAAATTATTATTAATGTGCATCAACCAAGATTCAAAATTTTTCAATTTTTCAAATAAATAATCAATTAAATGATATAATATAATAGTTCTCTATATATTTATCATCCAATAAATATATGTTATACATTATTTATAAACAATTTTTTATTGTGCATAAGTTTTCTATTTTATATATAATCATTTAGTAGATTATTGATTCTCATTTAAAAATTTATCTTCCATCAATTATACCATTGATTCTTATTCACATGAAAAAGTATGTGTTTGAAGAAAATTACAAACTATTTTATATTATTTTTCAAAGTCCTCATATAGGTAGAGAAATCGTGATTGGTTTCTATCTCTATCATAAAAATTGAAATACGATTACTATATATTATCTAGATTATATTAATTTTGAGTAATTTATTGGCATTATAGATGGAGTAACCTAAAAATATCCCATCATCAACCACCTATATTTATATTCTATGATATTCATCCTTATTCTATATGTAGAACTTGTTATTGACTAATTTAGAGTAATTGTATTTGGTCTTTCCTGCATTCAATATTTAATATAGTGTTTTCTTCTCTACATGGATTATAAAATCATGATATTTCATTAAAACCTCCACCCATGAAATTTTCTTACAATATTGGATATAAAATACACTTTCAATTATTAGTTCCTTTAATATGTTTTTTAATTTGATTCCATATTTTCATGAATTCTTTTTTTATCTTCACACTTTTGAGACTTCAGGTTTACTTCCATACTTATCCAAGTAACTAATCAGTGTATTATGTTGCAATACCTAATAACATAATTTTATATATTCATTTAGTTTTCTTCTCATATATCTCTAGAAACCACATAATAAGCCAAATTAGTTTTATTTTCCCAATATGAAAATTATACATCTCAATCCACCATTATCACTAACATAAAACTCAAAATATTTGTCACCACTCATTCTACATTACATTATTGAAATGAACCCACTTGTGTTAACTACAAAAACACAATATTAATCCTTTTTTTCATTTGAATGAATTTATTTCTCACTATATGTCCTCTTATAAAAGCACCTAAACTCATCGCATGTTCATGTATCAAGTTTTAAATATCAACCACAATCCTTAATTATAATGGAATCACATTGTGTACTGATCAATATTCTGGATATTTCGATGAAAAGGGTTGTTTTATTCCTCCAATATATTGATAATAAGTTTCTCCTTACATTACACCTAATATAATTTTTTTTAATTATATCCTCTCATTATATGGATTTTATCCTTTCCTTTAATAAATAAACCCTTATGAATAATAGTTAATCACGACATACATATAATCATTGTACTTGAACTGAAAAAATAAATCCAAATAAACTACAAAACCAAGTGATATTTATAAAACAAAACATACATTTTTTTGAAAATTCCAAATATTACATCTAAATATAATGAATAAATACAAATGATTGAAGAATTAATTTTATTGGGGGTAATAAAAATAAGAAAATTATTATACAAGGCTTCTGAAATTTTCATCATAATTGAGGCACAATATACTCCCTTCTAGACTGATTAAAAGTTATAATCATCATCATAACATGAGAAAATGAAAAATAAAAAAATTCTAAGCTCAAGTACTCAGTGTGGGAAAACATGTAAAAATCTATTTAAGGGTCAGATCATAAGCATATAAGAAAACATGAGTACATTAGAAATATAATATTAAAAAAATGGTGTAATAATAGTTTTCCATATTTCATGATAAGAGGATATGAAATATGAAATAAAAAAACATGTATCAGGACTTAATAGTGCGGGATAATAAAAAAGATCAATGGAGAAAAATAATAAGAATACAACAGAAAAATATATAACAATAATAATATGATTCATAAAATAGTGGAATATGCATCAAACCCACTTTCACATTGATGATCCAGAATCATAACCAATTTCCCATAGTAGATCAGGCATTATTACTTCATTCCCTCTGTTATCTCATGATATGTAATGCTTTACCATATTCAATAGAGGTTTATATAAGAGAAAACCATCACATAATAATAATCCATGTATATATATTGGTTTTATATGGAATTGGTCATTCTATAAATAATAGATGAAAATAAAATGGGAATAATAAAATTTACAAATTTTATCACACAGAATGCCTTCCACATATTAATTGGTTGATACATGAAATTTAGTCACCCTGAGGATTAAATCGCATGGGAATTTAAGGGTGATACATGAAAATAACCCTAAGGGAGATATATATATTCTATATAATGTGGAAAATATAAGGTTTATAATAATATTTTTTATATATAATATTTTAAATAAAAATATAATAGGATAAGCTATTTTAAAATGTATTATTTGGAAAAGGTGAAGTGATTTTTTTTGAAAATACAAAATTTTAAAATTAATCCAAAATAATGGATCTAAAATATTTAGAAAAAAGATACCCAATTGAAATTTTTAATGAATGATAGAACCAATGGGTGTTGAGGGAATAACATTATAATATTTTGAAATACATTTATTGAAATCAAATAGAATAAAACGGTAGTATAACAATCATTGTAATATAGGAAAAGTTAAATATTCAAGTCACATTATAAAAAAGATAAATTTTCTAAAATAAAATGGAATAATTTATGGGAAGTGAAAATATTTTTATGGAATTGAAATAATCGCATAAGGGGATGATAAATATTCCTAATAATGATATAATTTGTGAGAAGAATATTCATAATTATAATTTATTTTACCTAAAATTAAACTTTGAATATAGAAATATAGAATTATATTAAAATTATCGAAAATAATAAAATCATCTTGGAAAATAATAGTCAAAATTAATCATTATCACTTAGTAAATAATATTGAGTTGATAAAAACCCTTAATGATTTAAAATCGTTTTAATAAAATCCCCTGGAATGATATATCTAGAAATTAAACTTAACATACCATGAATTAAAATAATTCATGATATTATATGTGCCATAGGTAGTATACAGAACATTTTGAATTAAATTATGTGCATCAACAAAAAATTTCTATAAGAAACTACATTTAGATGGAACGCTATTAAGAATATCATATGTTGAAATTATAATAATATAAAATGGATTTTATGTGAGAAAAACATAAATTCTTATAAATAGAAATAATTAATAAATCATATTATAATTATATATCTTATTGTTACCATCTTATAATAATTATGTTCAATATGAATCCTTATAACTCAACAAAAGTATATAGAAACTCTTAACTTTTATCCATCTTTGGAAGACATCAATTAAAATCATATTTAAGAAAATAATTTTCTTAATAACCTATTTATTAAACTTATTCATACCTATATCTTTTTATAAACAACATTTATAATCAATTATTAAAAATATATTAGTTATTTATATTATATTTTAACCATTGGATGTTATTAGCTTAGATTGTGTGTTTAGTACTAGTTTTGTAATGGAAATATCCATTCCTACATATAGATTTTAATTTCATCATTATTATATAATTATAGAGAATAAAAATTATGTTTTATATTAATTTATAATGTTTTTATTTCACTTGATAAGTGTTTTTACCTTTGATTTGTGATTATGATTATAATGATGATCTTGTTTAAGTAATTTATAATTAACAAAAAATATGGTACCATAATAATAATTTACTATTAAAATATTCATTACATAACAATGGATTATATTTTATTTCCTCAATAATTTATAATAACATAATATGTTATTTTTCCATAGCCATCCATGATAAAAATTTATAGCATTGTTTATGTGGGTGGTTAAATAGGCACAAATAAGAACAAGCTGTAATATATGATTCTTTATGGATAATAAAGTGATTTATTTTCAATAAAATAAAAATTAAAAATTAGTAATTAAATAATAATATTATTTACGTTGGTTAGCTAATATTTTTATTATTTTTTGAAAAATAATAAAACAATATAAAAAAATAAAATAAGTAACTTTTTAATGTTGATTGTCTGCATATACGCATATGTGAAAAATTCATTTGCATAGAATAATAGGAAAATATGGAATGATTTGTGAATTAATAAACCAAATAATTTAAAAAAAATTATATTTATCAATTAAAAACTCATTTTTTAACTATACATAATAGTATGTAATGAAAAGTAAAATATAATGTTAATGGTGGTGTTAGTCCTCACATATGTGTGATGGTGTTTTTATTTTTTTTGAAGAAAATAGGAGAGGAAGATAATGATTATTACATAATCATATTAAAATTGATTAAATAAAAAATAATAATTCAATTATATAATAATTTGAAAATTATTTTTTATGTGAATTATACAAGTGAAAAGTGATTGGATAAAAATTAGTATGCACATTGAGAATATGAGTTTTGCCTTGGATAGAATATTTTAATTGTTATCATTTGGTATTTTACATACATAATTGGGTAGAAAATGTTAGGGAGGCATATAGGTGATTTAAACGATTTTTTGGTTTAGGATTAATTTTTTTAGAGTGTATATATTGGGGTGGTGGAATCCCTGTTTCATAAATTTGGAGAGCGACTTTTATGTAAATATTCATAAAATTCTATTAATGTTATATAAATTTCAATGGAAGGATCCCCAAAAATGATACATGAACAGATATATGATGAGTATTTTAAGATCCATATCTCATATACACAAATAAGGTATATTGTTTTATTTGTTTTGACATTTCTATTTAATTATATTTTTACTATTATTTTCTTTTACCATGAATACTAGTTTTCTAAACATGATATCTTATTTTTATGGGAAAAAATAAAAATAAAAATATTATATAATTTGTAACACCCCGCCCCTACCTCATTGGCTTGAGGAGGCAGTGAGGGCTACTTGGCCTTAAGAGATGTTCCCAAGATGCCAAAGGCTGGTAATAAATGCCGAGGGCTTTAAGATCAATTTGGGGAACGATTTTCTATTAATAGAAAACCAACCAAACTATCCACTAACAACCACTATATGATGAATTTCCAATAAATTACCCAACCATGAATTCCCAAAAGAAAACCGTGTTGTTCCAAAACCCAATTCAAAACCAATACAACCAAACATGTCCACACTACATCAGAGTACAAAGTGAAATGTAAAAAACCAAAGCACCACGAGCCAAGACACCTATACATCTCCACACCTAGCTCCTAGATCCAACCTCTACCAAGACATCGCAACACACCACTAAAAGATGTTGATGCCTTACCTTTTCCCACGTCACGATACACAACATCTTTAAAGACACAACGTGCCAAAGTAGGGGGGGGGGTACTAAAACTCAGTAGGTTTGCCCCAAATGAATTCCCTCCACACGCCACTAGGATAAAACCATTAGTAGATTTATATAAAACGTTTTATATAAATTAAATCACAAGTGCAACCATTATCATAAGCTCAAACATGCCCTTACCATGCCATCGGGCCCAAACCAAGCCACCAAGGGAATGACAAACAAACATGCCACAAGCCATGTCATAATTTTATCATTAGCACAACAATTTCCACCTAGAAAAGCAATGCACACCAAAAAACCAAAACAGTGGGACTTCCGACAAACCCATTCACCCATTCACACCAAAACAATCAAAACTGTGGGAATTCTTCCCAACCCGTTCATCCATTCACAACTAGCTATACTTCCCAACCACTACTCATATGGTGGTTCATCTGACCACTATCCATCCACTTTTTATAGTGAGACTTCCCTCCCACTTCCATCCAACATTTCAATCAAACCAAACCAAGCATAAACCCACCAATGTCGCAACAACATGCAATCAACCAATTCTATTGCATATCAATCCACTTTAATAAATCACCCATTTATTGAAAACCGTTTTCCATTCCAAAAAAAATTTCAATAAAACATCCCTTTTATTGAAAAACCTTTCCATCAATCATTTTCACAAATCAACCATATCATCCCATTTTAAAATATTAATTTTAAAATCCAAAAAATAGCATTTCACCATAAAACATCCTTTTTCCCAAAAATACTCTAACATCACCCAAGGAATTTCCAACCAATTTTTCATAACAATTCACAATTAATTTTCAGCACAAAAATTAATTGTAACAAAGAACGACTAGTTTTAACGAAGTGGAGTCGAGAGATAAGCCACCTACCTTTAGGGTTCCCGAGAAATCAACCCACGAACAACCGCGACTCAAATCCGGTGAACGCACCATCGAAACCTCTCTAGATCACTTTACCTAACCTCCAAAAGACTTAATATTAACATCAAAGGAAACCCCAAACCTATATCTACACACAACAAGTGTAGATATAGAAAACCACGAAAAAGAGTGATGTAGATCTAAAGGAAAACACAATAGAAACAAGAGGATAGACTTACCCAGGAGAAACCACCTTCAAAATTCCTAGAAACCACTTTGAAATACTTCCAAATTGAGTGGTAGAGCACCCTTAACCCCTAAGAACCCAAAATCTTGAGTGAGGCTTGAGTGGGAGGATGATTGGAGTAAAATAGGTTAAGCCCGAGGGAGCCCAGAACTTATAACCCTATTTTTATGTGGCCGCACGGTTAGCCCGCAGGGTTTGGAAAACCGTGTGCATGCTACTGCCTCAAGAGCAAGGGTCTTCACAGTTTCCTCAGACAGTTTGGAAAACCGTGCACAGGCCGTGTGAAGCCTACTGTCTCCCTTACATGGTTTCCTGGGGAATCCGCATGGTTGCCACTAACTATGCTCAAACCGTGCACCCCTTTAAAAGCCTCCAATCTCATCCAAAACAATTCCAAACTCTCCCATCCACTTCCCAACTCATCCCATTCATATTAATCACATAAAAACATGAAAAATTCCACATACCTCAGACCGGGGTACTAAATTATCACCACTATTGGACTTTCTTTCATCGGAAAGTAGTGAACCCGCCCTTTGCTGAAAGAGCTCGGGCCACTGGTCGACCATTTATTTCTCCCACTCCCAAGTCTCCTAGTGAATCTGAACATGCTACCACAAAACACGAACTAAACTGATGATTTTACCATGAAAGTCATTATCTTTCCTATCCACAACCCACACTGGCACGTGCACCAATGAATCATTCAGTTCTAGCTCAACATGATCTCATCGAATCACATGGTCATGATCTAGATGATACTTTTTCAACTACGACACATGAAACACATTATGCACTGTAATGAACCTAGGTGGAAAATCCAAACAATAATCTACCTCACCAACATGCTCAAGAATCTCAAAAGGACCAATATACCTCTGAGATAACT
Source organism: Viscum album (assembly GCA_963277665.1). NCBI lineage: Eukaryota > Viridiplantae > Streptophyta > Magnoliopsida > Santalales > Viscaceae > Viscum > Viscum album. The sequence continues at coordinate 1,559,394,115 of OY728161.1, forward strand.
TTCCCTTCTTCCCAAACCGATGATGTCCCATCCTAGTAGAGATCCTCAAGAACACATGATCACTCCCCTCGAACGACAACGACCGTCGACGATGATCCTCATATGATTTCTGAAGACTCTGAGCTGTCTCTATTCTATTGCTGATCAACTTAATCTTCTCTATAGTCTCCTAGACAAGGCTTGGTCTAACCATCGAGGAATCACCCATTTCCACCCAACATAGTGGAGAACGACATGTCTACCCATACAATTATTCAAACAATTCCATTTGTATGGATGCCTGATAACTGTTATTATACGAGAATTCAACCAATGACAAGTGATCACCCCACGATCCACCAAAATCCATGACACAAGCCCACAACATATCCTCCTGAGTTTGTATCGTCCTCTCGGATTTACCATCTGTCTGAGGGTGATACGTCATGCTCATAGTCAACTGTGTCCCAAGGGCTTACTGAAAGGATTTCTAGAAATGAGATTTAATCCTCAGATCTCTATCTAATAAAATAAAAACTGGAATGCCATGACACTTTACCACTTCATGGATATAGATTTCTCACAAATACTCTACTGTATGAGATTCACGAATCGGGATGAAATGGGGTGACTTCGTTATCTGATCCACTATCACCCAAATGGAATCGTGCTTCTTGATCATTCTTGGGAGACCTGTGAAAAAATCCCTCGATATCTACTCCCACTTCTGAACAGGGATTGGTAAAGACTGAAATATTCCAGCTGGCCTTTGTTGCTCTACCTTGACCTGCTGACAAGTCAAGCATCTCGAAATAAACTCAGCCACACTTCATTTCATACTAGCCCTCTAGAACTGTGCTTTGTACTTTTTCTGAATTCCAAGATGAACAACCCACCTGGAATGATGATACGCCCTGAGAAGATCCTCCTGAAAATCAAATGGTACAACCATCTGATTCTGAAAACACAAAATTGAATCTCCATTTAGTTACCAACCCTTAATGGTCTCCCGACCATTGAGTCTCGACCCCATGGTCACACACTCAGAATCAGATATCTGCGCCTCTCTAACTAGCCCAACCAAGTCAGGAATCAACAAAACCGGAAAGAAGACCTCTCTATCACCCTGGTCCTCACATTCCTATCACATATCGACTATAACCGACATCAACTACCACTGGTCTGATGCTTGTTTTAGCACCTAATCATATTATTTTAAACTTAATGCATCCTCCACCAAATTTCCCTTACCTGGTGTGTACATCAGGTCAAAATCAAACATCTGGAGATATTCCATCCATCACTTTTGCCTCAAGTTCAAATCCCATTGTGATAAAATGTGCTTCAAGATCTTTTGATCTGTATATACCGTGAATTTCTCACTGAAGAGATAATGATGCCACACTTTCAAAGAATGGACCACCACTAACAATTCCAAATCATGAGTTGGGTAGTTCTTCTCATTCACTCTCAACTAATGTGAGCGATACAGAACCATATGATTCCCTTACATGAGAATGCACCCCAACCCATATCATGATGCATCACAATACACCATGTACCCCTTTCCCAGTTCTGGAAAAACCATGATTGGTGCTGATGTAAGGAGACCCTTTAGCTCCTCAAAACACCGCCGACACAGTTCAATCCACTGGAATGGAATATTCTTTCTTGTCAACGCTTTAATCAGAGAAGCCAAACATGAAAAATCATGAACAAAACGCCAATAATACCAAGCCGGACCAAGAAAGCTCTATATCTCAAACACTTTCTTTATTGGTTGCCATGAGATAGAAACCTCTATCTATTTCAGATCCACTAAAACACCCCTTTCAGAAATCACATGGCCAAGAAAATGAACTTCCCGTATCCAAAAGTCACACTTTGACAATTTGGCATACAACAGATAATCCCTCAAGATCCCCAGCACTGTCTCCATGTTCTGCTCATGGCCCACCCTTGTCTTTGAATACAAAAGGATGTCATCTACAAACACAACCACAAATGAATCCAGATAACTATGAAATATCCGAATCATCAATGCCATGAACACCGCTGGTGCATTCGTTAGACCAAAGGGCATAACCACATATTCATAATGGCCATATCTACTTCTAAAAGATCTTTTAGGAATATCCTCTTTCCTCACCCGTAATTGATAATATCCTGACCTCAGGTCGATCTTGGAGAACCACTGGGCTCCCCTAAACTGGTTGAACAAATCATCAATTCATGAATGTGGATATCTATTCTTTATCGTAACTTGGTTAAGTCTATAATAATCAACACAGAGCCTCAATGTTCTATCCTCCTTTTTCAAAAACAACACTGGTGATGCCCACAGAGACGTGCTAGTCCGGATAAACCCTTTGTTTTCCAACTCTTCCAACTAGACTTTCAATTCCCACAATTTAGTTGGTGCCATCCGGTAAGACAGAAGTGTGATAGGACTGGCCCCAGAAGGAGATCAATTGTAAACTCCACTTCTCTTATGGTAGGAAACTCAAAGAAATCTTTAGGAAAAACATCCATGAACTGAGCTACCACTGCCAGAAGAACACTATGCTCAACACCGTCTACCGATTCCAATGACAACGCCCCCAAATGATACGATAACATACCCACTATTGGTGCCAACAAACCCATTGCACCATGCCTTTCATGCTTCTCTCCTCTAAAGAGATGTATAACACCATCGTGTGTCGTAAAATCCACTGTTCGCACATCAAAATCGATGTGGGCCTTAAACGCCACTAGCCAATCCATTCCTAGGATTACATCATACACATCCATCTCAAGCATTGAGAAATTCCACATTATCTCACCCTCGCCCCCAAGGATACAACATTCTCTACACAAGAAGTCTTGACACTCTCTTCGACACAGAGGAGTTTGAAGTTTCAAAACTGAGGGCATCATTTCTACCGTTAAACCTAGAAAATCAACCACACATGGAAAAATAAAATAGTGTGAAGAACCTGTATCAAACAACACTTTCATCAAGGTAGAATATAAAATAATTGTAACCGCACCATGGATGGTCCTGCCTGATCATCCACCACATCTTACTCAGCTCTGAACACATGTTTGCTTACCCCACTCTTCTCATTATTGCTCTACTGAGGTGTCGGGGTATTCCGAGATTCACAATGAACCACTTTACTCTACTGACGAGGGGTATGCTGTTGTCCCCGTCCCATCAAAGTAAACGACGTCTTCGATCCCTGAGGAGTGTCACGTGCACCTGACCTTGGAGCATTCTGACAATAACGCTGTAGATACCCAATTTTCATACAATTATGACATGCTCGAGGTTGTTCCGTATAATACCAATTGACGTGGTTCATAGAACCACACTAAAAACATCCCAGCTTGCTCTGGGACTTCGGAGGAAGATTTACGAATCCTTCCATCAGATTATATGCCATATTCCAGCCTATAGAATACGTTTCCCTCTTTCTCTTGATCTTAGCATTAGAGTTCCCACTATTCCCCATACGTACCACCATGATTTCTCTGCCGAATCTCCCAACAGATCCTGCTCAGCCATCAATGCTCTATTCACAATCTCTATGTAATCATCTATACACCACACCGCTATCTTTGAACGGATTTTTTTCCTTAACCTCGCTTCAATGATCCTTGCCTTCAACGATGTGCTACCCGCCACCTCGGGTGAAAACCGCACTATGTTCATAAACTTATCTGCATACTCTGTCATAGACATAAGCTCTTTCTACTAACTGAATAAATCGGTCGTACGCTGAATTCTGAATGTATGTGGGTAGAATTTTTTATTAAACAATTACTCAAAGCCTTCCCACATCATACCCTGGTTCGTCCCCACTTGGACTACCTACTCCCACCACTGAAGGGAAAGATTTTCCAACATATATGTGGACAACATCACCTTTAACTCTACCGATGTTCCCAAGAACTTGAAGATCTTTTTCATTCTATTCAACCATGATTCTTCCCTCTCTAGCTCTGAATCACCCCTGAAGATGGGTGGATTCTGATTTTGAAACTGAACCGCATGATCCACATGACTTGGTTCATTCACTTTGTTTCAACTTTCCACAACTTGGAAATCTTGCACTATGCTTTGCACTAGTTGTTGGTTCACCTGAGGCTCAGGTGCTACCACATTCTCAGCAGCCTCCTCCGGTTGGTCTCTACGACACCTACCCTGTGCCATTTCTATAAACATAAAACAAACAACCATGATTCTCACTTCCGTAGACATCAAGAAATTACATTTCAAATCAAATTACACAGCACTAGCACAACACAACTTTCCACAAGATCACATTTTCCATGTTCCACCATTTTGAAAAAAGAACCATTTTCAAAATACCATATTTACTCACATTACAGTTTCACAGAAAACCATTTCTCAATTCAGCCCATAAATCATTATACCCCAATGAAATATGCATCCTAGAGGGAATTTATTTCTACTATGAAAGTCATTCCCATATCATTGGCTACACCCACGACAATGAGATATCCAATGCCTATAAGTGTTTTGAAAACACTTATGTACCCAACTCCTTGGTAACATGAATTTCAGCATAAAAGGGTTAGGTATGTCTTTTTTCCTATAAATTCCATGTTCTGGCATTTCTACGCCTTGATACTATCCTGACTCAAGGAATATACCACTACGAATTCCATATCCAAATCTAAGAATCAACTCCAAAGGACTGAACAAACGAATACCACATGTAACACACCTCCCCTACCTCATTGGCTTGAGGAGGCAGTGTGGGAAACATGGCCTTAGGTGGCGTTCCCAAGATGCCAATGGCTGGCAATAAATTCCGAGGGCTTCAAGATCAAGTTGGGGAATGATTTTACCTTAATAAAAAAAATAACCAAATAATCCACTAACAACCACTATATGATGAATATCAAGTAAATTACCCAACCATGCATTCCCAAAAGACAAACAAGTTGTTCCACAACCAAATTCAAAACCAATACAACCAAACATGTCCACACTACATCAGAGTTCAATGAGGAACCTAAACAACCAATGCACCACGATCCTAGACACCTCCACAACTCCACAATCAGCTCCAAGCTCCATGCTATACCAAGACATCACAACACACCACTAAAGGAGGATGATGCCTCACCTTTTCCCACGTCATAATACACAACATCTACAAAGACACAACATACAAAAGCAGGGGTTGAGTACTAAAACTCAGTAGGATATCCCATAATTCCTTTCTTACACCCGCCACTAGCATAAAACCAATAGCACATTTATATAAAATAGTTTATATAAATTAAATCACAAGTGCAACCATTTTCAAAAGCCCAAACATGCCCTTACCAAGGCATCTTTCCAAAACCAAGCAACCAAGGGAAAGACAAAAAACATGCCACAAGCCATGTCATCATTTACACATTAGCACAAAATTTTCCACCCTGAAAACCAATGCACAATAAATAACCAAAATGGTGGGACTTCCTCCCAACCCGTTCACCCATTCACACCAAAACAATCAAAACGGTGGGACTTCCTCCCAACCTTTTCACCCATTCACAACTAGCAGTTTTTCCCGACCACTACTCATATGGTGGTTCTTCCGACCACTATCCATCTCCTTTTAATAGTGAGACATCCCGCCCACTTCCATCCAACATTTCAATCGAACCAAACCAAGCATAAAACCACCAAGGTCACAACAATATGCAATGATCCAATTCCATTTCATATCAATCCACTTCAATAAATCACCAATTTATTGAAAACCATTTTCAATGCCAAAAAAAATTTCAATAAAACAAACCTTTTATTGAAAACACTTTCCATTTATAATTTTCACAAATCAGCCATATCATCCCATTTTAAAATCTTCATTTTAAAATCCACAAGAATAGCATTTCACCATAAAACACCCTTTTTCCAAAAAATCCTCAAACATCACCCAAGGGATTTCCAACCAATATCTCATAACAATTACCAATTATTTTTCAGTACAACAATTAATTATAAAAAATAACCACTAGATCTAACCAAGTGGAGTCGAGAGAGAAGCCACCTACCTTTAGGCTTCCCGAGAAATCAAACCACGAACAACCGCGCCTCAAATCCAGCAAATGCACCACCAAAACCTTTCTAGATTACTTTCCCTAACATCTAGAATCCTTAATATTAACATACAAGGCAACCCTAACCCTAAATCTACACACACCAAGTGTAGATCTAGAAAACCACGAAAGAGAGGGATGCAGATCTAGAGGAAAACATAAGAGAAACAAGAGGAGAGACTTACCCTAGAGAAACCACCATCAAACCACCTTGAAACCCCATTGAAAGACTTCCAAATAGATTGGGAGATCACCCATAACCCTTGAGAAACTAAAATCCCGAGTGAGGATCGAGTGGGAGGAAGATTGAAGTGAAATAGGTTAAGTCCAAGGGATCCCGGAACTTATAACCCTATTTTTATGTGGCTGCACGGTTAGCCAGCACGGTTTGGAAAACCGTGGGCTAACATTGCGCACACTACTGCCTCGTGAGAAAGGGTCTGCACGGTTTCCTCGCATAGTTTGGAAAACCGTGCGCAGGCCGTGCGAAGCCCACTGTCTCCCTGCACGGTTTCCTGAGGAATCCTCACGGTTGCGACTAACCATTCTCAAACTGTACTCCCCTTTAAAAGCCTCCAAACTCATCCAAAACCATTCCAAACTCTCACAACCTCTTCCCAAATCATCCCATGAACTTTAAAAACATAAAAAACATAAACAAATACCACATACTTCAAACTAGGGGTACTACATAATTTATATATTATGATTCAAATAATGTTTTTTCTTGATAATATTAAATTTTAAAAAAATATAAAAATTTAGTTAAAATAATAATTGTTTAATACAAAAAAATGTTTAAGACAAATATAAATTTAGGATAAAAATTTTAATATAAGAGTATAGAAATTAAAAACAAAATTTTAGAATTAATAAATTTTTTTATTATTTTTATAAGTTATTATGAAAAATAAATCATAAATTTTTATATCATGAGTATGTCTTAACTATATCAAACTATTATGTTATTTAAAAAAATGTTATTTTTTAATGTACACCTAAATATCAAGTATTCTATAAAAATAAACAATATTAATCATAAAATAATTTTTACATTATGAATTAAAAAATTAATTTTTTTTTAATAATTTTAGTATTATAAATTTTTTAAATTTATCTACTTAATAAAAATATATTATAAGAAGAAAAGGTAGTTTTATAGATTTTTTTTCAAATATTAACTATTATTATTATTGTTTCATATTAATTAGTAATTCACATAGTGATAATATATTTTTATATTAAATAATAAACATCATAATTAGTAAAAAAATAAAATATTTATTTTATTAATATAAAAATAAATATCCCCAAAAAAGTTTTTTTTTAAGAAAATATCATTTTAGGAACAAAAAAAAGTATTAGTTAATTATCTATATGAAATAAATTTTATCAATGTATTAATATTAAAATGATCATTTTTATGTAAAATTAAAAATGAGATATAATTTAATACATTTATAATCCAATTTTTATACCATTTTAATTTCATCAAAAATTACCTCACATAATTTATTTGCAATATATTAACATAAGATAAACTATTTTGGCCATTTTTGGTGGTAGTTTAGGTAGAAAAAGGTTCATGGAAATTCACATAAGCATCAATTCTCTCACATATGATTTTAATCATACTAGATATGATATAGTTTTTATTTTTTAGTTCTATAGAAAACCCTAGTAAAGTCAGAAACATTTCATGTTTAGAAGAGTGATCCCCATAATGAAGACTCACTCATCACGATTTCTTCATTTATCATTTTAAAATATTTTTCATAGTTTGAGAACTATCATTTAAGACCAATAATTTAAAGAAAATATATTAATGGTCAAAATTAATAATTTTATTCATGATTTCTTTTTAGTTTTTTTATTCAAGTAAATAAATTTTTTAATCATATTATCTATTTTAATGGAAAAATTTAATACTAAATTTTCAATGAATTACATTCACCCTATTTAATAAATTACTTCCCAACAACATTAAATATCACTTACTAATGGAAATTTTAAATTGAATCTAAAATATAAAAATTATTCATGATATAATAACTATATAGATGTGAATCAACTAATTAAAATGTTACTAAAAATCATGTCTTACAAAATATAATTCATTGGATTTTTCTAGAGGCATACGTTTCACCCCTTCATTTTTTATCATACTATTTTGAATAAAATCATAAATACAAAATGGTTATGATAATATCTAATAAAATAAGAATTTCCAATATTTTGATAATGAAAAATAAATCCTATGATGTCCACTCTGTTGAAACATTCATTTCATTTTATGATACGTTCACATCAATAATGTCACTCTTTGGTCAATTTACGACACTCTTAGTTTGAATAAGGATATTAATGCACATATTTCTATTATGTTCATCACCCTAAATACATTCAAATCACTTACACAAGTTCATAAAGTGAATGAAAATTAACTAATGAATATCACCCCAAACTACAAATTCAGGTCTGATTTTTTTTTTTCATGCACTGAGTGACGATTGAGTAAATAAAAAATATGTACCCTTTATAGATATTTACCCTAGGTGTAAAAGTGATAGATATTTCACCCCCTTTTTTGTATCCAAATAGGGGTTTCATTTATAGGAAACCCCACTATATATAATTTACTATTTTTTTTGTATTTTATCCAATAAATAGGAATTTCCATATGGTTTTTAGTAATGTTTTCCCATCCTAATAACAAAAATTATAAAAATAATACTAAAAAATAAATAATCCCTTATCTAATAACAAATGAGGCACACCTAATACATTATCCCTGGAGCAATTCTGAAAAAATATACAATTGGATTTGATACTAAGTGACATACTGTAAACAGAACAGACAACTAATTTATCAATTTAAACTTTATGTATCACAATTATCGATGAATACAACTAATGGATTGTTTATTGTTTTTGTGAATCAGAAATATAATAAATTTATTTTATAAAACTCATGAAAATTTATTCATAATTGGGTCACATTATACCCCATTTTAGACTTATCCTAAGTTATAATAATGTTTGTAACATGTGTAATGGAATCAAAAGAAAGGGGATATCATAAATGATATGTAAGGGAAAAATAATCAACATGAAATCAAGGTTTATTTCAGAATCTTATCAGAAAATATAGGTTTGAGAAAAATATCTTCTTAAAAATTTAATGGTAAAATATAATTTTTCCCTGAGACTTGATAGTAGGACATGAAATCTCAGATAAAAAAAATATGTATCATGATATAAGAGCGAGAGATCAAAAAATGATCCATAGAGTTTATGAATATGTATAAAACATATATATGTGACATAATAATACAAAATTGAATTATAATTGAGATGAATATGAATATATAACAATTTTCTATAGTAAATCTTGAATCATAACCTATTTCCAATAGTGGATCAAGTATGAAAACATGTTTCACTAATCGATCTTGAATCATAACCTATTTCACATAGTGGATCAAGTGTTAGCATTCTTTTCCCTTTATTATCTCATGATATTTAATGCTTTAAAAAATTAATTGTAAATTTATCTAAGACCCAACCATTAAAAAATAAGTATTTAAACATACATGTTTCACATTAAATTAATCATAACCTAAAGTACACTTAACAAAAATGTGTTTCATAACAATTCCCAATTATATCTCGTAATATTTCATCAGGACATAAATAAATATATACACAAAATTAAATAAGAATTGCGTAGTATAAAATGGAATTTGGGGTTCTATTAATAAATAATTAATATAATGGGGATACATATTCTAGAGATAAATAGGAATATGGATGAAAATTTATTATTGAATTTTTAGAAACTATTATTAATATCAACATAAATTATGATGTTAACTAAACAATAAATTAAAAAAATGATATAAAGACTTTTAAAAAAATTCCATTATAAATTAATCCTAAATAATGGAGAAATAATGACATAATGGTTTTCCCAATGAAATGTGGAGTTAAGGATAAAACATATGATTATGGAAGGAAAATTTTTAATAGATTAAATTACATTAGTATAAATAACCCAAATTATAATGGGTAAAAATAATCCATTATAAAATAAGAAAAAGGAAATTTTAAGTTCACATGAGATAACACCTAAGTTGGTGTTCCAGTATAATGGAAAACTATATTGGGAAGGGAAAATATAGACATGGAAGAGGAACTATCGTTAATGAGTGTATTAATTATTCATACCTAAGATATAATTTTTAAAAGTAAATTCTTATATGAAAATTATTTAAATCAGTAATATAACATTCCAACAGATATATATAATTATTGTATAATTATTATACCAAATATAATTTCATTGTATAACTATAGTAAATAGTTAGTATGTAAACCATTTAAATGAAATTAGATGCATGAAAAATATATGTCTCAGTGACAGGAGATTGATATGATACACCATTAAAATAGTCATATTTTTGAGGTACGAATAATTTTAAATGGACTCCATGAGAAATTTAATTTTTATATATAAAAATACTGAAAAAATCATATTACCATCAGAGGATAGTATGTTCTCATCATATATTAATTAATTTCAAAGATGAACAATTAAAACTATATGAAAAGATATTGTGTTAAGAAACACCATTACCTTTAATCCCAAATTTATTAGTGTGATCTAACAACCTACATAAAAAAATAAAAAAACTAAGAACAACCATTAATAATAATAATTTCTTACATGTATATCATTTAGTTATATTTTATTGTAATCATTAATTATTGTTATATAAAATTGTTTGCTTAATACTGGTTACATAATGGTAGTTTTAATTAATGTTCATACATTCCATGTTCATTATTATGAGATTAATTTATGTTCTTGAATTGATATTTTATAATGAATTACCATGTTTTAATTTAATTTCATAAGTATTTCAGTTATGAATCACTATGATGATTTGTTAAAGAGTTTTTTTTCTAATTAATAATGAAAAACATTGGTACAATAACATTAGGTTAAATATTAATTTAACTATTCTTTATATGACTTATGTTTTCATAGTTTGATAATATAATATTTTTATAAATAATTCCCAATTTTTTCAAGCATTGGGTGCTAGGTTTTGGGTGTTATAGGACCTCGTAATTAAAATATTATAAATATTAATATATATTAAATCTCACATGGGAATATTTTTAGAATTAATTGATTTATTGTTGATCAAGTCCTTAGATGAAATATTCTAGATCTTGGTCATTTTAATAATGTGAGATTTAACTTTTTCTCATACATATGTCTAATGAGTTTCAGATGTTATATGGAATGAAATCATTTGTGGGTTGGTTAAAATAAATTATGTAAATTTATTTATTTATTTCCTTAAATTGTTTTTCCAATATCCTCTTATTTATACATACTAATTTTGAAAAACTCATGGTTATCAAAATAACCATTGGATATTGGAGAGGAGGAAGGGTGATCCTTGTTATAGTTGAAAACAAATCAGAATGCGGGTCAATGATGAATGATCAGGGGTTGTATGTGATGAGTTATTCATATAACAGGATCTTCATCTTCGACAATATAAATATTTTATAAAACCAATGGTCATTTTATTCCATAGTTTGGTCTTGTTAGTTTTATATTTATAAAATTTTTATTTTCCTATTTTTCATTGATTACTTATATACATAATTTTCATGCTTCTCATTAATCACATGCTCATGAGTTAAATAAAAATGTGATATTCAGTATAATTTTTAGTTTTTCACCCATTCTTGAATCCTCTTCTATCTACATTTTTTACTTTTTGGAAATTATTTGTCTAAAAATTGATTATCTAACAAAAATCTTGTTCATTTTTTTACAACCAATATAATTGTTCTTCATCTTTGGCCCATTGGGTTGGTGATTCAGCATTTCCGAATTGGATTTATCAAGATAAAATGTCTAGAAAATTATTAATATGTGAATTGAAAATCATTCAATATTGTGGAAGGATCAAGAGGAAATGAATAACCACTAATGGTTTATAGCTGGGATTAAACCCATTTTTTTGTTACAAAAAGCATGGAAGATCATGATGAACATTGGGAGATATAATTTCTAGACACCATAGGTTGGTATTCAATATTGGGAGGACATATATTAATTTTGGATAGATTGAAGTGATTCAAAAGGAGAGATTCATGGTGAAGATGGATCATCTGGTTACCACATAATGAATATACATTCTTTATTGGAAAAAACGTACTTTACACTATGTATTTTTGTGGAAAAGATTTTATGTTCCTTGGAATCTAGTAGATTCTAGTATTTTAGCTTGAGTTACATAATGTGTAAATGGCCATGAACTGTTTGATAGTAGTAGGGTAACTGAGCAGTGTGCAATGAGCACACACATATGGCCCAAAGTGAACAATCAAACCATGCCCCCTCAGGGGAAATCCATTTGGAGGTATATCTATTTCTAAGACATATCCATGTAAGAAGTATCCCACATATTCAATTTATGTCATATTCCATGTTCCCCTATATACATTTCATGTAAATTTAATAGAATACTATAACTTGCATAACTATTTCTCCAGGTCCATGATTTGGGCCTATGGTAGCCTACCCAAAGTATTTTTTATATGACCTGACAATATCATTAGATTGGGCATAAGTGATATTGATTGATGTGTTAAAAGTGATTTTATTATTATAGTGTTTTTTATGATTACATTGAATTGGATTGATCGTCCATGAAATTTCAGGGTAAGTACTATGTTGTCACAATAGGGTGGGTGTCCCCCAAACACATTATATGGGTAGAATCAATACTACAAAACATATTAAAGGGTCTAATTTCAATAAATATGGAGTGGTACTCCCCTATAATTTAGATTCTATGGGGATCAAATCCCCCACTAGAGGTTATTCTTCCTTGGTTGTGGAAGACAATAGTAAGGAGCGGGTCCTATGCTCTGATTTTCTTGAGATTGTCGATGGAGCTTGGAATTTGAGGTGTTACAAACGAATATCTGGACAAAATCCCCATTTTCATTAGCTAGTTATGGAGATTGAGACACCTTTACTTTTTTTGACTAGGGTTTCAGTATGACTTTATCTGATGTTGGGTTTAGTTACCCTATATGATTATGGTTTGAGGAGACTATTTTATTTTATTGCCTCCCTATTGTTTTTTGGTTAATCTTAATTATTATTTTTATACTCACCACAACATAGGATATTACCACATGTATGGTTTCTTATATAGATGACAAGAATATCATAAATGACTTTTTGGTACCTAGTATCTATGGATCATAGATGCACTTAGAGGAAATGGACATGTTCGGTTGTCATTCTAGGTGATTTTGAGGTAAGATCCCATTAGTTTTCTCCCTTTTATGTTTTTTTGCATGAAATATTATTCAATTTTGGTGTGTCTTTTTCCATTTATTTCATTCATTGTACTCCGATTAACATTGATTATTTTCTAAGAGGTTGTTTTGTGAATTTATTTCATTGTACATATTCCAGTTTTATTTTTATCTCCAAACTATTTCATGGAGTCTGATGTTTTTGTGCATGTTTAGGTATATTTGGATAAGGAACCCTATTATAGAGATATAACTACTTGGATATTTTAACCTGACATTTTCAAATTATATACAACCTTTAGGTGTAAATCCCAATATACTTCTGGACTAAGCAGGGTCTTGGGGGTATATATGGGGAAAAAGTGGTATTAGAAGAGGTTTATCCTAGGGTTGGAATTTGGATTTTGAAATTTCAAAATGTTTTTTTAGGAACAGATGAAAATTATGTAAGAGTTTATTGAGTTAAATACATATCCTAGGGATCATCGGGATGGTATAGTGGAAGACATATCAATAAATGAGCACATTGACTTCCTGTTTGTTGATATATATTTTTGAGGCATCACCTGTAGGGAGTCCATTCATACATGCATTATATAGTATTTTCTATTTTTATATTCCTTTATATCTCTACTTAGCCATGAAAATGTTATCATCTAACCATGGAACATATTTTTAGCTTTCTAGTTTCTTCTACAGTGACAATCAGCTAGAAAACCAATACATGGTCATGGAGATAACTTCATGAATGATAAGGCCACATTATGTTCCCTCCTAGAATGAAAAGAAAAATTCTTCTACACAATATGTTTATTATGGATCGAGATCATCTGGTTCAAGAATATGACCAACTATATTTTGTTATAGGATGTATCTAGCCATTTGGGATGATGATGTGTTAAGTATTCATGTGTTTTATGAGTTATAGTGAAAGATACCACATAGTTTTTGCAATGATATTGAACTTGATGAAGGTATAGTTTGGATAAAGTCAATGTTATGAGTTTCATGGATAGTAAGTACCTCGATCGATTAGAATTTTTCTCATGAAACATATCTTCTTCATCGAAAAATAAAAAATTAGCGGGGTATCATCACATAGACCTATGATAAGTAAATTCTATAATAGATTCAATTTTTTAGTTATTTCACAATGAGTATAATAAATCTTGATTTCGATCTACACTGATCTAAGAGATTCTTGAGCCACAATATAGAGATATGTCAGTTGTTCAGTATGTAATGAGATTTTTTGACCTTTAATTCCTGTATCTCAATATTTTGAAAGATGAAAACTCTTATAAATGAACATTTATAAGGGCCTTCCTAAAGATATCCTTGATAGGATGTTATCCTGATGGTTTCAATCTTATACTAGAGTAATGGAGTTGGCCTGGAAGATAGATAAATTTATAAATGTGGGACATCAGGTAGCTGGAACCAATAATGGACATCATGAGGTTAGTCACTAATGGAAACATCCTATAATTAGTCATCTGGATCTTGATAGAAGATTAATATTCATGATTAGTCTCATATATGAGGATGTATAGTGTATTGATTTCATAGAGAATCTGGTTATCATGGTGAAGGAAAATTTTATGATTATGATAGGTGAGGATACATGGGTCATAATTTCTAACATGATATTATGTAGATGGTGTTTAGTTAGAGGATAAACATCTTTGGTTGCGGCCTGATTAGGGAACTACCATCAATTGAAAAAGAGGACCCCATGGTGGTGTTGTTGGTGAAGTGTCAAGTGGAGCTCATAGGGATAATTGTTTGGAGAAGGATGATGCATTGACCTACTCCCACCAACAGCACTAGGTATCCCACAATTGGCATATAGTGTTTGTGGTTGAATGTTTGTATAACCATAGTATATGAAGAGATATGACCACGCTACAAATTATATTACTTTTGGTATGATATATTTATTCTCCATATTTTATTTTATACTTATTTATGTATTCACAAGTTATACATTTATCTCATTATCCCTTACTCGAGAGCTCTAGAATCAAGTAGAGTATTTGGACCCTAATCAATGGATAGAGGTTCCTATAGAGATTTCATATAGTATATTCTAAATATTTTGAATGTTTGAGTTGGTTCTTAGTAGAGAGAGATTCATATGGGAACTCATTTTTTTATGTAAAAACCATATGACATCATCATGGGTGCTTTCTTGTATAGACATTCATCATATGAGAGTTAGATGCTTATGTATATATGGTATGGAATAATACTTCGTGGGTGTGATGGATATAATAGCTAATATAGTGGGGATGTTGTCCAGATATATATAACTTATCACCCATCAATTGGTGAGTTTGGTCCTTGGTGCAATGTCCTATTAATGAATCTAGCATCCAAAAGTACTACAATATTATTTTTACACCTTTTCTAAAGTTGTTCATGGACTACCTACAATGTGGGAGACAAAATTAAACATACACCTTTACCCTAATATGCCACTAATAACATCATTGACATATTTATTAGACAATATCATGAACTTTGAGATGGCGTTGTTATGGGAAAATCATTAAGGGAATGAATGTTTTATACCAAATGTGTCCCCCTGTGTGCATGAAGGTGTTTTGGGGAAAATCTAGATGAGAACATGTAGAATTATATAGATTTACCTTTCTTGAAATAGGTGATGATCAAAAATAGGAACCCATTTCTGAGGATTGATGATGAATTCAATAAGTTCAATGTGTGAATTGGTTGTCAAAGATTGATCAACGGTTTTACTACCATCAATTGAGGTTTCATTAGGATGATATTATGAATAAAAAATTATGATTTCCCAATGAGAATCATGATTTCATGGTGATTCATTTTAGATTGAATAATTCTCTCAATGTGATCATTGATATTCTAAACAATATGTTCCATCTATTCATGAAATGATTCATGTTGTCTCTATTGATGACATTCACATGTACTCTACTACTAAGGAGGAGACAACATATAATTTGGGAATGGTATAAGAATTACAGGAGGAGAACCAATTACATATATAGATCTTTATTATCTAGTTTCATATTTGATAGGTTATCATTCAAGGGTTTCCTTCTCTATTAATGGTGTATATACAGATCCATAAAATATTAATTATGTGCTTTTTTGGGAATCACCCAAGTTAATATTATACCAATAGAGTTTTGTCACATTAGGATGTCATTATCAATGTTTTATGCCAACTTATCATGTATAAAATCCCATTTTACCACCTTAATGTTGAATGGTCATCCATTTTACTAGAATGAGTAGAGTTAGAGGGTCTTCTAGGAGATTAAGAAGAGGTTTACTAGTGATATTTTTCTATGAGTATTGGAGGAAAAAATAAATTATGGGGTGTTCTATGATTCCACTACATTTTCTCTCAAATGTGATTTTCAAAAAGAGGTAAAAATTGATCAGTTATGGTTTGATCTATTTGAAACACCATTAGAAGAACTAAGTGACCAATAATCTTGAGTTAACAATAATAGTGTTCTCCTTGAAAATGTATATGCATTGTCTCTTAGGTGAGTGTTTCATTATTTAATCATACAAGATGTGTTTCAAGAACATATTCAACCAGATATATCTCATTCCATGATGGAATTATTAGTTACAGATCCTACATGATTATTACATGGAGGTATTCTACACTTCATTGAAGATAAAATTGGTGGTATATTCACTTTACTTTTCAAGAAATCATATTCTCACGTTTTGGATGAGGAATTAGAGTAGTTTTACTTATTGATGTGGACCCTAGTGGATTAAAGGTATTTATATTATCTTTAGTCAATGGTGGTGACTAAAATTATTCAATAGTTAGTGAGTGTGGCTCATCATTGAGATACTGATTATGGGGTTCTACGTGGCCAGATATCTTCAGTAGATGCACCAAATGGATTTTATTAATGTGGGTAGAATTTCATTTTTTTTCTAGGAAAAAATGGTAGTTCCATTCTTGTTTAATGAGGTGGTGTTGAGGGAATTTCATAACTCCTCCTTGGAAAAGTATAAGACTATGTAAAATATATACAATGAACTTTGAGGTGAGTTTTGGTGGTATGGAATGTAGTAGAGTATTTGTGAGTAAGTTTCTCAATTCCTAAAATTTTATTATGTAAAGGATGAACATATGATTATAGTAGGTTCGAGTTAACCTACTACAATAAATAAATAAGAGTGGGATGTAATAGAGAAGTAATTGTTGATGGGGATTCCTTGAACAGTGATGGGACATGGTGTCTTTGGTGTTGCTATCTACTAAATTACAATACTAGAAAACGTTCTTGTCATCGGGGAGTAGAGTTTGGTTAAGAGTTTGGGGAATTTTAATTAAATGATATCAAAATAATTCAGAAGGTATGGAATAAAATAATCACCGTCCAAGATGATGGAATCATGTAATAGTTTTAGAGGGTTTTTAGGACGATTTTTAACCCATTAATTTATGTGAACAATTTTTTACCCTTGGTGGAAATAAATAATGAGTGGACCATCCATGTTTTGGAGGATATTTTTAGAACCTATGTGTTGGAATAAAAGAAGATCCTGGTACACCATATTCTGTTTGTGGAGTTAAATTATATTATTTTAAATCAATCTACTATAAGAATTTCACCATTTAAGGAACAATAAGGGAGACCAAGTAGGATACCCTTGCACCTTATCAAGGTTCACATAATTTACCACATCATAAAAGAGTTGAAAATCAATTTGAGGGATCATTTACATGATCCATGAGAAAATGTGAAAATCATAGAGTCTCTATAAACATTTAGTGGACATATTTTTTAGACCATTGGAGTTCTTTCATGGAGACCTTGTATTCCAGATAGTTTCCCCATGATCAGGATTGTGAATATTTGGTTATAGAGGAAATTTATCTCTATAGTTTATTCGGAAATTCTAGATTATATAGTTCAATGGAGAGGTTTATAACCCCTTATCCATATTCTTATAGTTAGATCTGGTGCATGAAGTATTCCTTGTGTCATTGTTGAGGTTTTATCTGCATAACCATTCAATCATTGTTAACTCGGGAGAGATAGAAATACATGATACCACCACCATTAAGAAGTACCTAGTAGAGATTGTGGATCTAAATCATAAGATACTACATGGATATACAAATCATCTGGTATGAGTGATTTGGAAGTATGAGAATGTGTAAGAGAGCACCTAGGATAATGAGTGCCATATGTAGGCTTATGACTCCCACTATTTTAGGATGCTTGATCCATTGAATGAAAAAATAATTAAAATAGTGGGTAAAGTATAAAATATGGTTTATATAGTTTGTTCCTTTGAATAATTTAATAGATATATATATATATATATGTGTGTATATATATCATCAATGTTGGCATTATTTTTCCAATTTCACAGGACCCCAAAATTAATATATTGGAAATATTAATATATATAAAATCATTTGCGCACATATTTTCATAATAAATTATTTTCTCATTGGACATGAAATCAAATCTAAAAACAAAAAATAATATTTTTTTTCTAGAATTAGTGGTTCTGATATTTGTGACATAAGATCATCCTTTATTAGATGATTTCGGAAATGAAATAATTGGTGGGTATGTAATATTAAATTATATTAATTTATATATTTAAAATATTAAAATATTTATTATAGAACATTATATTTAAATAAAATAATATTTCATAACTCCATTTTCATTTTCATAAACCTCATCTATTAAATCGTAGGAAGGGAGATCCCCATCGGCATTGAAAAATATAAGAATGTGGATCGACGATGAATGATTGGTGGATTCATATCATGAATAAAGAATCCATCAATATATTAATTTTCCTCCCAAGAAACGTGTTTTATCTTCTGATCGATAAATTATTGTGGTAGGGATTGTTATTTTTCTTATTTACAGCCTTTTGATTTCATTTTTTTTATAGATTATTTAACTTATTAATTTCATTGATTGTTGTTAATTTCATCTCCACGATTTAAATTAGTTTTTGATATTCTAATTAATTAATAATTTTGAACATCTGTTTCAGCCCATCAATTAACATAATTTGTGAATGTAGGTGGTTGGGAATCGATGTTTAGATGTGTTTCCTTAATTTTCAATTGATTCTAGTGGGTCCTAAGGAGAGAATTTTGAAGCGAATGACAGATATAGTGACCATCGGAAGACATGAACATATGACTATGAATAACACATCTTCACACCTTATATTCTAGATGAATACACACAATTTTCTTTAGTATCTCAAGGTTTATAGGGTTTCATCCCGTGTAATGTATCACTTACTGTTTTTTCAGGAGGACATGCGATGTGACAACCCCAAGGTATATGAGAATTTTTCTATGGGAACCATCCCATGACCCTAGTTCAGTATACTTTCCATGTCCCATTAGGGACACAACGTGTGGAGGAATTTGGATGACCAAACCATGTCCAGGGAAGAATGTACCTAATCCTTTAAGAAATTTCAATAGTTTGGGGCCCTTATTTACACACCTTATACTTCTTATACATTCTTATACCTTTCATATCTCTTCCTTCAAGACCAAATTTGGTTATATGAGATGTCTATAAGGAGAAATATTTATATAGGTTGTGATTGTTACCTTTATTTTTTCATCAGACATACAATTCATTGTGTTATGAGAAATATGCTTCATCTAGGTAATCATGGTTGATTACAATGACCATGTATTATAATGAGAGTGATTCTATGGCCAACACACTGTTATCTCACAATGAAACATGTCCTCATACTCATCATACTGGTAGAGTCGATCTCCCAAAATGAGGTTACACTATGCATAAATTGTTTAACGATTAATATCATTGAATTTGAAATTTATTTGATCAATTATTTCCATTTTAGTTGATGTATTTTATATTTTTGTAATCATATTTTTTAAATTGAAATTAGTAAAATTAAATAAATATTTTTAATTTTAGTATAGTTTCTTAATTGGTAATTATATGTTCTATGTTTGTGGTAATGGAAAAATAGAATTGGTTGGACTTAGAAGAAAGGTATACAAACAACCTAGACTCAACCCTTTAAGTTAAAATCTATTTATCAATCCCAATAATGACCATATACCAATTAAATCTCAATTAAGAGAGACTTCATGGTTGTATTGTGGTTGTGTTCAAGCATAACACATATTGAAGGGGAATACATAGTCACGCAGAAGTGTGTAGATAGTGTTTTGACCAACACCACATTGTCCCATGAATGTTAGAATGGAACCATATGTGTGTATGAGTGTGTGTATGAAGGAGAAAATATTTATTTTAGGTTTATTAGATATTTTTACAACGGGATGGGTTTTTTCTATTATCCATTAGATTAACATACTAATGTGGGAAACGCTCTACACCTTGGGTACTGTGAATTTTCCAAAATTGTGTCATCCTGTAATCATACAAGAATTATAATCCCCATAAAAATAAACTATTCCATCACCACTAATATTTCAACACTGATCATCATTCATTTCATTCACCAATTTTCCCTATGCTATCCATGCCTAGCCATGAATGAGAGATTTATTGCAAAAATATTTTCTTGTTCGCCTATGAATAATAAATCGATTTACTAAATAGTCTCCTATGGAGTAGTTCAAAATGTGGAAAATGGAGGATGTTCCTTGGACATTTTTATACTCTAAAAAAATGAAAATAAAGTTAAGTGAAGGGGGGTACCTATCTTAGGGTCTAGACTACCAAATTGAGGTGTCAAAACTAAATGTATCTAGTAAAATATAATATGATGTTTTTTACATCGATGGACATAAGGCTATACTATATTCTAAATAAGGATATGGTAGAATATAATTAAATATACATTAGGGTTTTATTCTTCACGAAATTAATATACCTGATTTTTTCGGGCTACTCATGTGACACATGTCATCCCTTAAAGAATAAATAATGATAAAAATATTTGTGGGGCCTCACGTACAAAAAAATGGGATTGAAAAACTATTCTAAATAAAGAATACCTTACCAACCATCAATAATTTTATGAAATATATTTTGATAATCAAATAATAGAATAGATAAAATGAATCAAAATATATGGGGGTTACATGAAAATGTCAAACCATGAGTAGTCAAAAATTGATAGAAATTAAGCTGCTATTAAAAATTTATTGAAGTCTTTTGAGTGGTTGAATTGTAAATGGAGGACCAGAGACTGAAATATAGAGTTGAATATTGTTTCTCTATGGTGATTCTTTTTTTTAGGATATGTCTAATTTTTTATCCCTTCAAAATAATGAATAGGGGTATGTGGTAATCATTTTCAATATAGAATTTATTGAAAAATAACTTCACCTTCTAAAAGGATGTCATGTATGGTATTTCAATTTTATTTTTTTCATCCAATCTCATTGTTTCAATTATATCCTTCTATTATTAATATGAAAATTATAGTATAAGACATTTTTTCTAATTTAAATGTATGAACAATAAACCTATTATATAGAAAAAATATTTAAGGAAAAAAATGGATACGTTAAATCATTTCTTGGTACCAAAATAATTGATTAAATAATGTAACAAAGAGATGAAATACACATAAAGAGTTTAGAGTGAGTGTACTATCGAAGGAAGATTGTGTTGATAAAATTCTAATAACACCATAAATACCAGAAATATCTTTCATGAACCATCCTAAATACCCTAGTACGCTAATATCTAGGATGGTCCTAACATATCCCGAAGGGCATTCTTGATCCACAGGGCCTTTCCACAGGAAATGGAATCACTCAATATTAAAGTGGGATATAATTTTCCATAGAGACAATGGAAGAAATAGAATAAAGTTAGTATTAATACAAGAAAAACTCTATAGGGATAAATGTACTAGAATCCATATAGGTATAAAAAACCCTATGTACAACTAAAAAGTCATAGAAAATAGGGTAACAACTCATTTTCTAGTGGAAAAAATTCACGAACACAATGTATAAACAATAAGAACCACATACAAGTGGATTTACCCATGCACTATCAAAGAAGAGGATAATCTATAAACAACTAAAGGAACTGGTGGGGTGCGAGCTAAAAGAGAAATATGATATCACCAAGGATTCCATAATATGATGCAGACAAACTTAACCAAATAAATCCATTGATTTTAAATAAAAATGAATTAAATTAAAAATATAAATGAACTGAAATAAATATATTCATTTTAAATTAAGATAGTATTTATAAAAAAATATCTACAAATATTTCATATAAAATTACATATATAAATTCACATGGAATGTGTAAAATATATTTAAAAAATGCAATATATTTCAAAAATAATCACAAGTGATCAACATAGTCAAATTCAAAGAGGTAAAATAGTTCTGGGTTATATTATACCCACACACATATATAATTAAAATGGGAATGTGCTCACATGTCCTTTTGACACTAGTAAAATAAGACTAACAAAAATCCCAGTAGAGATATGATCTTCCAATATTCTAATGTTAGAGTTGTAAATCATAAACCTAATTATTGGGAATTCTAATCCTGTCATGGTTTTCCCTAATAATTCGCTAACTGAATAGGATATAATTTTATCAGACAAAAAACAATAATAGGAAATTTATTTCAAAATTGTTTTAAATACAAATGAATTTTTTTTCTATTACAATATGCTTATTTCTATTAAAAAACTAAAATAAATTTTCATCAAATCATTACTTTTCCAGGAAAAACACAATGGGATTATATCAAAACAATTTAATCCATTTTTATCTAATAAAAATTGGAAATTAACATCAAAATTCATTTTTACAATTCAAATTCCAAAAATTAAAAATCAGATCGTTTAAATCATTTTCATCAAATATGAATGACAAACCAATTCATTGTAATTGGGGGGTTTTAAACAATTTTAGGTGAAATAATTTTATAACCAAAATATACACAAAATTGGTTTGTCAAAATTTAATTTAAATCAAATAAAACCATTATTAAATTCAATCATAGGTTAATTTTGGTAGGATAAATTGAATAACGTACCTCGACACCACAAGATCAGGAATAAAATGATTTAATGGGAAAATCCATTAAATAATGATGACAATGATGATATGAGAACAAAACCTTGATTCAAGATCTAAAAAAACATGTATTGTGTCATCAAAAAATTGGAATATCTAATAAACTATTTGGAATAGAGGAGTAGGTAGTGGGAGATAGAGAGTGTAAACATTAATCCTTATAGAGAATGTCTGATCAAATACAACCTAGATTATATCTACCTTATAAGGGACTTGGAGGATCCAAAATCAGTTCTAGAGAGCTCCAATGAACTAGGAAAACGTTTTACCATGATCTAGAGCTGATCAGGGGTTAAAATAGGGAGTTGAAATATTCTTTATCAATTATTGTATTAATTAAAATCTATATGCATGGTTAGATAGGAATTTATCCATGATTATTCAAACCATTCTCGCTAGCTGTGCATGCCAGCTGATAGGGTTGTAGAGTTTTCCTTGATCGTTTTATAGTTTATCATCCCTTGCACCGAAAATGAAAACCATCACTGCCTAAGATATCAGAGATTCCACTAATAGGGATAATGGATTGTGAATACAGTGTTTCAAACATGAATTGACCAACATCCCATCAAAATTTTCAAAATTTTCACTCGAAACAACCCTAAACGTAATCCATCCAAAGCATGATTGAATGAGGGGTTTATGAATACCTGAAAATTGAGAAAATATGGTATAACCTCCCCAATATAGAAACATTCTATCCCAAAAAAATACTATTATGAAGCTTTCATGTCCAAAGGATGGAGCCACTATTCCCTCATCAGTGCCTCCATATCCAGTATCTCATGAGTAACCAAATAGTGCTTCCATTGCCCTCAAACAAAAGTTATCTTCCTCGCACAAAGTAACATTGTTTCAGAATAAACTATCCTAACTCAATGATTATTCACAGATAATTTAGGTTCAACATCGAGATCACATCATCTCATAACATTATATGGTTAAGAAAGATACATATATATATGAGATACATGAGACCATTAATATATTTATATCTTTTGTGGTGGAAGTGTTATAATTTTCGACACATTTCCTACCTTCCCAACAACCTCAAAAGGTCCCAAAAAATGGAGAACATAATTCCCTTTCATCCAATGCTTTCAATGTCCAAAATGATGAGGAACAATAAAGAACACATTATCATCAAATTAAAATTCCAATGATCTACGAAGATGACTAACAAAATATATATAACATTTCTATGCCGTCAATGTTCCCTAAAGAATAAACCGAATATTTTCTATTGTCACTTGAATTATTCTCGTTCCAAAAAATAAAATTTAATC
Organism: Viscum album; assembly: GCA_963277665.1. NCBI lineage: Eukaryota > Viridiplantae > Streptophyta > Magnoliopsida > Santalales > Viscaceae > Viscum > Viscum album. The sequence goes on from OY728161.1 coordinate 1,559,418,922, forward strand.
AATTTATGACCAACAAAACCGATATTTATATGTCTAACAGTAAATTGCCTCAAAAGGAACCATTCTCATTGAGTAATGGTAACTATTGTAATAAGAAAACTCAACATGTCAAAAATGGCCTTCCAAAGCACCACCCAAGTCATGGTCCTAGGTGTATTGCATATCCTAAATATGATTTTATTGGTTTTTGTTTCTAGATATTATACCAAAGATGGTATTCTATTTTGAAATAGTCATGAGATCCCAATTCCCCCTAGTGGGATCTCCATAGATCATAAGTGAACTGAGGATCCCAATATAGGATAGTAGATGATGGAACTCTTTGAAAATTAACAATGTTTTTCACATAGAGATTCCAAAATATTCAACATTGGATGTATCTCATATTGGTATATAGTGTTCAAACATTTCCAAGTTATTAATCACAACCCAAATCACATTCTTATTCCATTGATTACATGGTAACCCACCAATAAATTCCATTTATATCTCATCCTACATATAAATTGGGACTGGATGTTGCTAATGGAAACATGAGGGTTTCTGGTACACGACCTTGACCTATTGTCACATATAATAATTAGAGAAAATTTTAGCCATGCCCCATCAATTTACTTACCACTAGAAACTTCACTGCATGTCATAATACATGATCATGGTTTTTGGGTTCATATTCCAGTGGGAATTATGGAAAGCCCCCATCATAGCTTTCCTGACCGATAGTGGCTCCAAAAAATGATTCCATTAACATATAATGACATCCATTGAGAAAGCATGTCCACATTCGTCTATCTACAATAAAAATATTCTCTAATAATATATAACTCATCCTCAAAATTTTATCCCTAATAGATCAACTAATGAAAATAGGATTTCATCTGAACCAATTCGAAGGAAACCTTGCACCATGATTTCTAAACTCCAATATGAATGTATTAAAAACGATATTTTTTCCACAATTGTATGGATTCATTCATGACCCAGGGAAGAAGATTTATTATCTAATTATTAGTAATGACATTCACATTCCCCATTTTATAATAAATATCAATGACACAATATTACAGTTACTCCACCTAATGTCTCTGGAATAGATTCAAACATTTTAGAGAGAATATATTACTCAATATTGTTTAGTGATTATATATGATAAATCATTCACTAAAGAGTTAATTCTATCAATTATTATGAATTTGAATTACATCTACATGTTCAAGGTTATGATTTGGGTAATTATTCTTGCATGGCACATGTTTCTGAGATCCATAAGAGATGGCATGATCACCATGCATAAAAAAGAAACCCAATCCAACACCTAATGCGTCACAGAAGAACAAAAAGCCATACCTACCCTCTGTAATAGTTAGTAACGATGTAGTAGTTAGAATATATTTTACATCAATAAACAAATTATTAAATTTTTCATCCAAAAAATTACCCCCTTCCATGTCAGTGAAGTCATCAAAGAATAAATCGTTAAGATTCCTTTAATGAACTAGTTATAATAGACAACCAAACCCAAACATCCCCAAATCTAAAAAAATTCCATGGTTGTTCATATTTTATAATAGCTTTCAACTTCTAGGGATCAATGAATATGACATATTCCAACACGATGTGTCCCAATAACATCAATTCCCGAATCCATAAATATCATTTTGATAGCCTAAAATAATGAAGATAAATTCCCAAAATTTATAGAACATCTCTAAAATGACACACACGATCCTCCTAAGAGATGGAGTAAAAATGGATTTCATCCGCAAAGACCACAACCAAAGTATCAAGATACTCATGGAAGATCATGTTCATTGAATCAATTATTAATATATAATCATTGGTTAAACAATATGGCATGAGAAGTCATTCTTAATGGTTGTACGTACAACCGCATGTGGTTTTCAAAATTTTAGAATGTTTTATTCTCAATTGATGAACACCAGATCAAAAATAAATAATTTAAATCCACTTCTCCCTTTTTAACTTGTTAAAAAGATACTCAATCCATAGAACAAAATAATTTTTCATTACTATAACTTAATTTAGGTTTCAAACATCCAAAAACAATTTATGTGACCCATCATACATCTCAAAAAAGTGAAATGGTTATTCATAAGGTCACAAACTCAAGAATATAAATATTTCTACAAAATTATATTCCATGTGAGTCTTTTATGTTTTAATATCTTCTAGGTCCATGATCTTAGAAGGAATGAATATTTGTTGAGTACTAAGAACTAAATTGATATAAAACTATACCCCCCTTATGAGTAGAAAAACCAAGAAGTATGATGCAAAAATATTAGGAAAGGTGAATAAAAAGGGTGGGAGATCACTACTCATGTATTTACACTCCGGGTTAAAATAACTTATATAATTTTCTTAAAATATGAAAAAGAATTTCACACTCAACTTGAAATTAGATCTCATTCTCCATGAAATATGTTTCAAAACCCATATGGTTTATTAAGGGTGACCCTTCAATAATAACAATAAAATCAGTATTAACTTTCAATAAGCCAATCCATCTGGAATATGATGTTAATTGGATTCATGGAGATAACTTAAAAATTCCAAGTGTTGGTCGGAGTGTGTAACTCTTGAGGGGGGGGGGGGTGAATTAATTTCCCTATAAAACTATTATTAAATATAAAATTACCTTAACCAAAAATCTGAATAGTTAACCAATATAACCCCTTGATATAAGATCTATCATTTAAAAATATAACACAAAAGAATGATAATGTCCCAGTTAAAATAAATCTAGAATAATCTATCCTTTTTAAATCAATTTACATAGACCAAAATTTATATAAACACTAATTATATTAACTAAAAATGTTTTTGTTTTGTATAGATTAAGAATAGTATATGTATTGGAAATAAAACCAAAAAACATAAAAGTAAAATAAAAAATAGGTTCGGTCTCAAGATGAGACTTAATTTGTAACACCCCAATCATCAATGGTATGTTTCGCATTGAATAATGCAATATATTGCATTGTACGCCACATCGATATTTTAACACTCTACGACCAATCAAAGAAGAAGTGATAAATAGTAATACCCACTTTTTGAAATTTTATAAATTTTATTTTTCAAAATGGAAACCAATTTTGAATTCAGAATATTAAAATTAGATTAGGGTGAAGTTTTGTTATTTTTCTAAAAACATTAAATTTTTGATGAATAGTGAAAAACACTGCGTTATTGATTAAAACCAATTATTTTTACTTAAATAATTATTTATTTAATTTAAATTTAGTTTATGTAAAAATAGATACATAATACCGATATAAGATCAATGTAATTCTTGGATTCATTTTATAATTTGTTTAGATACATAAAATTTTTATTGAACTTGTTATCATCTTTTACCCACATCCTGGGAGCTTTTTCAAGATCGCATAAAACATAATTTTACAATTTATATGAGTTAAATTTCAAAAAGTAGAGTGACAAGATTGATATCTGTAAGTAAAATGTGGTTCAATAGGATGAAAATATTTTTTTTGGTTGAATAGTAACTTTTGACTTTTATTTACTATAGTTAAAAATAAATAGGGTAATTAACGGTAAAAGTGATATCATAATTACCTAATACATGTCTTAAATCTATTGGATTAGTTCAATTCGTCAAAAAACAACCTTAATAAAAAAATATGATCCCGTTTGGTCAACTTGGATTAGATTAAGACATCAATTATTAATTTATTTAAAGAACAGTTGATAGAGTTAAATTCAATGTCTAATTACTAAATTTTTTTTATTCTAGGGTTAAAAATAATATAAATTATACTATAAATATTAATTAAAAATATAAAAAGATTTTTTTCTTAATGAAATTTTATTTATAATTTTTAGACATTAAATAATTTAATTTATTTATGACACAATGATGATCCACTAATTACCTTATTAATGAAATATTAAAATAAATGATATTATAAATGTCCAAATAAATGTAAATTGAGACTTATGGTGAATTCCAGTAATTTTCTTATTTAATATTACATGTTATGGATGGTTAAATAAATTTTATTCGAAGTGATAAAGTTATTATGGATTTCAATAAAATCAAATACTAAATAGTGTCAAAATTGACATAATTTAGTTTTTAAAAAAAATACTATATTATTAACTGATATAATATTATAATAAAATATTAGTTTTGTAAAAAGGACATAGATAAGGTCATATATATTAATAATGAACTACATGGGGATCTCTCATCTTGTTATTGAAATTTTATTAACAATATAATATAAAAATACAAAGAGACATTGTAAATGTAAAACTATTTAACTAAGAGTTAAGTCTCAATAATAAGGTTAAGATGATGTCCTAAACCTATGTAAATCCTATTGAATTACCAATCCCCACATTATCCTTTAAATAATTTATTTTGGAGCCATTAAAAACCGAAAATTATTTTATTATAAAATAATATTTCAAGCATTTCCTAAAGTGACCTTCACCTCTCTTATAAAAGGGCACTTCACCTTCACTCAAAATCACAATTCCAAATACATTTGGCTCAAACTTCCCTGGCCCAAAAATCCTCCCAATTTCCCTCAATTAAACCTATAAACCTTAGTTTGATCAGTATTTCTACCTATGTATCCCTTTTGATCAACTCATAAGGAAACACCCGAAGAAGAGGTAATAATTTCTCCACCCTCTTTCAAGTTCTTTTCTTCTCCCACTTCCTCTTTCATTGTTGTTTCCATTGTAAAATAATAACTCCAGTATGTTATATATAATATAATGTTATTATAAAAATTGTACAACCATATTCAGTATTCTATCCATCACATGAATAAAAAATTCACCATACGTGTGTACGTACGACTTACCGTCTCCACGTCGTGGTGTGGTTTGTTATTCAAACACTTCATTATTTAGATGGATATAATAAAGAGTATAAATGTTGTAAATAATAAATATATCATGTTAATTATTCTATATAATTGATATACCATCCAATTACATACTATTTCACCATCAATATAATGATATTGTCGCTCGTGCGTACATCTGGATTACCGTATCCACGAAATCGATGAGATTCATTATCCAACGTAATCATTCAAGAATAATATTCATATCATGGTTAAAAAAATGTTTATGAACATAATATCATTATTTATATGAAATAATTAAATTATATTCATAACAAACATGTCTTACTAAACCCATCATATAAATGAAAATGAATCAGTTAACACTTGAAACGATGATACTACTAAAATATTATTATCAATGAAATATTAGAGGATCATATATGATATCATATTTATGTATATGGTTCTTGTATAATTTAATAACAATGTTTTAACTATTATATATGAGGTTAACATACCATCCATTAAGTAAATGTACAAGGTAAGGGTTAATTTCACAATATCATTATTATCTGAGGTTGTTTTTACATAAATATCTACTGAGACATCTTTATCATCCACATTCATGTTTTCATAAAAATTTATTTCAAAAAAAAATTAATATTTACTAGATAATGGGTTAAGGATATTTATACCCTTATTTGACCATATATGTTTTTAATGGAATCCTTCCGTCATTTTCAAAACAATCTATGTTATGACCTTTTCGACTAAATTAAGGTAAAAATGTTTTTTTAACTTATACGACAGGAGAAACTATTTTCTACCATTATAAAATTATCTAAGCTTCCATTACAATATTATAAAAATATTTTAAAAATAAATATTTTCTTTTAAAATTATATGACTTTTAAATGAATTCAAAATAGAGAAAGATATTTCTCTAAAAAAAGTTCTGATTTCATCTATGTCAAAATCATTTTGATGTATTATATGCTTTTTTGAAGTTGATTTATTATGATAGAAGTATTCCATATTTCATTGAAGGTTTTGTGATATTATTTAATGTGGATGTGTTATTTTTATTCCTTTCATGGTTTATGGAAAAAGTATTGACATTTCGTATGCTAGTTTAATATCAATATCTATGTTATGTTTAAAACATTTCATACGAGGAATGAATTGGACATAGTATGTGATAGGTGAAGACCGCTATAGCTCCTAGATGCATTAGTAGGTCTCAAGAGACAAACTAGTGTATTGGAATAAGGCCTTGGAAAAATCTTATTTGTAGTCTTGGAACAAGGCATTGACTATGTGGTTATGAAGTCTGGAATTATGCATTCCATCATTATGAAATTGGATATTGAAATTTCGTTTGATTATTCGACTAGTAGAATATCAATGTGAAAAAGTAAATTTTGTTATTTTATTTTATCTTAGCCATATTATGGTGAAGTTTATCCTTAAATGGATTTGGTTTTTGTCTTATTCATTTCCTAAAATGTTTATGCTTATTTGTAAATGTTTTTTCTATATTGTTATCAATACAGAGCATCTGAGCTCACCAATTTCTATGTTTTATTTTTCCCAAGAGGTGAAGAATTATTTAATCATTGACCTGTAAGGATACTCTAAGGATATAAGTGTGTTCAATTGGGATTTTTTTTGTTTTTTCTATATTTCATGATGTAATCTAAAACTGATGAATGTATCTTGTACTTCCCAAGCTACTAAACTAATCGGTCTTTGAGGACATGATTCCTTGTATCATGCCAATGTTAGGTAAAAATGAACCGAATCTGGGTAACTAGGGTCAGGGCGTTATATTACGTATTAGATAATGTTTATTACAATCCTTGGAAGCAAGATTTAGAAAAACACTAAATAGAGAACATTACACTAAGATAAATTTTGAGAATTAGTATATATGAACTACCAAGAATTGTTGTAATGTAGAGAATTTGTGAGTTTTCCATGCAATACATCCCTATCTGTATATGATTAGGTAGATGCGGCTCTGTCATAGATGTATCTAGGGGTATAAGCTAAAAACACTACTTTGAGCTAGACTCGAACTGGAACTAGTGCACTACAACGAGACTTGCTACACTCTTGGTTATGACACTCTTGGGGGATATGCTTTGGATAATTATCATTTTCTTTACAAACCATTATGAAGGGTTTATGAGTATGTACATCCTCAAAGAAATCATTTTTATGATTATGGATTATATCCATAAACTGTTTAACTTATGTCTATAGGTTTACATGTTTTGGAATCATGTTTTTTGATTCATAAAATAATATAGTGTATGACATTGTTTAGAAATGGCACTTAGTTGAAAGAATGGAAACTGTATCAACCCACACAATCCATGTAGTGATTTCCCTATTACTCAAGATAATTCTAGTGGAATTGGTGATTCAACTGGTGCTGATAATCTTATCTCCAAACTAGGATAACTCACTCAGGTAATGAATAATAACCTTACCCGTATGGAGAAAAATGATCCACAATGCGGTGGATCAATGCTAAACCGCTTCATGTGGAAAAAATCACCAAAATTCAATTGGAGTATAAATACATTAGTAGTTGAGAAATGGATAAGTTCCATAGAGAAAATATTTCATGCTTTGGGGAGTAGCGAAAGGGAAAAAGTGGTCATTGTAGTTTATTCCCTCATGCGAGATGTAGATCAATAGTGGTCATTAATCCAAAATAAAAAGGATGATTAAAAAGTACCGAACATGGAATGGATGGATTTTAATGATATTTTATTATAAAAATAATTTCCTTGTGACTATTGAGCCTAAATGGAAATACAATTCCTGAGTCTGAGGAAAAATGAGGATGATAATGTCATAATGTATGAGGCTAACTTTACAAGGATAACACGACATGAAGCAGATAATATATGCAACCCAATGAGTAAGATTGATCGATTCTTTGATGGGTTAAAACCATTTCTCCGTAGATTATTAGTCTCACCATCCATCTCATTTTATGTAGATATTGTATTATGTGCTATCAAGACAAAATATTAATTCTCTACATTTTATGACTTTAATTAAAAGAAAGAGAAAAAGAGATCTGGTGAACACTATAGAAATTACAATAAGGGGAAGACGGGAAAAGTTGAATATCCATCATATGGTAAATGTGGGATGAAACACCCTGATACATTCTTGAAGGGAATGGGAGTCAGTTAAAAGTGTGGTGAAAAGGCCACCATGATCATGATTGTAAGGGGGAGAATGTGGCTAACAATGTTTAATGATAATATTGTAGATAAAAGGGGAATTATGAAAATGAATGACCTAAGAGAAAGTGAACGTACTTCATAAAAGGACAAGGGAGTATGGCCAAGATTAGGAGATCACTACTGTTGAGGTTGAAGCTCTGAAATATGTGGTGGAAGGTAATTCATTAGTTTACTCAAGTTTAGAAAATGCATTATTTGATTCTGGATGATCGAATTGTTTCATATCTTCCCACTTTGCTAAGAAAATTAGATATTTTCAATTTGACATAAAAGGGGGTTGTCAGCCAAAACACCTAAGGGAAGTATCATCACAATAATGGAATGTGAATCAGTTACTATTTGGGCATATAAATTTTCTTTGTCTTCTGATTTCACCCTCATACCCATGATTTAATTTTATATAATACTCAGAATGGATTGGCTTTCAGACAGTGATGAAAAAATTTATAGCAAGAAGAAGGAGGTTACAATTTTCGATGACGACAAGGAGTACCTTATCATTAGAACAGAAACGTCACCACCTGATTCTTATCTAGATCCACCTATAGTAGCTCTACTAAATTCAATTATTGGGGAGGAAGCGAATTAAATAACTATGGGTTAGGAAAATAATGTTCGAATAGAGGATGTACCTATTGTAGCAGAATACATAGATGTGTTTCTAGAGGATTTACCTAGACATCCTACAAAACGAGAAATTGAGTTTTTGATTGATTTAATTCCTTCTTCAAGGCCCATATTAAAGACCACTTATAGAATGTACACTGTGGAATTAGTGGAAGTAAATAAACAACTAGAGGAATTAAATTATAAGGGATTTATTCACCCTTGTTTTTCTCCATGGGGATCCCCTGTTCTTTTTGTTAAGAAGAATGATCGATCTATAAGGTTGTGCATTGACTATATGGTGATAAATTCTATAAAAATAAAGAAAAATTATCCCCTACCTCAAATTGATGAATTATTTGATAAACATCACGGGGATAAATATTTTTCAATGATTGACCTTTGATATGGATATCACCAGTTTTTTGAGAAGAAGGAAAACATTCCGAAAACAGTATTTCAAACTAGGTACATGTATTGCAAGTTTACTATAATGCCTTATAGATTTAAAAATGCACCCTCTATATTAATGGATCTAATGAATAGAGATTTTAAGTAATATCTTGATGAAATTGTAGTGGCATTTATTGATGATATTTTTTATACTCCAAAAGCTAGGAAGATCATGAAAATTAGATGCAAATTTTCCTAAAGACTCTTCGAAGAAATGAATTATATAAGAAGTTGAGCAAGTTTGAATTATGGATTAAAAAATTTATTTTCATGGCGATATTTTCTCTAAGGAAGAAATCTATGTGGATCCATCTAAGAAAAATGCAATCCAAGAATGGCCAGCACCAACAAGTATAACTGAAGTACGCAGTTTAATTGGTTTAGCTGGTTATTATCGCCATTTCTCCATAATTTTTCTAGTTTGGCTAACCCATTAACCAAACACACATGTAAATGGGTTAAATTTGTTTCTATAGAAGAGTGTGAAGAATTTTTTGAATAAATTATGAGAATATTAGTTTATGATCCTATCGTGACTCTGCCATCGGGGAATGATGGGGTTGTTATTTATAGTGATGCTTCAATGAATGGACTTGGTTGTGTCTTTACACAGAATGATAGAGTTATTACCTATGCATCATAGTAGCTAAAAAATCATGAACAAAACTATCCCACTCATGATATTGAGTTACCAGCTGTAATCATTACTCCGATAATATATAGAAACTATCTTTATGTTGGAAAATGTGAGATTTATACAGATCACAAGAGTTTGAAGTATATTTTCTCACCAAAAGAATTCAACATGAGGAAAAGATGATGGCGTGAACAACTCAAGGATTATGATTTCACTATAAACTACCACCAGGGAATGGAAAATAAGGTGGTCGAAGCTTTGAGCAGAAAGTATCATGGAGTTTTCAACCATATGAGTGTTGAAAGTGATCCTATTTTCATGGATATAGTAAAGATGGATATGGTAATAACCATGGATGGAGAAACATAAATAATTTTTCAAATGGTTTCCAAAACATCATCACTATAAAAGATAAAAAGTTCTCATACTGATGATGAGGAGTTTCAAGGGAAGATTAAAGTTGTGAATGATGGTAGATTGAGTGAGTACATATATGAAGATTGAATTTTGAAATTTGGGGAGAGAATTTGTGTTCCTAGCATACTTGATCTAAAAAGGGAATTGTTGGATGATTATCATAGCTCAAATTTCTATATACACTATGGGAGTACCAATATGTATAGAGATTTGAAGAAAATTTTTGGTGGGACAACATGAAGAGGGGGATTACTGATTTTGTGTCAAGATGTATGGTTTGTCAACAAGTGAAAGCTTTAAGGCATCTTCTTGGAGGATTCATGCAACTTCATGCTATAACTGAGTGGAAATGGGATAATATTATGATGGAATTTTTCATGGGGCTACCAACGAATCCTAGAAGAAATGATGCAATATGGGTCATTTTTTATTTTCTTACCAAGTTAGCACATTTTCTTTCTATAAGAGATGATTTACCACATGAACGTCAGGAAAGACTATATATTAATGAAGTTATAATACTCAATGGTGTACCTTTATCAGTTATTTCTAATCGTGATCCACATTTTACAAGAAGATTACAGAAAAGTATTTAGAAATCCATGGATACCGAACTTCATTTGAGCACTACCAACCACCCTCAAACCAATGGACAATCAGAATGGACTATTCAGACCATAGAAGACATGTTGAGATCTTTCTCAGTTGACTTTCAAGGTATGTGGGATCAATATTAACTCTCGTAAAATTTTCATATAACAATAGCTTCCATTCAAGTATTCAGATGGCATCATACTAAGCGTTATATGACATGAGATGTCCAACACCATCTTGTTGGGATGATGTCAGTTAACAAAATATCATATACCCCTAACCTATGGAGTAAACAATAGAAGATGTGAAGATTATCCAAACCCACATCAAAGTATCCCAATGTATGAAAAAGAGCTATGTCGATATCCGAAGGAAGGATTTTGAATTTCAAGTAGGAGAACATGTTTTATTGAAGGTATCTCCATAGAAGGGAGTTATACAATTTGGAAAGAAGGTTAAATTAAGTCCCAGGTATATCGGACCATTCAAAATTTTGTAATGAATTGGGGCAGTATCTTACTATTTGGAAATGCTGCCAAGTCTCTCCAAAGTTCATTATGTGTTCTACGTATCACTGTTGAGAAAATACATGCCTGACACAATGCATGTACTAACCAATGAAAAAATTGAAGGTGAACTTGATCCATATTATTATGAAGATTCATTCCAAACTCTTGATACCGAAGAACAAGTGTTGAGAAACTGTATGACTTATCTAGTAAAATTTCAATGGGGAAATCGTAAGATTGATGAGGAAAATTGGAACCTTAGGATCTTATGATGAAGAACCACTCAAATATTTTTATTCAGTAATATTCTAAAAATTTTTTAGATGAAATTATTTTACGTAGGGGAGAATATAACACCCCAAGAATCCATGATACATTTCCCTTTTAATAATGAAATATCATGCATTGTACACAACATTGAGATTTTAACACATCGCGACCAATCAAACTAGTCTTTATGAATAGTAATACCCACATTTTGAAATTTAATAGATTTTATTTTTCAAAATGGACTTCATTTTTGAATTAATAATATAAAAATTATCTTATGTTGAATTTATGGTATTTTTTTGAAAACATTCAATTTTTTATGAATAGTGGAAAACACTCCGTTATTTGTTAAAACATAAATATTTATTTAAATAATTGTTTTTTATTTAAATTTAATTTACGTAAAAATAGAAACATAATAACTATATATGTTCGATGAAATTCATTCAAATCATTTTATAACAAGTTTAGATATATAAAAATTTTATTGATCTGTTTACCGTCTTTTACCAACCTCCTAGGAGCATTTGGAAATTTGAATAAAATGTAATTTTACCTCTTTTTTGAGTTGAATTTCCAAACATTTAGAGACAAGGTTGATATAAATATCTAATATGTGGTTCGATAAGATGAAAATAATTTTTGGTGAATAGTAACTTTTGACTTTTATTTTCCACGGTTAAAAGTAAATAGGGTAATTAATGGTAATATTGATATCGTAATTACCCTAACACATGTCCAAGTTCTATTGGATAAGTGTAATTAGACCTAAAAAAACCTTAGTAATAATACATGACCCCATTTGGTTCACTTGGACTAGATTAGGATATAAATTACTATTTTATTTAAAGAAGAGTTAAAAGAGTTAAATTCAAAGTTTAATAAGTATTTTTTTTAATATTGTGTTATAGATAATATAAATTATACTCTTAATATTAATTATAAATTAAAAAATATTTCCTAAATAATGGTATTTTATTTTAAAATTTTAGACATTATATAATTTATTTTATTTATGCCACAATGATGATGTTGTAATTACCTTATTAATAAAATATTAAAATAGTTGATATTATAAATATCAAAATAAATGTAAATTGAGACATCTGATAAATTCCTATAATTTTATAGGTTAATATGACATGTAAGGGTTGGTTAAATAATTTTTATTCAAAATGATAAAGTCTATATGGCTTTAAAAAAATCAAACACTAAATAGTATAAAAATTGACATAATTGTTTTTTAAAACAAATACTATATTACTAATTGATACAATATTCTTAAAAATATAATGTTCCTAAAAAAAATAGATAAGGTTATATATATTAATAATTAACCACATGGGTTTCCCTTGGCATGTTATATCATGTTTATTAACCATACAATATAAAAATACAAAGAGATGTGGTAAATGATAAACTATATAAGAAATAGTTAAATATAAATGAAAAGGTTAATATGTTGAACTAAACCTATCTAAATCCTATTGGTTGATATTTTTTCAACCCCTCCCCACCTTATCCTTGAAATAATTAAATTTAGAGCCAGTAGATATCAAAAATGATTTTATTCTAAAAAAATATTTCAAGCCTTTTCTAAAGTAACTTTCACCACTCTTATAAAAGGGAACATCCCCTTCCCTAAAAATCACAACTCCAAATCCATTTGGTTCGGCCATACCCAGCAAAAATATCCTCCAAATTTCCCTAACTTCATCCTAGAGGCCTTAGATTTATTATAAAGCCAACCTATGTATCTCTTTTGATCATCTCAAAAGGAAACTCTTGAAGAAGATGTAATAATTTCATGACCCTCTTTCAAGTTCTTTTCATTTTCCACTTCCTATTTCTTTGTTTTTCCATTGTAAAACAATATATATAGTATCTAATATATAATATGATGTTATTATAAATATTATACAACCATATTCATTATTCTATCCATCATATGAATGAAAAAGTCACTATACATTCGTACATATGGCTTACCGTCTCCACGTCGTGGTGTAGTTTGTTATTCAAACACTTAATTATTTGGATGGGTATAGTTATGAGTATAACTGATGTAAATAATATATATAATATGTTAATGATTCTGTATATATAAGATATAACATCCAATTAAAAATTATTTCACCATCAATAAAATGATATTGTCGCTCGTGCGTACGTACGAATTACCGTCTCCACAAACGCGATGAGATTCATTCCCCAACATAATCATTCATGAATCATTTCCATTTTATGATTCAAAATAATGATTACATACATAATATATGTAAGTATATGAATCAAATATGCATTATTCAAAACAAACATGGCCTAGGTAACCAAGCATATAAAGAAAAATGAATCAGGTAACACCCGAAATGATGATACTGCTGAAATATTATTAACAAAGCAATATTCGAGGATGATATATGATATAATATTTATGTATATTGTTCTTTTATAATTAAATAACAGTCTTTTAAATATTATACTGGAGGTTAACATACCATCGACTAAGGAAATGTACAAGGTAATGGTTAATTTCACAATCTCTTTATTGTCCAAGATTGTTTTTACGTACGTATCAATGGAGAACTCTTTATCATCCACATCCGTGTTTTCTTGAAAATGTATTTCAATTTTTTACTATTTAATATAAAATAGCATAAAGTAATTTATACCCTTATTTGACCTTATTTTTTATGAAAGTAATCTTTTTGTCATTTTCCAAAGAAGGTACTTTATAACCTTTTCGAAAAAATTAAAGTAAGAATGTTTTTTAACTTATACGGTGGGTGAAACTATTTTCCACTGTTATAACAAAGTCGAAGTTTAACATATAAGGTTAAAAAAATATATTCAAAATATATGTTTTGTTATATAATTATATGACGTTTAAATTATTTAAAAATATAAAAATATAGTTCTCTAAAAAAAATATTTTATTTCATCTATGTCAACATCCTTTTGATGGATTTTATGCTTGTTTGAAGTTGATTTATTATGATAAAAATCAAGCATATTTTTTGAGGGTTTTTTATATGTTTTACTATTTATGTTTTATTTTTATACCATTGATGGTTTATGGATAATTTATTGACATTTAGTATGCTAGTTTTAATATGAATGTTTTTGTTATGTTTAAACATTTTTATTTGAGGAATGCATTGAAATTAGTTATTGTTGAGTGGAGCCCTCTATAGTTCCTTGATGCATCGGTAGGTCTCATGAGACAAACAACTATCTTGGCATAAGTCCATAGAAAAATCAAATTTGTATTCTTGGTATAAGGCCTTGACTATGTGGTTATGATGTCTAGCATTATGCATTCCATCATTTTGAAATTGGATATTGAAATTGAATGTGATTATTCGACTAGTAGAATATCCATGTGAATAAGTAAATGGAATTATTTTATTTTATCTTTTCTATATTATGCTGAAGTTTAAGTTTAAAATACTTTTGTTTTAGTCTTATACATTTCTAAAAATGTTTATTCTTATTTATGAAAGTTTCTGCTATATTGTTATCCTTATTGATCATATGAGATCACCCATTTCTATGTGTTATTTTCCCAAGGAGGTGAAGAAGTATTTAATGGTTGACCAGTAGGGATAGGATAAGAATATAAGTGTGATCAAAGAGGACAAAATGTTTTGATGTTTTCATTTCATGATGTAATGTAAAACATATTACATTATCTAGTACTTCCAAGGCTACTAAACTAATTGATCTTTCGGGACATGATTACTTGTATCATTCCAATGTTATGTAATAATGCAACAACTCTTGGTAATTGGGGTCAGGGTGTAACATAATATCACCCACATGGAAATCAATTTCTAATAAGTAAATTATAATAAAAATCAAATGGATACATATTCTAGAAAATGAAAAAATTCAAAAAACATAAAGTTCTCAAGGATAAAGAATCCATTTTATAGTTATATGTGGGATGTAAAATATTACATGCGACACAAGGACCTATTTGACAAAAACTATGGGAATGTATATGTAATGTAAAAGAGAGAATAAAAAATATTTTTTAGTTAAGTTCATGAGAAAACACATTTTTAAAAAACTAAGTAACAACACACTGATAAAAAAATAGAATGTGAAATAAGACAATTATGAAAGGAATAGTAAATAATAGTCTGGTAAGTTTTGAATGATTAAAGTCCCCTTATTATATTTGGGGAAGAGTTTGATATTGTTTCTTGAATGTTTATGTGAAAAATAGGATCATAAGAATTTTCAAGAATGTTATAAATGATATTTTTTAGTATGTAAATAAATCATTGTAATGGATGTTGCTAATATTTGTTTATTATCCTCAAAATAGATGAATTAGGGAGCTTATAAAGGATCATAGATTAAATTTCACAATTTTTCTATATACTTTTTAGTAAGTAATCCATGTACATAGAGAGAGTTAATAATATGGTTATTTTAAACGATATAACATCAATGGTTGAAGGAGAACCTAAAAACTCAAATAATCATTGACTATTTCCTTATGAATTGATCAATTTATACTTAAATTTGAATAGCTGTTGAGTAATTCATGTCCAATTTCCCAGAAAACTATTGTTTCATGAAGCTGGTGGTGAATCCACATCTAGAGGTATATCAGACCCGAGGAATCTCATACGTGTGGTACCTTAGGCTATTAGTGTCTCATACATGTGGTAGCTCTAGTTGGTTGTGTCTCAGGGTGGTGGTGACTAACAGTCCAATGGTGACGGGTCCAGAAGGTTTCTCCATGATAGTAACAAGCCTGGCGGTAACTCACCTCAAAAATAGCTCCTGACTAGTGGTGATTCACCACAAAAATTATCTGAATTATCATTAAAACTATATTACAATTAAAAATTCTATCATACAACATATAAATCCATATTACTAAAATAATAATTGGTTGTGATCATTAAAACAAATGAGGGTTAAACACACTCCTCATAAGGTGGTTCCAAAATTATTTACCTTTTTATGATCACAAAACATAAAATTTTATAAGTAAGTAAACAATTATATTTATAGATGTATTTAAGTTAAAACAAAATACTTATCATTTCAAAATTTACATGTGTTATATAAAAAACAAATTAATTAATGGAAAGTAATACATAAAATGAGATTAAACATTAGTCATTTAAATGATATTAATAATATAAAAAAATAAAATATAGAAAAGAAATAAATATCTGAAAAATATTATAAATTGTCACAAAATAGTAAGATTTTTTATTTATTCCCTATATAATAAATAAATTCTCATTACATTTAACCCCCTTTGATATTTTTGAAAATATTATATTGATAAAATAAAAGTAATATTTAATTAGAAGAACAATATGATATTTCAATGAATATTAGTCGAAAAGTGACAAATATGTCTACAAAAAGGGAAAGAGTACATGAACAAGATCCCTATCAGACACTTCATTTAATCAGATTCACTTTTAGAGGTAAAATGGGGTATGTTCTAGATATTGTCTTTTTTATTTTCCATTTTCATTATGGGATGAATCTATTGTAGTTATAGTTGAAGCATACACTATAATCTAAGAAATTGCTGTCAAAAAAGGATTTGGATAATAAAGAAGAAATTGTCTAAGGTGATGAATATATTCTATAGGGGATAAACCCAGAGGGTGATATAGTAGAGGTAGAAGACCATCTTACTGATTAATCACTATGGGTCTGTATCCAAATGGTTGTTTGGATTATGATGGAATGAAGAGTTGTCAAAGGAATTATATTCCTTGCAACAATAGCTATACTATGAATATGAAGAAATGTTTTTTAAGGATGATGAAATAAATAATTATATTACATACCCTCTAAATAACAGTAGTGAAATCCATTTTATTTTCCTTGAATCTTTGAAACACTGGTCTGAGAAATTTCAGTTTAGTCACATATTCTTTGAATGATCTTGTGACCGACAGAAATCTCAGGTTTTATGATTGGAATTTTATATTCTCATTTAGCACATGATTTTTTATATATTTTTGAAAAATATTACATTATATATTTCTTGAAAGTATCTTTATCTACCATATATTCTATAGCATACTCCCTTATCATATTATATATTTATTTTTCTTGAGGATGTATTTGATTTTAGTGCTCTCCATGTAAGGAAACATCACCCAATGAAGTAATAATTTCATCCTTGATAATCTATTTGAGAATCTATCTATTATTAGTTACTAATCTAAAAGAAGGTGTAGTTGATGTATAGGTAGTATCATATATGATTTCTAATTTCTAAAACATATAATTTAAACACCAAGTGAATGATTATGTCAATCCATCTATTAATGATTTCAGACATTCCACTTAAGTTGAAAATATTATATTCTCCATTTCTAGTTTATTAATATGATATAATAATTTTGTTTCTAAATGAGATATAAAAATATCAAAAAAATTATATTCAATTATAAACTATGTATAGAAACTAGTTATGTATGAGAGCCCATGAAATTTTTAGAATATGAAATCAAAATTCTTATCAAGGATTCCAAAATCCACACTTAATTGAAAATATTATATATAATATTTTTCTCACAACATCATGATGAATTATAATTGCATCTGTAGAATGATTTCTCATTTTTTATGGCACACCTACTTCAGCCCAACTCTCTGTTTCCATTTTCATAAAATCATGCAACACACCAGCTTGATTTATATGATCCACTAAGGATCCTTCTCCTTTGATAGGTCATTCACTTTTTTCATCATCTGAATCTCTGTAATCAAGTCAATGTCTAACATAAATAGGAAACATTTCCAATTTATAAAAACCACTTAAATTAGGTGTTTTATATGGAGGAATAGTAGATTATATGGGAACATGGTTTGATTCACAAAATTGAGGTATATAATCAGCTTGATCTAAACGATTTATATGTTTGAGATATTCTAGTTTTGTTTGATCTACATGATTTTATTGACCAGCAGGTTTGGGATAATTATTCCCCTCACTAGTATATTTCATTTCATATGTAGCAATAGGTGCAATAATAGTCATCTCATTTTATTTAGATTGACCCTTGGGCCACTTAGATCTTGATACCACTTGGGATGAAATATGTGATTGAACCATTTAATGATCATGATCCCCATGATAATTTCCATTGTTTTCATTCCCATAATGACCATCTACAAGATAATCATCATCCCCATAATAATTATCATATACATGATCACTGTTATATTTTTCATCATTATGATACTCATTATTATCTACTACCTTGTAAGCATTATCATTACTACCACTACCATTTCCAATATTATTAATATATTATCTTGATGATTTGAAGGGAGATGTCTCAAATTGGTCCACTCTTGATAGTTTTGCATTATAATCATCATTTTTATTCAAAAATAATTCCATTGATTGTAGAGAACCAGTTGGACGGACATATCCATAGGAATCTTCTATTGGAAACTTTGGTATTTCTAGGTCACTCCAGACTTCAATGGAAAATTATTCCTGTTCTTTAATTATTTCTCATCTTTATCTCTATAATCATCATTAGAATATAATAATAAATCATCAGGATCAAGAACATGATCCACCATTTCCTAATGATTGGATAGATATCCAATAGGGTTGAATTCATAATATAGTTTACCATTATCTCGCACTGAACATTTCATCCATGCATTACAGCACACATTAACTCATTTGAAAACTGTATTCCAAAAAATTAATCACCATTACATATCTTCATCTTATTGTACTTGTTTTACTAATCTAGTAGCATCCGTGATGGTATATATTATCTTAGGGCACATCAAATAGCAATACCTTGAAATTTTCTTGCACATTTCATACATAGTAATCATCAAAAATATACAAAGATTGATCATTTGTCATTTTTCATCATAAATAATAAGTAATCATCTTATTATAAATTATTATTAAGATATTCCTATATTGGACGTAATGAAATTTTTATAAACATGAATAATAGTTTACACTCACCCTCAATTTCAACATATATTGATCTCTACACTGTTCCATAACCTGTTACTGTAGGTGGGATTATTTTAATTAAAAACCCCACTATCACTATGTATAATTCATTTAAAATCCTCTTGTATCCTTTTATGAGGTAGTCTTAGGAACATTCTCCAATCCCTTGATGAAAAGAAAATCTCTTAACCATCAATGAAACTTCTTATTTTTTTCAATTGATCTACAAAAAACTCTATATTTTGATAGAAATCATTGATCAAACATGGATAATAAACTTGAATATTTCTTTTAAACCAGTTCATCCATTTTTTTATATTCAATGAGATTAAATAAAATCATATTTCTTTATTGAATTCATTATACATCAATCTCCCATTCTTTTTAGAGAAATCATTTTTCCAAATTTGATTTTCATGAATAAACGACCAAACTACTAGTAAATCCTATGAATTTCTTGGATTTTCCCACATCTTATAGATTATACTCTACTAATCGATTTATATGGTCCATTTTGATTGGTTGAAAGATTATGAGGAATCTAAGAAGAAGGAATGATGATTGGTCTAAGAGAGATAAATGTTTTAAGAGTTCAAAGGACAGAAGGTAAATACCATTAATAAGACATATTCATGAGTTTTTTCATTTAGGTATTTTAAATAATATATAAAAATAAATATAAAACAATAAAAATTTAATCAGTAAAAGAATTGAAATGGTAAAAAAACAATAAGAACAAATGAAATCATGACTCATTTATCAGTTCCTCATCAATGGCAACAAAAAATGACGACTCATCAAAGAAAACTCATCAATGTTGAATGTTCAATGGTGACTCATAAACGGTGACTCAAAAATGTTAACTCATCAATAATGACTCATCAATGGTATCTCATAAATAGTGACTCATCAATGGTGATTCGTCAACAATGACTCATTAATGGAGACTTGACTTCCAAAACCTATCATTCCTAATTCATGTTTGATGTTGCTTAATACTACATAATTCAAAGGATTTGTTATGATATCAGCATTTTGATGTTTATATCCATTATATTATAAAGTGACATCACCTTTTTTAATGATCTACCAAAATGGGATGTCATACACTAATGTGTTTTTTCTGGAGGGACATACTATTTTTTTAAAATGGGTATAGAAATTTTTGTATCACAATTTATTGGAAAATGTCTCAATTGGTATCCAAAGTCTTGTAAAGTATGTTTTATCGAAAAAATTAGTGAAACAAAACTTCTTGCCGCTATTAATTCATCTTCAATAGTGGATAATGCAAAAATAAAATTGTTTCTTACTACATCATTATACCAGAGATTTTACTAAAAGATAACATGTTCATGATTTCATTTTTCTATCTAACTTGCAGCCACAAAAATCATTATTTGAATAAAATACTAGATAAAATGATTTTCCTATTGGATAAATAATCCTAAATTAGTTGTATATGTATTTCCGAATTCTTTTAATCATTACTAAGTGTGAAAATCTTTGATTTTCATGAAATCAATCACACATACTCACAAAAATCATAATATCAAGATGATTAACAGACAAATAAAGAAGACATCCAATCATACCTATGTTACTAGATTGATCTACTAATTTCATTGCATCATCATGATCTATTTTACAAGTGGTATTTATAGGTGTTTCAGTACTTTTTGTTCTATCTAACCCAAAATGCTTTAAAATATTCTTAGTATAGTTACATTGATAAAAAATAGTCCCTTATTTATTTTGAAAGATCTTAAAACCAAGAAAATATTTATACTCAACCATAGAACTCATTTCAAATTAAGTTTTCATTAGTTTTGAAAATATATTAAATCAGAATTATTTAGTATATCCAAAAATAATATCATCAGCATATATTTTAACTATTAAAAAAATTGAAAATATTTTTATAAATTGATTATGTTCAACTATAACATTAGAAAAACTTTTTGAAATACAATATTAGGTAAGAATATCATAGTAATCTATAGTATTCTCTTTGAACCCATCTAAATCTATTGATTGTTTTGAAACACAATTTAGAAAATGTAAATTTTGAACTCCTGGTGCTTTTCGACAAAAATAACCACAATTATAAACCCATTCAAAAATTCACAATTAACATTCATTTGATATAGTCTAAAATCCAAATGTGCTGTATATGAATGAATTATTCAAATGGATTCATTTTTAGCTACATGTGTAATGTTTCTTTTTCAAAATCATTATCCTTTTATTTATTATACCAATGTGAACCTAATCTAGTCTTATTTCTTACTACAATTCGTGACTCACCAATATTGATTCAAAACAGCAACATAGTACCAATAGTTATGATGTTTTTAGATAAATCAAAATGTTCTAAGAAATTATTTAATTTATATTATTTATGTTCCACTTTCATGTCTATTAACCAATATCCATCATTTATAACATCATTTATATTCTCTAGTCAAGGTCGTGACAAGAAATATTGATGTTAAATTTGATTCATAAGGGATGAACTAGTTTGAGTACCTCTATCTAGGATTCATATAACTACATAGAAGTGTAGTCTCTAGGAGTCCTAATAGTACTTTGAAAAAAGGTTCCCATTGTCTGATGTTTTTTTTCAGGTCCAGGTTCAAAAAATTAACTATATGAACTTTATTACTGATTAACTAAACATTTATAAGGCTTATCATTAATGTTAATAGTTTATAGATCATCCAAATGTTTCTATAAGATAGTACCAAGATCATTAGAATTAGTTTCATCAATATTAATATCAATATACTCTTCCATTTTTATTCATTAATGAAAAACTCAATCAGATTTTCTGGGAGTTGAATAGCTAGGAAAAATTCCCTCATCACTCTTGGAAGATTATTTGTCCATATTATCATTTTTATTTAGAATAAATTCATATAAAGAAAAAATATACAAATTAACCATTTGTTTTCAATAATTATAGAATGTAGATGTTTTCAATTTTTAGGGAAGTGTAATTGAGCCCTTATTTATTCTACAACAGACTATATTAATAGAATATACTCAAAATAATACATGTAATTTATTTTCAGTTAGCATAGTCTATAGTAGCTCTTAAAGTGTTCAATTTATTTTTTCTTGAACACTATTTTGTTGTGGTGGCCTAGAAACATAAAAGTTGTGATTGTTACCATTTTTGGATTAAAATGATTTAATGAATTTGTTTTCAAATTCATGACCAGGATCACATCTTATGGTATTAATCATAATTCAACTTAGATTTTATATAGATTTTTCATATATACTTAATTAATAATGAGATTCACTTTTGCAAGCTAAGAGGAATAACAAAGTGTACCTACTGAATTATTATACAGGAATATAAAAATAATGTTTTATATTTAAACTATAAAATATAGAAGGTCCAAAGTGGTCCATATTAATTAAATCTATAAGCTGAGATGTTGAAACATATTTATAATTTTTAATATAAATATTTTGTATTTTTCCCTTTTTGACATGGGACAAAAACCATATCATTTGACAATTCATGTTTTTTTATATCATCAACTAATCCCTATATAGTTATCCTTCAAAGTGATTGAATACTATAATATCCTAGTCTTGTATTAAAATCCAATATATTTGTTAAATGAAATTATATATGAAATATTTTAAGAATACAATGAGTTTAAAATAATATATTAAATATTATCATTTCATAAATGTGTAAAATATTAATCATATTTATCACAAAGGAAATGAATGGAATTAATTAAAAATGTCACATTAAAACTATCTCCACATAACTAAGAAATTATAATAATATTATATTTTAAACTATAAACAAATAAAACATTGGAAATTAATACAGAATTAGAATTACTAATTTGTTCCAGACCGTTAATTTTTCCTTGAGCATTGTCCCCAAAAGTGACATGTACACCATCAAAATTAATGATATTTTTGAAATTTTTATACTCATTAGTCATATTTATAGAAAACATTATATCTAGATACAATAGGATTTTTATTGAGGTTTTCAATGTTGGTTTGAAAATATTCTAGGGTCTCATTGTGTTTTAAATAAGAGATTTTGGAACCCAAAATTTCTTAATTGGATTGTTATAAATAGATTGAAAAATTCAAGAAGTAAATAATTAATTTGGTCTAGTTGATTTTGTAAAATCCATATATGAATGTTCAAAAAATTTACTAAATAAAAACATTGTTTTTATAATTATTCTCTTCTGATGTTCCAAAAATATCCTAGTTTTATTTTTAAGAGTTATTTTTTTCATAAAAATGTGTTATAGTATTCTTTCCATATGTAAATATTTCTAAATACATTTTTAATTGTTCATTATATTGTGTTAATTCATTGTTCTCTTTCAACAATTGAACATTATTTTTCATTTTAAATAGTATGGTTATTTGTAATATTTACTGTCAGAGTATGCTATTTTTGAATGGAATTATATTTTATACTTATAATGTTCTTGGTACAAATAACATATTTTCTCTGTAATACATATATTTTTTATTATTTTATGAATCCCTAGAGTGATCGTCGAATTCACTTTATGTTTCTTTCATGTATTTCATGATTATTATAACCATATCCTCATATTAAATTTTATAATTTAATTTTGGGAAGTCACCTTTTACATGTCATTTTACCTTACATTCATAGAAAGTGATATCATTTTTAGTATCATCCTTTCTATAATACTTTTACACATTACCATGTGGTTATATTTTCCTCATTAATTTTCTTTCTTAGAGAACATTTTTTCCCTATAGAATTTTATAAATATTTCTGCCATTTGGTCCAACTCTTCATCACTGTTGTCATTTGAATCTTCTTCCATTGTATTTTCAGTTTATACATTTTCTCTTGGATTGGAGGTAGTATTACTGAAGGATAGTGATTTTATTTATTGGTTCATATTCATTTTCCTCAATTTCCACTTTTTGATCATATTCATACTTCACCATTTTCATATAAATTAATTTATAGGACATTTATTTACATCACAACATTCTATAATTTTCAGAATGGTTCCTCTCAATATGACTTGTATAAATCTAAGTAATCTAATCAAATGATCTTTATCCAGCACTTGTTTTCCATGTGAG
Source organism: Viscum album (assembly GCA_963277665.1). Taxonomy (NCBI): domain Eukaryota; kingdom Viridiplantae; phylum Streptophyta; class Magnoliopsida; order Santalales; family Viscaceae; genus Viscum; species Viscum album. The sequence continues at coordinate 1,559,443,623 of OY728161.1, forward strand.
TTCTTATTATTGAAGATATCATTGATCGTGAGATACGTATATTAAACAGTTTCATTATATTTCATTTTAAAAGTATCATAATTTATTATATATGTATCTAATATAATTTATTTAACATTTTATGTTCCTTTATGAGAGATAGATATGGTATCAAACATTTCAAATGTAGCTTTTCCAGAAGATATTATTTTGAATTCACCATAATCCAATGCACAAAAGAAGAAATTCATACCCGTAAAATTGATTTTTTTAGCATTACTATATGTAACTCTAGAAGTTTTTTGTATTTTATAATGATATTCAATTACATTTCAAATGTCAAAACCCATAATTTCTAAATTAATTCCCATTTTGATTTTACATTAAGCCTAATTTTTACTATTAAGATAAGAAGGTATATTGGTAACATAACCTTCCTATCTATTTTCCATAAAGAACTAAAATTTAGAAATTATAGAAATTTTGAGAACATTAGAATTCAACTAAAATCACAGTATAAATGATAATTCAAATCCACTTGATAAAAAATATTGGTCTTAGTGAGAAACTCAATAGGGCCGAATTGAGTTCCTAATAACATATTCTATTAAAATTAAAATCCTATTAATAAAATAAACTGACCAGTTAATCAAAATAAAAGATCGATATAAGATCTTCCATTTTAAAATATTTCATAAGGAGTGATTATGCCTCAGGTAAAATATTGTTAGAATTATCATAGATTTTTATGTAAATTAACATAGACAAAAACACATATAAAAACTAGTTAATATTATCTGACAATGAAATAGTTTTTATTAATTAATAAAAATCTAATAATTAGTAATAGAACGACAAAAAAATAAAAAATTGAAATAAAAAAGAGGATTAGTCTCAAGGTGAGACATAATCCCCTCTATTTGGAAATCACTAACTACCATGATGAATATCATAATAATGAAACATATTATCATGCTTGATAGGGTAAAAAATAAACATAATCATGTTGTACAAGAAAAAGTCCATCTTCTATAGTCATTCATAGGATTTAAATTTGTGCATTCCACACATGGAGTTGTAACACAAACACTATGAAAAAACATTTGTAATGTGAAAGAGGCGGTGCCGTGTATTCTCTTGTTAAGTGCATGAGACAGTATGTGTTAAGAAAAAGTAAAAAAAACTAATCAATAAAGAATGATAAATAAATGGAATATTTATATTATATTGATTCTCAGTCTGGTATCCTAATATTTATTGAAGTCATAAGATAAGAATTATTGAGGAGATTAAGCTTGCATCATAAAAGTTGATGAAAACAAAGTATTTTAGGAATTCGTATGAATTGTTCATGTTGATATTTGTTATTATATCAATTAGTATCTATAATTGTTGTTGTGATTCTATATCTATGATCTTCATAAAATGATGAATTATTAATATTGTAGAGTTTCATAGAATCAATCGCATAATTTAATTGTAGAAATTATTTTCAGAAAACATCATAAAGAAAGATATGTAGAGATTGTTATTCTAATAGATATAGTAGAAATAGTTAAAGGAGATCCAAAATCCCCAGAATGGATTTTATTTTTTTCATGAAAATATGATATATTTATACTTGAATATAAATATCCATTGATACATTAAGTTTATTGTCCTTGGAAAATAATGGTAGAATGATATTGGTGGTGACTCGACATTTGGAGAAAGCTCAGACTGATGGTATCTCATAGTGGTGGAACAACATGCTAGATGTGTCTCATATTAGAGGTACCTTTGGATAGAAATGACTCAAGATAGTGGTGACTTAGAGTTCAATGATGATAGGTCCTGATGGTAGTTCCTTTATGGTAACAATCCTAGATCTGACTCACCGTAACGATATATTCTAGATGGAAGTGAATTAATTAAATACATAGATGAATTAACATAAAAATTTACATACCACATAAAGTTATATCACACAACATGTAGATAATTAATAATAAAATAATCATGGGTGTTGATCATAAAAATAGGTTAGTTATAAAAAATCTCATTAAGATATTCCAACACCATACATGCACAATATTAGATAATGAGAAAAAAGAAGTTAGACTTTGAAGACCATGATTTATCTTTATACCAAGGGGTGTATTAATATATATCACATAAGATAAAATATACATCGGAAGATTAAAAAGATCTACATCATGGATATATTTAAATAAGTGAAATTTACTAATATCAAATAAGGAAGAAAATATTGATGAAGATATAGTGATGGTACCTCTTATAGTTGTTTGACCCATTATTTCTTCCAAAAAGACTATTCCACAACATAATGAATATTTATTCCTGATTCTAATGGATGGAACCAATTTTTTCCTGATAAATCCAATTAAAAAATATTTTTAGACGTTTATAATAATCATGTTCCTATAAAGGACATGGAAATAGATTTAACATGACCTCTATAAGTAGTATTAGCATATGATGGAAGCACATTACCTTTTCCTCATTGGAAATTATCTTTTAGTTACTTGACTTACCACACTTTTAGAAAAACCATGGTACTCTACATGTCCCTAGAAAAGATTTAGAAAGAACCAAATATTGATAACTACCACATGAAACACCATATTTTCTCTTTCACTTAGAGGAATTAACACCGCCACTGGGAGAAAAAGAAACTCTAATCAATCCTGACTTATTTGAAATGTATATGTTGACCACCAACACTATATCTATCACATCAGAATAAGAAGGAAGATTAATACAAAAAAATAAACAAAATTTCTGACCGAGTTCCCATCTTGAACCATCTAGTATTGATCTTCTCATTCGATTCAATATGAGGTGAAAATTTCACATGCACATCAAAACGATTTGTATATTCATTCATGGTCTTGTCATCCAGTTTCATTATAAAAAAAATAATTACTTATCCAACTCCATAGACTCTACATAGAACTATTTGGTGAAAATAATATTTAATAATTTCCACTCTAACCCCATCTGATTATTTTCTCTCACCATCGTGTCCCACCATTTCATGCTAGGACATATCAACATGAAGGTTTGACAGTTCAAATTAATTTCATTAGGTGTATCCAGGAACTCAACAAAAATTCTCAATTAAAGTTAAACTAAAATAAAACTATTGAGGATCATTGGAACATTTGATAACTGGTGTATTTTGGTGAAGAAAATACTGAGAATGATTCCATAAAATATCCAAATAAAGTTCCACAACTAGAGTCAAAATTTTAACTAGTGAATGTGTTTTTCCCAATGCATGGACATCATGCTTGATAAATACACCAATATTCTTGTCCATTAGAGTATTTTCATTCTAAGGTTAATCAATAAAATCCTCTGGGATCATATTTTTCTTTCATTCTCTAAGGAATGATGCTACAGAACATTTGTAGACAATATAGAAGACATATAATTTATACTCATATAGAGAAATATAGGAAATGAATCCCAATAGATGGGTAAAAATGATTTGCACTTCAATCTATACAAATCCAATGTGCAGAGATGTCTTGAAATTATCCTTAAGATGTATCTCCCAAGCCACCACAGGTGCGTTGAGGATTATTATAGTCTATTTTTTCAGACACTAAATAATAACTAATTCTCATATCTTGATAGATCTCACTACTGCATACAGACATCATGGCATGATGATTAACCTATAGATCTGAAACAACCATTTCATGAACCAGCTTACATATACTAGTAAGCTTATATCTTGGACATTTTGAACATATCTTGAAGGGAATTTCAGATCCACATGGGTTTGATACAATAACATGAAATCACAAAATAATAAAGTGAGTAAATTTTTTTAAAAAACACAATGGAAGAAAGAGATACAAGTCAGTATGAATACAACAACAAAAAACACAGAGAGAAATGTACCAAAAGTAAAATGGGTACAAACTACCCATAATACAACCAATAAGAACAAGAAATTAGTATAACAACACAAATTCCAGTAGAAACAAGCCTCCACACCGATGGATGAACACGAAGAACCACCTCCATGTGTCACATTAACCTCACACAAACCATGAATAATACAATCTAAAAATATTTGAAGGTAAACGTAATGTGTGGGATAGAAGACCAATGGGGTTGAAAAAATTGTTATAGAATAATATATCAATATAATTAAAGAAATAATGATCTCAATTTTAAAGAAAAAATAGTGCAAGTTATAAAATATATTTAAAATAAATCATCAAATGCCCTTTGTAATGATTGAAATATTTCAAAAAATATTCTAAAAAATCATTTTATATAAAATAGTTTATAGAAATTCTCTAGGAAATTTTAAGTAAATTTAAAAAATGTTATATATTTCAAGATAATATTATTGGAGAAACATAATCAAATTCCATGAGGTACAACTATTCCAGTTTATTTGATCATCAAAAACATACATAATGAAAACAATTATATACACACACATACCTCTGAAACTTCTCAAATAAGACTTACCATTATTTTACTAGAGATAAGTTCATCCAATAAGTTTTTTATATATTTTTAATGATAAAATCCATTAATAGTAATCTCATCATCATCATTTATTTATTTATTCAAATAGTTAGAAAAAAAAAATACAAAAGAGAAGCAAGCAAAAAAACAAGAATTTTCCCTATTAGGGTGGTCTGAAATGGTGAATCCTGAGAGCATTGCTTGTAATAAGATTCACCCACTCAATTGGAAGGTAAAACTCATTGTAATAGAGTGTAATGTCGACTAAAATATTTGATATGGATGATAAATAATCTTTCACATTTTTTACTTTTCTCTATGTACGTAAAATATATTCTTGCTTCAAAATGAGTCTTCTACATGTATAAACTATATAATAAATTTACCTTGGGAGATCACAAGTATTATTCATTGAATAGTATAGGAATAGAGGGTCAATTTACAACTCCATCAGTCTAACCTCTCTCAGCCTGTAGATTAGAAGGCCAAAGAGAAAATCTAGTGCCTTGGCTTTGAGGGAGTCCCCTGCCCAAATACATGTAGAGAAAGAGAGGATGAGATTGTGGAAGGGGTCATGTACCACAGCTCCATCACAAATGAATCCACCAAAGAGAACAATCTCTATAGAGTTTTAACCTAGAAACTTGGGGATTCCAGGGTACCCTCCTTTCTTTTCCCCCCCTGATAAATCACTAACTACATATGGATTAATTTTCACAAACAACAAACAATGATTGTAAATTTATTTAAAAACATTTTAAAATAAAATTGAAATTATTAATTCTATTTTAATATTCAAATGTCAATTTAATAACCATATCATGGTTCAAATAAAATCATAAGTTTTTACAGGATCATGCAGATGGGTATTTATCAAAAAAATTAAGTGTGTTCAAAAAATTAAAATTAGTAATATATTTACATATTAAATATCACAATATAAATGATAATATTTTAAATTAAATAATTTATAATAGTTTCATCAAATCCAAATCATACCTCAAGTCATGATAATTCCATGTTTTTCCCCTAATTTAGGCCAAGTAAATTTAAAACCCCAGTCCACAAAAAATAGGGTTTTCAAAATTAAATTGAAATAAAATAAAATCATTAAAAAATTATAGGTTATACTATTTGGATAAGAATAAATGGAATAAAATACATCAAGATCATGGGATAGAAAAATAGAAATACATAAATAGGAAACTGCAATAATGAGAACCAACAACAAAGATCTGAGAATCAACCATAGATTCACGATTTAGAAAAATGGGGATTAGATACTATAATAACATAGAGAACTAATAGACCCTAGGGGGGGTGAAGAAAAACAGTCCAAGTGGTAGAGAACATGGATAAATATTATTCCAAATTAAGAATGAATAAACATCCCCTAGCTTCTATCTACCAAGGAAGAGATTTGAAGGAGTCAAAATTGGTCCATGAGTAATCTATTGATAATGTAAACAAATTAAACCTTGAGATAGACCAAAGTGAGGGTAAAAAATGGGGATTTATTAATTTTTAATCAATTTTATGATTAATTAATAGCTGACTGCAAAGTTAGTTACACATGGCCACATATTTAGACAGACAATGCACCGTAATAATGAACCCATAATGATGGGATTATGTGGTTTCCCCTTGGGGGGTGCACAATATTTCAAATTGTGAACCACTCGTAAAAACCCTTACTTTTGGGATTTTTACAATTTTCATTAGCAAGGCACAAAGTTTGGGATAACCATGCACCAATAGTGAACAGCCCCAAAGACCTTAAAATTTTCTAAAAATTCACCCGAATGAAACCTAAATGAAAACCAAATAAATTAAGTCGAAATAAGAGTTTATGAATACCTAAAAGGAAAAAAATTCAAATTTATTACATAACTAGTGGATAATACAAGATTTATATTTCTTGTTATATTATTCTCATGAGTCAAATATCCGAATTCAATCTTCTATTTATCATTAATTTTCCACATAATTTGTAAAAAAAATCAACACCATTATATATGGATCATACTCAAATCTCATATTTAAATTTTATTATGATTGTAGTGATATTTTATTTTATAAATTTTTACATTGATATCCTTGATATAAGTAAGGAATAATTCATTAATTTCCAAAATTAGTGTCGTTGATGGGGATTAAGGGTTAGTTATGCATAAAATAATTAGAAATTTTACATTATTCATTTTCATTTTTCACAATTTACTGTTTATTTTATTTATTAGTATTTTCCTAAAAAAATTATTCCTTGAATAGTACACTAGAGGAAACAAAAATATGGATATCCTCATTTGGATCACGTGATTGAAAGGTCATAATGAAGAAATAATAATAACGAAAAATAAGATAATAAATGAATGGAATGGAATTAATCCATGGATTATAAAACAAATCAAGAATAGAAGCTATATGTGGACCAATAAAAGAGCTCCAATGAAGGATTACAATAGATAAAACATTGATAGACTAGGAAATACCTTAATATATTGGGAATTATCAAAGTTTCTTTATTCCTTATATTATGTATTAACAATTTTATAATATGAAGACACTCATAAAAATGGTTATTCATTCCATCTATTTTTTTGATACCTCATGAAGAACTCAATTCTCAAATTATATGATTCTTGGAATTTTATGACACATTCCACATAAAAAATGAAACATTTGACCCAGTGAGATTATGTAACTAATCATTTCATATCAAATAAAAATATGGTGAGTGGATCTTGATTATATCCCAACACTCCATCACATCTTTGAAGAATATGGTGAGAATTTTTTATAATTTCTTTCACACCCTCAATATCCTTGGATATATGGTTATGTAGTTTCAATATTAATAAATAATGTGAATAATCCCTTTAATATTAATGAGAATTATTTATAGGCTTTATTATATGATTTCATCACCATGGAATTAATGTTGGTTGCTAATACAAACCTTTTACAAAGGCTTATCATATAGAAATAAATATATTATTAATTTATAAACTTAATTATCACATTTGACAATATCATAGAAAGAGGGATAATAATTTTTTTAAGTAATTCACAACAATATTTTTCAATGGATGTTAGTCCGACGTCATGTTCAAGGAGATAATATTGTGGGAACAATTGTGTTTTCACCAATTGATTGTGATTTCAAATAATATAAACATGATGATAGATAATCAAATTTCCCAAGGAATGTATTGAGAAGTTTTTTAAATATGTATATTATAATCATCCCCATTTTTCATAGTGATTCATATCCTAGAAACTAAATTAAAAGAATTAGTATTGAGGTCTATAATTTCTATAAAGAGTACATGGTTTTCAACCATAGTACCATGTCCCCACACTTACAAGTAAAGTCCAATAATATAAAGATATATTGAAATGATTTATATCAAAAAATAGATCCACTTAATTATTTAATAACATACTCTGAATATCTATGTTAAACTATCAGTGAATTAAAATATGACTCATGAAGACCAAGAGTACAAATGGAGAAACAAAAAATCCAAATAGGTATGATTACAAAAAAATTATATGAGAGTCCAAGGGGGGTTTCATTTGGTGAAAATGATGTCCCAGAACATGATGAGCACAAATACACTACCCTGATAATTCATCATAGAACCTATGAAGATACTCTAAACGTTATAAAACTAGATGAAGAACAATGTGTGAATTATTGAGAGGAGGATAAAGTAATGAATGAAAAATTTAGGGAATATGAATAAATATTTCATGAAGAAGAACCGACGTCATACTAACAACAAACACCATTTCCTAAATATGTAATCTGGGCCATGTTTGATGATTAAATATAAACTTTTCTTGAAATTTTTATAAAATATTACATCAACAGAAAATTTACTGATTAAATTGAAAAAATTCGCAACTATGTGACCTTCATAAAACAATTGGTGACAAAAAAAATAATTTTGGGGGAATTAGGAACCATTAGAGTAATGGGGGAATGTTTACTAGTGCAATCAAGAATCATAATAAATATTAAAAATGATCCAAGAAGTATTCTATCATGATCAATAATGGTTCTAATGTGTTTGGTAGTTCATTTTGTGTTTTTTTGGTGAAAGAATAAATATTATTTCTTACTCATTATTCATCCTCTTTGTCATGAGAGATATTAGGTCATCTCATGTTATAAAAAATATATATACAACAGTTATAATTACCTATGTACTACCTCAATATGTTATTTTTAAGGTAAACTTGCAATAACTTCCAGGGATTTTTTTATGATGGATATGGATTAAGAGAAAACCCAAATACACTTTGGAAGACCCTTAACAACTACATGAATAGACATTATTGTTTTAAAATATGGTGATTTGAGATTAATGTGTTTTGGGAAGAATTAATGGTTAATATACAGAAGGTGATAATAAATTTAGATGAGAATGTGATGAGATGAAATAAGATATCCTATTGAATGTTGATGACACTAATCTCCATTGAAAAATAGATTATGATAATTGATTTTAAAATAATGAATAAGTTGAACATGTGGTGATTAAATTTAAGAGTTTTCCTTGAAATTATGAAGATAGTGGAGGAGATAAAATCACTAAAGAATTCGATGAATGAAAATAAGTTATTATATCAAAGAGTAAGAGTTAAATTATTTTCTAAAAATCTGATAGGAACCATGTAAATAAGGGTACAACAACATGGTATAATTGTAGATCCAGATGTAGAAACATCCTTTAAACCCTCAAGGATTTATCATTACGAGTCAAGGTTAGGATTAATGACCATATCTAATGTTATTTTAGGGGGAACCCATATTTCTTAGGCATTAGGATTTTTTTTTATTTTCAAATATTATTAGGAACTACTTATGAGTGCATGAAATTTATTATTTTTTAACATTAATTAGAATGGGGTATCACTTTCACTATTTTAATAATTATTTATGGACTATAAAGATTAAATTTATGAAGGTGTATTTATATACTAAAATGGAACAAAATAATAGATTCATGAAAGATCATTAATATTTAATTTTTTCATTCAAATTCATTCCTTTATTTTTCAAAATTATATTAGATCATTAATGGGTAAAATATCAAGGAACATTTAGGGTGGTGTTTTATTGTTGATCATAAAAACATGAAATTTATTGAAACCCCAAGATGCATTTTATTGTTATTTTCTTATTTATTGCGTTGAACAAGTAATATCAAATTATTGGATGTATAAAGTTCGATATAGTAATTTGATCTTCAATATATCCTGATTTTATATTTTTAGTCACATATATAATAATCATTTCTTTATTTCATTCATTATGTGAATTTCATATGTTTTAGAGATTAATTTATTATTTTTATAAATTTAATGAGTGATTGGATTCATTTAAATTATCTTATTTCTGGTATTTTGTGAGGAACATTTTTCTAGTAGTTTTTATTAATCTTCATGAGAAAATATTCTATATGATACATACTTGGATTTGGATTTAATTTTTTCAGAGTGAGGATTATGTAAAATTCAATTGAAAAATGATTGAGGAATGTTTTTCGACATATGAACAATCATTTATACCTACCTAAACATAATCCTCATTTTAACCTTTAGAGATCATGAATGTTCATTTATATGAAAGGGACAAATTTAAATAATAATTATCCATTCATACCCATACTATTGTTTTTCTTGATTTTATTTGTTAATTTGTATGGGGATAGAGACTTAATAGAAAAATAGTTATGGTTGTTTCAGGTTCAATGTGTTAATGGTTTTATTAAGTTTTAGAGTTGTTTTATTCTATATTTCATTATATTTAATTCATACCCCTATAGAAAAAGATTGATCAGAAAAAGATTATGATAATAAAAATGGGTTATGCTATGGAGCGTAAAAAATCACATTCACATGACCAATGTATTTTATCATTTGGGGTTGGGTGATGGATGTGAGAATTTTCCAAGACTAATTTTTCAAAAATTATAAATTTAGAAAAATAAATAGAAACAATAGAGGGGTATCACATTAATTATTTTCATTTTCCATGGTCATACATGAGATTTGGAAATGTGAGAGTTATAACATTTTAGACAGTAGAATTATATTGGAATTACATTTATTATCATAAATTATATAGAGATATAATAATTTTTATGAGCCTTAAATTCATTATATATATTTTCTTCCACCATCAAGGGTCAGAATCATATGTTCTTAAATTTTGATTTCATCACGATTTTTAGTAATATTTATCTTTACATAGATCATAATGTAGACCATTTTCAAATTTTTATATTTGGTGCATGAATTTATGGTTTGAGTAAAACATAGTATTCACTTTACCATGTGTGAAGAGAGACAAATTTTTTGGTGCAGTTGATCATTACATGGAGTTATTATGATGATAAATTATAAAACATTAATGGAAGAGATAATAATTTACTAATTTTTCAAAAGAAGAATCATTAAATTTTTTTCTAATGAGACGTTGAAATCAGTTTTTATATGATACATGAAAATTATCAATCCCCATTATAAATTTTTGTTGATGTAATTTTAATTTTAAATATTGATAGTGTGGGGTTCCCTTTTTAATTCCTAATATAGGCTTATGCATGATGAAAAGACTTTTCTAAGTGCGGGGGATATGATGAGTTCACAATATAAATAATATTTTAAAACTGTATTCTCATTAAATTATAAATTCAATTGAATAATGATAAACCTTTTTAATTGATTGAATTTATATTTTGTTAATAAATTTTTTATATGAAATTCTGAAAATAATTTAAATTGATTTAATTGCATGGTTTTTTATTAATTGGTAATCGTGTGTGCTATATATGTGGTAATGTAATAGAAATATTGTGGGACGGGGTGTTCAAAAAGAATTGTGCAAAATTGTAATCCATAAAAATGACAATAATAAATCTAGTGACCCTTAGAAGGTCCATTCCATAAAAAAATTCTAATTATGAGAGCCTTCAAGGGATAAATGATGTATAGGTCACACACATACCAGGAAGAGAAGAATGTCACAGACATGCACAATCATACATAGAGAGGTTTTGGATAATCTAACATGGAATGTGTGTATCAGAATGAGACCATATGTGTGAGTGAACATATATGATGGATTCATCCCTGTAGTAAAATTAATAGCTGAGTGAGGCATGCATTTTCTTTCATACGAGTGGACTACTGACCATAACATTGGGGTGTGACACACTCTACTACTGATATAGTGTGAACATATCAAATGTGGCGGTCCTTCATTTTTCAATGTACTATCATCCTCATAAATTTAAACCATTCCATCACTTTTTATGTTGTTCCATATATCATTACAGTATTACATGGTCGTCAACAATATTTTATAGGCCCTCCATGGTCGACCAAGAAGTAGATCTTTGGTGAAATTAGATTTTCTCGACCAACTATTCCATATATATGGTTATGCATTGTATTTTATATGTGATATTTATCCAATGAAAATGAGAAATGTCATGGACTAACTACTATGACATAGAAACTATTGGATTATTTTGAAAATAATATAAAACAACATCATCCAAACCACTATGTCATGATTCCCTATAGTTTAAAATTTATATAAAAGAGGTTGCTACTTGGGAAATAAAATACAATACAACTTATAAAATCCATATAATAAATTGATGATGAAACATCGTTTGGTATCTAAAACGAGGATAATGTGTAAAAAATAGAATTATAATGGAAAATCGCGTATTATGTTCTAGACATGAATTGAGGGCAACATCATAGGCTAGGCTTGGCTATGCTTCATGGTGATTCTCCAAGGCGGAGTATTTTGTGCTTATCATCAATAAAAGGCTATTTTTTATGGAAATCTACAAGATCACATGTGATATAGGCTAGTTTATAAGGGAGAGATAATGAAAAAATATATGCAGTGCCTCTTTAACACCCATGGGTTTTGAAGAACTGTAGTAAACAGGTTTTACCTGACCAACCGTCAATAATTTGATGAAACACTCATGAATTTTTCATGACCGACTAGGTTAATTACAAAAGGAATAGATAATAAATAATCATAACATTGAAATTGTGTGAAAATTAAGGGGTGAGATTTTCCTATTAAATAAAGACTGATATTTTCTATATTGGGGGACCAAAATGAGGAGACTAAAGACTGAAAGATGGAATTGGCTTATAATTCAGTGGAGTGAGGCTACTATAATATGTGATTTTGAAATTCATATCCCCACATGATATGAATTATGGGGTCAAAATTTCATTACTATGAATTATATGATAATGGATTTAATCCAGTGAAGGATGTCATGTGTTCTAACTCAATATGGGGTTTTTCATTCATTAATATGATATCAATATTATCCATCACAAACTCACATTAATATTATGGTTTGAGAAATGTTTTGATTTTTTAAATATAATTATAGTAATCCTCTTCCATAGAATAATAATTATGTGTAATGTGATGGATATAATTAATCAATGGTTTAGACACCAAATTAATTGATAAAACAATGTAACATAGAAGGTAATTGGAAAAAATAACTTTGGGTGTTATTACTCTAAGAATAGGTTCACTTAGGTCCAATTTCTACATGACTATAATTAATTTAAATTTTTTACATCACTAAGGGATTGAATATGTATATATATATCTTGGTATGTTCTTCTCACTAATCTCAAAAAAATAATTATATCACCGGGCAGATATTGTTTTTCAAAACATTTCTAAAAACATTCTATACTGTTCATTGTAGAACGACCACAATTACAAATTTAATTCATTTTCATATAAGTAGTTATATTTGAGGTTATAAATTTATAGTTCATCTTATGGATATATGTAATCAAACCTTGATGAAACAACCTCACATGCACTATATAGGGGTATTTCCTCTAGCTACAGTGTGGTACTCTTCTGTTACAATCTCAAATAGGGTGAAATTCCTCCACTATTGATACTTCTCCCTAATCATGGGATATTTTTGGCAAGGTACATTCACACAAATTTAATTCCTATAAGGTTATTCATGGTTCCTGGAATCATATATGAGATATTTGGAGATATAAAAGTACTCATAATCTTCTTTAGTTGGCTAGGGAGATTGAGACACCTCTTATATTCCCCATGGGGTTCAGTATGAGGATATACGATGTTTGGTTTATTTTTCCTATATATATATATGGATTAAGATGGATATTTTATTCTTTTTTATCTATCTTGTTTATTTTTGGTGTCTTACTATGTACTATTATACTCACAAAAATATGTGATATCCTCACACATAGCTTGTCTTAAACAGAGGAAATATATATCAATGTTGACATTGGTAGACCTAGTATCAATAGTGAATAACACTATATATAGGTTTTTTTCATGATCAGTGGCCAGTCACATTGATTTTGAGTTAGTATCTCAATAGTTTTTTCCTATAATATTTATTTATATTTGGGGACCTCCATTATAGTTGGGTGTGTATTTTAACCTTTATATATTTTATATTACCTATTTTCAGTTTGATCTATTTTTTAAAGGTTGTTATAATAATTGATTTGTCAATATGTGATTTAGTTTTCTATTTATCTCTAGTATGTTTAATAGAGATGCGTGTTTGTACATGTTTTCAATTATATTATTTTAAAGCCTCCCATTTTAAGGATATGTCTTCATGAAACTTGTCACCACCCTAACCTATTAGAGGAAGAAACGGGTTGTAATTCTCATCTTACTACCAGCCTAAGTTAAGTCATAGTACATTAATTTATTCCATTTAAGAGATATAAAATAATAATTAAATGATCATTAATTTAAAATTACATTCATTGTTTTGTTTCCATAGTCATCCATGATAAAATTTTATAGTATTGTTCATGTAGGTGATTACACCGACCCAAAGAAAAAGAAGTTATAATATCAGGGTGATTATTGCTAATAAATTGATTATTAGGAATAATATTTTAATTATTAATAATAATGTTATTGTAAAAAGTAATATATTATTGAAATTTATTTCAAGAGGGTTTGATAAGGAAAAAATGGATATATGAAGAAAAAAAACATCACCATTTTGGTGGTGGTATAGTCTACAAGTATGCATGAGCGTCAAATTCATATATACAAAATTAGTCATATATAGTGAATGAATTGATATTGTATAATATTAATAATTTTATAAATATATAATAAATTTATTATATTACCATTTTTAATTATCCATTAAAAAAATTATGAAGCCACATCATTAAGGAATTTGGATGTGAGCACGTATGCCTGAACACATGTCATGTATTCTAAAGAAATGTGAAGTGTTAGATAATGATTATTCCCCCTACATAAATGAATAAATTATAAAGAAATAGAAATTTCATAATATATTTATTAGAAAATTATATTTCTAACAAAATAAATTAGTAGAATACTATTTAGGTAATGATTAATATTCATGTTTATAACTAGAGTTTCCCCTTTTATAAATTCATTGAAATAGTGGACCTAAGGATTTTACAAAAATCATTGAGCAAAAAGATTTAGATAAATATATATGAGATGTAATATGGATAATTTAGTGATATTAATATTTTATATTATATGAAAATGGGTAGTGGGTGTCCCATTAATATGTTAGGAGAGTGAATATTTTGTAAATTTTAATAACATTTTATTAATATCAGGTCATTGTTTATGGAATTTTCCTCATAACGGTAAAGAGAATAAATAAGGGATATTTATTTTTAGATACATATCTCATCCTAAAAAAGGATATGGATTTGAGTAATATAGACAT
This sequence comes from Viscum album, assembly GCA_963277665.1. Taxonomy (NCBI): domain Eukaryota; kingdom Viridiplantae; phylum Streptophyta; class Magnoliopsida; order Santalales; family Viscaceae; genus Viscum; species Viscum album. Next base: position 1,559,458,901 of record OY728161.1, read on the forward strand.
TTTCCTTTAAATGAATATTTTTTAACATTATTTAATTTTACATCAATAACCATTGTTTTAATCTTGGTAAATAGTCTTTATGAAAAAATAAAATTACCCATATTAGATAATTTGGATATTATGAATCCAATTATGAATTTTTTTCATTATATTAAATTTTCAAATTTTATAAATTTTAAATCTAAAATAACAAGTGTTTAATCCTAAAAATAATTTTAGGAATATCTATCTTTAGTTTTTAAAATTAAAACTATTTGTTATTAAATTAAATGTAGTATTCTCAATTATATAATTTTAACTATGAAATATATCTTTTTCAGGATTTTTTCAAATATCATTTATAAAATGGTTATATACAAATGATATTAGAAAAGTCACTATATTTATATAATTTTTGTTTTTCATGATCCCAAAAAACTAAATATATCTAAAAAATTTGAAAATTTATATTGAAGATAATTTTTAAATGATTAATTCAAAAATAATTATTATTTCAAAAAGAAAAAATTAATAAATTTTTTCTTTCAATTAATTTATAATATGTAAATAGTAAACTAATTTTATAGAAAAATGACTATAAATTATTAAATATTATTATTGTTATTTCATACTAACTTCTAATTTATAGAGTGATAATATATTCTTCAAATATACAATATATTTTATCATCATTAAGATATAATATATTTATATTCTTATAGTAAAATACCTAATTTCCAAAAAGATATTTTCTAGAAAATATATTTCTAGTATTAAATTATTTTATTAGTTATTTAGCTATACTAACAATTTTTTTTAAATGATTTAGAATTAAAAATGAAGATTATTTTCTTTAAATGTTTAAATGTGGAATAATTTATTAAATTTATAATTAAATTTTGGTAACATCTTAATAACGATATCCACAGCCTCTAGTGATCTCTGCATAAGACCTATAAATAAGTCAAACTATAGTGTTCATTGCATGTAGTGGTCCAATTTTCATGGATCTACTATAAATGTACACAATATTGAACATATTATGTATAAGATTTCACTTATTCTATAACTTTTGGACTTTATATTGGGATTGGTCTAGAGAAATCCTTTTAGAGTCCACATGTTTTCCATGTTTATACATGTGAGACTTATAAGGATGACTAATACAAGTCGATGACATTGCTTCTCCATCAATGTAGTTTTTATAGTATGGTTTATGGAATTTGAATCCACTAAATTAATTGAATTATTTGAATGGAATATATAAAGCATTTCATTCCTAATATCATTTTAGTTTATTGATTCATTTGAATCACATTTTTTGATGTAGAATTTACTTTAATGGAAATAAATATTAATAATAAAATCACTAGGAATTACAAAGGTCACATCCAAACCCATGTAAAATAATTTCATAACACTAAATATAATGTTATGTAATCCCCAAATTTTAATAACATCAACATTTTATATCATCTTTATACAGTCTCATTTTTTCACTATGATTTTCAAGTCTCCACCATTTCTAAATATAATGATACCATTATCTTTTCCCATTACATTATCTAAAATAACTATGTTTCATATCATGTGGAATTTTAATACACTTTTAAGGATCGATGATCCTCTATTTTATTTTCATATATATTAACTTAAGAAAAGATATCATGTCAATATTGTTAATTTAATTTTAGAAAATTTTATATTGAGTTTAAAAAAAAAATATTTATATTTATTTTATTTAATATACATTGTGAGATCATACTATTATTTCTCCAAGGTGTATAATATATTCTTAAATGCAATATTATTTTATTTTCCATCATCCATATTTCATAAATTTTCATTACATTGACTTCGATTTCATCATTTACTATATTTTACTATTTTGTGTCCAATGTTAGAGAAAAACTTACAATATTCATATAAATAATTTCTCATTTGTTTTAATAATATTTTATCATATTTGATCATTTACTATAAAGTTATTATCACAGTAATTATATTTCATGCTATGTGAAATAATTAATTTTTCTCTAAGGTATAATAAAATAAACACTTCATCAAGAGAAATAATTTATCACTTCTCCCCCTAAACTTATATGAAGGTTCTAAGAAGAATATTTTTTATTTACATTCATTGATTAAGATCCATCAAAAAAATTTATGGTTCCTTTTTAATTATCATAAACATAAAATATTTGGTATTTCTCTAATTTCTAACCAAAACAACTCTTTCCCATATTCTGTTCCCTTTGTTCACTTATACCAGTCATAACAGTCCTCATAAATCATTATGCTATTTTTAAAAACATAATTATTATAAAAATAAAAAAATCAACCATATTTTAATCTCATTCAAATTTTTCATTAGCCATGACTTTTTTTCAAGGACACAATACATACATTAGGGTATTAAACACTTTTATTTTATTCCATGATAAAATCATTGTGGTCTTTAGTTACCCTATCTTACTCTTATGTTTTCATTTAGACAGAGAATATATTATTTTATTTATCATGGGAATGTTTTTATACATAAATAAACAATTCTAATCGACTAAATATGGCATTAATATGCTTAAAATATTTATCAAATCCTTTATATCCTACATAATTTCCTTTTATTCTTTCATTATAGATCATGAACTTTAGGAGGAGCTTCAAGTTTTTACCATTAAAAAATTAATTTCATTCTTGGGATTCTTCACTTAAATATTAGATTTATATTTATCTATCATTATAATCACAACATATTTAGTATATTAAATAAATTTGACATAATTATATTCAATGATCCGTTCAATATATTCTTTTACTTTTCCTATGATGTTTATCTGGTTGAATTCATTCAAGTTGTTTTTCATGATTTTACGTTTCAGTTATGGATAATATTTCCTTATTATGTTAGTGAAATAAAATCCTCCAAACCGCTTTCATACTTCCTTTGAAATATTTTTATCATAAATAAAACTAATATAAAATTAAATCGTTTGATTTATAGTTTTCCTTCAATCATCCATTCTCCTTGATTTAATTTTCATGAAATGAGTATTGAAACCTCACCATAATGGGTTTTTATTTCATTCTACAACTATCTAAGTCTTGGATATCCATATAATTGAATATAATCTCTCATTGAAAATTTATGAGATATTCTTTTATGTTTTAGAAACACTTTAAAATCAACCGATTCACATTAATGATATTAATGAGATTATTATTTGATCCCTTTGGCTCCTTGAAGAAAAAAAATTATATTTTTACAATTTTGGTAATGTTATTATAATTTTATTCACAATTTTCATGTAATTAATTTCAACCCCAATTATAAATATTTATCCGGCATTATAAATGTTTTTGTCAAGGAACAGTTTAATATTATCCTTATGTCTCATCTTCATATCTTAATTGTTTCTATAAAATATAATTTATCCTTATTCACCTTCATATAACATATTTAAATATTTACCATTTTATATGAAATCTAATTTTATGAAGTTAAAAGATTATAATTTATATTAATAATATTTTAAAAATATCTATATAAGGAATTATTTTCCTCTACATAAACATTGATTTGTTTTTAAATAGTTTACATGATAGAAAACATTGTAATATAACATACATGAATCCCACGAACCACATATTTGTAGAGATACATCCCTATATATCATAACTTTAATCTCGTATGAGTATTCCAAATTTGACAATTTATTTCATCACACAATATTTCACCTTTAAAATTTATTATGTTTTCTATATCTGTTCTAATTTAAGGATGTATTCATCAAATTTAACCTAGTAATAATACCAATTTTTGATAAAATAATCATTATTCACAATGTGTGGTAGATAAGGTGTTCTATTATGATTATATTTTGGTAGGTCTTGTTCTCATATTAGAATGGAATCTTAAAAAACAGAAATCATCAATCAACAAAAAATCTATTTGTTGAGAATAAATAAAATTACCTAAATGTTTTTGGATCATTTTAATGGGATAATTTAATTAGTATATACTGAAAGTGTGTTAAAATACCAAATAAAAACAATGATAACAATAAATTTTATGAAGAATTTGGAAATATGAATTTTATATCAAGAGTCATTATATATTATTTTTTATTTCCACACAACTTTGAGACAATGAAATAAAACATATGTGACACAATGATTTCCTACAAAGATTCTAAAAAATAGTAAATATTATATATATATATATACACACATATATATATATGGGTTCTCTATTTTTTCTCTTATTCCATCATAAAATCATGATTTTAAATGATATTTCATACATCAATCTCTATATTATCAATTTTTCAGATAATGTTATATTCTTCTCGTTATTTTCCATTTTATTGGATTATTCTTATTTCAATGCTTAAGAATATAAAATATTAATCAATTAATTATTAAAATGACTTCAACTTATGGTGTCATCAAATTTATCCATTTTTAATTTGTTTAAACCCACAATAAATTACCATTGTCTATAAATTTCAAGATAAAAATTATCCCCCCCTTCACTAAAAAATGCAATCCATCACGTTATGGTTCCCCCAAAACAATATTTTTTTTGTTTCAAACTCATCCATGTATGTCCAAATCATTGGAATAACTACTGACATGTCATATTATTTTTATCCATTTCAATTTTTTAATTTTCATTAATCATGACTTCCCACAACATTATTGAGAATTCACTAAATCACAAAAAATCACAAAAAATGCCTTTGAAACAACTTATAACACATTCAATAGACCAATTCCATTTCAAATACCTAAATTTCATAAACTAAAATTATTTTATCCCTGTTATTTATAAACTATTGTTTTATATTTTTTTCAGTCTTATCAAGAACATACATCATTTTTATTATCCTTATACAATTTCTAAAAAATATATCAAAATGATCATTTTTCATCTCCCAATTTTTCATAGAGATATTCAAATAAAATTATAGTGTTATATATAGTGTTATCTAAAGTGTTATTTACTTCATCTATCCACTTTAATATCTATAGTTTTACATGATTTTACCTAGTAACTAAAACATGTAGTTGAATGAAATAAACAACCTATCTCTTTCAACATGAAATTTTGAATTCAAAAAATTATTTCCAAAAAAGTCATAGCATGATGAGACTTAATGTGTTTCAACTAGATTTTGATATATCAAGTAGAACCATAATGTGGTGGGTGTATACATATCTATGACATTCTTAATGATCCATTCATGCCTATATAAATATCTACTAACATCATATAATTTTAACGTAAACCATGATAAATAAATACTCATCCCTAATTGAAATATAACAGAATCACACTCCTTATTCCATGATACCAAAATCAATAAAACTCACATATGGTTCTCAGAAATACCATAAATTATATATTATATATTGTTTTGGTAATGGATAATGATTTTAAAAGAGAATATTCATCACAAGAAGTGTATATGAAATGAAAAATGAAGCTTAAAAGAGAATGTAACACCAAAATACTTCATTATATATATCTTTTAAGTCAATTCAATGTCCTCCATAGATTGTGATGTATGAAACACCATATTTAAACATAACCCGATAATGTATTAAATTATTATTACACGATCAGGACCATTACAACCTTGATGTTATGTTGGAGGGTACGAATAGGACTAACTTAATTATGAAAATTTTATGCTTCAAACATTTATTGAATAAATTAAACTGTAATTTATTAAATATAAATAAAATAAGAACTATTTGAATGAAAAATAAATATTTATTTGAAAAACTATGTTTTTCAAAAAGATGGTTTAGTAGTACATGGAAACCATAACTTAAAAATTATTTTTAAAGTGTTTAAAATTTATATGAAAATTTGAAATTCATTTATAAAAACATTTTAATAATATTTTTAGGGTATTTTTTTTGATAATTTTATGAAAATATAGGTTTTTAATAAAAAATAAAAAATGATGTTTTTTATTAAAAAATTACATTTTTGTTATAATTATTTACATAGCTAAATTATATTTTAAATTATATTTATTGAAAAATTAGATAAATTATATTAAAATTTAAACAATTTAGTTCATTGAAATAAATATAAATTACAATATGAATATAAATACATTTCAAATTTGGAAATGCTTCTTTAGAAACCGCCATATAACGACACGTCTGTGGGGATAATTTAAAATTTAATTTATCCACTAAAGGAAATTGAATTTCAAAAATTGGATTACATATCATGAGTTTGAAAAATTTATATTTTCAATGAAGTTAAACATATTTGTTGAATATTATTAATAATAAATGTTCTTAAAATTAATTACTATGATGAAAGTAAAAACGGGTTTACAGTGGTGGTTAAACTATAAATATAAGAGTTGAATGATATAAAACTTGTAAAAAACCCATTTTATGGACATATTTATACCTTATAACCTATAATTCTCAATAAAAATATATTTTTGAGGCCTCTGTCATGTGAAATCATGGGTATCACTTTCACTTTTCAAAACATCCATGCTTCTTCTCTCTATAACTTATAAAAAGACACACATATCCCCTATTTATTTTTATAGAAACAATTATTTAAGAATATAACTACCCAAATATTATAACTAAATCCCAAAAAACATTTTATTGGAATTATTTTTATTAGGAATCCATCTTAAGATAGATTTTTTATAAACCTAAAGATACACTTCAATAAAAATGATCAATTCTAAAACATGCATATATGTTTTCTTTGTTCTAACACAAAATTATAATAATATTGATTAATTATAATATTATAAAAAGTATCCCTTATATTCTGATATATTATTATTTTAATTTCATAACCCAGATCTAACTCTACTTCTATAAGATATAAAACAAAACCATCGATCATGTGTATGGTTGACTACCACCTCATGAAACGAAAAAAATAATATTTCTTCACCATTATTAAATGAATGATATAATGATTGATTTAACTTTTTTATATCATATTTATGAAATTATTATAATTTTTTAATTGTGATGCCATATATACTATGTTAATTTACATTCCTATGGGGAAATGATAATGCCCCTCGTACATATGGTAGACTAAAGTGTCATGAAAGTGATGTGATTATTTTATCCCTTATGATTTACATGGAAGGTAGTAAGGGTAATGTAAAAAATATTAATGATCCTTTTGACCTAGAAATACTAGTTTATATGTAATATCAGATATAAATTCTATCATTCCAATCTGTAATAAAATAATAATGTATCTTATGAGTATGTGTGGACTACTACATCTATGTAGGTATGTGAAATGTTTTCATTTTACCTTTTCCTGGATGTGTATTAGTATGTATTCTATTAATAATTTTTTTTGATATAATATAATTATTATTCTATAAATGTTAACTTATGATTATTTTACTTTCATTCTAACCATCGAGAAAAATAGAAATATTGTTCATGCGTACATACAACTTACCAACTCCATAAAAAATGTAATCAATTTCTCGTCCAATGTTTTTGATAGCTATAAATAAATATATAATGAATTTATATGATATTCAAATCATATTTAACAATTATTGTATGATGTATCCATGATAATTTTAAAAGGATTGAAATTATTAAACTTAAAAAAAACATGAAAAATGATGCCATTATCATCTGAAAAGTAATTTTTTCAATGAAATGTAAATAAATGGGGGATAAAATAATATATTTAAATAATATATGGTAATATATAAATTATTATGGTTATTTAATATCTTTATATTAAATAAATATTTGTTATACTATAGGTTGGAACTTATAGAAAGGGTATCATACCTGAGGTAAGGGTTTCTCATATCACATTTACATCCATGAAACATATTACACATTCAATACATATTTCTTTTTCTACTATATATAGTGAACTTTTTGATATTTTGTATCATGAATATATTTTAATTCAGGATATTTAATTTATCATTAGAATTTATTTCAATATTTGGGGTTATAATTCAAATTTTACTGAAGTGGTAATGGTGTATTTCACAATCTCTTCATTATATGGGACTGTTAAAGTTTATGACTCATTTGGGGGAATTGATTGATATTTTTTTAAAATAATATATTTCCCCTTTATATAGTCACTAATGAAAATATTCAGGCAATATTAATATTTTTTTAAAAATTTGGAACATAAAATGACTGATAAAATGTTTTTAGAAAAAAAGAAACATTGTTTCCCATTTCAATTGAAACTTCATTTTATTAAAAAAATTAACATATTCAACATATCATTTTTTAATTCTGTTTTGTTTTAATTTTAATAAAAATGTGATAGGAATCACTGATTTAACATTTTTGGGAGGAAAATAATTTACTAAAGGCATGAGAAATCAATGTTTTAATTTATACATTAAAAGTATTATAGGTTATTTTTAATGAAACTAATTTTTCAAAATATTTTGGGCTCATTTTAATTTAAAAAATACTTTCAATGTGGAATTGTTATTTTCATCCAAAAATATTTCTAATGACATATTACTATATTTATATTTATCGATGGAATAACCCTTTTATCATACTAATTATACAAACGAGATATATTGTATTTATACCATCATTATTATTTCATCACATTGATTATGAACTGTTTCACTGGGGATGCACAATTTTATTACAATTCACCATTTTACTCTGGATGGATTACTATTATATTTATTGATTGGTTTATGTATTAACATTTTATATGATATTTTTTCAATAATTTTTTTTATAGATTATGTTTCAACCATTTTTTATAAATAATGAAATCGAATTATCATGTAGTAGGTGGGTACCAGTAATTGATAGCACCTTGATACATCGATAGGTCTAATGAGATGAATACGTTGGCCAAATCAAATAGGGTTTAAACAATAATATTAAACTATCTCATGAAATATCTTTTTAGTGTGTTTTTATATTTCATTAAAAATAAATTTACTTATAATGATTGTGGTGACCCAGACTCTCAGGGTCCTTTCCTTTGCCAAAAATCCAGATCCCAAAGGGGTCGCGTCATAGCATGAGGCTGATCAGCGCGACTGATCGGTGAGACCGATCGGCACGACTGATCGGAGAGACCAATCAGTGTGACCGATCGGGGAGACCGATCGGGGAGACCGATCGGTGAGACTGATCGTTGCGACTGGTCGGCGAGACCGATCGGTGTGACCGTTCGGCGAGACCAATCGGCGCAACCGATCGGTGAGACCGATCGGCGCAACCGATCGCTGAGACCAACCGGCCGATCGGTGAGACCGACTGATTGGTGAGACCGATCGGTGACACCCAGCCTTGTCGGGGTTTTTCCAGTGACGCCTCCCTTTTGCATAAATTGGGTTTTAAACCCTATTTTGACCCCATTAGCTTGTTTTAAAGCCCAGTAATGCACATAAATGTCATTTAATTAAATATTTAATGAATTAACCTGGTGTGTGCGTCGATTTAAACCGCACAACCCCTTTAATGACGTGTGGGGTGTCACAACTACGTAGTCAACCCACGACCCCATGCCTTACGCAGTTTCGAGTTCTTTTTCTCTATATCTTAACGGACTGGGGCATGCTGTATCTCACCTTTTATAACCTAAGGGTTCTCCCTAGGTTTATTTTTTTTCTAGATCACCCTGTGCTAGGAGTACCCTTCGTTCAGACGATCCTCATTTCATTCAGACGAGCCGCATTGCTATCCGTGGAGTTCCACACCCAGGCTTAGCATCGATCGTTGATCAACAAGTAGGGAATTTCTCCATTGTCTCTCCCTTTTGTGTATCATGCGGGGCGAACATGCTTTTGATTCTGTATAATTGGATGAACAAAACCTAAATGAAGATAATGAACGAACTCTAAAGAATTAAGTGGGAGGGCTGTGATCGATGATGCTTTGATTTATGATCTTCCAAGATTTATGATTTCTGAATTGTGCGGGCTTACGCCTTCTGAAAATCATAGTCGTTGGTGGTCTTTATGTGTGCACTAACGAACCCTTGCCTCTGGTGATGTTTAATAGATTGTTTTGTTGTTGTGAACCCTTACTGTGAAAAGTAAATCAGTTAATTACTTATATTCTTCTAAACAAATTAGAATCACCAGGATCTACTCCTTTCTGTGATAACCACAGTTAAAATATAGTGAATTTGAAAATCATGGAGTGTGTTAAATCTTATAAATATGAAAATACCAGCATAACTCTGCTTTGTGTTGATGGTAGTGGGTTGCTCTTTTCTTTTCATTCACGGGCCTATTACTGGGTGATGTGGGTGGGGATGGGATCCCCTGTTATTATACTCTCGTTGGTTGCGAAATTGAGGTTGGGATCATCTGTTATGTCACCAATTGGGGTGGGATCCTCTGTTGTTGAGAAACCATTAGCTCCTGGGGACATGGGGCTGTATCATGGGGTTTTATTTGGTTCCATTACTTCCAGGTATCTCACTTACCCTTTGTTGTTGCGACTTTACAAGAGAACCGGGTGTGAATGTTCAAGTTGATATTGGCAGTAACTTATTTCCCTTGTTCTTGTGCTGTTCATTGCCCAGTAGTGCAGAAACTTATTTAAACATTATTACTGAACAAGGAACATGGATGGGACAAATGGGTTTTGGTTTGGTGTGAGTCGTGACTTGGGTGATGATTGTGTTCTTTAGGCTGGTTGAAGAAAAACCTAGATTGGGTGAGTGCTTGTTAACTATACATATACTTGTAGTTTTGTGTTTCTTATTACCACCCCACCCAAGTTGAGCACATAGTGCTGAACACCCCCATTTCATGGGGGATTGTGTTTTTCCCAACACTACTGTTAGTGGATGGTTATTTAGCTTCTTTCTGATCCCTTTCCTGGATAGCCCAAGTATCTTTGGGTAGGCTTTGATGGCCTGAAGTCCATTATTAACCCAAGAATATTCTGGCAAGGTAGTGAGGTGGTCGGCCCAGGTGTGTGCGGGTAGGTGGTTTTCCCAAGTGTCTTCGGGATGAGGCCTAGGTGTCTTCATAGTGGATCGTTTAGCCCAGGTGTCTTCGGGCGTGGTGGTGGTTGTTCTGGCCTAGGTGTTTGAAGGTGTGGTTATGTGTGACAGATGTGGCTGAGGTGTGTGTGGGTGGGGTTTGGCAGTGGGACTGCAACGAGGTTGTGTCCCAGGTGTGTGCGGGCGGGGTTTGGTAGTGGGACTACGGTGAGGTTGTGACCCAGGTGTGTGCGGGTGGGGTATGGCAGTGGGACTGCGGTAAGAATGGCGGGATTGGTTCGATATGTACGATGTCCTCAATAACCAGTGGGAAATTGGCGTGGGGTACCCAAACATCGATACACTATTAATATACATTACTTGACTTGAGTTATTTGGGGAGTGTGCCATGGTGAGGCTATGGTGGAAAGTTTACCTTGTTAGGTGTTTGGTTTACTCTTTTTCTCACGGGACATTAGTACGTTCCACCATTTGTGCACGAGAGTCTTTGGGTTTCCCTACTGAGTATAGTTGTATACTCAGCCTACGTATATAAAACTCCTTTCAGGTTTCCAGGAGGACTTCGGGGATCACACGGGACAATTCTAGCTCAGACCTTTGGGGAAGTTTCAGTTGTTGTTTTTCTTTCTTTGGAGCTTTACCCTTGTAGTCACTTTGTACTTTGTGGTATTTACTTTTGGAACATTAATATGGGAATGGTTTTTTGGATTTTCTTGCATTTCTAGCTTTGGTTTTTTGAGATTTACCATCTTATCTCCTAATACTATTAAAATAAAAAGGGAAATGTCTTCCATTTAGTGTGTGATTCTATACCCTTGGTGCTAGTCGCCACTCCAGGACCTATTGAAGGCAGGTTTCGGGGGTCATTATCTCTCCTTCAACTTAAAGAAGGAAGGGCGTAACAATCTGCTGACCCTTCCCTTCTTTTGGTGAAGGCGAGTCATGACAGAATGGTATTAGAGGTGATGGTTGAGATATAGGATGGAGTCTAGAGTTAGTGATAGTGAGGATTTCATGGGGATGGTAGGGAAACAGTGTTGGGTGACCTTGGTGTGTGAATTAGGCTAGGGAAGACCGGCTAGGACATGGGATTTTAGGGCCCTTCGTGATCTGATGCAAGGACTCTGGACTTACTAAACGACCAAGTGAGGCCACACTGATTGCGGGGTATAGACCCTAGGAAAGGTAAATGCATCATAATGACTTGTGTTCTCATGTTTTATGGGTGTTTTGGGGACTGAAATAAATAAGAAGATTAAGAAGTTTTAAGAACAATATTCTTCACTACTTGGGCTTAGGAATTCCTTGTTTACCTTGTAGGTATGGCACCTGAGAGACAACCACGTGTGGTGTAGGTGATCGAGGCCCCAGAGACTACTATGGCTGATTAGTAGAGAGCTGATCGAGAGGAGGAGGACGACTAGTGGCAGAAGACACATCAGGCCTTCCAACGACAGACCCTCGAGATGTATGAGGGAAACACCTCTAATATGAAGATAGAGGGTTGGCTAGAGGAGCTAGTGATAGCCTTTAGCTTGATCCGGGCCATGACCGAGTACTGGGTGCCTCTGGCCGTCAGCCAGATGTGGGGAGCAGTACGTTAGTGGTGGACGCTTTACCTGGGGGAGAGGAGAGAGGCTGAGGTGGCATGGGCGGATTTCGAGAAGGAGTTCCTGGTGGAAATCCTCTCTTCTATGATGAAGGTAGAGAAGAGGCAGGACTTTCTCTCCCTCCAGTGGGGGAGTATGCCAGTAAGGGAGCGAGGAATAAAGTTCAATGACCTCCTATGTTTTTCTCCTGACCTCTTTCCCGACGAGGTGTCTTGAGCAAGACGTTTAGAGGAGGCGCTCCGACCCTCCCTCCAGTATGCTATTACCCCCTTTACCCTGCCGACGTACTTGGAGGTCCAGAAAAAGGCCGAAGTGGTAGAGAGGATGCACACTCTAGGAGGTGTGTCACGAGAGGGGATCCAGCTGGGACCATCGAAGGGGAAGGACGTCAGCACTAGACCACCAGCATCAGGACCCTCTCGGTTCTGACCAGTAGGGAGCAGGCCGCAGCAGTCTCAGTTCTGGTCCCCCAGTCCTCACCCTTTTCCATAGGTCCCAGGACCACGGTGCTTCGTATGTGGTATCCATGGACATCTCCAGAGTCAGTTCCCGGACCGAGTACAGTACGATGGTGGCGAAAAGCCCCAGTACCCGCCCCAGCAGCACCTTCCAGCCAGGCCTTTCCACCAGCAGCAGCAGGGGCAGCGAGCTCTTGCTCCTCCGAGGGCAGATGTTGCAGGAGGAGACCGACCTCAGGGCGCTCCTCAGGGACCTCAACTGGGGAATGGTCTGGGAGGTGGACGACATTCGAGGGGAAGAGGACCTGGGCGTGGGTAGCTAGCTACACACCGTGGAGGCAGTAGTTACAGCAAGACCAGAGGTCGTTATAGGTACGATCGGTTTGTTTAGCACTCTTGCTTATGCCTTGTTCGATACTGGAGCTTCGCACTCCTTCGTTGCACCTAGTCTAGCCCGTGCTTTGGGCCTAGATTCTGAGAGACTTACAGTGACCCTGGTGCTGAGAACACCAGTCGGAGGTCAGACCGACTTGTTATATGTTTTTCGAGGATGCAGACTGATGATAGGGCAACATCATTCAGTCAGGGATCTTCTTCTGCTACAGATACAACCATACAATGTCATCCTAGCATCGACTGGCTGTTCTATGTGTGTGTCGTCATTGACTGCTTCTGAGGAAGGGTTGTTTTCTCAGACTTGGGTGGATGGCGTGTTGTTTTCACCGGCAAGTGGAGCAGTCAGAAGGGTAGCAGGCGAGAGGAAACCCTCCTATCCTTGTTAGCCGAGCTGTCAGTGGAATTAGTGGATGCTGAGATGGTGGAGGTTTCAGGGATCGTCAACAAGTTTCTGGAAGTCTACCCTGAGGAGGTGACGACTCTACCCCCTTGACCTGATATCGAGTTCGGGATAGACATGCTGCCTGCTGCTTGTCCGATTTCGATGGCTCCCTACCGGATGGCACCTTCAAAGCTACGGGAGTTGCGGATTCAGATTGACGATCTGATGAAGAGAGGTTACATTCGACCAAGAGCGTCACCGTGGTGTGCTCCAATCTTGTTTTCCAAGAAGGAATATGGTGGTCTAAGGTTGTGTATAGACTACAAGAGGCTGAATAAGGTAACTGTCAAGAATCGCTACCCTCTTCCAAGGATAGACGACCTTCTCGACTAGCTGAAGGGGGTAGGGTGGTTCTCGAAGATCAGCCTGTGGTATGGGTATCACCAGTTGAGGATAAAAGAGAGTGACATCTCCAAGACGGCCTTCAGGTGCAGATATGGACACTTCGAGTTCGTAGTCATGCCTTTCAGTGTTACGAACGCCCCGAGTGTGTTCACTGGGCTTATGAACTCCATATTCCGGGAGTACATAGATCAGTTCGTAGTTGTGTTCATCGACAATATCCTGATCTATTCTAGATCAGAGTATGGTCACGTGGAGCACCTGAGGATGGTTTTGGAGGTCCTCCAATGGCACTAGATCTATGGTATGTTGTCGAAATTAAAGTTCTAGACACGATAAGTGAACTTCCTCGGGCACGTGGTGTCCGAGTGGGGGGTAGCGGTGGACCCATCAATGGTTGAGGCGGTTGTTTCTTGGGAAACACCCAAGAACATGGCAGAGGTTCTTAGTTTCCTCAGGCTGGCAGGTTACTACCAGAGGTTCATACCTAACTTCTCTTGAGTTGTGGCACCTTTGATAGCCTTGACCAAGAAGGACCAGGTTTTCTGTTGAGTGAGCAGTGCGAGCCAGCCTTCATCTATCTGAAGGAGATGTTGTTTAGTTCCCCAATACTAATATTACCAAAAGAAGGGGCGGCGTGTGAGGTGTTTTATGATTCTTCAGAACAAGGCCTGGGATGTGTGTTGATGCAGCAACAAGGGGTGATCTCTTATGGGTCTAGGAAGCTATGCACTCATGAGCTTAATTATGACACCCATGACCTGGATCATGCAGCGGTCATTTTTTCACTAAAGTTATGGTGGAACTACCTCATGGGATAATGCTTTGTGGTCTTCACAGATCACAGAAGCTTGAGGAATATCTTCTCCCAGCAGGACCTAAACTTGCGGCAGTGAAGGTGGATGGAGTTCCTCCAGGATTACAACTTCGAGATCTCTTACACATTAGGGAAGGGGAATGTAGTGGCTGATTCCTTGAGCAAGAGATCACAGAGGGATGCGATCTGAGAGTCGGTAGACACCTGGAATGTAGTGGAGGAGTTGGCTTCCTTACACCTGGATGCGAGGATGGATAACGGTAGAGGTTTCCTGTATTAGATGGTAGTGCAGTCGTCTCTATTTCAGTAATTGGAGGAGTCTCAATGGGGAGACCCAGAGTGTGAAGTGATGTGTGACCGAGTTGACCAGATCAATGCTTCAGATAGATGGACAAAGGATGGTCAAACCCGGATGCTTTTCCAGGGGAAGATGTTTGTTCCAGGGGCAATGCGCGGCCATGTTCTCAGTGAGTTCCACAACTCACCCCTAGCGGTACACCATGGAGTTTCCAAGATTTACCAAGGACTGAATAGATAGTTTTGGTGGCCCGGAGTGAAGCGAGCAGTGACAGAGTTTGTGTCCAAGTGCCTAGTGTGTAGCAGGTAAAGGCTGAACACCGTATTCCAGGCGGGTTGATACAACCTTTAGATATTCCCGAGTGGAAGTGGGACGACATCTCGATGTATTTCATCACTAGAATACCGAAGGTTCATGGGGGATGCGATTCCATTTGGGTGGTAGTGGACCGGGTGATGAAATCGGCTCAATTTCCGGCGATCAAGGAGTCGAGTGTAGTGGATGCATTAGCACAATGGTACGTGGATGGGGTGGTGCGGTTTCATGGAGTTCCGACGTCCATAGTCTCAGATAGGGATTCACATTATAACTCACGAGTCTGGAGGGGTTTACAGAATTTATTTGGCACCCAGCTGCGCCTTAGCACTGCTTTCCACCCCCAGATAGATGGGCAGATAGAGCGCACAATCCAGAAGTTGGAGGATATGCTACGGGCATGTGTTTTGGACTCATGAGGATCATTGGTGCGACACTTTCCTTGGGTAGAGTTATCCTACAATAATAGTTATCACTCTACCGTTGGTATGTCCCCGTTTGAAGCCTTGTACAGGAGGCCACGCCGCTCACCTTTGTATTGGACCGAAGTCGGAGAGGCGGGCATCCTTGGCCCGGAGGTGGTACAGAGCACGACGGAGAAGGTTCAACTTATACGGGAAAGGATGAAGGCGGACCAGGACCGACAAAAGTCGTAGAATGATATCAGGAGGAGGCCCTTGGAGTTTGAGATTGGAGACCACATGTTCTTGAAGGTCTCCCCTCAGTGTGGATAACGGAGGTTCGGTAAGGTGAGTAAGATTTCTCCCAAGTTCATCGGACCCTTCGAAGTGTTGCGGCGGGTCGGCGAGGTGGCTTATCAACTAGCGTTACCACCGCCTCTACTGAGGATACATGATTTTTTCCATGTGTCCCAGCTCCGTCGGTATCTGCACGATGATTCACACATCCTCGGCTGGGGAGAACTGGACATCGAGGACGACGTGACCTATGTGGATATACCAGTGATGATCAAGGATCGCAAGGAAAAGGTGATTCGTGGCCTAACCATCCCCTTGGTTCATGTGTTATGGAGACATGGTGGGCTTGAGGAGAGTACGCGGGAGAGGGAAGCACATATGCGTGCCCAGTACCCAGAGTTGTTTTGAGTTTTGTACTATTCGTTTTATACCTATTGTGATAGAACTCTTTACCTTATTGGCTATGAAATACTGGTTTTCTTTCCTCTGAATGTGTGTGAAAAGTCCTTGCTACGGGGAGGGGAGGACTCGACCCCTAATCAAGACGCATTAAGGTGGATGCGATTAAACCCGTGCGGGTAGTTCCATGCCGCCCAAAGCAGATAGTATCTTGACATGGGGAAGGAGACTCCCCAACCCACATGGCTGGGCAGTTTGACAAGTTATATTTCTTGGATCTTGACTGGGAGGTGTTCTTAGTCAACAATGAGGTTCACTCTTGAGAGGTATCTTTCGAGGTGGTTGTTCGGACCCGCTCTTTCCTTTTGGGTTGTTTAAATTCTCGAGGGTGAGAATAGTTTGAGAGGTATCTGATGTGATGACCTAGACTCTCAGGGTCCTTTCCTTTTCCAAAAATCTGGATCCAAAAGGGGTAGCATCTCGGTGTGAGGCCGATCGGTGCGACTGATCAGCGCAACCGATCGGTGAGACCAATCGGCCAATCGGTGTAACCCATCCATGTCATGGTTTTTCCAGTGACGCCTCCCTATTCCGCAAATTGGGTTTGAAACCCTATTTTGACCCCTTTAGCTTGTTTTAAATCCCAATAATGCACATAAATGTCATTTAATTAAATATTTAATGAATTAACCAGGTGTGTGCGTCGGTTTAAACCTCCCAACCCCTTTAATTACGTGTGGGGTGTCTCAACTGTGTAGTCAACCCACGACCCCACCCCTTATGTGGTTTCAGGTTGTTTTCTCCATATCTTAACAGCCTAGGGCATGCTGTATCTCACCCTTTATAACCTAAGGGTTCTCATTAGGTTTATTTTTTTTCTCGATCACCCTGTGCTAGGAGTACCCGTCGTTCAGACGAGCCGCATTTCATTCAGATGAGCCGAATTGCTATCCCTGGAGTTCCACGCCCAGGCTTAGCATCGATCGTTGATCAACAAGTAGGGAATTTCTCCATCGTCTCTCCCTTTTGTGTATCATGCAAGGCGGCCATGCTTTTGATTCTATAGAATTGGATGAACCAAACCTAAATGAATATAATGAACGGATTCTAAAGAATTAAGGGGGAGGGTTGTGATCAATGTTGCTTTGATTTATGATCTTCCATGTTTTATGATTTCTGAATTGTGTGGTCTTACGCCTTCTGAAAATCATGGTCATTGGTGGTCTTTCTATGTGCAGTAATGAACCCTTTCCTCTGGTGATGTTTAATGGATTTTTTTTGGTTGTGAACCCTTACTGTGAAAAGTAAATCGGATAATTACTTATATTCATCTAAAAAAATTGAAATCACCAAGATCAACTCCTTTATGTGATAACCCTGGTTAAATTACAGAGAATTTGAAAATCATGGAGTGTGTAAAATCTTATAAATTTGAAAATACCGGCATGTCCCTGCTTTGTGTTGGTGGTAGTGGGTTGATATTTTCTTTTCATTCATGGGCCGATTGCTTGGTGATGTGGGTGGGGATGGGATCCTTTGTAATTATACTCTCGGTGGTTGCAAAATTGAGGATGGGATCTCTGTTATATCATGAATTAGGGTGGGATCCTCTGTTGTTGAGAAACAATTGGCTCCTGGGGACATGGTGTTGTATCTTGGTGTTTTATTTGGTTTTAGTACTTCGAGGGATCTCACTTATCCTTTTATTGTTGTGAATTTACAAGAGAATCAAGTGTGAATGATCAAGTTGATGTTGGATGTAACTTTTTTTCTTTTGTTCTTGTGCTGTTAGTTTCCCAGTAGTGTAGAAACATATTTAAACATTATTACTGAACATGAAACAAGGATGGGACAAATGGGTATGGGTTTGGTGTGAGTCGGGACTTAGGTGCTGATTGTGTTCTTTAGGCTGGTTGAAGAAAAACCTAGATTGGGTGAGTGCTTATAACCTATACATATAATTGTAGTTTTGTTTTTCTTATTCGAGCCCCACCCAAGTTGAGAACTTAGTGCTGAACACCCCCATTTCATGGGGAAGGGTGTTTTCCCCAAAACTACTGTTAGTGGCATGTTATTTAGCTCCTTTCTGCGCCCTTTTCCGGATAGCCCAAGTATCTTCGGACAGGATGTGATGGCCTGAAGTCCATTATTAGCCCCAGAATCTTCGGGCAGTTTAGTGAGGTGGTTGGCCCAGGTGTGTGCAGGAAGGTGGTTTTCTCAAGTGTCTTGGGGATGAGTCCTAGGAATCTTCAGGCGTGGTAGTGGATCTTATCGCCCTGATGTCTTCAGGCGTGGTGGTGGTTGTTCTGGCCTAGGTGTTTGCAGGCGTGGTTACGTGTGACAGATGTGTCCGAGGTGTATACTGGAGGGGTTTGGCCGTGGGAATATGATGGTTTTGTGGCCCAGGTGTGTGCGGGTGGGGTTTGGCAGTGGGACTATGGTTAGGTTGTGGCCCAGGTGTGTGCGGGCGGGGTATGACAGTGGGACTGTGGTGAGAATGGAGGGATTGGTTCAATGCATAGGATGTCCTCAATAACTAGTGGGAAAGTGGAGCAGGGTACCCACACATCGATGTGCTATTACTATACATTACTTGACTTGCATTATTTGGGGAGTGTGCCTTGGTGAGGCTTGGGTGGATAGTTTTCCTTGTTAGGTGTTTGATTTACTCTTTTTCTCATGGGACTTTAGTACATTCCGCCACTTGTGCACGAGAGTCATTGGTTTTCCCTACTGAGTATACTTTTATTCTCACCCTACGTATATAAAACTGCTTTCAGGTTTCCAGAAAGACTTCGGGGATCGCACGGGACCATACTATCTCGGAACTTTGGGGCAGTTTCAGTTACTGTTTTTCTTTCTTTGGTGCTTTACCCTTATATCCACTTTGTCCTTTGTGGTATTTACTTTTGGAACATGCATATGGGAATGGTTGTTTTGGGTTTTCTTGCACTTCTAGATTTGGTGTTGTGAGATTTACCATCTTATCTCTCGATCCTATTAAAAGGAAAAGGGTAATGCCTTCCATTTAGTGTGTGATTCTATACCCTTGGTGCTAGTCGCCACTCCGGGACCTATTGAAGGTGGGTTTCGGGCGTGATTATCTCTCCTTCAACTTAAAGAAGGATGGGCTTAACAAACTGCTGGCCCTTCCCTCCTTTTGGTGAAGTTGTGTCGTGACAATGATATTTGTTATTTATATTCTATTATTCGATTAGATAGAAAATAGATTGATATATTTCAACCTCATGTGATTCTTTATAAGGAATTATTTGATCATTATTTATTCATACTATATTAATCATTATATTCATGTTATTGATTATATAGATTTGGTTTTTGTTAATTAATGAGGAATATAGGATATTTATTATTTATTGAAGATATCTTTCCTTGTACACAAACTATTATGGAGAATTATAGCTCACCACAATCTTATTTTTTTTTCTATGGATCTAGATATGTATTTACTATTTATATAAATTGATATTATAGAGTGCATAAAAACTATCTCAGATAATATATATTGTTTATAATACATTTTAAATTGTAATGTGATATTCATGTATCGATCTATTTTACCATGAATACTAACATATTTGGTTCTTTGGGATGATACTACTTAAATCTGGCACCCATATAATAAAGAAATAACTAACACTAGGATACTAGGGTTGGGGTCTTTACAATTGTCATATGAGAAACATTATAAAAATAATCGAACATGATTTATGAAAAAATAAATTAGGTAATATAACCCTATGGAATACATTAAAAATAATTACAAGAACAGGATTACATACTAGAGTTTTGGTAATGTCGATATAATGTAGTTATTTTCAAAATTCACCAGTTTCTGCATATTAAAAGTAGAAATAATTATGGAACAAATATACAATTATGTAAAATACTAGAAAGGAAGTATCAGTCATAACATAAACTTTACCTAATTCAAAAAAATGGAAATTAATTCATAGCTAGTTTTATAATATCAGAGGATATGTTTTATTTAATTCCTAATTTCATTAAAAACCATTATGAATGATTATAAAATATTTTATTATTTAAAAAATTACAAAAAAAAATTATTATAAATTTGTCTATGAATATGGTTTCCAATTTATGCTTTGTATTTTAGTATTATTGAGATTATAAATAATTTTTTGCAGTGTTTTTATCTAATCAAGTGAATTCTATTATTTTAATGTTTCCCTAGTCGATGGAATGATAACCATATCAATAAAATTACCCAATATAGGGATTTCCATATTCAGAAAGATAAAGAAGTTGGAGGAAGTATTTTATCTACAATATAAAAAATTATTAACATATTGGTGAAGATGACACATGTTATGTGAATAAACCATTCTCATATATAGAATCATAGAAGATCAATAACATAATATAAGAATTCTAAAATTCCTTGTGTAATAGAGTCCTAAATCATTAAATGTGTCTCAAAATACATTTGTGCCTGAAAAATAGATATATTTTATAGAGAATATATTTCTCACATTGGGATGTATTAAAAGGGTTAAGGATTTTATTTTATTTTATCATCTTTGAGGAGATGTAGATCAATGATTGTAATTCATCCAAAATGCGAAGGACGAAGAAGAAATAACAAACATGGATTGGAATCATTTTATACTATTTTTCATAGAATTGTATTTTCTTTTAGAGTAATTAGATTATATATAGAAAAAATAGATGTTTCATAACAAAAAGGAAGATTAAATTCAATGTATGACTACAATTTAAAAATGTTTTCAAGGAATATAATTTAATAAATAAAAAATCCATGAAATTATGATTAGTCATTTATTTTTTGGGATAATGGAAATTGATTGAATTGAATTAGTATCCAATAAATTCAAATAACATGATGATATATTAGCAGGTGTTATTAAAATATAGATATAATCATACATGTGTTATTCATTTGAATTAACCTAAGATAGTAAGAGGATGACTGATTAAAATAAGGACAATGGGAAGAAGGAAAATTATAATTTTCCAAATTATGATCAATATGGAAAGAAACACCCTGGTACATCCTTGAAGGGAATTGTAGTGTGTAACATGTCTTTATAGAATGGACACCATCAACGTGACTACAAGAATGAAAAAGATGTTTCAAATTTTTAATGTCTCATCTATAATGATATTGGTCACTATAAAATTGAATTCCCAAAGCATCCAAGGGATATTCTATAAATGAATCTCATAGATGTAGGTCATGAATGTGAAATTACTATATGTGATGTGGAATGATTAATACAAATGTGTTTGGATCCATGAATTATACTACAAGAGTATTTTTTCCATTTTATTATATTTATCATAATTATGAAATATATATGGATTTTGTTGTAGTCTTTTCTTTATGGATTTGAGAGCATACATTGATTTGTACTAATGACCATGATAATAGACTCACTAGTAATTTTAACATATTACAAAACAAAATATTGGGAGGATATATCAATTAATATTTTACATTTATCAAGATAATTATGATAAAAAAATATGATGTGATTATACTAGTGATCAGGAAAAAGATTACTGATATTTCATTTTTATAACATTGTTGTTGTTTACGTCATATTTCAAATTATTGAAAATATTCGCAACCTAAAATGTTTTTAGTATAATGTTTTTTTTCATTATGTTTTTTATGGTGTTCATGATATTCACACAATTTCTAGGTTCAGTTATTAGATAATTTATGTTTTTATGAGAAAAATATGTAAAAATTATTTTGGAAATTCAGGGACCTTACTTATAAATTTTTGGATTTTAAATTTGGTCAGGAATATTTTTGATGATTATTAAGGTTAAAAATTATTGAAATGGGTTATAATAAATTTTGGATATCAATTTGGAGTAATTTTAGATAAATTAATCACAGTGGATAAATTTTTCAGACAACTAGTGTTTGAGTTAATATTTGAGTAATAACTTGTTTATCATTTATGGATCATAAGATCCATTGAATGTAAATTTTAGTTTATCATTCATAAGAAATTAATTTTGGATATTTGAGTCATAGATTAATCAATAAAGTGGAAATATATTGAAGAAAAACCAATGGATGGAATTGTTATTATGGAATAGAATCATTTCATGTAAGGTTATTCCCTTATATTTTAATTCCGTAAAATAACTCCTTAGATTTAAGAAATCTATATTGAAAAAATAATTTTATCATATTACCCTTATACTTGTAAAATTAATTGGTCATCTTAATCATTATAGAGTTATGGTTATGAGTTAATTATAATTCCACTGATCATTCACAATCTTGTGTTCAATGATCTCTATCACTCTCTTTAAATATATATGCTTTTCATTCATGTCTTTTTATTTCAATACCATAAATATTTTCATAAATGGATTCTGTGTCTGGTTTTATTATAAATAAAATTTCTACATACTATTAACTATTATCATGGTGATTTTTATGAACCATTTTTAAAATTGGGTTTCCAAAAAAGTTATTTTCTTATTTTAAATCCATAATTTTAAGATAAAAATTAAAGTTTATGGAAAAAAACTATTTAAAGGGGTTGAATTTATTTCCCAATGATATTAAATAAGGAATATCTATATCGATTGGTTATAGGATACAATTTTTTTTTATTTAATTAAAAACAATAATACAATAACATAAATTTCTTTTAAATAATTCCAAACTCTTAAATATATTTTGATAAATACAATAATAGGTTTAAAAGAGATGTTATGTTATATTAAAATATTATTATTTAAAAAAGTCTATTATTAATTGGTTTTTAGGTTAGAGGTATTGAATGGGAATAAATAAATTAAAAAAATTATATTATTTAAACACGTATAAAATAAATTCAGTGTTTATATTTTTATTTGAAATTGAAAAAAAAAACATTACAGTGGAAACAAAATGTTTTTTAAAAACCTATAATTTTCTATAAGATGGGTTATTCATGAATCACACACATTATTTAAAATTAATTTTTTAAAAATTTAACAAATTATATTTAAAAAAACATCGTTTTCTTCTAAATGAAAAATTATCATTCAGTGTGTTTTTGTTAATTTTCTAAAAACATTAGTTATTTTATGAATTGTAAAAAAATAAATATTTTTATTAAAAAAAATCATTTTCATTTTAATTATTTATATGGTTATACTTTAATTTTTTTAAAAGTTAAATATTTAAATTATATTAGAATTTCACTAATCTAGGTCATTGAAATCAGTTCCATATGAAATTATTATATAAAACCCATTTAATATTTTGAAAGTGTTTTTTCAGAAAACCTTTTTCTAAACCCATGTTGAAGTTTTATTATATAATTCACTCTAACACAAATATAAAGATAATTTGGGAAATTTTATTAAATAATTTATATAATAATAATTTATATAATCAAATAATTTCAATATAATTTATTACCAACAATAATAGTAAATTTGCTAAAAATCAATTACATTGTTTAAGCTAAAACGGGTTTACATTGGGTTAAACTAAGAGGACAAGAGGTAAAATCAAAAAAACAAAATTAAAAGACATCTTTGGTGGTCATATTTAGACATTATCACCAATAATTCTAGTTAATTACTCTATTTATAGACAATTTATTTATAAAAACATGGGTATCACTTTATCTTTTTAAAAAGTCCATATGTATCATCTCTCTAATTTTTAAGAGGCTGCCGCTATCCTTCACTCTTCATAATAAGAAATAAATATTTTTGGAAAAAACATCCCAAATATATTTCTAATGTATCTCCCCACAACCAGGGGGAATTATTTTTATTATGAATACCTCCTAAGAAATATATAGATATAAACCTATAGAGTCTGTCTAAAGTCGATGAAAAATTAAAAAACATAAATATTTTTAATTTATTCTCCATCCTAAATATATTAGGATAGAAATATCATAGTATAATAAAAAAATATTCCCTATATATTGATATTTTATTATATTATTTGAATAACCCCTTTCCAGCTCCTCTTACATCAAATGGAAAATGAAAAAATCAATTGTGTGTACGATATACTACCACTTCGTACACCGATGCAATCATTTTTACATCACCACATATATAGTATAGATATAATGATTGATTTAAATAATTTATATTATATTAATGAAATTATTATAATTATCATACTATTATATCCCAAATACCTTTATAAATTTCATTTTGTGGGGGATATGATATGGTTGCTCGTGTGTATGGTGGGCAACCACCTCATTAAGAGATGCGATTAGTTCTCACTTATTCATTTCATAAAAGGAATTAAGGGTAAAATTAACAAATATATGTGATATTTATGTAATAAAAATACTTATAGACATATATTGCTACATCTATCTTGTTATCTTATAATCTATTGTAAAATAATAAAGTTTCTCATGCCTAGTTTTCTACCACCGCCTCCACGTGGCGATTTGAAATGTGTTTCATTTTATTTTTACATGGATAGTAATAAATATGTGTTTAATTAATATATATATATATAATATAACAAATATACTGATTTTTTTTAAAAAAATCTCTCATTCCTTCAGTAGAAAAACCAAAAACAACATTCTTGTCTACGTACGACTATCTTTCATGGTTAACGGTGTAATCCATTTTCTATCTCTAATTTTTTATGTTAATTTAATTACAATTATATTGAAAATAAATTATATTTAAAAAGTATTTATTGATTTTTTAGATTATTATGTTATTATCATGTAAAATTGACTAAATTAAAGAACCAATACATATATAAAAATAATGAAATTTTCCCTTAAAAGAGTGATTTTAACAATGAAATGTTAATAATTAGTAGATAAAATAATAGAAGTAAAAAATATATGGAATTAAATATTTTTGTATGGTTATTTAATATATTTATAATAAATATATATTTATTATACTAGTGGTTTAAACATGTACTAATGAGATCAGACATGAGGTAATAGCTTCACATATAAATTTTACATCCGTAAGTGATTTTCAATATTCACTACTTATTCTATTGTGTGGTGTCTATTTTATAATACATGGAAATTATAAAATAATAATTTTTCATATTTATTTATAATTATGAATTATATATAAAGTTTACATTAAAATGAATGATATTTTTTATTTTTTACCTAAAACAAAACAATGAGTTTGTCCAGAATATTACATTTCATGCAAGACTTGGTGATAATAATAAATAATATATTTTAAATATATTAATTTCAAGTGGTAGTTATCCTCATCGCATTATATCATAAATAATTAATAGGGATATTTATATAATGAATACACATGTTTAAAAAATGATCTTAAATTTATCAAATAAATTTGATATTTCCAAAATAATAATTGATCAAGTTGTAAGCATAAAATTATTTATATGTTTAAAAGATAGTTTTACTGCCTTTTTTGGAGAACCAATTTTAAATCAAATTTTTGAAAGATTTGTTGATTTAATATTTCAAAATAATAATAATTATAGAATGGTAAACCTAAAAAGTAAGATACTTTAATTTGTTTGTATTTTTCTATGATGTTCCATTTGTTAATAAAAATTGAAAAATAATGAATTTTAATTACAAATAAGATTATACATCTATTTTATTTTTATTAAAAAATTATATTATAAATGGTTTTAAAGTATAATTACATTATATTTATCCATTAAAAAATATTTTTAATTAGAATCTATATAAAAAAGTGAATATAAAATCGTCACAATATTTTGATCGTTATTTTTTATAAAAAACCAACAGTCAAATACCATCCTCAAGATTAAATATAAACTAATTTGTGCCACATACATGATTGGAATTTGGAAAAAAATATTCCACAATGGGAATAAAAATAATTTATAATTTATTAATATTTTAACATATTTTTTATTAATATTATTAGTGAAGGAGATTAAAATTAATTACAACAATTAAGAGAAAAGTTTGATTAACAAAAGACTGAAACTTAAACTGAGGGGAATAATTTTCCTAGAAACTTGTCAAAAATAATTTTTTTTGGAAATGTTTCAACCATATTCTCCCTTTTATCTAATTTATTATATTATTAGATCAATATTACATGGGAAAACGTCGGAGTAAATCCATTTTAAAAAATATACAAGACTACCACATATCCTACAGAAAAAATATGCAGGAACCCCTCCCACTTACTAACACATATGAAGCGAACTTGGATCAACCAATATATTACCAAATAGATCCTAAACATACCAACCCTCATCCTAGAATAATAACCTTTTGATGAAATCCATTCAAGGAAAATATTTGGTATAAACCAAAAAGAGTATCTAGAATAAGAGATAACACGCTTCCTATAGTTCTTTTATTTTACATTCATTCTATACATCCTAAATTGTTATTATTATATTAATAATTAAGAAAATAGGTATCATAAATATATTACAGTTTTTCAATGATAATATTTATACATACAATTACACACAAATTCATTTAATGGGTAATGAACATAATGTTATTATGTACAGTGAACTACCGCCTCACGAAAAGTAGTTGTCTGTATTTCCATTAATATATTTCATGTTTGGGAACAATGATGAAAATGTAGTTTATATTTGATATATTATATTTATAATTCCTATATCCTTCATTAATTATATTATAACACATACCTATTTACATTCAATTTTTTGTAAATTTGAAAACATTGTATGTGGATGTGTATAGTACCACCTTCTTAAAGCGATGTGATACATTCAAACACTTCATAAAACATATTAAGGTTGATATTTAATAAATATTTTTAAAATAAATTACTTATAAATGATAATAATGTCAAAATTATCATTCTAGTAATATACATCATTTTCATTAACATTTTTCTAAACACTGAAAAAATGATACCATCATTCATGGACTTGTTGACTATTACCTTCACGAGCCAATGTGATTATTTTTACATCACTATAATTATATATATATAAGTATGTATGACTAAATAATATTGTATATATGATATAATTATAATTATGTAAGGTTATATTTTTATTTGACTTCTTTCTATGATGATCATTGAAAAATTGTCTAACTAATGTCTTTTTCACACATAAACATAATATTTTCAAAACACCACATGTAAACGTAATGGTTTAAGTAGTAGTAAAAACACTATAATAAGTAAAATAAAATTATAAAATAAACATGAAAAAGGATATCAAGAATTTAAATAATTATTATATGTTTATTATATAGGTAAGTGAAGACACACAATACAAATAGGAGCAACGATAAAGGATTTTATCTCACTGTACTTTCATTGAGGAATATATTGATTACATGAACATTTATTCTTTTAGAAGTGGTACATACAGATCCTCTATAATTCTATATTTATATTTTATCAATTCTCATGTTATTTAATATTTTATTAAATTTTACTATTTTATGTAGATTATGAATTGAATGTTCAAAGTGGAATGGTATTATTAGAATGCTAAAATATGTAATATTTTCTTTATTACTTTATTGTTTAAATTATTTATCATATAAATCTTATAGTGATATAAAATTTGTTATAATGTAATTTTTTTATTTGTTATTAATTTAATTTAAATATTTTTAAAATGGAATCTTTTTAAATGAAATATTCAGAATGTTTTGAAAAATAAGAAAAGGAATGTTCTATAAATAATGGACACAATTAAAATAAGTTTTCCACCGCTATGAGAATTATTTTACTTTTCTATTCATTTTCAAGATCTCATGTTTTGATAAATGAAAAACAATTTTTTTATTTGTTTGTCATTTTTTTATTTAAAACCTGGTTTTAAAATATAATGACTTGGAATTTACCTCAATCTATTTTCATTAATTAATTTGTAAACTTCCTAGATAGGTGCTGAGATTACATGAGATTCCAAGGCCCGATGTTCCAAGAAATGTTAAATGAAAAATGACATTTTTTTAATAAATATTATATGTCATTTTTTATTAAAATTAGAATAAAATCTAAACTGGAGCTCGGATAAATAATCTGAGGGAAATGTTGGGTTCATAGTTGAGACATTACCTTAGGCGGGGTATAACATCGTCTGACGTTGGATGACTGTGAGAGTTATAATTTGGATGTAACCATTATAAAAAAATCTTAATAAAAAAATTTATTAGATTCAACATATCTTATCTTATTAATGATTCCTTCATCATGAATTCATGGTTATCACCATAACCAGGGACTTCCTCAGAGGCGAGGAAAGAAACTCTCTCGATAAAGAATATCGGTTGATCGAGGATCGACTACGACATAAATCTTCGTTCTTCATCAATGAAAAATCCTAACATGAGGTAGGGAGTTTAATCATTTTTGGATTTTTTATCCCCATTCATAGATTCATCAATGAACGAGGACCAACCGTTGAATAATATGATCCATGGTTCGATCATTCATGATGGGTAATTAATTATTGTAGAGATTATGGGAAGATGTATAGTTGTGATTATAATTGTATTTGTTCTTAGATATAATGGTAATAGAACTAGGACAAAAAAAACATAGGATGAGGTCCATTCCTTTGATTATTCATGTACTTTCTCCCTCCCACGTTTTTGGATTACTTTCCAATAGCCCCTCGTGGGAATAATTAGAGTTTTCATGAGGTTCCAAACCTGACCAGATGCCCGGATTGGTAGCAAGGCGATGTGAATGGCATATTGATGATGTAAATGTCCAAGGGATCACATGAATGACTTTGGTTTGAGAAAATGAGTAATGGAGGTGTACCATTGGCCTAAGTAAGGAGGAACCATCATGTTGGTGCTGAATACTGGCACTCTGACCAAGTGGTTTCTAGTTGTGGCACACGATAATGGCCACATGTAGGTGCCACAAATGATGATGGGAAACCGGTAGCGGCCGACAAGGATGAAACCTGGAAAGGAAGATATATGGTGGACCAGGAGGTGGTATCCATGTAACATGGATGGAATCACTGATCAGGGGTCTTGGATGGAGGTCATCATAGTGGGCTGGGACACAGCTCAAAGCCAAGTTCAAAAAAGTTATTGTTGGAAGCTACGGGGAATGCAGAGGAGGCAATCTGGCAAGATGAAATACAGCATGATTCTGCATTGATCGAGAAATACCGAGGTATCTACAAAGTAATGGTGGAATAAATATACCTTGGGGAATGACAATGAAGGACCGAATCTAGTGGAGAAAACCAGACCATATCATGTGGGTCAGACTAGTGTGGTCGTGCCACTCCGGTAGCCCAGTGGGCCGGGGCCAGCTTGCCTAGTGGGCTAGTACCTATAGCCTAATAGGCTAGTCTAGACTAGAAAATATGGGGTCACATTAGTGGGACTTGGTCTGGTTGACCAGACTGGGTTCGGTTGGCTGGACCGAGTTGGGTCGGGCCTAGATTGGACCTAGGTTGAACTTTTTTACAAAAAAAACCCATAACTTTCAAATAAAGGGTCTCTTTGATGATCAATTAGTAGTTCTAGGACACTTTCATTGAAACATTACTTTCAACATACTATAATTGAGTTTTAGTTGCAGTAGGATTATGATCTAATGGATTGAGTATTAGGTTCTCCTGGTATAAGTGAACTATGAGCGGAGTCCTATGGTGGGAAGTGACTGTGTGATCATGGTGGAAACATGAATTTGTGACAAGGTTATCTTGGTGACTACGTGAAATGGGGGATGCATTACCTATTGAAACTCAGTTTGTTATCATCTCTTCATGTGTTGTTGACACAGTGTGTGTTATCAAAACTCTTTGTGTTATCAACACTATGTGTGTTATCCAAACATTATGTGTCATCGACACTCTATATTCTATCAACCCTTAGTGTGTTATCAACCCTCAGTGTGTTATCAACACTCCATGTGTTATTGAAACTTTGTGTGTTATGGAATCTAGGAGTTCTATGGACTATGACTGATAATCCTACTTTAGGGATTTATACATATAGATGTGTGAGCGAACTATAGTTCTTGTGTTTCCTTTTTAGTATACATTATGTATTTCATAGTGGTATACTTTAGGTATTTATTTGTGGTGCACATCATGTATTTATTTGTGGTATTCATCTTGGGTTTATGGGAGTTCTATTGAGTATTTTTTTACTCACCCTTCCATGGGATTTTTGAACACATGTCATGTCTTATGCAGATGAATGATGCATTATCGGATTCCTAGGTAGACTAGGAACAATTGGTACTAAGAGTGATCAGATGGGTGTTCAGTTTTTCTATTTCTTTAGACACCCATCCTACACCCCAAATTCAGGTAGGATAATCTATGGATGATATGGTGGAACTTGTGCAATCAATGTTGCAGATTCTATTTTTGGTGGGCTTGTATCACTGCCATATTTTCTTTCCATTTTCCTATTTTAATACAATGTGGTTGGAATATTGGTGTATTCATAATTTTATTCTTAGTGTTTTTACATTTTAGCATTTCGGGCATGGAGATATATCTCTATGTATTGGTACTTAATAAAATTAATCCCAATTTTGGGATATGCCAACTCGGCACTAGTCGATAACCACAAGCCTATCTTTGGAGGCATGAGGTCGTAACAAAATGGGGCCCTCTAGGGTGGGGTGTGAAAGAATTGTATTAGAGTGATTATATTCTTGTGGACTGAGAGTCTGTGAGATTGGTTTGAGGAAATAATGTTTGGTGTTTTCATTTGGGATATCAGGATAGGGAATCTTTTGTTGGTGCTATGACCGATGTATCCACACAACATGGGATTGAATTTTTATTCCAGAGTCAGTACATTAAAACACTATATGTATAGAAATTAATGGTACATTCATCATATAATATATGGGTGTGTTATCATGTTCTTCTTCACTCAGACATTTGGATATAATCTATTTGTTGTGGTTCATCATGATTTGTTTCCAGATTTCTCCTGAAAGACAACACACTAAGATTCTGATACATGTTCCTGAAGATGATATTCCTAGATATGAGGCATCATTATAGTGTATAGTACAAATGATAGAACCTCTGGGTGGTGTACCAATGATACCACAATCCATTGAAAAGAATTAACTACCATCGCTACCCGTAGACGATGCACGCAGGTTGAGTGATTTTCATGAGTTCCGGAGGAAGAAACCACTAATATTTTATTGTCAGACAGACCCATGTCTAGCAATGAATTAGATGGATATAGTTACATGTGTCTTTTAATAATGTCAGGATTCCTTCTGAAGAAATGGATGTTCGTGCTGTGAGCATTTTATAGGGATCAGTAGGGTGATGATGGAGCATAGTGATCCAGATGAATGATGATATGGATATCTCATGGGAAGACAATGAGAACTTCTTTAGGGAGTAGTAATTCCCAATTACGTTATTCTCAATGTGAATATAGGAGAACTTGCATCTATATTAGTGCATTCAGGTAGTATCTGAGTACACAAAAAGATTTACTGATCATTCTCTCTACACTATAGATTTGGTAAACAACCCATTCAACAAGGTCCATACCTTTGAGCAGGGGAACCTCTATGATATTATGAAATCAATGTTATCCTTTATAATCTCACCATATGTTGGGGTAATATAGCGGAGCTCTTCTAGTGGAGAGAATTATAGAAGAGCATATTCATGTAGTGGGAGCTACCAATTGGCCCCAGGCAGCTGAGTATTTGGAGGTGGGTAGCTGATAGAAAAATCAATATCCCAGGAGAGTTAGTCAGTTGAGGGGATGACCCTATGAAATTGGATCAGTGTTTTGGGGCTCTGTGCGACGAGTGATTCAGGTGAAGGATATTTTATGTTACTCATGTGGTGGTTGGGGGAATCTAGCTAGAGATTTCATCACCATTTGTACGATATATATGGAGAAGGTCAAGGGACCCTTGAGAAATAGGTTGATAAAAGAGAAAAGTGGACTATAGGGTGGTGTGAGTGGAAGAGGAGTAAGTCATACAAAAGGAGGTGGGCGGAGGATAAAATTACTACTACCACCACCCCTATGTAGTCCACTATGGGATTAGAGAGCTGATGGACTTGGAGGAGGCCAGCTTCTGACGATGGAGGATTATGACTCTGAGGATCCCAGGATGATTATATGTACTATCTATTTTTTTGAAACCTCATATGTATTTTTAATTGGCATAGGATTCACTCACTATTTTATCACCACAATATTTTTTCGAGACATGGGGATTATAGTTGAATGGTTGACTCAATAACTACATTTTTATACTCATAGAGGGTAAGCATCAATGGTCACACACTAGAGAAAATAATGTTTCCTTACTCTAGGGGGTGAAATTTTTAGTTGGGTTCTCATAGTGTTAGTGTCTATGCCATATGATGTCATCCATGGTATGGGATGGTTATCCATAGTTCGTTCCCATAATGACTATTTTAGGCACAGAGTGCTATGTGTACACAGTGATGGGACCATTTTTTTCATTTATTGGTGAAATTGAAACACATGTCAAACATGACAGACCCATGCATCGAAAGGTGCATTTAATTATTAATTAGTTATCTTGTCTCACCCTTGGTGCCATTAATGATAGTAGTCATCTATTTCATATAGTTGGGGAAGAGTATGTGGAAATTATTCCTGAGGATGTACCAAGGTTACCTCTATTCATGGAGGTTGACTTATGCACTGACATGTACCCTGGGATGGTCCTGATATCTACACCGTCATATCAAATGCCTTCTATAGAGCTTCACAGGTTGAGTTTGTAGCATGTGGACTCACATAAGAAGGGATCTGTGAGGCCCAATGTTTCACCAAAGGTGGTCCTAGTTTTTTCATCCAAGAAGGAAGATGATATCTTCAGGTTATGTGTGTAATTCTTGATCATGAATCAAGAAAACATGAAGAACATTTACCCACTATAGAGGATCGAATACGTCTCCATTCACCTGAATTGAGAATGGTGGTTCTCAAATAATAACAACAGTTTTTTCTCTCTCTAGCTCTGTGAATGTGATAAGGGTGTATCAATGACTAAATTTAGATATATGCTGGGGAGGAGCAGTTTCAAGTTGTCTTTTCTGGGTGATTTTTGTAAGACCTACGAGTCAAGTAATTGTCTCTAATCCATCGGGCCTTGTCAAGGTTAAACCTCACACCATGAAAGGTGGATTATGAAAAATAAAAAAAATGAAGGCCTTCGGTCCATTCTGACCGACCGAGTACTTGGTGATGCTGTTTGGAATGATGAAGGCCCCGACATTGTTCATGGGAATCATGAATAGAATCTTCGGACAATTCTTAGAACAGTTCGTCATGGTCTGCATTGATTACATCCTGGAGTACTCGAAATTTAAGGAGGATAAAGAGATACACATGAGGATGTCCCTATACACACTCTGAGAGAACCATATTTCTTTGAAACTCTCAAATTGTGAGTTCTTGATTTTGGAAGTCAAATATTTGGTACATGTCATTTCAGAGGCTAGATTTTATATATATCAAGAAAATATTGAGGCTATGCATGCTTGGGATCCACGTAAAAGTGTTACTGAGGAGGAGAATATCACTGGGTTAGATGGGTACTATCAGAGTTTTGTGACCATGTTTCCAATGTATTAGCATCCTTCACAGTTGTGACATAAAAATGGATTCTTTTTGTATGGACGGAGAAGTGATTGGAGAGTTTTAAACAGCTAAGTCATAGATTGAAAAGTTATCTTATCATGGGATTACTTGAGGAGGGTGTTCAGTATGTGGTGTTATATGATGAATTATGGACTGGTCTTGGTTGTGTCCTGATTTATGGTAAAGAGATTATTGCAAATGGTTCATGATTTTTGAGACCATATCATCTGAACTACGTGACCCATGATCATTAGTTCGTTGTGGTAGTCTTCACCTTGATGATGTGGAAATAGTAAATAATAGTTGAGTGGATTATCATCTACTCTAACCACATGAGTCTCATGTAAATATTCTATTAAAAGTATTTTATCTTGAGACATAGAAGATGTCAAGAGTTCCTCCAGGACTATGTTGTTGAGATTCTCTATAATCCAGGTAAGGGGAACGTGGTGGAAGATGATTTCACCAAGAGATACATCTTAAAGAAAATATGAGAAGAATTAGAGAAGTCATCCGCTTTGTAGATATTAATTTTTTTGATATATATGAAGAATACTACCTCTAAGAAATTTTAGTTACCCATCCCCTCATATTGAAGCTCAGGGATACATAGCTCAGAGACACTGACTATGAGAATTTATGTGCTTATATGTCCATAGGGTGTACCCCTGATGGATAATCTAAAGGTGGGGATCATTTCATTCTCATTATAGGATGAAAAATTGTATTGGTGCCTTTGTAGGAGGAGGTTTTGATGGAGTTACACACATCCCATTTGGTAGTACATATAGGTTTGAAGAAGATGTAAAAATACTTATAACTTTGTTATGTTGGTCGGGGGTGAAAATGAAAGTTCTAGAGATCATTTCAAAACTCCTCACTTTTCTGTAACTAAATGATGAGAACCAGGTTCTAGCTGGTTTGACAAAACCACCAGAGGTTCCCAATTAGAAGTGGGAGGAGATATCTATAGACATGATCATGGGTTTTCCAGAAACATCCATGGGGAATGATACCATCTTTGTGATCATTGAAATGTTCACCATGTATTCCCACTTCCTACTGATCCATGATAAATGTTTAGTAGATAGATTGGGATGCATCATTGTGAAAGATATGTTTCATCTTCATGTGGTTTCATCAATGATCTTCTCAAATTGTGATGCTTGTTTCACATCCTAGTTTTTAAATGGATTACAGGAGGAGTTTGAGACTCGATTACACTTGAACATGACATTTCATCACCAAACTGATGTCCATATTGATAGACCATCTTGGTTCATGAGGACATGTATGTGATTTCATCCAAGAATTTTCCCACTGTTGGGATGATAACTGACCTCTGATGGATTTTCATACAAAAATAGCTACCACTCTACCATTTTTTTGTTACAATAAGAGGCCCTATATAGGTGACCATGTAGGTCACCAGATTGCTAGACTGGATGAGGAGAGTAACTACTCATGGGTCTTTTGTTGGTGTGTGATACCAATGGGAATGAGTAGATCTTACAAGAGCAGATGAGGACTGTACATAATCGGCATAAATCATATGTTGATAGGAGATAAAGGCCCTTGGACTTCGAGGATGGATACCATGTGTTACTTCCAGTATAGCCTCAATGGGGATTGAGTAGAGTTGGAAGGGGAAAAAAGTTATCTCTGAGATACAATAACCCTTTATTGATTCTGAGTATAGTTGGGTAGGTGGTGTACCAACTAAATATACCACCGTAGTTTTATCAAGTGAATAATGTCTTCCATGTGTCGCAGTTGAGGAGGTACGTGCATGATTAATCTATTTCATCGAATGGGGAGTCCTAGAGATTGATGATGGGATGAATTTGGTGGAGTGCATAGTAGAGATTGAGAATCTATAAAAGAAGATCTTCCATGGGTGGAAGATTCCTCTAGGGTGCGTTAGGGGGATGCACAGGAATCTCCAGGAGAGCACTATGGAGTGGGATGCTCAAATTCATGATTTTTACCCTCATTTATTTTTTGTGTTGCCCTTGTTTTTATTTTCTGGTTCATAAAAACCTAAGGTTATGAGAATTTAATCACTCTTATTTTCCCTGGTATCATTTTTATTAATTAATTTTGAAAATTATGAGACCATATGCAAGGACGGTGTGAGATTCTGAGGTTCGGTGTGCTCAAAATTGTTCAATGAAAAATGTTATTTTTTTAATAAAGTGAGTGAGAATTGTTTCATTTAAATAAAAAACAACATAATGGTTACCCTCATCGAAAATCCATGGGTGTTGTGGAATTTATTTGAGTGTATTTACCATATACATGGCCTATAATCATCCGATGTAGGTCGATTGTGAATGTTAATATTTGGACATAACCGTCATTAAAATATTTTAATAAAAATATTTTATTGGACGTAGCGGTTTTTTTCTTTTTAGTGAAACCATATTGTTGTATTCAAGGTTATCACTATAATCTTGGAATTCCAATATTTTGCAGAAGGAAACATTCTCAACGATGAACACCGGATGATCAAGGATCGACGACGACACGATCCTCCATTCATAGTCAATGAATGATACTACCATGAAGTAGGGAATTTAATATATTTGTAATTTTTCTTTTGTGTTCATAAATTAAATGATGAATGTGGACCAATCAATGAATAGGTCGATCAGTGGTTTACTCATTCTTACAAGATAGTTAATTGTTGTGGAAATTATGGGGAGATGTATCATTATGAATATCATTGATTTCATTCTTCGATCTAATGGGAACAAATCGATGCTGATATGAGAAATGGACTAGTTTAGTTCCTCTAAGAATTCTCTTGTTTGGTCCCTCCCTCAATCATGGAGTTCTTCGCTGTCAAACCCTCGTTGTGGAGGTTAGATTTTTATGGGGGTTCCAATATTGATCAATCCCCTATATTGGATTCCAGGTGAAGCGAAGGGAATATTGATGAAGTACAAGACCCAAGGATCATAAGTGTGCCATTAGTTTGTGAAAAAGAGTACCAGAGGTGAACTGATGTCCTCTTAAGTGTCCAATGGTGCACTATAACTTGCTGGGTGTGCCACACGGTGGATGCCACGTGCGAGTGAGGAAAACAGTGATGGGCCATTGGTAGCGATCAACATGGATGGGACATGGCTCAGTAGAGCCACATTATAGTGGTAGGTGGAATATGCATAATGTGGTTGGCTACATTGATCGGGGCCACAATATGAAGTTTTAGTTGCAATCTAGGATATGACTCAAATATACTATAACATCCCAGATCCGTTACCCACAACACGGGTGACCGAACCCAGTTGGTCACATGACCTCAAGAGCATTTCCCAAATGCCAGAGGCTTCCGACTAGAAGCGAGGGCCCATGTCTGAAAGTGGGGAAACTATGACCTCATTTTTCAAAGTGTAGCACTGGGGAAAAGATAAATAACATAAAACTGTGGAATTAGTAAACAATATACAACTGAAATGGAAAACTAAAGTAAAAGATATCCAACAGTCATATATATATAGATGGAGCATGTCAGTAATTATATGAAAGAAGTCAGAACATGATACACTGCAATACAATACAATAAAACTCAAAGTACAAGGTACAGAAAAAAAAAGCAGAGTAATCAAAACGCAGCAGCATCGCAAGCCAAAGCTCGGTCCCATGCTCTCCTTCTCCTCTACTACAATAATGTACCTATATAGGGACCCTTTCCCCTGTCGACTCCTATAGCAATATATTCTGTTTTAGCTGAATACAAGACCCAAACAGGGTGTGAGAAATAAATCCTAGTATTTACCCACCAAATGCCAGTGCCCAACTGTTAGTGAAAATACGCAACAACAGTGTGCAAAAGTAAATGCAATAAACTAGTAAGTACTCAAAAGTAACTATCACTAGCAGTTTCATTTCCATTTTAATTATTACTTATCACCTACAAGATTGTGCTTCGTCTTTGCAGGTACAACATTTAAAATAAAAAAATTAAATATATGAAATAAACAGTGTCCTCAAACATGCCAAACCATACCCTCAGGTAAGTAGAATATTTCCCTCAGGATAATAGAACCACACACTCAGGCTAATCAGAATCACACCCTCATGCGATTTCCCTCCAGCATAACACATATTTCCCTCAGGAGTAGAAGATAATTCCCTCAGGCATAGAAACAACTGCCCTCAGTCATATGAAACATTTCCCTCAGGATAAATGAAATACTTGACCTCAGGCTAAAAAACACTTTACCTCAAGATAAATAAGAAAATGGGCTGATCTCCACACATAATCAAGAAATTATATACATTTTCTCTCAAGAAAACTCAAGCATGCTAAATCACGGAATACACTCAGGTATCCTGGCCAAATGGCTAGATAGAGGAACGCACCCCTGGGGTGGCCCTGGATCCAAGCAATGATCCCAAATAATATTTTTAATTTATCAACAGATTATCTATGCAATTATAAATATCTTTCAGCAAATTTATCATCCATATAACACCCCAACCATGGGTTCACAGCACAATGGTACACAATTTCTACATAATAGTTGAGAATAAACATCAGACCACCGACCTCGATAGCCCTTGATCGGTATACGTGAACAACGCCTCCCGAATCGTCCAAAAATGACGTAGATATGGGATAGACATTTACTCATTCAAACTCAAATAACATTCTCACGAGAAGGAATTGGAAATAACTACTCAAGAAGAAGGAAGGGTTTACCCGTACGATTCAATCGAGACTGTCAGAGAAGGATTTGGATTCTTGGTGTACAGTCGGAAGATCTCTAAAGCTCTAGCCTCCTCTCCCAGCTCCAAAATGAACTCAAAGACTCCTCTGCCAAATAAGGAGGATACTGCCCATTTTTTAGGGAAAATCAAACAA
Organism: Viscum album; assembly: GCA_963277665.1. NCBI lineage: Eukaryota > Viridiplantae > Streptophyta > Magnoliopsida > Santalales > Viscaceae > Viscum > Viscum album. The sequence goes on from OY728161.1 coordinate 1,559,498,106, forward strand.
CACAACATGTACTATCATGTACACGTCATGTAATTTTCATTTTTTATATTATTCCCCTAGCGGATTCTTTCCACCGCGACACTGTTCATCTATCGACATGACTACACGGCGTGTATGTCTAATTACATGACATGTAGAGTTGATCTGTTGGCTGCTGCCTCCACTGCATTTTTGTTCACCTGCCAACTGATTACACAACCTGTAATTACCTATTACACAGTGTGTAGTTAGGTTTTATACCTTTCATCGCTGGCAGGCCTACATGACCTGTATACTAATTCCACGTGGCCAAAGTACACGACATGTGGAAAAGGACATAGCGTGTACCCACAATATTTGGGATTTTCCCCCATTTTTAATAATTTTTCAAAAATACCTATGGAAGAACTAAAAAAAGAAACATGTACCTCAAGAATAAGAATCAGGTTCTTACATATAAAATGGAGGAACCTACATCCCCAATCCATGGGCCATGTAGGGCAGGTTGTCCTGCTGTATTAAATGTGGAATGAAACTATGTTTACCGGGAATCATGGTGGGGGACAAGTGTCAGGGAGGACCATGTGTACTAGGGGGGTTGACATAGTGGTTCGTATAGAGTAGAACAAATATTCCTACAACATACGGGCTAGACTAGGGTGGTTGGGCCGCTCCGATTACCTATGGGTCTTGACCTAGTGGCATAGTGGGCCCGGTCAAGTAGGCCTAGCCGACCAAAACTAGTATTCTAGAAGGGCCTATCCGCCATGATTAGTGGTCAATGTATAGTGGGTCGTGCTAGTGTGGTCTGGACTAGTCCTGACTGGGTCGGGTCTTCTGGATCGAGTCGGGTCGGGTCAGAGCCCCGATCAGACCGTTTAAAAAAATGACCATTTATTTAAAACCATGTATCGGTTTGATGAGAGGTATGTAGAATTGGGACCCCTGAAATGAGAAGGTACTTTTGAGATTAAATAAGAATTTTTTTGGTTGTTGGAATATGATCTAATTTCATGACTATTTGGTTCTCCCAGTACGAGCATGCTTCGAGTGGAATCAAATGGCTAGATGGGACCTTATTACCTTGGTGACTATGTGACTTTTGGATTGGGCGATATTAGTTAAAATGTGATCTTATTGAGTACATGACTTGGGGGGATTCATAAACATTCAAGGCTTCATGTGTTACCGATAGTCCATGTGTTTTATGCACTCCATGTTTTATCGACACTCAGTATGTTATCGACACTCATTGGGTTATTGACTCTGGGTGTTATGTGGACAACAACTGATCATCATTCTTATTTGATTTAGACTTATTCTTGTGACATTGGATTGTACTATGTGTGTTTACTTTGTTCTATACTTTTAGTATTTCATAGTGGTATACTTCATGTAATTAATTGTGTTGTACTTCAAGTATTTTTTATGGTTATTCCTTTTTGGTTTCAAGGTTTCCTACTAATTAATGTTTTACTCACCATTACACAAGAATTTCATGCACGTGTCGTGTCTTGCATAGAAGATTGATGAATTGACAGAGTCCTTGGTGGAAAAAGACAAAGTGTTTTTTAGAGTGATCAGATGGACATGTGGTGCTCTTAGAGCACCATAAAACTATCTTACACCTACCCTTTAGGTAGTGTATTCTGTGGTCAAGATTCCAGAACAGGTGTATTCATCATTACAGAATCCTTTTTGGTGGGCTTGTATTCTGGCCCTATTAAATTTTCATTTTTCGTACTATCAAACGATTTGGACGTTATATTTTTGTATACATTCTTTTCAACTTAGTGATTTTACATTTCAACATTTTGGGCTTGGAGATGTGTTCTTGTGTGTAACTTATTAAAAATTGGATTCCCATTTTTTAGATATGAATACTCGGTTAAAGTTCCATCACCTAGCCTATCAAAGGTGGGATTGGGGTAGTCACAACATAGTCCCCTCTGGGAAGGGTTGTGGAAAAATGGATTTATTATTCTGATATATTGAAATGTTTTCTTGTGATTAAGAATAAAATTTTATGAGTCAATGGTTGTAAATTAAAATATTTTATATGATATGATTAAATGACTTCAATGTGAATATTATATTGGTGGAATCAAAATAAAGCAGTGATAGGTGGTTCCATGATTAACTAAATATATGTGGGCCTGTGATAGACCTATAATTAATTGGATATATAATTTAGCCATATAGATATTCCATTTGTAAGAGTGGCATAAATGGATGTTGACTGTAAGGTTATTCCATTTATAAGTGTCATAAGTATACTGATTTCCTAAGTTACCTTTATTTATTTTCTATGTTTTTATGCGTTTTATGGAAATGTTGTGAATATAAAAATTTATTTAATGATATTATTTTCAATGAAAATTACATATTACTAATCAATGTGAAAATTAGTTCTATTTTGATAAAGTATCATGGATTTTAATTTTTATCAATAGACTAAAGGTCTCATTATTTTTAAATCCATTATTTAGATTTTATACATATCCCACATTTTTTAATTTTTTTAAGTGGACATAATGATGAGCAATGTTTTGGATGAATTCATGTTAATAGTCTTGAAGATTTTTCATCAAAGTGAGTATGTTTTATTTCTTTTATGTTTTATATGGGGAAAACAATGGATACTGATCAGAAGTATATAATTTTGTGTTTATTGTTTTGTTATGCATGATTTATGACCAAAATCACTAAATCCCTAAACCTAAAATATCCACAATATGAATGAAATTAATATTACATGATTAAATCAAGATTCTATAATGTTTATTGGATGATGCATTATTGATGGTATAAAAGGAATGGTTTATATAACCTAAACTTTTATGATAATATTTGTATAATTCCCTTTAATTATTATACAATATAGTTTATCTAAAATGATACATCATTTCAATATTACTATTTTTATTCATCCAATGTATGTATGTTAGGAATGTTTTTCTGTAGGGGAAACAAGGAAGCTATAGTGGGAAGTCACTGATGAGAAAATATCGTTATGAATTAGTATCCAAAGATTTTAGGAATCCCAAATGAGTATCTTATGGTAGTAATGGATCAATTAAATCCTGATACAACTACTGGTGGTTTCCACGAAGATGAGAAATCAAATCTACCACTGATGAACATGAACATAGTGGATTATTTTATTCAAAAATATAACCCAAAATTCTGGGGATCATCTAACCCCATGATAGATGAATGATGGTCTAAAACCCTATAATTGATTTTAGATGTCTTGGGTATTTTATATCACTAGTAGTTAACTCTTTAAATTTTTCATTTTAAAAGTGATTTTTACTAGTGGTGGTCAATAGTTAAGAATTTCCGGGAAATTGAATATATTGAATCCTTGTAATGAGATAAATTTAATTATATTTTTATTGATAAATACGTTCCAAGTATGTTCTACTTAGGTTGGAAATGCAATTTGTGTAATTGAGAACAATGAAGAATGATTTGGATAATGAATACAAAAAAACATCACTCGACTGGTGAGGTATGTACCAAATTTTATCTGGGATATTGATAGTAAAATTAATCAGGTTTAATCAGAATCGATGCCATGATATACAAGGCAATTGGATTCCCATGAGTTCAAGAGTTATGATAAACTTGTTTGATTCTCATAGAAGTGAGACATGGATATTACATATGACCATGAGTCCCATTAAATTAATGAATAAAAAAGTATATTTTGTAGGAAATGGGAATGAATTCATCAAATATGTTTTGAGGAAAGAAAAAAAATTATCAACTTGTGAGATGTCTGGTAAAATAATACTTGAGAATGTATTCCAATTCCCGGTATGTTCTTTTGATATCGTATTATTGGTCATATATAATGTGACTGAAGTGTATAAATTAATACATGTAATAAAAATCCATCGCTAAGATGTTTTAGTTTTATTCAGTTTTCCTATTATGCGAAAGTGTCTCCAAAGTTGAGTACCCAGGGTGGAAACCACGATGATTTAATGAAACATACTTTTAAAAATATTTTTCATATAATACAAAGGATGTTGGGAAGTCAAACAATGTGAATACCCATATGATACAATCTTATTTAAATTATACCGACACTCTGTTTGATCCTTGATCTTCACATTCATTCATTTCTATGATTTTTTTTTGAAAATTTGAAATATCACATCAGGAATGTAATATAGAACATTTGGTAAAAACATTAGGTGAAATTAATATATAAACAATGATTTATAAGAATTATATTATTAATATTAGTAGGGTAGACTTTCCAGTTAATATTCCTATTTTTTCTATTGTAGATATTGATATCATTTTAGGTACGGATTGAATTTTGGTTTATCATGCCAAAATTGACAGAAAATCTAAGAGATTTTTTTAATGAGTTTTGTAACTTTTATAAGATACTTATAATCTTATAAATTGATAAAATATGGGAGTTAATGTTATCTTTATCATGTTTCTGGATAGAAGGGAATATTTTTGACTGGTGAAATCCTAGCAGTGAATGAATTTATAGATGTTTTTTATAATGTATTGAATAGTGGTTTTTTGATAGGAATGTTGAATTTAAAATTTATTTAGTTAACTAGGATTTTCCTATTTCTAAAAAACCTTATAGAATGGTTCATGATTTACTTTTTGATCTCAAAAAATAGAGGTGAGTATTTCTTGATAATGGTTTCATTCGAGCTAGAACTTCACCATTAGTTCCCTTATTTTATTTTTGAGAATGAAAGATGGTACCATGAGACAAGGAATTAATAATTGACCATTGAATAACATAAATATTTATAACAAGTGTTATTTTAATTATATCATTGATCTGTTTGATCATATCTAGGGATCATAGTGTTTTTTGAAGATTGATCTGAGGTATGGGTACCATCAGATGAAGGTGAAGGAGAATGAAATTCCGAAGTTAAAATTTTATGTGAGATATGAGAATTATAAATTTGAAGTTAATACATTTGGGTTATCTAACTGACATGTTGTATTTATGAATAATTTAAATAGAGTATTCCCTCTATTTTTTATCAGTTTGTTGTTGTGTTCATATATGATATTTTGGTATATTATTAAGACTATAAAGAACATTAAAGGAACATCATTATTTTTTTCAATCCTTAAAAGAAATTAAAGTATATTTAGTAAGGGAGAATTTTGGTTTCAAAAAATTTCATGCGTTGGACATATTGTTCCTAAATATGTCATAAATGTTGACCCTTCTAAAACAAAAGTTGATGAAGAGTATCCATGACCTACCAATGTAACTGATATTCACCGTTTTCAAGGATTTGTGGGTTATTTAAAAATTGTTTTTTTAATGGTTATCTAGACCATAAACTATGTTAACAGAAAATCGAGTTATGTTTATCTATATAAAATAATGTAATTTTTTTTGATGAACTGAAAATATGATTAGTCAACTCAATAGTTGTGTCCTTTCCTTCCATAAATGGTGAATTCATCATATACAATGATGCTTTATTAAATTGAAATTGTTTTTTTCTTAATTCATAATTATAAGGTAATTATGTATTCTTAATGTTACTAAAAAAAATCCTGACTTCAATTACCCTTCATATGATATGGAATTAGAAATGATTTTTATAATAAATTGAGATGCATAATTTGTATGGATTAAAGGGTGAAATATATAACAATAATTTTTTTTTCAAGTTTATATTAGCTATGAAATAGTTTAAAATTATATATAGTAAATTAGTGTAAATAATAATGGATAATTATTGCTCATTTCATTATCATCATGGGAATAAAAATGTTTGTTGATTCTATGAGTTTAAAATGTAATTCTATATCAATAGGGATACATTTGTAACATTAACCTTTTTATAATGGTTTTATGAACATTGGTATAGATTTTTTTAGATGCATGGACATTATATCTTTGGTTTTATGTATCATTATATTAAATATTCAAGAATGATTTTGGAGGTTTCAGAAGATGGATCAATATTTAAAATAAAAGATAGAATACATTATAAATGGAATGACTATGGATTTTAATATTTACTAAGAATATGTTTTCTGAATTGAGAAAAAAAATTGTCCCTTGCAATACCCAATTTATGAAATAGTTGTTAACTGAATCATAAAGTTCTTCATTTTTCATTCATCATGAAAACACAAACATGCATAGAGAACATATGGATTATAACTCATGGGATCTAAACAAAATAGAAATGGCAGAATTTACAATGATTTCTTTGAATTGTAAATATGTTAAATTATATAGATAATTATTGAAGGGTATAATCCAACCTTTTATAATTCTAGAGTGGTAATGGGAGGATATATAAATGGATTTCATGGTAGGATGCCCAATGAATTTTCATGGTAATATTGTGATTTGGGTTTTTTTTGGTCAAAGGACCGAAGCATATTTATTAGCAAAAAGGAAACAAAGATTACAAGAGTCTAAAAGACGGGATCAAATTACAATCTTTACGATGCAAATGCATCAAGTTATTTGGGAGCTCCTCCAGCCAAGTTAGATTCTGAGCAATCCCTTTATTCGCGAGAGAATCTGCAACCATGTTAGCTTCGCGGTAAGTATGAGTTGCAATGAAACTGACGTCATGAAGAGATTGAAGACAATTCATCCAGCGCGTAGTTATTTTTTATTGATTTACTAAATCTCCACATGTTCTTCCCATTCGAGATACAATGCCTTTAGATCTTCATTATATAATTTCTCTAAAATAGACTATTAGGTTACATGGTGGTCCTCTCTCCATTATATTAGGCCATTATCCTAGGTTCACATACAAGTTTTTGAATGGGCATTAGAAGTTGTTGGGTAATGAACTGAATTTCGATACATGTTTTCATCATCAATCAGATGGATATCCTCAGTGGATGTTTCATACCTTCAATGATATTATTTTATCATTCACAGTGGTTACTCGGGATATTGGGTTCAAAATTGTTCTTTGGTTGAGTTTTTTACAATATCAATTTTCCATTCCATAATACATATGCGAAATTTCGAGTCATTATATGGAATGGGGTGTTGAACACTGTATTTTAGGGATGATTTAGGCAAAAATAAGTTATAGGGAAAAATTTATACAGAATAAACAATATATAAATTTTATTTGATTCAGAGACACATTAAGAAATCTTGAAGAACGTTGAAGATTTATGTGAATAACGGAAGAAAAGACCATTCTTCTACAGTAGGTGATCATGTCTTTTTAAAAGTTTATCCATGGAAAAGTGTTATGTGTTTTTGTAAGAATGGGAAGATTAGTCCATGGTTCACTAGAACATTTTCAATCCTTGAGAATATTGTAATAGTTTCTAAAAAAGTGGCCTTACCTATGAGTTTATCTCAGGTAGACAACATATTTCAAGTTTCAATATTAAGCATGTATTTATATAACTCATCTCATGTTTTGAGACCTAAATTAGTTCAAGAGGAGAGTATGACCCACATGATTTTTGAGGGCGACTAGGCCCAAGATGTGTGGGGATTATTTGGGGTTTTCATAGTCTTTTCATGTCAGGTTCTTTTGGGGGATCCCTTCATTGTATTTTGCTACCACGGTTAGCCTGAGTCTGGTCCAGAGAGGAAATCTTAGTCAATGGCCCTCATTTCTGGCTTTTGGTTCATTTGGAATGTGTGAAACAGAGATAGGCATGTGATAGATTAGTCTTAGGGGCACATCAGTTTCACCAGAATAAGGAGTGTGCTCATCAACCTTCTCAAACATCACAAGAACCTGTGTGAGGCTCATAATCACAGTCTTATTAATTCGAGAATCCATAGATTTAACAAACCCCTCACCACCACCATTATCCATTGGGTTAGCTAGAATCCTCCACCCAATGGAATAAAACATAACACAAAAAAATCTGGCGGGCAGGGCATTATGTGGGGAATAGGGGTGGCCCAATACACCAGGAGATCTATCATCGTGTTGTTTATAGTGAACTACATTTGTGGTCACTATATATAGACTGTAGAAATGGTTATTCTAATTGGTATATTTCTATACTGCTATCAAAATATTGATATTAGTGAAGTGAAATTGGATATTATTCTTCACCACCATTCTCTTGAAGGAATAAGTAACAATCCTTTGTCGATCTCCTATGTTACTTGAATATGAAAAGGGCTCTTCAACAGCAACACAAATATGGTTAACAACTGGTGAGAGGGTAAAAAAGTGGAAGATCACATAGCTTACATAGAAATTAAAAATTTTATTTCATCAAGCTCAACTAAAAGAGTATCACCATGGTTGTGGGTGAGGACCTTATTAGAGGGGATGACCTTGATTTAAACTACTCCAAACCTCCCTAGGACATGTGTCTCTAGTTTCCTCCTATAATGGCCTTGATATTTAAATACTTTATTATATGACTAAAAAATGATTATAATGATGAATTATTTTGTAATTTGTACCATAAAAGGGACACCATGGTCTATAGTGTACCCATCAAACAAAAATGAGTTTTTCTAGAATATTGGGTTGAACAAAAGTCTGAGTTATTTAGAAAAAATAATATTTTATTCATATTATTATTTTATGTTGTAGTTCTCAACAGTCATTATATCCATGGGAATAGATAGTTTTAACAATATTGTGTTTAAACATGATAATAAAATTCTCTTATATTCATTAAATAAATTATATAGGATTAAAATAATAATTATTATGATTTTATGCATAAAAAGCTATATATTTTTAAAAGGCAGTTTTACAACCGTTAAATGGATAAATTTTTTAAATTTATATTTTTTCAGAAATTATATGTTTCTATATGTCAAAATAATAATTATTTCTGAAATATAATCATAATAAATAGTTAATGTGATGTTTTGGTATTTTTCTATGATGTTCCTTATTTTAATGAATATTGAAAAATGATGATTTTTAAATCAAAACTTCATTTTATTATAATTTATTTAGATGGATTAAAAATATTATTAATGTTTAAAAAGTTTAATTAGATTATTTTTTATCTATTAAACCAATTTATGTAATTGAAATATATTTCATTTTTAAATTTAATATAAAAATGTATAATACATGTTAACATTTTTAATTTAAATAATCCACTGTCACATAATGTCTACAAGAATAAATTTAAATTGTTTTCAACAACAAAATTTATTGGAAATTGTAAAAATAGGATCATTATATAGAATCTGAATAATTTAATTTTTCTAAAAAATAAAAATTAGTAAAAAAATAATAATAGTGAAAATGATTAAAATTGATTATAATAATTATAATAAAAATTAACTTAACAAAGGACTAATACTTAAACCTAAGGAAACAAATGACATAGAAACTTTTCCAAAGTACATTATATTGAATTAAATCAACCCAAAAATCCATTTTATTGAATTTTTAAAATTATTGGATACACTTGACATGAGAAAACTGGGGTGTAATTCCCTTGTCCATAATTTACAAGAGCGTCACTCGTCCTCTACTATAAAAAGGAAAACACAAATCCCAATTCATCATAGATAGCATGAAATGTTTGATCAACCAATATTTACTAAAATAGCTCATGAACATATCTACCCCTTCTTAGATGCCTCCCCTAGGGATGTAATCAATCAAGGAATCCCTTTTCTGAAAAGTAAAATGTGTTACTGAAATTAGATGTAACAACCTTCATCAATTTTTTTTTATTTTCATTATAGTGTTCCAAAAATATTATTATTCCATGAATAAATATTAAATATATTATCATAAAAATTATATAATATATTTATGATAACATTTTTACCAATATTTACACATACATCACTCTAATGGGTAACTAACTTAACGTTCATATATGTGGTTAACTACTACGTCACGAAATGATGTTGTTCATTTTTCCATTATCACATTTAATAGTTGGGAATTATGATTGAAATTATGTCTATATATGATATATATTATTTTTATTATGTATTTTCCTTCTCTAATTTTTTTATATCAAATACTATTATACATTCAATTTTTTTCTAGGTATGATTACATCATTTGTTGATGTGTGGACAACCGCCTTCAAAAAAAGAAGTGATACATTGACACAATACATGGATCATTTTAAAAATAGGTTTAATTAAATATAAGTTAAATAAATAAATTATATATGATATTTATGACTTAATAATTTTATATAAATAACACATCAATTGTTTAACACTTTTCTACGCACTGAAAAAGTGATAATGTCGTTCGTGGACATGTAATAAACCACCTATTCAATGGGATGTGATTACTTTTACATCAAAAGAATTATATATGTAAGGATACATTATTAATTAATATTTTATATATGATATAATTATTATTAATGGATGGTAAATTAATATTTACCTTATTTAAATAATGATCATTGAAAAATGATAACGTCACTCATGATTACGTATGACCTACCATTTTCATGACTGTAATGTTGGTTTAATATTAATAACCATCAATATGGATTGGTTTTAAAATTATAATTGATGCAACTATATTATCATTACTTTATCGTAAATATTATTCAGAAGTTCATATAATAAACCCTTTGACTATAATTGTCCTACTAATGACAGTTTAATATATAACCTTAATGTTTTCCCAACACAAATATTAAACTAAATTGTTTAATTTGTTGTATACAACACTAAAAGAAGTTAAATAAAAGTGAAATAAACATGAAAAACACCATCATGAAAATAGATAATTAATATATGTATACCATTAATGATGGTGGAGAAACAATATACATGTCGTACCCAATGTATGATATTTTGTCTCAATCTCCTTTTATTGAGGTATTTCATTGCATATATGCACCTATATTAATTTATAAAGTGTATATACATCCACTTTCAAATTATTTTTCCATATTTTACCAAATATTATGTTATTTAATGTTTTATTAAATTTTATTCTTTCATTCAAATTATCATTTAAATTATCAATGTTCTATGGGACACTTTGAATGTTTAAAGATTTCATCCTTTCCTTATGTCAATATTGTTGATATTATATTTCTTATTTGTTTTATATGATTTTAAAAATGGTTATAAAATGAATTTATACATATTTTTAAATTTATTCAAACATTTTTTAATGTAATATTTTTTCATGATTTATTAATAACTTTTTGAAAAATGTAAACAGAATGTTCTATTTTTAATGTACATGATGACATTTAATTTTCTGCCACCATGGGAATTATTTTAATTATGGATTCCATTATAAAATTTCAATTTCTCTTAAACTAAAAATATTATTTTTCTTTTTTGGTTATTTTTTATTCAAAATGTTTTTCTAAAATATATTTATTATTTTAATATTTAAATTTTTTTCATGTAATTACAGATAATTTTTTATAAGTTAAATTTTGATAAATTAAATCTTTTATGTGTTATGATAATAAAATATGGACTTGGAAATTTAATAGGTTGATCTATAATAAACCAATGTAGAGTTGTTCCTTGATAATACAACAATTGGTGGGTCCATGATAGCTCTCTAATGTGTTGGGTATAGATATTGGCTGTATGGCTATTGTATTTGAATGAGTGACACTTATGATAGTTAAATTCATGGTTCTTTTATTTATATGAGTGAAAAGTACAATGATGCTTCATGTTAATATTTTGAATTTTCTATGTGTTTAATGTAATTTATGATAATATTTTCATTATAAAAAATGTATTAAATGATATTATTATCAAAATAATGTATTTACAACTTTTCAAGGAGAAAATTATTAGTTTTTTGATAATGTTATATGAATTTTAATGATCCTAAATGGTCTCATGATTTGTTTATTTTTATATAAATTACTGATTTTTTTGGCTGATCCCATGTTTTTAGTGTTTTTCATAGGACATAATGATGAGAAAGGGATTGGATGAACTTATATTTATATTCATGAATTGTGTTCATAAAATAGATCATGTTTTATTTCATTAATGTTTTATATGGTGAAAAAATTCATACTGATTGGATGTTTCCACTTTTAATTTTATAGTTTTGATCTTTATGAGTTATGGGATAATTATCTTAAACAATAATCCTAAAAAGGTCCCCAATATAAAATATTGTAAAAGAAATAACTTAACTAAATATTACTAAAAATTTTAAGGCTGGTTCCTCATATATATACAATAATTTTTGTTATCTAATATCATGAATATATTTCTCTTCGTGTTACTCAATTTTTCATTTCAGGATGTTTATTTTATGGTGCTTACAATTCAAATCATACCAAAGTGGTAAGGGTGTATTTCAAAATTTCATCATTATTAAGGATTGTTTATGTTTACCTCTGCTTTGAGGGAATGATTTGACATTTCCCAAACACAATAAATTTTTAATACTCTAGTTATTCAGAATATTATCAACGTAACATTACCATTTTATCTATCATTAGAACTTGTGTTTATAGAAAAATGTTTTTTATTAAATGGTAACATTATTTATGTTATTGGCTGAAAATTATTTTTTTCCAAAATAATGTTTCATGAAAATATTTTCATTTATTTTTTACCTTTTTTAAAATAATTAATTAGGTTATTTCAACTATTTCTACGTTTTCATTTTACGAAAATAATCCTAATATTGTTTTAAAAACCCATTAGTTTGGTTTTTTCTGAAACATTGAATGAAATTATTGTTTCAATGTTTATGACATGAATGAAATTTCACCCAACAACAGACAATATATGTTTCAAATATTTATTTATAAATTCCAAAAATATAAACTCAAATGAACCTGTTTTCATTATTTTTTGTGAAATTTTCATTTTAAAAATATTTTCCCATGTAAATTGTTTATTTTCTAGAAATTTTTTTTTGAAAAACCTTTTTATGGTATTTATATTCATCAATTACATGATCAATTTTTCTTTATTATGATGTAATATTTATATTTTGTATTTTTAAAGTAATTATTATTTTTCAATATGATTTAGGATCGGTTTTATTATAGATTTACTATTTTTTAATTATCCACTATTTTACTCTAGAAGGATTATGATTATGGTTACCGATTTCTGTATGTATTTAAATTTTTTAGGATTGTATTTTAGTATGAACTATTATTTTTATTATGTTTTAACTCTTTAATATGATTAATGAATTTGAAATATTACCTAAAAAGAGGGTCATTATTATAGATAGACCCTAGAGGCATCTATATATCTCTTGTTTCAAATCAAATGGCCTAAAATGATGGTCTTTTACCCACAATATTTTGTTTTCTTTTGAAGTGTCTTGATTTTATGTTTTATTTTTATAACATATTTACTTAACTAATTATGTGATTAATTATTTATTTTCTATGTGATTGTATTTTTATTTATAATAGAAATAGTTATATTTAACAATCATGTAAATATTTATATAAATTTATTTGATAATAATTTATTCCTTCCTTATTGTTATTTATCATCATGTTATTAGTTAGATGGAATGTATTTTAATTATTAACCCTTTAATATTGATTATTTCATATGTATTCATGATATATTTATTTGTTCAAATATCCATACTGAGCATTAGAGATCACCCATTCTAATATTTCATTTCTATAGGATACAAGGATGAATTTAATGATTGAAATATTGGGATATTCTTTGGGGAAGAAAGGTAATCACAAATAAAATAATTTCATATATAATTTATGATTTTAATTTTTGATTATTATTTGTAACTATTTTACCAATAATAAAAAAATATTTGTCACATTAGGATTTTACAACATGTATCCAGAACTAATGTAATAAAGTTACTATTGACTTTAGTCTGTTAGGGTTGTGGCCTGTATGAGTTGAGAATTTTCTGAATATAAATAGCAATTTTATTACATTGAATGGGTGAATAAAATATTTCCACACTTGATCATTTATTACCATCGAAAAAAACTACATAATCCTTTATATGGTATCTCAATTGGAACAATTATAAAAATAAATAAACATATAAATTAAATTTTCATAAAATTAAAATTATAACAATTGAAAATTAAAAAAGAACACTTCATAAAATTTTAATTCTATGATTATGTATGAAAAATAGATGAAGCACATTTATCATATTTTCATAAATAAAAAACCTATTTCTAAAACAAAATACAACATATTCATTTAAATTTTTCTCCTTAATGATACAATATTCTCATTCACATGAGCGATGGATTGAATGTGTTTTTAAACACTAAATGGTTGGTCAAAACATTAATTTTTAATCAATATCATTGATTTTCATCATGGAATCCGAATTGAGGGTCATAATTTTTTTTGATATCAACCTTTTCAATTACGTGAGATAATAAAATATTAGTTTTTACCTACTATTTAAATTTCCCACCAGGATGAATTGTAAAAAAAAATCATCAGAATGTGAAATTATGATTATTTAGTAACCATATATATATATTAAAAAAAATTAAAAAGTCAACTCACAAATATATATTATATGGAATTTAATATCAATATATATGATGATTTATATGAAAAAATTTATTGTTAAAACTAAAAAATTACTTTTTTTTGTCATCGAACATAACGACAAAAATGGTTCGATAATACCTGAATATGAAAAAAATAAACATGATTCTGTATAGCTCTTTTTTATTTTAATTTAGATATTGAGAATAAATTCAACAAATACCTTAAATGATCCCTGATAAAAATATTACCTGATTTTTCATGTGAAAATATATATTCATGTAGTGTTTATATGAAAAAATTCCCAACAAATGAATCTAAAATAAATTTATAATTTCAAATTTCATGTTGGATATGTATAAAAACATTTGATATAATATTAAATTCAATTAAAAAAATAACATGATTGATAATGTTTTTGTTTACCATACATTTCATTTATAATTAATTAAAAAAAATACCTCAAAATATAAAATTCAATGGTTTATCCAAAATTTCATTTTTCCATGTCTTTTTTATTTTGTAATATAAATAAAAGATAAATAAATAATTTTAATGAAAAATTTCTATTTGGAATTTACAATTTTTTAACATTAATATATTTAGAAGTGTTTTTTATATTAATTTTTTTGAAAACATGTCTTTTGATAATTTTTGGATTTTCTAAATAATATTAAAGAATAATGTTTTTTGGTTTCTTTAATATATTTAATACTCATTTAATTACATATATTATAAATTTTTTGTATATTTTAATGAATATATGAATTTTGATAAATTTTATGGCAAAATGAAATTTATTACCACTGAGTTTGTTATGTGTGATGTGATAGATAATGTTACATTTTGGGTCTATGACACATTATTATATAATATAGGTTTGTTTATTTTTTCCAAATTTATATATTAGATCTTTTTTTGGCCTTATACATTAATTAAAAGTTGGAAAATTTGTTAGGTTATTTAGATAAAGCACGCATGCTAAAAGGTATGCGGGGAAGTTTGTTCTTGTTATGGCCTTAAGCCACAATTATAATGATTCATTAATGATATATCTATTGAATAATAAAGAGATAAATTAAAATGGAATCCAAATTTCAGATATCAATGTAAATAATTGATAAGATAAAACTAAAAAACCCCCATATATTGACTATGTAAGAAAATGTTAGGCTTAATAAAAGACTAATAACATGAAATGTTATATATTTTAGGGTGTGGGTTTGTTTAGGGACTTCATGATATAGAATGAGGTATATGATGTAGTCAAAATTATTAAATTAATTAGTCTATTTTATAATTTTTCACAAGATCATAACAGAATCTGGTGCGATATGGGAATCTAACCCTTGGATTAACAATTTTTTCTCCCAAAAAGTTGATTTTATACAGATACACTGACTCATATATGTTTAAGTTGAATTTTAGACTGTAAGGATTAATGATTTGTGTTTTTGTATTAATCCACCATTAGGATATGGTTTGATTTAGGGGATTTCAAATAGAATTTATGATACCAAAAATGTAATTTTTTGGTAATAAACCAATAATTTTTTTTATTTTTTTCCATTCAAATATTTTAGTCCAATATTTCATGAAACTTAAGAGGAAATAGGGAAATATTTCATGTTTTATAATTATTAGAGGTTCAATGGTAACTATATAATCAAAAAAATAGAAGGAGTTTCATAACATTTAAATATTTTCACCAATTATTTTAAAATTTACAAACCCTTGAATATAGACATTGTGAGCTACCTAGAATTTAAATTTATGAATCCCCTTTTTAAATTAGATTATTTAACCCTATATTTGATACCTTTATTCCCCCATTTTAATTCTATAATTCTCCATCCAAAACCAAAAATTGTATACTATTCTTCTTTTATAGTTTTTGGGGTTTCATCTAGAATCATGAATAACATCAATATAAGTGGATTTTGTTTACATTTTCTATCATTTTATACCTAATTCCTCAATTAATTTTCATATATATGGAAATGGTGTAGATGATATAATTTTAATCAATGTATTTTATTATAAGTTTTTTCATTAAGAGATCTAACAATGTCATAATGGAATTTCCTATTTTAGTCAAATAGAACATCATCAATTTTTAATAGATTTCGTTATTAATTTTTAGTAGAAATACTTGTGTCCTCCATTTGTGGAATCATCAGTGATTGATATTTTAATATTTATTTAATCATCTATTTTATATCTTTTATGACTGAAACAATTTTCATAATTGATTTTTAACTCTTAAATTGTGATATAGGTAAATATTGATGCTCTAAAAGCATGTATCCGTAACACAATATTTGTATCCCAAAATTATTTTGATGAGATGATAATGATATTTTATCATGGAATTAAATTGGATGATTTCATTATTAATTTTTATTATCAATAATAGTAACATATGAAAATGGTTTTTAAACTAAATCCCATGAAATATATTCTTCTAAGGTGGAATGTTTTTTAATAAAACCTATTTTTTATCAATGTGTATACATCATGGGAACTCTATATACATAGTTAAGAATCATGGAAAATATCATTTCATGTTATTAATTCCAATATATCATAAATTCTATGGATTATATTTTTAATTATGATTTATCATTGAATAATATCTTTATGAGAACACTATTAGAGAAGGATTGGGATTTGGTTAGTACGACACCCAGAATTTCTAAATGAAGGAAATTAAATTTTATAGTTTGTATGAAATTAAAATATATTAGAAGAGAATATAAAAACACTATAAATTAATATGTTTATATGTTTAAATAAATTTAATATATTCAACATATTTTATTTATTGCAAAACTGAGTTTATCTTATATTTTATGCAACAATACGTTTAGCTTTTATGTCACAAATAGCAATGTTTTATAGCATTCTGTTAATATTATTTTTAAAATTAAAATTATAGCCCAGGCATTAGATTTATATTTAAGAATGGTATTAACTAACTTATGAAAATATATTGTTAAATTATATCGTTAAACATTAATTATAAATGAAAATGAAAAAAATTAAATATAAATGAATTTTTTTATAGAAAACTACTTTTATACTCCCAAAACAATTTATCATAATATATTTAATTAATTATTATTATCGGATCACATTAATGAAATTTATATATTACATTTCAAGAAAATGGTTTCAAATTAATTTTGTACATTTCAATGGTGTAATAAAATAACAAATCCAATTTTATGCAGAAAAGCTATATTTTTAAAAGGAAATTTTTTCACATTTAATGGTGCACTTGTTTTAGAACGAAAGTATGAAAATTTATTAATTTTTAATTGAAAAAATATACTTCATTTTTTAATATGTAATTTCAATTTTTTCTTATGGAATATTCTTGTTATTTTTCTAAGATGATTCATTTTTTGTTGAAAAGTGAAAAATTATGAATATTAATTAATAGAAAAATTAATTTACATTTAAATTCATTACTATGTTAAATTATATTTTTATCTTTATTTATACTATTTTTTTTAAATTGTTTAAAAATTAATCCAACTTATTTCATTATATTAATTTTTATATTGAATTTTTATATAAAAACATTATAATTGTTTGTAAATTTCCATCTTTAAAACCAAACATTCTCATTCTGTCTTTTGGTTTAATTATTAATTTTGTTTTAAAACTTATGTTAGTGGAATTGTAAAAAATAGAATCCTTATTTGGAATCAATATAATTCATATTATCTAATTATTTTAAATTAATGTTTGAAAAAAATTAATAGTGAACACAGTTTAAATTAACAATTGGGATAAATGACAAATTGAGCTGACTCTTTGGTTAACCATAGAATATAAGTGTTGAAATATCCTACCAATTCTTCCAACACCCATTTTGGACTTATTTCAACCATTATGTCCTTAGTATATAATATTATGTTTTTAGACACTTTAACATTAATATGTCTCATATAAAAAGTTATGTAATGAAAAGGGGGAAAATAAGATTTCCTTAATTTTAATTTTATAATGATGTTGAAAACGGGAGAATATAACATATGTTCATTTATATATATCTAATTGAAATATAATCATTTTTATATAAATATAATTTATTTTATTTTGTAAATGATGAATTAATTACATTAAATTCATAAGAAGCATCAACATAGTATAAATTTAGTTTATAATTAACTAAAACAAATGACAATAAAAATATTAAAAGTGTCATATATTGAATAAATTATTATCATAATATTTTTTTTAAATGATAAAATCATTTAACACTGGTGTGAAAAAATATTTCTTAATTACAAAATTGTAGAATTATTTTTAAATTAATATTATATAAATAATGTAAATAATTTACATTAATCTTATTTTATTTTAAATAATAATTAATTAAATGATTTAAAATTACAAAATATCATTTCATCTAAAGAGTTATTAATGAATATAAATAAATATAAAATATGGTCTTTTAACAGATTAATTAATCCTTTTTAATAAACATATTGACCCTTAAATAGTAAAAACATTGATAGTGTGGTTAGGGTTAAAATAGTGTTTTTTCGAATTACTTTTAATTATGTAAAAAATGATTTCCAAAACACATAAAATTTTTATTTTATAAATTTGATATAGTATTTACGAATTATTTGGAATATTATTTATAATATGAATCACTCTAATTCAGTAATAAAGAAAAAATTACCTTGGTTAGATAAGTAGTTATTACATTAAAAACAATAATAGCATACTATGGAAACATAGGGTTAATGGAAAATGTTAAAACATGTGTTATATTTTATGGTTGAGGTTTTTATAAACATTATAGTACCTTAAAATATTTAATTATTAATCCTATATCAACTTTAGCTAAGGGAGACCTCCAAATAGTGAATACCATTGAGTATTTACTAGAATTCCACTCCTCTACAAGTATAAAAATGTAAAAATTCTTTACACACATTGAAACATATCAAGAAATTAAGATTGAAAATTTCTAACTAAATAAATCCAAAAATTAAATACACTAATGATATAAGCATTATTTTCTTGTTAAAGAAAATATTTTAAGGTTTTAGGGAAAACTTATAGTGAAACCCTGAAAATGAGATAATGTTCATCTAAAAGAATTTTTATTTTATTTCCTTCTACACTTCTTCCAATTATTTTTATTCCATGATAATATAACATCCTTCATAGGTTCCATATAATTATATTTTTTAATGTTATGTTTATGACCTACAAATTCACAAAATTACATCAAATGGGATATGAAATCATCATTTGTGTGTTCAGAAGACTATCCCCTCATAAACTGATGTCATTCGTTATCGCATTATCACCTTACAAGTTAAAAATAAATATAAATTTATAGTTCATATATTATATATATATATGATTCTTATGAATTTTTTATTCTTTATTGTTTATATATGACACATAACATCTTGATTTCCATTTTTTGGGAATATGATAACGATGATCGTGTCTTTGTCGGACTACCACCTCATGTTGTCAGGTGATTTTTCACACATTACACTAAATGTATTAACGTTGATTTTAATGAATATTTGTGATACATATTAAAAATATATTATACTATAATCATATTATATATACATATAATTTACTTTTCAATCTTTTAAAACGATAAGAAAATAGAAACTACGTTTATTGATAAATACGATATTCTGTCACCATGACTTGTGTATTTCAATTACAATCCAAAAATATTATGTATTAATATAATAAATATATGATTAATATATTAACTATTTTAATCATTTTTTACATTTTAGAGATGACTAAATCATGATTCAAGTAGGAGGAACAAAACATAATAAGTCAATCATACTAAAAAAAATGTAATTAACACAAAAAACAATGAATATAATTAAATATTATTAACAAATAGGTGAAAAGATATTATAAAAGGATAATATATGATATCATAAATAATAATATGGTTCTTTAAAAAGTCAACAAAATTTTTAAAATCCATATATTGTAATCTAAATCATGTTTAACTAAAAAAAAGTGTCAGGTAAAGGATTACATATCGATGTACATTCCATTGATACCTATTTGTTATTATGAACCAATACCATTTTACATGGTTTATATACATCCATTTGAGATTTAATATCATGAATAAATCATTCATAATTGTATTTTATGTTTCAATTATAATTGTTTTACCCTAGGATATTTGACTAGAAAATTAGCAAGTGATAAAATTTACTATGAAATATCACTATCAATAGTCAATATTAACTTTGTCTTAAAAAATCACTTTGCTATGATCATTTTTTATTAGAAATTTAATTTATTATAAATATTTATAAATTTTTTTACGTATAATTTTATTTAGAAAAACCTATTGCATTTTTAGGTATGTTATTTACTCTGTGTGTCATTTGATTAACATTGGAAATATTGATAAATACATTTGTTCTACTCAATATAGATACCTGATGATAAGGAATATTGTTTAAGACTGAAATCGATTATTTTATATAAAATGATTTTTTTGGACTATCATGAAATAAGTTCTGAAATGTTTAAAGTAATCCCATCAATGAATCAATATTTTAATGAGACGAAATCAATTGGAAAAACTCCACAAAACAATAACTAGTATGTTTTAAACTCTCTATTGAAATGTATTTATTGTATTATGTTCTAAAAAACATGATAATGTTATTGATGGTAAAGGTACCATGTTACAATGAATCATTTTTTAACATTAAAATACCACCTTCATTTAAATTCAGTTGTTATTATCCATGATATTTTAATTATGTTGAAACTTAAGGATTATTTTCATTCCTACTTTATTAATTAAATGAATTTTTTTAGTTATTCACCATGTTAAATTATTAATGCACATCATAATTAGATTAATTGTTAAACTTATTATGGGGTTAGTTTTTTATCTTTTCATTTTGACTTCTCTCATTGATTCATTATTCTTTCTACTGTAATTTTCCCTTTTTGAGCGTTTCAGATTTACATTATTTTGATTCATTATAAAAGGATTCCTTTATGTTTTTAATGATTTATATTCATTGATATGATAATGGGAAACATTTCTTATCATATGAAAAAATTATGTCGTAATTTGTGTATTAAAATGTCATGTAAGACTCATGTATGTATCTAGTTACCATGACTACTAAACTAATGGGTTCTTCTAGATGTTTTCCCTATATCTTATGCCAATATAATGGTATAAAGCACCAACATAGAATTTTTTGGACATGATCCATAAATGTTTTTATCAGAGAAAGTGTAGTATCATCCCTAGAAACTAGAATTTGAGAAAAATTTATTACAAATTACAACCTTATGTTATTATTTAAGGATTTGCATTGAAGAACATACTAAAGATTTTGTATGTGATGTGTCCTAAAAAATACACAAATGGTATGAAAATACTGATGAAAAATGATAATATAAATGAATGCATGTGGGGATTAAATTAGGGGGAACATAAGTATGAAATCCAACTTGAAATTGGATCAAATGTTGTCTGTGTACTGGTTTCGGGGAAGGTTCTTCAGAAGGCACAAACTATGAACTAAGAGTAGTATGGGTGGTCTGCGAAATGTTTTCCTATGAAACATTGGAAAACGAACCTACCAGTTCAAGGAATGAATGTGTAATAGCTTCATTAAAATGAAAAACACATTGTTAGTGAAAATTTGACAGATAGTTACCCCCGCATACCATCCCCATAGACTAAGCAGTTTGTGGATGAGGAAAGGTTGAAAGTTCCATGGGAAACATGTCATTTACAATATTGAGGTGGTAATTTCCACCACTCTGAACCACAACATTACAAATCTTTGTTTACCAAGTCATCTATGGTTTGGATAGTCCCTCTATGGGATTCTATGAAAGGTGTTGTGTTCCCATAGATACAACCACCATGACAATCTATAAAAGAATCCCAAGGGGAGATATGAAAATATGGTATTTTGGGAAAACCAAGTGTCTAAAAATGGAAGATTGGTTTGGAAAAAAGTTAGTGAAGTATGGAACAAGAAAATTTATCCAAAAGGTATAAATAGGTCATGAACCATGAAATGAAAAAGCATAATAACATTTGTAAACTATTAACCTAAAAGGAGAACCATGAGCTTTACTCCATTCATAGATGAACTTCTTGTGATATCTTAAATTAATGACCCTTTTTCAATCTGGTGTAATTAATATGACATAACTAGATGGATGAAACCCTACATGATGTATCATTCTTCCACAAAGAGGGACTACAGTGCCGAAGACTGCTAATGTATTCAAACAGAGCCTGAGGCCATGTACCACCATAGTATTACGACCAAACTCTAATATGTGTTCCACCACGGTATGTAGACCACATCTAGATCCATGTACAACTCAATTATACAGAAGAACCTTCTACCTTCATAGAAAAATGCTATGTAGAAGGTACCCCACCCCACATGAAAAATGGTACATAGAGTAGAGTACCTTCAGGACTTTCTCCACCAATTTCCGTCTATTCCCTTATTTTTCTATCTCATTCTCAGAATCCTCTCTGTGAACCAGTCAATCATCATTATGTCATGGCCTCTTCTAATGCCACCAAACCCATATGAATATACCATCGGGCGCATCATCATGTCTTTTTGTGTCTATATACCCATGGTATGCGAGGTCACAAAAGTAATACCTCCATCAGTATCGACCCCATTAAAATTTTTAAGTCTACTATCCCATGGTAACATGCAGTCCAACCATGGGATTTTTGACATGAACCTCCCCGTTCTAGGGATCAAGGGAGAAAACATGCTTCTCCATTAAATTAGGGACATAGATTAGTCAAATGAATCACACATGACTTTCCTTTTAATGAGAAGAAACATTCAACCCCTTTCATAGAACCCATTCAATTTTCAACCCTCCCAGAGTGAACCAATATCTTTTTGAGACATACCAAATGATAGACACATTCATTTCACATTGAAGGTTTAATTCCTCCATACCATCATCCACTATCACCCCAGCATATTTCGTTGTGGCCTCATCCTTTTCCCTTTGCAGAGAAGAGAAAGTGTGCCTTTATTGAATCATTTACATCCTCTTGTTCCTCACACTGATCATGACTCACATGGGATTAGGGGTGTGTGATAATACTACTTTGTCCCAACCATAATGGAACTACAAAATATCTAATTCTTCCACTAGATAGGATACGTAGGATTCCAATCAAAAGGCCTGATATTATGGGATATCTCCTACAAAAATCAGTCCCAGTACGAATTTTCCCCAACAGACTAGGGAATCCTCCTTAAATATAATCCATGACGTGGAACTTCCATTAAAGGCCTCCTCTATAGATTATGCCCCAATCATGTATCTGCAAAAGGGTATCCATAATGCATAAGTCCCATCTAATGATCTACAAGAAATCGAATTCCCTACACAACGGAGATACAAATGAAGCCTTTATCTAAGCCCAACTTCCATATCATCTCATCCATGAAATAAAAGATCATGTCCCCTTTAAGTGGAAAAATTCTATGTGTAATCCCCAACAATGTCCTGACTCCCACTAAACAACAAGTGGTTTTATTCCTAATCAATTAGGATACATAAGAACCCTCCTTGATGTCCAAACCCAGTACCTAAAGCACCCTACCTTTCTATGGTCTACATTCATGGTGGGGTCATATTAATTTAGGAGACCACTCTTTCCTTGTATTTTAGGGCCACCTTTGCCTCAAAATTGAAATGGATATTGACTAGGAACCTTTCACCTCTATTTCCTTGCTGCTTGATGTTTAACATCATGGATGGGATCATGTCATATAAACTTAAAAGGTAATTTTTCATGTTAAGTGACAAAAAACAATATTAGTTATGATTCCCCACAATAGGATACGCTGGAAACCCATCTCTTGGGTTCAATACCAATATAGATAAATCATTCATCCCTCTAGATGATTATAAACTCTAGTGCACCTCATCATAGGGTTTAAACCAATGTTGTCTTTACATGTCCAAATCAAAGCATATTAATCCTTGATCTTGATACTTAGGTGTAATCTATGGAAGCAATATTTAGGCAAGAACCATGGATTTAAGAACATATTAATAGTGAATAAATCTATAATATAGTCCTAGAGTAGGCAATAATTCTCTCAAAATGGTGTGATGATCCCGACCTCCCGTCCTCTCAGAAAATAGATTCCTGAGGTGTCGTTGGCCAAATGGACATCCAAGGAATGCCTGCCTTTGGAAAGAAAGTCCATGAATCTGGGATATTAGGTTCATTGGGGTGTTTTTTAGTCCAGTATTAAAACCATTAGAGACCATTTTAGGATATCATACCAGACAATGACCGATTACACAGAGATAAATCCCCTACTAAATCGCCAACCATGATCATGCTATGTGGAACCTCCTTAATAACATAATAAGACACACTACCAAGTCCTAGTGGCACCACATCGCAAATGACATCAACATGCACTACTACAAAAATTGGGATGAAACAAAAATTATGAATCCAATATGAATCCTTAACCAAGGTTTAATATTACCCCCCCTTAAGTCCCTTTCACATTCAGAATGAAGAGTTCCCAGAATGATCATCAATTTCAAAAATGATCATCAGATGATAATTTAAATGGATTTTCTCTCTTAATATGTCATATATATATATATATATATTAGGAATTTAGTAGAGATATCAGTGATCAAAATTGAATCTCATCAAATAGATCGGACAAATATTTCAATGACCAAAAGGGTTTCTATATCCCTAACAAATAACAAGAACCCTTCACTTACACAACGTATTCAATGCTGGGTTTGAACCTTCTGATCAATGTGTACCACCAAAAGGGTACCCTCCCCTAAGTGGAGATCACAAATTAAGGCCTATAATCAATGAAATCTGACTAGAAGCCTCTCCATCTATATCTGGCACCCCAACGTAGAATGCCCATGCTTGTCATATCCTACCTCTTCAGGACACATTCCATGAGACACAATAAAAATGACCTCCCTTATCACATTGAGGAAGATGAAGACTATGCTATTGAATTAATCCCAGATACATAGGAACCCTTCTCAAGGTTTCCGTCAAGAGGACGTCCCCATCAGTGGAATATTAGCTAATATCATCACTCTAAAGAGGATTATATACATAGGTCACCTACTAAATTCTAAAGGACACTGGCCACTCGAGCTTCTCGCTGAGGGTATAAAATGCATAATTACGAACATGTTATCAAACTAGTTCATGAAGAGGAGTACCTCCACACAAATGGAAAGGAAAATAATGGGAATTCATTCAATCCTACCCCTCTTATTGAATTCCACAACAGGAATATGGTGGAATAATAATAGAAAACACAAATTCATGTCGATGCTTGTCGGCCCCTCTTTGTAGACATATAGGAAAATTATATGTATATTCAAATATCTACCAATTAACAAGACGCCAGTCACCCAAATAGGATTACACCAAAACTATAAGTAGTAAAAATTTCTCTATTGACACAAAACAAGCCTGCAATCTATATATGGTGGAAAATTATTTCTATACATATAACACAACTGGTGCATTTGAAGTAAACCAGCCAAATTAGGTGGCAATTATATATGAGAAATGAAAAATTCTTGTAGAATCAAATAATTCTTGTGATAAAAATACAGTGGAGAATTAGTATTTATAAATTCCTATTCAAAAATAAAATCCCACTAGCTAAATATGGTGGAATCTAGAGAGAACTGCTAGTGGTAGACTCATTTTTCTACCCCAACATAGGAGACCTACGAGTACCCACTAAAAACTCATAGAGTACTAGAGTAGGCACAAATTCCTCCCCCAAAATGAAAATGGGCATTAATACCTATTATATCCAATGAAATATCTCAACAGGTCATATCCAGGATGGAGGACCTATCATCGAGTCTATACTATATCTTTTAGACATGTCAAGATGTCATTACATCAGCAAATATAGCGAGGAGTTTGTACAATGACCCATTCATACAAGGAGGGGTGATTTATCTTCAAAATAGTATAATCACTCTATAGAATACCAGAAATACAAGATCTATTCCAGGAGGGTCAATGACCATATTTCCGGATACAAGGACAACTAGATTAGGAGAAAATACCTATTGCAACTATGGGATGTTGGTCCAATGTGATGGCCTCTATAGGGAATGCATATATCCTTTCCAAAACTCAAGATGTTTGTAGGAATATCCCAATTACATCATGGGAAACAAATAGATAAGGACCCGTGCATGAGGGTTGTTACTTACAGTATATGGTTCCAATTTCTTGTAAGAGAGTACAAAAAAATGAAAGGTGCCAAAGGCAACTGACAAATGACTAACACATTCATGATCATACTCTTCTTGAAGCTGGTGATCTTGGAACCATCAATTATTAATCAATAAAGGATCAAGTTCATGTTAGTCTATTACCATATTATGGATGTTACATTAGTAGTAACAAAGTTCCTCATATCAATGTCATTACCAAAATCTCTGAAGGTCCTCCATAAGCCACCCATAAGTGCATACTATGTGGGCCAAATATTACCTTTCATCGGGGAATATCTCCTAATGTGTGTCAAGGTACCCATCCCCTTTACCAGAAGATTGTACAATAAGAAGGACCTCCCCTTCCTATACTCCACTGTGATGGTCCTCCCCAGGGTATACAATACATATATGAGTATCCCACTAGTTGTACATCAAGTTGTGACATTAGTCATTTCCATGATAGTAGTCACACTGAGGGTCTTACCCAAAGTGAAATTAAGCAATTATAAGGCCCTCTCCTCATTATAGTACATCCTCATGGACCTCCTCATAGTGTACACTTAGATACTCTCCCTGTATCCAGTTCTATGATGGTAGTCCTCTCCATAATAGAAGACATTGTGAAGGCCCTCCCCGTAGTGATGCAAAGCAGTAAGAATGTCCTCACCTTGCTGCAGTACACCCGGAGGGTCCTCCCAAGGGTATACACCATATAATTTCTCCCTATGATCAGACATTAAGTTGTGATAGTATACCTCTCCATTACTGCACTAACAACAAAGGTCCTCCCTGTAATCCAAATTCACACCGAAGAGAAGGTCCTTCCCTTTTCAAGTCAAATATGAAAAATCTCTCATATATAGAGGAACTAGAAAAATATTGAATAAAAAATGTGATACTCACTCAATGACCAGTGATATCATTTCTCATCTGAAGGATGTCGCAAGGCCAGACTCATGTTTTGAGCCACCCACACACCATTCAACCGCCATAAGACCAGCGTTAACCCTCCTGCTTAAATTGAAATCACTAAAGAGAATTCAAACTGGTTGGGTCAAGTAGAAGAGTCCTCAGTAGAACCACAACAATATATGTTTCTTGTGATAATAAAACTATAAAGGGATGATATATCAGTGATGTATTGTCGCTCGACCAGTTCTAAATTCTAAATAAAAAAAGTCTTTACAGACTAATGTATGCCTAACATTCGCCAAAATATCTAGACAACACTCCACTAGTAAAAAGAAATGTTTTTCCTTGGATGGTTATGTAGACCATGTTGACATAATGGGATAAATTCACCATCAAATCAAACATGAATTCCCTCTATATATTTGGTATCCATAATAAAAAAGGTGATAGAAAGACCTCGGGTATTCCTACCTCCATGAGCTACATCAGTTGCATTGTCTTATAAACAATACACTATTTGGGATTCATTTCCATGTATAGTTAAAACATGGAGCCATAAACTTCACCCCACTCTACATCCAATAGAACATAGTTGAAATGAAATCAGGTAATGTCACTACCCAAATAAGTCAGTCAAATGAAGTCCCTACTCATAACAGGAGGAACACTCGACAAATACCAACCATGAGTATGTCTCAGAAGTATCATGATTGATGAGATGAGACCATCAAGAAGATCCTGAACTGGGAAACCAATAACATCAAATAGTATTATAGTTTAATATAATCAAATAAATTTTCATTTCTCATGTCATCATATGCAAGTAATTCACGTGGTGACCGAACACCATATCCAACGCAAATCAGCATGGGAATGTGTAAGATAAAAAAGGTGGTAATAGAACCAGCATCCGTCACAACGCAGGATGAGACCCATAACATATGTTTGGTGGAACATTTAACTAAAAAATTCCCACATAATACTAGAAAATATTGGCCAAGTATTGTCAATAGATAATTCAGAAAAACCCCAGTCGGTAGTGCTGGTGTCATTTTTAACTAAAATTCCTAGCTAATGGACGACATTCTTCAAATTTCTGGGTAGAAAACTAGAGAGGTGGGTCACCCGTTCTATCCCATCTCATGACACATGTCCCCATGAATTAAGTCATACTAGAAGGACATATCATGTCCCCCTTTGAGTAGCTCTTCTACTTGAAACATGAGGAGTATCACAAAATGGAAAAAAATATTAATTGAAGGGTCTGAGGACCTCTACTACCATTCATAACATGGTGCACCAACAATGATGCACTATGCATCATTGAACCACATGGGAATCACCCCAACACAACTCACTAAAAATAGTACAAATAAAGAGAATATTGGTGAAGAGGGTTCCCTCCTAGAGACAGTCCACACTGAGCCTTGGTGTGTGCGCAACAGAAACCAATTCGCTGTCTTAAACATGGGTTACCCCTCAGTCAATAAACCATTACCTCCCATTAGATTCATCATTAAGGAGAATGATGAGAGAAAGGTATTTGAACAACCTCCTCCCCCCATGAGGACGATTCCCCTATGCTTGAGGAGTGTTTTGATCGATAGGAGGAAGAATTGAAAGAGTTGAGGTGACCTAACACTAATTTGTTAAGAGAACTCTATCATACTGGATTTGTTCCTTGGGTCAAACATCATCACACACTTCTATCAGATGTACCTCTTCATCACATGCTCATCTCGACAAATGAAACAATGTTGTAAGGCTCATCCAGGGTGGCACAGGGAAAATCAATCTACATGAACCCAATCATTGTAGGATATCATGATTTACCTCCATTTAGGTAGAAACCTGAACATATTTGGACATATCTCCGAAAAATTCCCTTCATTGGGTAATCACATCAAGGTCAAATAGTGTTGGCACATCCAATATTTCCCATTAATTCACCTATTCATGATCAAGTCCATCATGACATGCATCAAGGGATCATGAACACCATATATTTATTAAAATCATGAATGGAAGATATGGAAGTACATTGTGATCCAGTAAAACTAGAACAGAGGCCTTACCCTGACCCGGTGAACAACTTCCCACCCCTATAAATTTTTGAAGTCCCATACTTATAGTGTTCAATGGATTAGGGGACACAAAATAATATATAATGAACTACTCTTCAAAATAAGATACCATGATGGGAACTCCAATGAAATAAGAGGCTGGGAAGATCAAATGTTTTTTTTCAAACCCTACAAGGTTCTTCCTTAATGTGGTACACTAGTTTGCAAGATAACTCAACAAAAATAAGGGAGGTTTTCTAGAACCAGTTCTAATTCTAGTTTATCTCGATGTTTTCAAAAACAACATTTAGTGATCTCAAGAACTATAAATAATGAGAGAAAGAGAGAGCCTCAGAATTCATTGCCATATGGAAAGGTCTGACATACTCCTTAAAATGGCATGTCCCACGAGATGAGATGCTTTCTATATGGATCGATAATATCTTAGGTGATCTATGAACATTGATAATTTCATTAAAGTACATAAGAGGGTTCTGAGACATATCTAACATCACTCAAATGATAGAGTATTTCTTGCAACAGGCTAATCTCAAGTTTTTGGTATTCAGAATATCCCCAATGAAAAGAGTAGGGAGAGAGGAAGTGGTGTCCACCATGCATAGGCTACCCACTGCACTAGCTCTTACTATATCCCCCCCAAATAGTATAAGGACCTATATATTTATGCATCCTCGCCCCCCCCGTTATGTCAATAACAGAGGGGCTAACCAAAATGATTTTGAGAAATTAAGCAATGATGTATACTCGTTTTGGGATAACGAATCCCACCGTTACATCATAGTCTCCATGATTTGCCACATGCTTCAGCTTTCAGATCAAAAGAGGGATGCATAAGTAGGTTTTTAGGACTGGCCAGATTACATACCCTTCCATTATATATAGGTACACAACATTCAGTAAGTTTTTGTCTATATGGACCTCATAAAAAAGATTATGGATTCTAGACTAGTCAAGCTGGGATTTCCGCCCTACAAGTGGTATATGTTTCCACCACAGATCCGGAAAAATGAAGGGATTGGGTAAAGGTTGTAAATAAAAAGTTGTAGAATTTTTGTAGTTGGATGAAATATATAATAGTCAGCTGAGATTTTGGAATAATATAGAATAGTTGAAGCAAACAACCACTCCCTCAAATGCTCCTAATGAAACACAACTTTCATCTTTGGCTCCACAATCTACCAGAGGAATTATTTCAAACATGTAGTTTACTCAGAAATGCAAAAACAAAGTGTAGAATTTTGAACTTACACTATGGACATGATTGGATTTGATACTATTGGGTTTTATGCTAGAAAATATGAGGAAACATGCATCCCCCCACCAATCTGCACCACTGTAGCTGGTTGATGAAGAAAAGTCATCATCAGAAGTGGAGGTAATTTATTTCTCCAACAATGTCTTCCATTTGATGGATACTTTCTCTGAAGATGAGTACAACTATTAATCATAATTCCCCACAACCAACTGGGGATCTAGAGGAAGAAGAAACATAATCCATGGATTCCATGGGATTTTCTACCAGGGTAAAAATAATTTGTACGACCTCAATCCCACTCAAACTATAAGTGTTGAAGAACCCCATGGGAGGACCCTCTAGTTGATCCAACAAGAATAGAAAAATTCCCCTACCCCACGAGAAGCCACTCTGGTCCAATCACATTGGAATACACATCATATGAGGAAAAATGACTATTGTGAGCAGATCTGTCCGTACTTTTTCACATAGGACATAAGCTCATTGGTTCTGGTACCAAGGGCTGACCTGTCTTCATCAAATGTTCAAACCCCTAAAGTGATTGTGAAATATAATCCCCAAGACATGATGTGCCATCATTTTGATTAGAAATATGACATTATAAAAACTATATTTTCAGTTCTAGCAATTCTCTCAATCATGGATGCACTAAATCAATTAGAATATCATGGAGAATCTCTCAGAGAGGCATTTCTAAGTCCCCAAGAGTTTGAATCTGAAGAAGAAACCACTAAATACTACCGAAAATAGATAAATGCTAAAAAATTACATGAATTCATATCATTCATTGATCAATATGAATACACTATCACAAAAGAGTACATCAAACCATTTTACATGTCTAACGTGATAAATGACATCAATAGTCAAAAAAGTCTTCATTAATAATGGTTTGGGTTTAATCTCCTTCCACTGTAGACACTCCGTCTACTGGGAAGCAATGAGGATAATCTTACACCATTCACCACAGACGTATTAGGCCACAATGGATGTGATCAGAAGTCATTAGGCCAAATCTAGATCGAATCCTGAATAAGTGGCCACGTAGATCACCCCGAATTTTTAGTGGTCTGAAATATTATGACCTTCAACATTCTGATAGGGGGGATTTGTCTACATAAACATGAAAAAATTCCATCCTCATAGCATCAGTGCATAAAACCTTATCATCTATTGAAATATTGGGACATTGTATGCTGGTAAAACCTCATTCGAGTCCTGTGAGTACAATACATTGATGTATGGTTCTATGATCAAAAAGGGAAACAACCCAAACATGATGGAATTGATTGAATCATCGCCCCAAATGGCTAATAAATGTTTCCTACCAATCCTCTCAATCATCTTGGGAATGAATATGTACTTCCCACTGAGTCATTAGATAATAACGATGTTTCAGATGAAAATACCCTCGGACCGACATCAAAACCCCAAAAAAATTCCCACCTCACCCATTGATGTAGGATGTGTGTCTCTTCATTCATGGGAGATGATAAAACTCTTTTATCCCTCACTACATATTTTCTAGATAATCCACCGCCAAGGACTGGGGGTGTAAAGGCAACCTTACCTCCAAGAAAACAAAATTTCAACTCCCCCATCAACTATGAAGAAATTTCCTCTAGGACAGTTTCCCCATTAGAAGATGAAGAGGAAGATGATGGGGATGTGGGTTAATAAGAAGAAGAATACCGATGGGATGCACCTCCATCTTTGGAATAAGAAGTTTCCACCATCATTGATGAACTCAAGTAAATCAACATGGGTACGAACAAATACCCACGACCCACTCTTGTTAGTGTAGCCACACCTTACGGAGAGAAAGATATATATGCCTCTATTGTAACATAATCGACATGTTTTCACTTAGAGTTATAGAGAAATGTCAGGTCTCGATCTAGAGGTGGATCCCCACCACCTAGGCCTTCTAAAAGATCACTGTAGTTATAGGATATCCTCCATGAGGATGCACCTGACACATGATGGATAAATAGAGGTCGAACTATACAATATCATAACATCTAACATCATTCAGGATGACCAATACCCAATATGAATAGATAATATTGTCCTCATAAAAATGTAGAATGAGAATAACAAGGAATGCATTGATTTCATGGACCTCAACCTGCACTTCCTGAAAGATGATTTTTCAGTCCTAGTCACAAAATTGATGATCGACGCAACTACCTTATATGAGGCTCTCACTCCAATGGATGGATATTCCAGGCACAACCATATCCAAATGAACCAAAACTAAAATCAATACACCACATCTTGGACCCCTTAGGGAGTGTTTTTCTACAAGGTGATTATTTTCGGTATAAAAAATGATGTTATCACATATTATCTCACCTTGTACCAAATTTTTTAATCCCTTCCTAGGAATGTTCATTGAATGTTATGTTGATGATCTGGTGGTTAAATCATGAAAACTACCCAACCACATAACTGACCATGAAACTATCTTCAATAAACTATGAAAGCATATCCATGAATTGGACCCTTTGAAATTTTTATTTCTCTTAACCTTAGGGACATTACTCTTCTTCATTGTATGTCATTGTGGCATCGAAGTAGACCCTAAATGGAAAAAATATAATCATTGGAATGATGCCGCCTAACAACCTCATTGAGTTTAGAGGAATCTAAGGATAGCTGATTTACATTTTTTGCTTCATATCAAACCTTGAGGGTAAATGTTTTCAATTCAATAACTTGATGAAAAAAGATGTAGAGTATCAACTGACAAGAGATATTTAGGAAGCATTAGACAATATCAATAAATATCTCCTGATCCCACCAGTGATAATGACTCCTGTTAAAGGAATAACACTCATTCTATATTTAACCACCATTGAATGATCCATAGGAACGTTCCTCATGCAGAGAAATGTTGATGGTAGGGAGAATGGTCTCTATTATATTATCCCAACCATCATTGACGCTGAGAATCATTACTCAAATATAAACAAGAGCTTCCTTAAATATATTTTTGGGGTCCAGAAACTGAGACAATACATACATCACCACAGAGTCCACATGGTCTCATGTAGGAACCCACTCAAGTACATTCTCAGTCATACAATGTAAAATAGACACCTATCATGATGGGAGGTTATCCAACATCAGTTTGATATATGGTTCATAACATAGAAATATATTAAATACCATGCGTTATCAACTTTTCTGGAAAATCATCCCTCAACAGGAGTGGCCCCATCAGGTACTGAGTTACATAATGAGGAAGTGTTCCCTATTCAAGGGAACTCTTAGATGGGTGAAATACAAATTGATTGTACCCCCAAAATCGTGGTCAGAGGAAGAATGGATGACCGCAAATTCAAAAAGTGGGGTGGGAGTCAAACTCATATCCACAAAAAATATGGTCTTCCCTTATCCTTCATACTATTGAATGGATGTCTGAACAGTGAAGAAGAGTATCAAGCCCTAATTTTAGGCTCGGAACTAGATGTCCAATTGTAAGACGAACAAATGAAGATTAAAATAGATTTATAACTAGTCATCAATCAAGTCAACGGTGACTATGATATCATGAATGAGGGAATGATACCATTGATGTTCCATGTTAGAGAAATGATGGTAGAATTCCCATTATAACCGATATTGACTTATGTTCCTTGGTCACAAAATGGGCAGAATGATGCATTGGAAAATGCAACCACATCTTTGGATGATACAGATTTGGATGAAATAGTCATAAATATTTTACACTGATGGATGGTTGTACCATTTTTTTAGAAGAACGTGGAATAAATTAATGCAATCGGTCCCATCTTGGAGCCATATAGTTCTACTACTTACTGAATGACCCCAATTCTAGAAAATCATCAAAAGGGAGATCTCCCACCATATCTGGATGGTAGGGAACAAATATGAAGAAGACAATCCAATGTCATCAATATATGAGGGCCAAATTCAAAAAACAGGTCCTTTATAAGTGATTTCTTGATAGATTCTTCTCAGGTTCAATAATGGAGAAGTGACTTATGTCATGATGAATGAAGTGCATGCAAGAACATGTGGGGGAAACCAACTATCATCCCAACACTCAAATAAATTTTTATGTTTTGGGTACTACTAGCCCACCCGGATGCAAGATTGTGCCACTTTCACTGAAACAAGTCATTCATACAATGTACATTACAATTTAATCCATAAAACCCTAATGTTACATCAAACAGATATGTAATCCTGGACATTTTCAATATGGGGAATAGACATTTTAGGACCATACCATCATTACATGACCATAAAATCCAAATATATTCTCATAGACACCAACTTATTTATTAAATGGGTAGAAGTTTCAACCCTTAATGAAGTCCGAACAAAAAATCAATATCATCTTTGTGAATTATAATATCATCACAATGTTTTGTGTCCCTCACAAATACTTATAGAAAATAACACATTTTTCTATGCTGTTTAATTGGACAAGATCTACCAGGAGTATGGTCTCAAATCCAACAATTTTTCCAACTACCATGTAGTGGCCAACAAATAGATAATGTAATTCCAGAATACCCTATCTTACATACTCTAAAAGAAGCTGTATAGGGATAAGATAGCATGTCCAAGCATAATCATCCATGATCATTCGGATTACCAAACCACAACACAAAATTCCACTCAAGAATCCAAATAATCACTAGTATATATAAAAGAGGCATTTCATCCCATTGAATTTCAAATTACATCACACTGAGTCACTATCTGTGATCAACTATCCACAAATGAGAGATCCTAAAAATGGTTTGATGAGTTGAAGTTGTTATATTAGAGAATATTACACACTCTACACCATCTAGAAGTCTTCCAAAATGGGATTTCACGAGACATTAAGAAGCAGGTTTGCCTATGATCATTACAAAAAGGGGAGGTGTGTGATTCCTCAAATCCTGGATGATACTCAAGAATAAAACAACAAAGATGGAGACAAAATGTTAAGGTAAATATGATATACACAAATTTTACTCCAATGGAGAATATTAGGTGATTTCATGGATGGATAGCTCACCACAACCCCCATATTAGTTGCATGACGTTAAACTAGATATTGTTGCCTACGTCCTCTCAACATAATATTAAAACATTATGAAATATATCCTGATCTCCTGACAATAAACTTCATATTGAAGTCGTCTTAGGTCCATGACATTAAACTACACAGTGAAACATACATCCTCTCTACGAAAAATTAAATTGTTTGTAATATATCCTGATTTTATGACAATAAAATGCACAATTAATCCCTGTTAGCTGCATGGGATTAAACTGAATGGCCCCCACAATGTTATCACTCCAGAAATCAATGAATCCAGTATCGATTAACAACCATGTAACACATTAGAACTACATATGGCTTGATTCACACTATTTTAGGATATAAAGTGATGCCTAGATTCTATATCCTAGTTTATCCATGAGTCAATGATAATAATTACCCTATCCCTATGTATATTTCATATATGCATGGGGACAATTTGAATCATTACCACATGATGTTAAAGTGCATGGACCCAAAAATGTTCTCGCCAAAGGGAACATTATCTCTAGCATCAGTCACCTACCATGATGCGCTCTAGAATTTCATGTGGCTTGATTCCTTATCTCGAAGGATATTTAGGGATTCCATCCATCCAACATTGAAAAAAATTCATCCTTTTTAATGTATAAATCAGAACTACGTAGGAAATTCCCTTTAAGGGCTAATTAGATATTGATTCCCAATTAATTGGTATAGGTAAGAAAAATCCCTGATGTTCAATCCTGACACTACCCTCTCATAATCCTTTTCAAGATGATTTACATGGGTCCCTATAGTATGATGTTAAACTACATAGGATACCAAAAATATGTGTGTCTTAATTCCCATACACCAATGGGACATATATGACACCTTTTACTTAAAAGGTCTAGCAGTCATAAAACAAATGTCTCCCCATCCATATGACCCATACATTCATAGGGGAATCCAGAGTCCTTAATGGATGACCTTAGACTACATGGACAAAGAAGTCTGAACCAGACAACATTAAACTGAAAGGTATCTCAAGAACTGTGTATGTCATGTTTTCCAATATAAAGAGATACATAACAACACTTGATCCCAAAAACCTAGGTCCATCCATAATGAAAAAATGGAAAATAGCCCCAGATTCCCTTCATGTGAAATGAAAATAGATTTAGTGGATTTAAAATCTAGGCTCTTAAACCCAAAAAGAGAGGAATGATCATGCGTCCCCTTACATGTGAATCAGATCCATGAAACAGATCTCATTCCTTAGAGTTTATCATGGTCCAGGCATTCATCATGTACCTAGGAAATCTTATTTTCATCCATAAAACTCTATACCCCAGAAAATATGAAGTCACCATAATCAACCAAGGATATTAGAGATGGATGGATAGCGTCCTGCAGACACCTTCCCTTGACTATACATATTATGCCCCAACATCTCTCTATACATATCCCAGAAAATGGTCATGTCAACCAAAGGAAAATTAGTCCCCATGAGATGTTGTTCCAACTTCTA
Organism: Viscum album; assembly: GCA_963277665.1. Classification (NCBI taxonomy): domain Eukaryota; kingdom Viridiplantae; phylum Streptophyta; class Magnoliopsida; order Santalales; family Viscaceae; genus Viscum; species Viscum album. Next base: position 1,559,535,630 of record OY728161.1, read on the forward strand.
TGTGCTCATTGGTTCCTAAGCATCGTACCAACCCTATTGACTCAAGGGTTCCCAAAATAATGGTTTACACATTCTTCCCCCACTCATGTTTATGGTGTACTGGGAATACTCTGGATAGATTATAAAAAATTTGTGAATGACCCCTTGGTTTTTTCATCCCTACAACATGATGACAAAACTGTGATGTCAATGTCCTTTTCACATGATGTTAAACTATTCAGAAGGATTCCTCACCACATGATGTTAAACATCATGGCCCAAAGTTCAATTTTCATGACATTAAACAGCATAGAACAAAGTCCTAAGGACATGATATTTGAAAAAAACTACATGGTCCCCTAAGTATAAATAAAATTAATCCACTCCTTATGCAAAAAAATATTTGTAGGGAGCATAGTATCAGGAAGCCTAGATCATCGATGATGGGCCCTGATCTGAAAATAGAGTTATAATATCCCACCTCACATGAAAGTTAAATCTGTACAGAGAGACACCCATTTATATGAATAATCACTGCTTGAGTGTTTTAGTCGTGTCGTAGAAACCATCTCAATTTGTCAAATTCCATGTTTTTAGTAATATGGGATCTTCATAACCCTTCATGGATATTGGGAATGGAAGGTATGTGTCCTGAAAAAATTATTGTTTGAATTTGGGAATTTTTCCATGAAGTCATTACATATGTTTCCCACAATATGGATGGTAATATAAAAGAATAATCTTCCCTATAAGAGGATTTCCTATTTTAGTACAACTAATGACTACTAAGCTCCATGTCATTCATCCTTATCCAAGAACCCTCAAAACTATTGTTTACACATTATTTCCAACCCACATGCGAGACATGTCTGAATAGCCTGACATGATTACCCTTGGTTACACACAGATTCCACAAAGATGTACTAATTTAAAGACATTTAAACCACGTGATACTGATACCTAAAATTCAACTTTAGGCTAGGTCACATACAAGAGTATTTCTCATTAGGCCCTAAAACATGAAATCAATATACCCAAGGAGGATCGACAAACACTACAACATCATTGGTCAGTCTATGTCCAAAATAAAAATGCTCATCTATAGATGCGAAGTAGATCCTCATATTGGAATACATTACATGAACTACGTACATAATGATTCCTATCATCACAGGATACATAGTGATCTATGAATCTCTTAATTGGATTTAGCTATGAGGAAAATACATACCATCCATGCATGTGAAAGGGAATACTTTCATTAAGAAAAAACTCACACAGATGGGATATAAACTCCATTAAAAATTAGAAGCATCCTTGATAACATAACATTCAACTTTTTCATGTTAAGGCATACCCCTTTTCACGAGCCATACGTTGTGTGAATAAATTTCAAAACCTCCATAATCATCCATGTCAATTAGTTGTAGAGGGCCGATATCCTTAGGATACCATTGATTCAATATAAGCATTATCAACTGGAGGCTCTACATATGTTTCCCACAATGATGACATATCAATAAATGGAAAATATGTCCTAATGAATGGCTCTTCCAACCTTTGTATTCCCTTACGATAGTTATGTACCACCTCATCATTAGATTTAGAAACCCATTGGATAACAATATACATATTTCCCTATATCAATTCCTAATAGTGGGGGACATTCATGGCCACAATATTATGGAAAAAATGAATCAGTAACCCGCATTTAGCTAGAGTAGCATGATTTCAAAACATAGGTCCCAAATGTCTTGGTCGTACGATGTTAAACTTCAACATGCTTAAAACCTCTCTTACAGAAACCAAATTTATGTGGGAATAGTTCTCCATCAATAGATGATAAAAATTCCCTTATTACATTAATATTTCATTCCATCAAAAGGTCCACCAACATTGGTCTCCAATAGAAAAATAAATCCAAAGTTATATAATGAATTTTTTTCCATTGGGAATGGAAGGCTAGTGTCCTGTAGACATCTTTTCATGAATATGCACATCATGCTCTGATATATTCACGACAAAATACACTATCAACCAAAGGAAAATTCTGCCTCAAGAGAGGCTATTATTATCACTATATTCCCCATGGATATCATACCCCATATCTTGTCCCGGATATAGAAATCATAATTCAAGGTTAAGAAATAATCCCTCATCCATGATTGAATGTTTCTAGGGAATCCTCAATTATTGAATCCGGAAATGGGGACCTCTCCCCACAAATCATTATCAAAGTAGTTTAACCTAAAACATCTGTAGTGATAATCCCATCGGAAAAGACTCTAATCAACCAATTATAAAAGATTCAACACTCACTAGGATGAAAAACCACAAAGGGATCCCTGTACAAAAATCAAGTGTCAGCTCGCCAAATCTGTGATACATAATGTTTATGAAAATCATTGAGCAATAAAAAATCATCAATGAGACACAAATTATTTTATGTCAAAATACTTCAACGGGAAGTTCCTTGCGTCCCCTTACTAAATAAGAATGGTAGTGATATAGGATTTCAATCACTCTTTAGGAGTAGTTCATCTAGTAACCCCTAGATGCAATGTCCCATGAAAAACAATTATTGGTGCCTCATATAGGATTCGTTATAGAATAGAATGTTTTGAGGTTCTATAATAGTAAAAATAATAAATTTGTTAAATAAAAATACATCTAGAATAATTTACCCCAACCTATCCTAACCTGGAAATGGGAGGAGATATCCTTGGGATTCATTATAATATTAACCCATACATTAAGGGGGTAGAATTGAATCTGGTTAGTTATTGAATTTCTCTCCAAGACAATCCACTTTATACCAATCTCATTTGACAATAGATTATATGTTATGGGAATGATTTTTATGCTTGTAATAATGGACCTACATAGATGTCCATCTATGACTATTTAAAATGAAAGTGTCCAGTTCTATTACCATTTATGGAGATTCCTTAATTATTTTATGGCATCTTAGTTGAAATTTGTGATTTCGTACCATCCAAAAAATACTAATAATAATAAATTTAGGAGTCTCAATTTTGTATGATATGCTCCTTGGTTCTGTGTTAGACTTCGATTGTTTATGGGGAACTCATTTTTCATAGGTTTATTTTAATTACAATAATAAATATAAAAAATTTATATAAATGGAGGCTTATATAAAATTATATGGTATGTTATATTGATTTACACTCTACAGGAATGAGGCTAGTGAATATTCTCAAGTGGGAGCAAGCATAGTAAATGACATAAAAAATGATCTAGATTATTCAGAAATATCTAGTTACAGGTTAAATACACTAAAAGTATTATTCTTATCAACATAAAAAATATAAAAATTTTACTTGTAGATGATAGGTATTCATTAATGAATGTCCTCAGTTGGGTCACTGATTCTTTAAAATTCCAGGGAAGCTAATTCTAAGGTATGTAGGTCCCTTTGAGATCACTAAATGTGTTGGAATGATTGAAAACCAATTGAGGGTTCTTTTATAGATGATATTTATTGATAATTTGTTTGTTGAATCATATTTAATGAAGTATTATATGAATATCCATATTATGATATATTGTGATGAAATGGAGTTTGATTTTGATGTTTTAGTATCCGAACAACCAATATTTATAATTAATTCAAAGAATAATTTGGATTGTAGAAAATTCATTAAATTTTAATTAGTTTAATGAAAAAAGGAGAACCATTATAATGTGAAAATTATTGAGGATCACATATAAAAGAGAAATATTAAAAATAATTTTAAAATCATATTTATTTATTTTGATTTAATTTGGTGTATTAAATGACATTATAGGAAAAATTTTGACACCAAAAATGTCATTTTTAGGTATTAAATACACTATTTATTTAATTTAATATTTTTTTTATATTTATCTCATAATTCCTAGAAACTTTATGGGTGATATGGGGACTGTTAATAACACATTCTAAGAACACTATTAGTACTAACTATTTTTTCACAAACCCTGAAGTTGATTTATTATTTTCTATAATAATATAAACGAGTGGTGTATAGTTTTCCAAATAGTGATGCTAAACCATTCATGAAATGAAAAATAAAAATCTATGATTTTATATTTATATATATATTAATATTTTACCACCTTGTTGTCACCTACTTCACCTAATTCGATTTTCCAATTATCCATCCATATCCCATGTCTCTCCTTATTTATCCCTTACTTATTTTTATGTTTTAATCTATATTTAGTATTAATATCCAACTAAGTGTCTTCCATGTTATTGTTTTATTCATTATCTAAAATATTATTTTTATTTTTTTCTATATATATTTCCATGGTGGGATAATTATCATGTCAACCAATGTTTAGAGTTTGGGATTTTATGTATTTTTTCTTATAAACATGATTTAAGGTCCTTTCCTTTTCACGTGTTGTGTAAATAATTGAAAAACCAAATATTTATTGATCAATTATAGGTGAATCTATGTGATTAAATTGATTGATGTACAATGGGAGATTAATATATTAAAATTAATGCTTATTTTTAATTTTAGGATCATTTTTTTTTCATTATGAAATGATATAATTTTTATAATTTATTTATAAAGAATATATTTATAATGGGTAAATAAAGAGGTCCTAATAGCATATTTTCATATGAAATATGATGGTTCCCACAAAGTGTTTTTTGAAATTCCAAAATCTCTTCACATGGACCTAAATACAATTGTTTTTAATAATTATATCTTATGTATGAGGTAAATTTGTTAAAATTATTTTCAAAATAAATCCATGGAAAATGATTATGTTTTACATGGAAATAAATATGAAATGTTACAAAAAAATATTAATAATATTTATTATTTAGGGGGTAAATATCAAATTTAGTGAGAACAGAGTAAAAGTAACGTGATATGTATTGAATACAATCAACCTAACTAACTATTTATTTTATAACTAGTTATTATTAATCTAATACCAGAATCCCTTTGAGTACCCCAGTAGGAAAGGATTCTGCTCTAGATTGTGGATACAACTTGAGATGACCTAAGAACATTATATGTTCATAACACATCATTTTAAAATATTATTTAATACATATCACCATAAAACACACACCAAAACCTATAGGTTCATTTTCTTCATAGACCAGATATAGAATTAAAATAATTTGCAACTATTTTTCAATATTTCTTTAAATATTATTTAGAAATGATACCCTTACGTACATTACATATGTAGTAATATTATTCATAATATGGTTAAAAGGATTCATAATAAGGAGTGAGTTCATATGCTTTGTAAGAGGTATACATACATGCTATGTAACGACAAAAACATTATCAATGAAATTTCTCCCTTCTTATAGTAATATTATAATGAATATCTTTAGAAATATAAATGCCACCTAATGATTAAATGAACTACCATGTGACCTTTATAAAAAAATTTACCACGTCAATGTTTTGAATTTTGAAAATATGACATACACATTTGTGATTAGTAAGATGTTTGGAGTTTAATAGTAAAGACGTAATTTTAGGTGAATAGTAATCTACCCTTTTGAATAGAAACATACCCTTATGAATAGTAATATGACAATTGAAAATGTATTGGTATTTTTATAACTCATAAATAATTAATTATAATTAATTAATTAATTTTAAAGAAATTTTATTTTCAAAAAATGTGTTCATAACTTAAAAATTCAATGACATATTTATTGCAAACAAATTTATAGGACTTTATTTAATTTTTGAAAGCATTATAAGATCAATATTAATTTTCAAATATGTATCTTTCATCTAAATTATAATTTTAAATAAAAATTAAATTAATCATATTTAGACAATTATTATCATATAATGATGTTCCTCTTTATATTCTACACATTGCATAATGTGTTGGGTGAATTTTTTGGGATTTTTCGTAAAACATGATTTTTGATGAATAGTGAAATACTATAATTTCCAAAATAAGATAAATACATTAATTATAGAGTCATGGATGATTTTATTCTGATGTAAGCCCAATTAGATCAAAATCACAAGCATGTATTACTATTCATGTTCATGGAATCATCCCTATTTCTTATCTTGTGGGGAAATAAATAATTAAAGAATATAATATTGAGAATACCCCTCTCCTTCCACTATAAATACCACCCGACACAGCCTCATTATATGACATGATAAGAGACAAATATTTACAATTAAATGGTGGATGGGATCATCATCTTCAATTGGTAGAGTTCTCATACAAAAATAGCTTCCAGTCGAGTATTCATATGGGTCCATATGATGCTATATATGGAAAGCGATGTAGAACTCCAACCTATTGGGATAATGTTGGAGAATGAATGCTATATGGACCTGATCTTATACAATAGATTACAGAGAAGGTTCAAGTCTATGGGAAACATATCAATACTTCTTAGAGTTAGAAAAAGTTCTATACTGACAATCATCTATGGGACTTGGATTTTGATGTTGGAGATAAAGTCCTCTATAAAATATCACCATGTAAGAGGTTCATGTTGTTTGGAATGAAATAAAACCTAAAAACAAGGTACATTGACCCCATTGAGATTTGTTACTGCATTTAAACCATGGCCTATCGACATTCACATCCACCAAGATAGATCAATCTCATGATATGTTTCAAATATCACTCATGAGGGAGTGCATAAAGGATCCCACACATGTACTGAACTTAGGGGTGGTACCACTGGAAGATGATCTCTCATATGAGGAGTAGCCATTAATGATTATGTATCAGAGAGATAAGGATCTACACAACAAGAAAAACAACTTTATTAGTGTTTTGTGGAGGAACCAGTAGTATTAAAAATAAACATGGGAACTAGAGAATGAAATTAAGAAAAATTACCCTTACGTGTTTATGTAAAACGAATTTTTTATGGTGAAATTTCAAAAGGTGGGTAAATGTAATGACCCAAAATTTTTTCAAAGAAATTTATCCTTTCAGGTACTGATTTCATAATCAATATTATTAGGAAACAAAATGAAATATCATTCATAAATAAATTACTATGTGACCTTTAAGCATAAATTTACCAATTCTATGTTTTGAATTTTGAAAATTTGACATACGTGGTTGTGGTCTATAATATGTTTCGATTCTCATAAAAAACATAATTGTTGTTGAATAATAATCTACACATATGAATAGTATCCAACCCTTATGATTTATATTATGAACCTTTTGAATAGTTAATCAGTCAAATTAATTGTAACCTCACTGGTGAATTATTGAATAAAATTTTGGTATCTTCTAATTGATAATATGACAATAGTAATTGTATTTGTATTGATTTAAGTCATAAATAAATAATTATAATTAATTAATTAATTTAAAAGAAAATATATTTTCCTAAAATGAGATAATAGATTAACAAATCTAAAACTTCTACTTTTAATATAATTTTATATGACCTTATAAAATTTTTGAAAGCATTATAAAAACAGTTTTAATTTTAAAAACAGTATTTTTAGTGTAAATTATCATTTAAATTAAAAATTAAATTAATCATATTTTTTAATTTATTTACATAAAATGGAGATCATTTTTTTTCTACACATTAATAAACTGTTAGGGTAAATTTTAGTAATTTTTCTAAAATACTTGATTTTTGGATGAATAATGAAATACTATAATTTACAATAAAAACTAAATACATTAATTATAGAGTTGTGGATGATGTTCTACTGATTTGTGCCCAATTGGTTCGATCTCACATGAAAATATTACTATTCCTGGTCATATAATCCTCACTATTTATTATCTTTTGGGGAAATAGTAAATTAGTGAATATAATATTGATAAAACCCCTCTCCCCTACCATATAAATACCACCCCTCACACCCTCATTACTTCACACCTCTCAAACATAAATACTTGTCTAAATTATTACAAATTATCTTCCCTAGCCCCTCCCACATGTCTAGAAGGACATGGAATAATAAATAGTTCAAAACCTCTTCCCCAATGATTCTCTCAATGAAGATATTTTCAAGGGGTAATTTCTCTCTCATTTTATTCAATTTCCCATCTAATTTCATTTCTTTTCTCCTATTTTCATCAACATATCTGATCCAAATTTCATGATAACACCAATATAATTGATATAATATTATGATATCAAGTTAATGAAATATTATAAATTATTATCCTTCATCTATCTTTTTTTATAAAAATGAAATCGTTTCCCAAGATGTATTAATTTATCTATATCATGGGTGATGTACAAAATGTTTCCTTCAAATCATTATAGTATGTTAGTATAACCATTAACTAGTTGAAACGAGATGTTATTATTTTTTTTAACCCATTTAATGTTATATAATAATATATTATTCATAATACTAATTTATAAAACAAATCATGTTTTTTGTTATCCAGAAACAGCCCAAATTACCCTAAAATGATCATCATAAAATTTTACCAAATGATTCATCCACATATTATATAACATAATTCACTATACGATCATTAAAACTCATTTAATATCATTATTAATATGTTATATCAGTCTTTTATGTTTATACATGTTATACATGAACTTCTATTGGCGTGTACAAGTGAACCATTCATGAAAACTAAGGAAAAGCACACTCTCGAACAATGAATTTAAACCCTATAACCCCTCCAAAGTCCAATAAACGAACATAATGAAACTATAATGAAGAATATTCATATATTAATGGTTCTAATATTTATAATTAATTAATAAAATGTCATTATACCAGATAATAATGGGTAGAAAGCGTTCAGATACAATGTAATGGGAAATTCTCGAACCCAACATTCATTCTTCTGGTTCTCCCTCTGTCACTCCATTTTTTGAATAGTTATTAATTAAAAACCATTTTTTCATGATTATCTTACCATTTAAAGGATTTAAATGTCTTCCACTAGATTTTATGTCAAACAAGATTTTTTCAAAAAGAACTCTTCTTTCAATAACACGTCTTTTACTTCTCACTCAAAGATGATGGTTCTTGTATCCAGTATGTTATTCCCTCTTTATTTTGGAAACCCAATGTTTAGGAATGTGTTCACATGAGATGAAAACCATTCCATTACATATATTATTAATGTTCAGATATATTTTATGTGGCACACATGGAAATTTACATGATATGATGTTGTGGGAGGACCCAGAATTAAGTAGTGCAATATGAATGTTTGAATGTGGAAGGTGGGCCTATAATTATACAATGATCCAATGAATTGGGTAAAATGATGAACATAATGAGTTAACATGATATGATTTTTGGGAATAATTCTAGTTTTTTCAAAACTATGTTTGGCATTTAACCACTATGACATGATATTTCATTTTTTATACATTACCACTTTGCAAGTCTACTATTTATGTTTACTCTCATGATTATGATCATATGCATATGTTATGATGATAATGATTATTTTTATAACATGTCATATTGTTTCACGTTCCTATGTATCCTCTTATTGTGACATTAACTTAACCCTTTTTTTTAATATCCTTAGGTGACTACGTTTACTAAGGTGTAGTCAAGAGCTAATAAGAAGCTAGAGAATAATGAATTAAAATAAATGTTTTCTCTTTTAAATGTTATGTATAGTCATATATTTAACAAGATACTAAAAATTTATATCCTCAATGTATAATGTTTTTTGTTGTTTATAATTAAAATTATGTAAATGTATTTTAAGAAAATCAAGGTCACGATATGATATTAGTAGAAGATCATAAATAATGACAATATAAATATTTTTGTATGAGATTACAAACAAGATAAATGATCATAACTTAAGGAAATTATACCTAAATAATGGACCAATATCCCAAAATAAATACCTAATCTTTGGGTATTAATTCATGAAGTGAGATATTGGTGTGTAGAAAATGATTCAATAAACATGTGTAATATGAAAATAACACTAGTATATTTCATAATATATGAAATGTGGATAAAATATAAGTAAAAAATCATAATATAAATTAATTTTTAACACTAAGACATTTATTTCCTAATTGAATATGCTTACAAACTACATATAAAATTGAATTATTTGGATATACTCCCATACCCCATAATATTTTGACCTTTGGTTAACCACCCATGTCCCATATTGATCTCATGGTATATAAAAAAATATTTCATGAATGATTTTTAGAGAAATATTTTAATTAATTAATTTTTTTATTGTATAATTTTTTATAGATCAAATGTTAGGTAATTATTTTATATATATTTTATTAATAATTGTATTAAAATGATTAAGGGATGTTTTAGATGAAATATTTTGGAAAAATGGACCACATTAAGGAAATAATGGAAATATTTTGTAAAATTAATAATATGATAATCACATATTTTCATAATTTGGGGATCCAACCACCAAGAGGTGGATAATTGTGATCAACTATTGGTAGGGTTTGAGTTTAGTGACTGTGAAAAGGTCCAGTGTGGGTTAATGCTATAAACTGAGATAATAGAGAGATCTAGTGTGGATTGACATTTTTTAGGAGCGGCCATTGTATTGGGATGTATTGAGGTAATTGTATAACTAAATTTGGGTAAATATGTATTATAAATATGTGTATAGGAATGAAATTTTTTATTTTCTAAAATGGAGAAGTGGGGAACTACATGATTTTAGTGATGCATATGTGTTTGGAAATTTCAATGTTATATATGTGTTTTCAATATAAAATTCCAGGTTTTAATCCATTCAAACCATTGATGCTAGTAATTTCCCCACATACCATCATGAATTTAAATGGGAGATCAACCACATCCTAAGGGTTGTGTTGGGGAACAAAAAAGACTAGTAAAAACATTGTCCCTATGAAAAAAATTTGAAATGATTTGTTAAGATTTTTTTTGGAAATAAATTCATTTTTCATTCCAAATTGATATATTTAAACATGAATATAATTATAGGTGATGATTTCATGGATTTACCACACCATTCACATATGATTTCATGATGTTAGTGTTATTGGGGAGTAGAAATCAAAACAATGTAGAAGTGAAATACATGTTTCAAAGCTGTCTGTGACACTAGTGAAAGTTGGCATAGAGGTGATGTATGAAGTTGTATTTTATTACAATTATAGAGGATCATGGCATATATATTTAATAAGACCCTAATGGAATGATTTTATATTCTTTTAAAAAAATACTTAAAAAGGGATTTGAATATTTTCTTATAGATAAAATTAGAAAGGTTGTTCCATAATAACCTTAGGCCTCACTATTTTCATGAAAATGCATGCAAAGGGAGTTTGATCAAGAGTAAATCTTGAAAAATGATATACCCCATTGCTCCATTACGGTTTAATCTGAAAATGGAACAAGAATATTCTCAATTTCATATAAATTTGATTCTATATGTGTTTTTAATTATGGAGTTTTAGGTACAATTGAAAAATATTTTATCATATAACTCTATATTTTTTTTTCAAATATAGATTAATATAAATTAAAATTGTATTATAACTATATTAAGATCTAATGTGATATAATATTTTCAATAAATAAATGGGATACAATGGATATGAGAAAATAAAAGTATGAAAGGTAATCTAGACCACCTTAGATGAGATTGGATAGTTGTGTCTTAGGTGATTTTTTTTATTTTTTTCATATTTGACAGATATGATTAAAGTGTATCTTCGTACCTAGAATTTATTAATGATGGATAATTGATTTAATTGAATGTAAGTGTTTTTAATTATATTTATTTATGGTTTCTATAATCATCTTCTTTCCCTATCTATAAAATCTATAAATCAAATCTTACAGGAGATAATGAATGTCATCAAAAAATAACCTTGAAGTTGTCCATGAATTGATAAAAAATACTATATCAATATGAATTTAAACGGGTTCATGAATTTTTATGAGAAATTGAAATCCTAATAACATAGTGAAACACACTTCACAATTGCACCACAATTGTGACACGGGACAAATCAATGATTAATTGAATGTACCATTCCAATATGATGCTGGTTAAAATCATGTCTAAGACCTAAAGATAATAACTAAACATAGAACATATAATATAGGATAAGGACAATGACACAAGGGAAACTGTCATCCCATATAATTCCATCACCAGAAATACTTCTATTATACAAACTGTCTCAATGAAATAACTTTACTAAAATCATCATAAATAACAAAATAACTTATCTAGGTGTCCATACTATAACCTATAATACACGATGTAGATATTAAAAAAATAAAGAACCAAAAAATCATGACATCCACGGCTCCATGGAAAAAAAATCCCCTTTACAGTACTACATAAGCTTCCATGCCACATATCATTCTCCAGATGACGTTTATTTTACAACATTATGTTCACTTTCAACTTCCTCAAGATATCTCCAAACATATCCATTACCTAAATTTATACTATCTAATGGGTGAAAAAGTCCATACCATTATAAATCATGTGATTATAGGATCTTTTCTTCACTATGAGAATATAAGATAGAATAAGCATATTTTTTGGGGGATACAATGTGGAAGCATGAATCATGGTAACCTGAAGTTTCATTACATTTATATAGTTTCATAATGTGGTAGTTTTTCAAGTTTACATAACACACCATGATGTAACTGATTCATTTTTTTGGAATGTTTATACTATAGATATGGTAATGATCCTCACTCCCCATATGTACAGTAATTTGGAAGACATGACTTTGGGTTTTTTGGCACAACAACTCAAGGGTTTTATATCATATATAAGGGGTTTTAGTTAAATATGGGGTGATATTGACACATTAATATATTATTGATATATTTATATATTAACTAATAGAATTATTTCTATGAATTATGATGTTATAGTGAAATTTACATCATCAAATATTGGGGTACAATACTCTATTTCTTACCTGGCCTACTACTATAGTATACTAATGTTTTTTCTTCTATTTTTCTTTTATATTACACCTCTAGTGTCTATAATGGGGGGATATTTATTTTAACTATTTTTAATGAATAGTAATTTATGTATCTAAATAATATTATTTTTAATGATATTCATTTCATATTTCTCACTCCTATTATCTATCATATATCGCTTTCATTTTTTAAATCCTAACAATTATTTTTTGATTAAGAGGATCCTATTTTTTAATTTTATAGAATATTATTTTCTCTATGAACATATACCATATTGATGTTTTTTAGATATGGTTTTTCTTATTCTGATTCCTATGTAATCACAACTACCTTTATATGAGAAATAAAAATTAATATTGATTAGAGAATATATATATATGGACGAAGGGATTCACACATACTTGATCTCAACAACATCATGAGTTCTCTTTCCTTATATTAGACTTCATTTATTCTTCATACTATATTTACAATTTCCCATAACATTAATTAATTTTATTTAAAAAAAAGATGTTAAATTTTCAAAATTAGATCAGCATCGTAGCTATTGAGATAGAGTTATTTTCGACACCACTTCTCAGTAGGGTCATCCTCTAGACATTCATTTCCAATAAGACTATTTTTTACTAAATATTATAAATTATAAAGATAATTAGGTTATAAGAAGTAAAAAATACATGGGAGTGTTCAAAAAGTACCCCAATTATATTGGACATATATATTGAACCCACACATTATATAATGAAAAAATACATATATGTTCCACAAGAAGATTAAATACATCTTAATCCTACTATAATCAAATTATCATCTGGGAAATAAATTGTTTCTTTAAAGGTACCCATGAGACATTTTTGTAATACATACAGAGACAAATAGTTAATGTTATCATATAAACGTATAACCAATTATGAATATGTGACATTAATGGATATTTAAAGATAAAAACAGTTTTTAAGATAATTTATAATTATCTTGGGAAATATGAATAAATATAATTTACATCTTAGATATCCATTATATTAAGAGAAATTAATTTATTAAACAATGGGAATAAAAATTAATTTCAAAAATCATAAAAATATGGAAATGATGCCTCATAAAAAAACTATGGTTTACATTGAAATAATGGGTTCATGTAGAAGAAAAAAAATCCTTTCACATAATTATAAATAATTTTAAGTATAAAAGAAACTAATCTATGAAAAATGTTTAGAAGTGATTCATTTTACTATTTTACATAGGAAGTCAAGGACATTTGAAAATGAACTGAATTATTCATATTAGTGTAGAGAATTAATATTATAAAATTAAATAAATTATTCTAATATGGAGAAGAAATATTCTTGACTATAGATAATATACAATGTCAAATCCATATACAAAAATCCTTTTTTTAATTGTGAATAAAAAAAGTGAAATGATATCAAAAAATGTAAAATTTAAATAAAATATATTATGAAAACAAGATGGGGTGTTATAAATAAATATAATTTAAAAAATATATTAATATAGACATATAGAATATCACATTGAAAGTGTCATTGGAATAGAAATCGTAACCATTACTCACGATTTTAGATATGTGTATTTAATGTCAGGTATAACATTTTGTATCATTTAATTAATTATTTTTCATTACCATATTTATATATATTATAATTAATAATAATAAATTATAATCATATATTATAAATATATTATTTAGTTATTTTTCAATTTCATCCATAGATATATGTAATTTTTATTTTTTTCATTATAGTTTCAGAAATGAGATATTGACCCTCATCATCTAATATGAAGTTCTCGATTAATAGATTGTTAAAATTAGTAAAATAAATAATTTTCAAGTATTTATTCATTACCACATTAATTTTATGTATGTTATGGGAATGGTTTATTAAAATGGATTCCAAAATGATCATGTTTTGTATAATTTACCAATAATAACGATTTTATAATTATCATTAATTTTTAGTTTAAACATTTTAGAACCATATTCATATCATATATAATTCATTAATATAATATACTTTTAATATTTATGTTTTGATGTGCATTTAGGATGAAAATTATGGAATTGGTATTGCATCATTCACGTATATTGGTCAACTGACCAAAATAAGTACATGTTATTGTAATGAATGAGTGTGAGCATAGAGTAATATAGTAGTTGAATAATTTCTATAAAAATCATAATGATGTTAATATATCATCAATATTATTGATAATGGTATTTTTAATGATTTTATATGTTAATTTGGTTGAAATAGTATGGATAATAATTTATATACTTTTATGAATTCTCACATCGAAATGAGTGTGTTTCAGAATAAATGATTTAGGAATCCTTATTTAGAATACAGGATAAAAAAAATAATTAAATGGATTTAAAATATCGAAAATTGGAATCCAAAAAATATAAAACCTAATGGTCTGATTAAATTAAAACTAGTGGTGGATATTTCCTTTTATAGGCTTGTTTTGAGTGAAATTTCTTAAAATAGTCATTCGATAAAGTCATTTTTATGGAAGGTGAATAAAAAGGGAAAAAATTATTGATATTGGTCATTAACCTCCAAATAAATTTAATTTAGAGATAATATTATAGAAATTTTTTGTTTTTACCTCTAGTTAAACCCATTTAACTCATTTTAATATTAAAATAGTAACTTAGTTTTCACCTTATTAACTTATTAATAGGCCTAAAAATTAAATTAATCCTCTAGCATATTTTCAATGTTTTGAAATATAATTTGGAATAAACTCATTATAATAATGATTATTTATATCATAAGTATTTTTTTTTAAATTTAAAACATTAAATATATATTTTATATATCTTGTAATTCAAAAAAAGGTTTTTACCTTTAAGTGTACTTAAATCCATTTAATATCAATTAATT